>JANRMT010062827.1:102267-143747 GCA_026402145.1 Polypterus bichir lapradei
ATCTATCTATCTATCTATCTATCTATCTATCTATCTATCTATCATATAGCGCCTTTCATCTATCTATCTATCTATCTATCTATCTATCTATCTATTATATAGTGCCTTTCATCTATCTATCTATCTATCTATCTATCTATCTATCTATCTATCTATCTATCTATCATATAGCGCCTTTCATCTATCTATCTATCTATCTATCTATCTATCTATCTATCTATCTATCTATCTATCTAAGCATGGCACCAGACAGGTGACGTGTTGCATGTTGATCAGTGCGTTGAAGTCAGCATTTCACTGTTGTCTGCACACAGGACAGTAAGAACCTGCAAACGGGAGCATCGACTTCACTGCCATTGGGATTTCTCTGCTCATTTGGAAACATTTGTAGAAACGACCAGTCAGACCAGTCAGTATGCCCTCGAGTCACTGGTCCACCTTAGTATTTAGTTAGTATTTAGTGTTGTCACCAATAAAGCAAGGGGCACTCAAATGAATATGATAAAGGGAACTTAAGTATTTAAGGTTATGGCAGAGAACAGAAATAGTAATAACAGGACAAAAGAATGTACAACTCAGTAAAAACAAATAAATCAATCACAAGTAAGAATGACACAACAATCATAAAATTAGTAAAAATAAAACCCTGTAGCCTTGTGAGTCCCCTCGTCACAGCATACAATGATGGTGACACAAGATATGCAGCTACAGCACAAAACCACAAAGCAGGCAGCCGAGTGACAGTTCAGGGTGACCTGATGGATTGTGGGTCAAGCAGCCCAGGTGAGGCAGTGACAGGACCAGGCAGACTTGTCGATGAAAGGACAGCCATGGAAAAGCCAGGGAGAACAGGGGGATCTTCAGCCTGAATTTGATCCAACTACCTGGGGACGGGAGCCACAGAGCTGAACAATAGAAAACAAAATGCCAACTCCTGTTCATAGCAGCCCTTAGCTAGTGCCCTTCATCGAGTACAGAGCCCAGGACCCCTGACACAGATTCACAAATCTAATATGACAGCAGCAGAACACAAACAATGTCGACATTTACATACAACCCTAATTTCATAAAAACTGGGGGAGTATGGAAAAATCTATACATCCATTACCCAACCTGCTATATCCTAACTACAGGGTCACGGGGGTCTGCTGGAGCCAATCCCAGCCAACACAGGGCACAAGGCAGGAAACAAACCCCAGGCATGGTGCCAGCCCACCACAGGGCACATGCACACACACACCAAGCACACACTAGGGACAGTTTAGGATCGCCAATGCACCTGACCTGCAAGAAGAATCCCACACAGACACAGGGAGAAAATGCAAACTCCCCGCAGAGAGGACCCAGGAAGTCATCCCAGGTCTCCTACCTGCGAGGCAGCAGTGCTGTATAGAAAAATGCGAATTAAAAATAAAAAGGAGTGATTTGTAAATTCTGTTCCTCCTGCGTCCCTTTCATTCATTATACTTATGCAGCCATGAACTCGTAATCTGGGCAGAAAGTGCTATGGTGTGCTGCCGACCCCTGGATGGCCGCATATGCTGCTCCCCAATTTGAACGCGAGATGTATGGCTGAGCTTGATACGGTAAAGCCTTAACTGGCATCCGTGGATGCAGTGGTGAATGGCACAGCCAGTCATGATATAAAAAGAGCGTGATGTCTGAGAGATTAGCAGTAAGGTGGACTCACAAGTGAACGCCTGCCTTGCCGTCCCTTCATGCACTGAGATTTGATTGGATTCTTTAAGTCTCATGATGACATTGTAGGTTGCAGAGAGCACGATGCCCCAAAGTGTGCCAATTTGTCTTTGCGGTGTGCCGCTCTCAAAGTATAAGATTATTCGCTGACACGTCTGCTGGCAACCCTTCGCTTTAGATGGGCTCAGCCTGTTTTGGAGGGTCCTTATGCACTGGAACACAATGGCCTCACTGGTTTCCCATCACCTTGTTATTTCAACTTGTCACATCGTTATTTGTCCTAAACTGCTCCTGTCGTCAGTTTTGTGGAATGAGTTGCAGGCCTCATTTCCGAATAAACGTACATCTTCAAAAACCACAGCAGCAGATTGGGCGCAACATCAAATGTCTTCGTTTGAATCCAAGTCCACTTCCACGTCCACGTCACTCACGTTTGCTTTTATTAGCATTTTGTTTGTCCCGACTGTTTCAGAATTGGGGTTGCACATCAGCACACAGACGGACGCGGTCGCCCTCAGTCGTAACCTTAGAGAGTTCTTGTTCTCTCAAGCTCACCTCATGCAGTTGAGGGCCACAGGGGGTCCTGGCAGGAAGCAGCACTAGCCCGGGCACCAGGCATGCTTTGTGGGGCTCATTCACACACACACACACACACACACACACACACACGTGGACCTGCAGTCAGCAAGCAACTGTAAGGAGCACATCCACGGGGATGTAGGAAGAAAACCTCACGAAATACGAGAAGAACAGTCCACCCAGAAATAGGGCAGGGACACTGGAGCTGCTAACCGCTGTGCCAGCCTAAGCAGAGTCATTATAAGATGAATTCTTGCTGACATTAAACTTCTGCCCTGGAGGAGTAGAACACAAAAACTTGGTTCCAATCCTACAGAAATTAATACAGAAGATGGCACACATAAAGAAGTGGTGGTCAACCTGAAGGGTTAAATGTTAACAAAGTGGTAAACTTAAAATGCCATGGGGGTCCAGGGATAGTTGGAACAGATGAGGAAATAAAATTCCCAAAAATCAGCTGATATTCTTAAGGAACAGAGTCACCCAATCGGGACTATCAACATATTTTTTAACAAAATGGAAGGTCTGATGATTGATTCCAAGTATATCAGCTGCTCCTTGGTACTTCACCATAACAGGCAAGGCCAACTGGCCGTCCTCCGCCGCTCATCACACACTGAGCCAAACTGCTTGGCTCCTGTCAATGCCAGCGCTGCCAGCATCTGTGCCCAGGTATTTCCTGCTCCACCCTCTTTGCTCTGGTAAGACACGTTGGCTCATTTTCTCACCTCACCTCCATGTTTAATCCACACATCTTGACCTGGCCAAGCCCCATAAGCGAATGTGTGGCCAGTTCTCTGTCACCTGGACATTATGGGGACACTTGTTTAAGGGACTTTAACACTTGCTATGGCCTGGGACACAAGTGCCACTAAATACACGGCTAGCCCAGCTTTACAAAACGAAGGACTGATTAATGAGTGGGCGCCATTTTCAAGACTAAATGTTTTCCTCCAATTGTTTTCTACTCTGCAGCTAAAGAAATGGGAGTTGTCCGAGGATGTGCCTCTAAGAGCGCCTGCAAGGTCCCCAAAATCTTCAATTTGTATTACGGCATCGACCAGGAAACGGACATTAACTGCTGCGATCACAATCTCTGCAACGGCGCAGCACAGCTGGGATGGAGCGGCCGCCTCCTGGTTCTTCTTCTTGCCCCTGTTTTGCTCCTCAGACTCTGCTAGACTCGTCTTCATCATTTAATGCCATACTGAAGACAGCGCTTGGGCTTCATCGCGTGTAACTTGAGGGCTTTTCTCTCAGATGCGCTCACTTTTGACATGAAAGCCTTTGATGGAGGTGGCGTGTCTGACTGGCCTGTGCGCTTCATTTGCCTTAAAATGATTATTTACAGGGAGAGCTAAAAAGCTGCTTGTTAATTAAAAATGCAATTGTGTTTTGTCGCTGACCCTGTGGTCCTCCTGCTCTTTGACACGGCAGGCAGGCCTTTTGTATTGCGAGTTGATGACCGGCCTCGTCCTCCAAAATAAAAGGCCACTTTCATGATGCACTGCACGTCCACTCAGTTTTCTGTTTCTTTTGCGACACAAAGCGCTCCACTGGGGTCCAAATCGGACTTTACTGCTTTAAGTTCTGCTCCCGTCTTTGCATCCTCTGATTACGCCACACATCTCAGGCGCCTCATGAATGGCAATGTGTTGCTTTTCCTGTGGTCAGCACTGCTGTCCCATGGACCATCTCTGTAGGCTTTGCATGTTCTCCTTGTGTTCTCCCTGGCTTTCTGATTAGGGCGCAGTTCTGTTCTGCCAGAGGTGAAGGCAAAGACCAGAAGTCCAAACAAGAGGTCCAAACTGGGAGAACTGGCATTTCAGAGAGAGCCAAAACACCAGGCCACGTTGATGTGAAGCTTTGAAACGCAGATGAATTGCTAAACCAAACCCTAAAGCAAATGTCACAGTTCAATACTTGAAGTGTAAAAGTGGGGGGAACATCATAAAGGTCCCCTGGGCCACTAAAGGTCACTGTGGCTGTGGTGTGAGGAGCCTGCAGAGAACTCTGGTGCCACCAGGGGGAGTTCCTCAGGGACTGGGCAGCCCAGAAGGACCAACAAGGTGGCACCCAGAAGAGTTCCTGGACTGGCCTGGAGCTTAAAAGCCCCTTTTAATGGGGACACTGAGAGGTTGCAGTGATGGCCAGAGGAAGTGGAGAAGAAGGGAGAGGAGGAAAAACCTGTGAGGTGAACAGAGCGAGGGGTACTGGGCCGGTGGAGCGGCCCCCCACAGGCAGCCGGACATTCTCAGAAGGCTCAGTCTTTGTCTTTTGTCCTCTTTTATGCAGTTTACTTTCTTTGCTCTTTTTGTTTGCTTGATTTTTTTTTTATTAATATTACTTTGGTAGTCCTCGTCGTTATTTGGGTTTTAGGACAGTTCCTCACCACCCCCTAAAGTCCACAGAAGCAGAAAATGGAGTGAACATTAAAAGAAGGAATAGAGAATGTTGTGATTCTTTAACTGCAATTATCCACAATGCTGGGGGCATCCACAGCCCACCTTAACAGAGTCACACCAGTGAGCAGCAACGAGAGCAACAACCGTGAAGAAATCAGCCCACAAAATGGCGACACAAAAAGACGTGAAATATCTGTAACCTTTATAAAGCAATGCGGGCGGCACAGTGGCGCAGTGGGTAGCACTGCTGCCTCGCAGTTAGGAGACCCGAATGGGTTCGCTTCCCGGGTCCTCCCTGTGTGGAGTTCTCTCCGTGTCTGCGTGGGTTTCCTCCCACAGTCCAAAGACATGCAGGTTTGGTGCATTGGAGATTCTGAATTGTCCCTAGTGTGTTCTCGGTGTGTGGGTGTGTGTCTGTGTGTCCGTGCCCTGCGGTGGGCTGGCGCCCTGCCCGGGGTTTGTTTCCTGCCTTGCGTCCTGTGTCGGCTGAGATTGGCTCCAGCAGACCCCCGTGACCCTGTAGTTAGGATGTAGCGGGTTGGGTAATGAATAGATAAAGCACTGCTGAAGGTAATAATAAAGAAAAATGAATTCCTCATGGGGGGAAAACCTGAAGTACATGAAACAAACAGAAATGGTGCAGAAAACAGCAAATCGGAACAAGTCGGGCCACAGGCTGTAAGGCTGTGAACAGCATTTAACATAAGAAGCGCCGCGTGTGCGAATGTGCAGCATATGGCGTTTATAGCACAAGTGTACCTGTGTGTCCTCCTCTTGGTCATCGTAGTAGGAGACACACCAGAATGAACTGCAGCAGACCAAAGCACCTTCAGACGTCCACCGATGCTCTAAAGTCACCAGCGCATTCCTGCCTTGCACCAAATGATGCCAGGATGGGCACCAGCTACTGCCAGTCTAGTCCTGGATCGAGTAGGTTAGTGAAGAACCTCTGACCTGGGAGGAAACCTGCTGGAACTCATCCTTTACCCGTGACGATTCTCTCAAACTTTAGTCCAAAGCATGGAATATTGATATTTTTTTCTTTCAAATAATGAATTGAGATTAACGATGGAAATTGACGTTTACATCGCAGACTATTGTATTGATCCGAGGGCGCAGGAGTTGAAGGAGTGGAATGAGCCTCCTTACGCGGCTCTTAAAAGGGCCGCTGGTTTCTATAGCGCTCTTCAACCACTCCATGGCACCATGTGCTCCCGAGCGATTTGTCCTTTGGCTGCTCACTCGTACCACCCGGGTCCACGTATTCTGTATATCTCTGCAGCCCACAGCCTCCACAATGGAGCTCCAGGTAGGTGGGCTTGACTCCAGTAGGCACCGACCGGGTCCATCTGCAGACCTCCATAGCCACACACACTTACGCTATGGTTAGGAGTTGGGCTGTGGGAGGCTGTCTGACTCAAATAATGCCAAGTACTGTCGAGATGCTCGGAGCGCCAGGCTGCACAGATGCCAGACTCACTTTGCTCACCGAGGGTCAGAGACAACCTGTATGACACACTACTGTGGCACTTCTGCCTAAAAGGAGGATGAAAAGAGCGAGAAACCGGCAGCACTCAGCACAGCTTTACCACACGACGTACGTACCAAATGGCCACAGATGATACCTTTGAGACATGTAAAGATAGATCACCGTGGAAACGTGTCACCCATACTGACATGTGCATTTATTACAGCGGTTTAATGACAATAATGACGATTGTTAGGAGAGCAAATTGAGTGCACCTGCCCGAAACGATGCGACCAACCAGGGCTTCCTCACGTGCACGCGGTTGCTGATGGCTGCTATGATTTAGGACACCACCAGATGTCGCTGTTTCCAAAGCTTTGCCGCTGAGACGTCGGGAGGTTTTTTCTTGATAAAAATTAATTATGCTTTGTGTTCCTTCTGAAATCGCCCTTTTTAATTATTTCTTTTTGTCCTGCACCGCCTGAATCTCACCCGTCAGACTTGTCTTGATATTTTTGGTGTTTCTCCTCTATTTTTCACCTTATACACCCCCCCAAAAAATCCAATTTTTTATTTTGTTTTTTTTGAGTTTCCCCTCTGTTTTTCACTCTCTAGACCCCCAAAACCCTCATTTTTGGGCCCTGTTTGGACCAAATTCAGTGCACCATTATGATAAAGAGTAAACCAATAGGTATCTGTCTTCAGCTAAAATGATCGGAAGGACCTGAAGTTGCACGGGACACATCCACCGACCCGGATATGAAATGTCAATGTTACTGTGACAGGTGTCTGGTCACACTTACAGGTAATCTAACCTAGACACCGTTAAAATATCCGACTACGCCTCCCAGTTTTATTAAGAGACTGGGAACTCCTGAAATTGACCAATAATAGCACACAGTTTTCTTTAAATTGGGTGGTGAGTAAACACACAATGAAAGACACAACAGTAATTTCAGGAAAAGTAACAGTAACTTCTATTACACCAGACAATAATGAGTACATTAAAAAGATAAATGAACATAAAATCTAACAATATCAAGAATGAATTTCCTTTTTTTAAAAGGAAAACACACAGTCCACACTCTAAAAGTCCATCAAAAACAGAATTGGAGGATACAACCTTTAATGGTGCAGAGTCCAGTCTGCGCACTGTTAACCCCAACAATTAATCGTCCAACTGTCCACCGATGCACTCTGTTCACTGGACACTCGTTTCCCAACAGAAGTTTTGTCAAATCGTGGAATCCCTGTCAGCGTCTCCTCGTCGTTCTTTTTCTCCACTCTGGGCTCCTTGTGTTGCTGTGACCTCGGCACGACTCACTTCTCGTCTGCCAGCTTTGCTCGGTCCTTTCATGCAGCTTCCCTCTCTCGCTAGACCCACAACCGTCTCCTCGTGGAGCTGTCTCTTCCTCCCTCGCTCGGGGTAAGTGTTGCCGTCCGTGTCCCTCACGTCGCACCAGCCACGTACCCCAGTCTGCCAGTGAGCTCCTGTGCTCTCTGCGAGTCTTGGCAGCGTTCTCAGTGGACTGTCCCTCTCCTTGCCTTCTCCTGCCCAGAAGCTTAAATCTCCTTCAGTCCCTGCCATTATCAGTTCTGGACAACCAGATTAAATAATGGCACATCTAAATTTCCTGAGTTTAACAAATAATGAAAACACAATTTAACAAAATGTATTGTTACCAACCATGAATGAGTACAGATCTGCTGATCAGAAGCCAATATTGTCAAACGTGTTCATTTCCAAGTCAGGTAAATACAGACATCCTCCAAGGAAGGAGCAGTTCTGTTATCACAACTTGGTATTGTATGTAATCTCAACCAGCCAAACTTCAAAGTGGTGACTCCTTTGCAATACAGCAAATACCTCCAATCTGCAGACAGCCTTTTAACTTCTCACCCCCAGTGCCAACAATGGGTGCCTATTGCCTGTTCATCTGCTGGGTTTTAAATGTAATATTGACATGTTTCTTTTCCTAAGAGAGAAATGGAATGACTCAGTGTACAAAAAATGTCCCCCTCTGACATTACTCCTATTCACTGAACTCGGAGAAGATGTGGATCGGTAATATGGTCACGTGGAGTGCCGTTTGGTGTCATTTCACAGTCCTGATCCCCAACATGATCATATTTTCATTTTTGACTCTTCAGCCCACTAAGAGCCACTCTCAGAAGGTTCACAATGACGAATGGCAAACCTAAGCGTCAGCGATTACCAATATCAGGTTGTTTTTCAGTTTGGACCTCCATCAGATGGTGACAAATGACAAATTTCAACTAAAATCGAGAGAGTTTTGACGTTCATTGTTTAACTTGAAGCACACATTTCAATATTTTCTGACAAACAAATTTTCCAGTTTGTTATGTCCTTCTACCCCACGAAGCAAACCTTCTTGGCTTGCGGGTGACCTCGGTAGCGTAGCCGACTGAGTCTTCGATGTGTGGAAAGGCACAAAGAGACGGCCACCCCAGTTTTGTGGACTATTTGCCAGTTATATTTATTTCTTTAATAATACAACAGTGGAGATACCGCACTGAGCTACACAATAACACTTCTCTTTTTTTCCTCTCTATCTCCCAACTCCCCCCACCAAATTTCTCCTCCCTTCAATAATCTATCAATGAACTTTATTGGAATTCCTTGACATGAACTCCTGCTTACATTATGAACACCCCGAATTAGGGCGGCTTGCGAGAATTCAGACTTTTAGTGATGACACAATACAATAAATAATACCGCAAAAGATCTAAGCAGCAACAGAAATAAACGTCCCTAGTGAAACAAATCTGGAGCAGAAAGTCCGAAAAAGGACGAAGGGCTGCGCTGAGGGTCTCGCCAAAGTTTCCATTTTCTTTCTTATACTTTAATGATTTATAGCACAATGTAAATTCTTTAATAAAGGTTTAATTTGGACGCATTTATATTTGTGTTATATCCGGCACTCAACAAATACAAAACCTTCTTGTACACCATTAGAATCCCGAAGATCCTATCATGGCTGGTAAAATGGGACTGAGAGGGAAACTCTGGATGTAACTATTGAAACAAATCATTTCAAAATGTGTTACAATTAGGGTTTGAGAAAAACTCTCAATATCCATTACAGAAAATGAACAATTCTTGCGATCAATATTACATCTGCGTCTAAGGAATTCTGCCGCGGGACAGATGGCGTTACATATTTTATAGTGAACCTCCTTAGCTGCGGGAGGCAAAGGGAACCCCAGGAAGTTCCCGCGCTGGTTCGTTAAAACAGATTGACAATCGATGAATGAAGAGAATTTCTGCTGAATGTGTAAAGATCACGAATTACTTTATCTGGCAACATCTTATTTAGAAAATTCCAATCACCCGTCAGTAAAGGTGGAAGACTACGAAATGACCGTAAGACAAAGATCAAACGCTATAGTAGGCTTCGCCGTACCCCTTTCCGCTTATGTGGCGCCTTTTGATGACGTAAGAGCTCAGCCACACCGCGCATGCGTTTGTAGCGACACATCCTACTTTCACAGCTGAAAGACGAATGAGAAATCGTGAAACTTTATCATTTCAGTATAATGTCTCTCTCAGATCATCTGAGGAATGATAGTATTTAAATCGTGTTGTAAGCATATACTCCTGTTATTCGGATATATAGATATATATATATATATTTTTTTTCCATTTCCACAGTTGCTGAGTGACGTCATCAAAACACGCAGTAGAGTTTCCGGCTGAACCGTGCGCGCTTTGCCCTGCGCTATTAAAATTATAAACTGAAATCCGTTTGTTGTGTTGTAATTGAAACACTATTATTAAGAAGCGGCCAGGCAGTGTGTCATTACAGAAATAAAAAAACACACGAGCAATTATGCAGCGTGAGCGCGCTCGAGCGGCTTCCATTCTGTAGGATTTAAAAGAGTAAAAGTGGAAAGTTCTGTCTGAGGTGAGTAGAGGGGCCGTGCGCGGAGTTCAGTTTCATTGGCGTAGTGAATAAAAATGAAGCGTAAATGTTAATATGTCCGTTAGAGGCGCACACCATAGTAATTCTTTACATTTATTTAGCGCTCAGTCTCCTTACTGCAAAGCAGCAGCGCCTCTTGTACGATTCATATTTAACGCCCAGTTTAAATTGTCAAAGGACGCCTTTTAGATTTACTAAGTCACTGAAGCAAGGCAAGAAATATAATTTAGATTTTAACATGGGACGCGTTTTAATCCGTGTGTACGCCTCACTCGTGTCGCTGTTACGTGAAGTACGTTGGTTGCTCGCATCGGTTTCAATTACAAACTTCGCAGCTCATTCAGTAAAACAACCCAGCGAGGAGACGAGGCGGCTTCTTACCATTTGTAATTCTTCTTTTGATTTAGAGTATGATTAATATGTTAACGACGGTCACATATGAAGTGTAACTTGGTGTTACGTTTAACAGGAATTTGACTGAGAGGCTAAAAACGAGCATCCATAACTGGAAATGGCGGTGAAAACTGGAGAAGAGCGCTTGAAGGAGATGGAGGCAGAAATGGCCCTGTGAGTACATTTTTTTTTTTTAACATATTGTACAGTATATAGTTTGTGACAGTGTCCATCTGTGTGTGTGTGTGTGTATACACAATGGCATGCAAAAAGGTGGGCTGCTTGCTTAAAATGGCTGTTACTGTGAAGAGTTAAATGACCAGAAGGTGACCCGACAGGTTTCTTTAATATTTTAATCAAGTTTACATTTTTTATTTCCTTCATTCTCGGGTACAAAATACCAAAAAAAAAATATGAAAAGGGTTTGAAGCAAAAGTTGAATCCCCGAAATGGTTAGTAGTTAGTGAGACCCCCCTTTGGCACACCTTTTTGGAGCCCGCTAAGAGTATTTCAGTTCTTATTTGGTGTCTTTTCGCCCATTCGGCCTTGAAAAAGGCTTCTACTTCCGCTCTTGGGCCGTCACCCCTTTTGAGATCTCCACACAGATTTTCAATGATGTTTAGGGCTGTGAGGGCCTCTTGAGGTGCTCCATTGTAAATTTGTTTTAGATGATTGTCGTCTTGCAGGTCCTCTCCCCTTTTTACCTTCAACTGTTTTTACAGAAGGTGCGATGTTTGCTTCCAGAATTTGCTGCCATTTGTTTGAATCTGTTCTTCCGGTACCAGTGACGTGTTCCCTGTGCCACTGGCTGCAAGACAATCCCAAAGCTGATCGATCCTCTGCCATGCTTAATAGTTGGAGACGTCGTCTTTCACTGGAATTCGGACCCCCTCTTTTTTCTTTTTTTTTCCTCCAAACATACCTTTACACATTGTGGCCCAAATGTGCCTTTCTAGCAGTCCAGCAAGAAGTTCCTTCAGGAGTTTTCTTGGTCTTCCAGACCTCAGCTTGACCTCCACCATTCCTGTTAACTGCCTTTACTTGATAACATTATGAGCTGAGGAGACAGCGACCTGAAAACACCTTCTTGTAGCCTTCTCGGACTTTGTGAGCATCGATTCCTTCATTCTTCACAATGCTTGACAAGCAGGCTGTGAGGAGCCTGAGAATTTAGACATTTACATACTACTGTGTGTGTGTGTGTGTGTGTGTGTGTGTGTATTATATATATATTTTATATTATGTCACAACAATCTTACTGTGATACATCAAGTGTTGCATTTTGTTTTTATTAAAGACTTGTTTGTCTTCTCCATTTATTTGACTTTTAGGTTTGAACAGGAGGTCCTGGGAGCCCCCGTCTCCATGCCAGCAGTGACAGCTGTGGTGGAAGCAGTGCCCGTGGCCCTGGCTGTACCAACAGTCCCTGTTATTAGGCCTATTATAGCTACCAACACCTACCAACAGGTATGTTTCGTTAGTAATTTTACTGCCCAGGATTGTTGATTAGGGTCACTTTCTTGCTTGGTTTGCAATTGTTTCAGCATTTGTATTGGCAGGATGAATGTTAAATTTTTACTTACACAAGCATGATTTCTCAGAGAGTTCATTGTACTGAGAGGGATTTAAAAGTCGCGTTACATTGCAGTAGTTGGTTTGGGCCCTTTGTGCTGCAGATATGATCAGTAAGCTTGGAGGCAAACTCTGTCCGTACAAATCCGCCTCATTACAAGATGTGTCTTTACCTTGTAGGGTTGTGCTGGTTGGACATTTTATTTTAATAAAGTAACAATAAGAAGATGGCAGATGGTTATACCAAAGGGGTTAGTTAGTTAGTTAGATAGATAGATACTTTATTAATCCCAAGGGGAAATTCAAATAATCCAGCAGCGGCATACTGATTAAAAAAAAAATATATATTAAATTAAAGAGTAATAAAAATGCATTTAAAAACCGACAATAACTCTGAATAATGTTAGCATTTACTCCCCCGGGTGGAATTGAAGAGTCGCATAGTGTGGGGGAGGAACTGTCACTTTTTTTTTTTTTTTTTTAACATTTTAATTTATTTTTATTTTAAAAAATGCATGTTGTTTAATTGAAGTGGTGCGGATCACTTCACTGTAAACAGTAGCCTACCGAATATTCAGAAATATAAGGTGCTTTTTAATTTCATCAGTGGGTTGTGTTTTTTCTGTAAACAATAAACTGATGTGTTTGTTCATTCATGTGATTGTTATGCACGTATGCTTCATACCCCTGCACATTCTTGAACATTTGAACTGCTACTGCTTGATTAAACTTTACTGAGGCAGGGTGCACTGATTGAAAAGAAACAATTAAGGTCCGTCAAATTTTACACAAATAAGTTTTTCACCTCAGTGAGCTGGTTACCCATCTGCTGGCACAGTCCTGTTCATTGGTTGTTGAAACACCTCTTTTGTGTTTTCATTAGTTTATCTTTGACGTGTCTTCACAATCCAAACTCTACGGTCAGCCTTGTTGTGATGATATATTCTGAGGTAGCACAGGTGGCCGGCCATCTTACTAGATGTGAGAGCTCTTTAAAGATGTGAGCAGATAAAATTGGTTTTTGGCATCAGCATCTATTATCTTTGTCCTGCATCTAACTGAACATCATGTGCATATGGTTGTTCGTGATAATTCTTGGAATTTTATTTAATTCAGAAGCATTTATTGGGGGCAAAACAAAAACTGACTACCCCACCTTTACAGTGCAGTGCTATTAGATGCCACCATACAATTCTCAGACAGAAGAAAAGTCAAACGCAACATTTATTTCTATGTCACTTTTTTAATCAAAAGATGAACTGTAGCTCAGAGTGCTTCACAAGATGTCAAAGAAATAATTGCTAGAAAAGATCATTAAATTAAAATTTAGATAAGAATGAGTAAGTATTCTGTGTGTGTGTGTGTGTGTATATATATAGTGGTGTGAAAAACTATTTGCCCCCTTCCTGATTTCTTATTCTTTTGCATGTTTGTCACACAAAATGTTTCTGATCATCAAACACATTTAACCATTAGTCAAATATAACACAAGTAAACACAAAATGCAGTTTTTAAATGATGGTTTTTATTATTTAGGGAGAAAAAAAATCCAAACCTACATGGCCCTGTGTGAAAAAGTAATTGCCCCCTGAACCTAATAACTGGTATGATGTAGAACTGCTACATAATTATTGTATACAATATCCAAAATAAAGCAGAATTTTGGTGAAGGTTTAGAGAGGATTGATTTTCAGTGTGACAAGTGGCTAACATTCAGTTACTCAAACACGGTATGTAGCTTTACTCCCATCTGTTTCATTTTTTTGTAAACATGTTTGGTTTTTGATCTTAAGCTCCAACTTTTGATGCTTCCAGAAGCCTATTCAGTCAAATGAGCTTCTTTGGTTCCAGTAGTCGGTCATTTTGAGATGATAGCAGGATGTCTGCTGGTCAGACTTGGTCCACGTGAAGGACTCTTGAGCTCCTGTAGCCAGTTAATTAGAATAGAAAGCAATGCTTAATTCATGTTTGCCCTTTGCTCTGCTTCTCTGTACTTTTTTCTTTGTATGTGCTTTTAGCAGCATAGCTGCCATGTCTGTAAGTATCCAGTATTTTAGTTCATGCCTGATGTCATCTTTATATGAAGTGCTTATAACTAACTTCTCTCTCTCTCTCTCTCTCTCTCTCTCTCTCTCTCTCTCTCTCTGTCTTTCTCAGGTTCAGCAAAGCTTGGAGGCGCGGGCTGCTGCTATTGTGGCTTCTCCTCCGGCTGCTTTTGTGGGCCCAGGTAATTCAACATCAGAACCTAATAACCTCAGTTAAACCTAAAGGTCACCACAGTTCTGTGGTTCAGTAGTTCAACACAAAAAAAGTTTAAAAAATCTTACCATTAGAGCTTAGTTGTCTGTTATACACATTCACACAACCCAGAAATTTCCTGGGTAAACTGTTGCAGAAATGTACTGAGAGGTTTTACGTGCTTACATTAATTGTGCGCCAACACAAAGCATGACATGTCGGCGTTCTCCCTAGGGCGCTCGGCTAATTTAGTTGAGCGCCCGACTGTCATCTCGCATGACATTGTGAGATGACAGCGTGGCAAGGGACGAGCGGGCAGGTGGGCAAATATTTTAGAGGTAGGATCGCAAATTGCGAATTGCTAAAGCTAATAGCGGGGACGAGGCGGAGCGGAGTTCACAAGCAAAGAGTATGGGGAGGTGGGCTTTCGAGAGGGGGATGTACATGGTAATAGCAGGGGCAGAGCAGTTTAATTACAGTAGCAAGGAGTATGGAGAGGTGGGCAGGTGAGAGAAGGCTGTACATGCTAATAGCGTGAGCGGAGCGGCACTTCACAAGCAAAGACGAGGTGGGCGGGTGAGAGGAGGACTGATAAAATAAAAAGACTCGTGAGAATAAAGTCAACATGTCGACTTTGTTCTCAAAATATAGTTGTTTTTTTTTCTTCACTGTGGCCCTAATACGCTTCTGTAGTTTTGTTAAAGTGACCCATCTGCCATTCCTTTTTTGTTCATATCTTGCCCTGCCGTAGTACAAGTGTGCATTGGATATCCAACAGGCTCTCACTTTCCCACTGAAAAGTCTTATTCTTAGGTACTTTTAATTTTTTCCAAACGTTTTACCAACATGAGCAAAAAAAAGTGTTCAGAAAACAACACTGCTGAGTTATTTCAGAAAAGAGACGCCACAAACTAATGAAGATGCAGCGTCAACTCCTCATGTGGCAATTTCAGACAAAGACATTGCAGAAGCTGGTCCATCAGGGGAAATCTCTTCAGCACACACTCTGCCAATTGATAAATCTAAGCACCGGTTATCCGGCATAAACAAACAATGGTTTAAAGATTTTGATTGGCTAATGGTCAAAGAACGTGGTATGTGGTGCTCATTGTGCATGAAATATTCAACCAAACATCCCCCAAGGAGGGAGTTACCTTGGGTAAATGTGCCATGCACAAGAATTTGAAAAGAAAGCTTGCTGGACCATGAAAAAAGTAAAACGCACATGGAGTCTTCTACTGACCTTTTAGGAAAGCGTGTACTTGAGCAAACTGGAATTGGTCAAATTGAAAGATCTGTATCTGTGTTAAATAACTTACAGACAGATGCCTTTGTGGGAGCTTTAAGATCCATGTAGTAGTTGGCAAAAAATGAGTTGCTACATACAACGTTGTTTGAAAAGCTGTTGGAATACTGTAAAGAAATGGGTTGTTCCTTTACTAGGAAGAAAACAAAAATAAATATTTAACTGAAGACACCTTCTGCATATGCAAGTTGGCTTTGAAGAATATTTCTTAATTTTTTTTCAGTTTTCTTCCCAACAGTGACAATACTCGTGCCTCTTGGTTTATGTCATAACAATTGTTACTTAAAATTTTTGTTAGGGTTGCAGGATCCCAAATTGGATACTTCTTAAATGTAATAAAAAGTATTCTGGCACAAGTGTCAAACCTTAAAAAAGGAAGTCATATTGAGCATTGGAAAATAATTCATTAATAATTAACTAACCACCAAATTTACCCGTCCCACTCCACCTGGCTACTTTTTCATGCCACCCGGCTGGAAAAAAGTTCTGGGGAGAACATTACGTGTATTAAAACACATTGGCTGTCATTTATGAATGATCACAGATATAAATCTGATCATTGGCCATGCTTGATTGTAGGTGATATGAGCTCATTGTGATTCAGTCCCATTGTAACACTATGGCTATCACAGTGGACAGTAGTAGACGGTTACATTTGGACCTGTTTAGGGATTTTAAAGGCTTGAGGAAGTTTCAGAGTGAGTGACACGGTCTTCTGAGACTTCCTTACTTATTTTATCCTGTGCACACACTCTATTTACATTTACTGGCATTTACCTGATTTGAAAGGCTTTGGTCAACATGGCATTTTATTAGCTTTATGACATTTGATCCTGTACATGCAGAAAAAACTAATCTGTTGATAACACTTATGAAAAGTGACATTTTAATAGTCATGTCAAATGAATTCAGATTTCAAATGTCACAGACTACTTTCATTTTCTAAATCTGTCCCTTCTTTACATTAATCTGCACTTTGGGGTTGCCTTTGTAAAGTCAAACATTTCAGTCAAAACTCCATTATTTTAGAATGTTCAAAGTCTTTGTGTTTTTCAAGGTACGTTACAAGCATTCATACACTGGATACTGTGTAAGCGTGAATCCATCTGGAATTAACACTTAAGAGTAAATATGTCCTCCATTAATGAGACTGCGTCTCTGTCACTGTCATACTTTCCAGATGCCTTTATCATATCTACTCTGTTTTTACTAATGGACACTTTGTTGGCATTAAAAACTCAAGAAACGACACACGTCCCGTTAGCTAATTCATCTTTAGCGTTAAAGTAAGCTGCTTTAATGGGCACACAGCTCTGTATCTGCTATTCTGTGCTGCCATTAATGCAATGCATGTCATATCATTAGAGTGCTCTACCTCCTGTTTCAGTGTAGCGTCCTCAGCAGAGCCACGAATGTCCGGCTAATGGAGGTGCTTTGAAATACTAGCTCATTTTATTTTCAGAGTGAATATTCAGAGTATATCGTTTTATCAGCATTGATGATCAGCCACGAGTTCTGATGTGGTGTGTTGGATTGACGCCTGCTGGCAGTAACTGTAGCTCTCGCTGTCTCTGTGGAGTTTTCTTGTTGCACCTGACTACATACCTGCAGTGCCATCACCCCAAGTACTCAGGTTTTCCTCAGCTCACATTAGGGCTTTCAAATTAGCTAAATCAAATCTAATCTGAGTAGTATTTATTTATTATTATTTATAATATTTATTTATTTATATATATATAATATAATTTTACACACAAACCTTCTTGTTACCTTTATTATACTAATAAACAGTAACAAATAAATGTCCTTACAGTACTCGGGCAGCTGTTATTTAAATCCATGTCACAATATGTTTGCTGCGCAGGGAGCCAGCCAAGTGCTGCAAGTCCCACTCAGCGTTGTCATAAGCACTTTGTAATTTGCAGAGCAACAACATTTATTTCTATAGCACATTTTTATACAAACAGTAGCTCAAAGTGCTTTACATAATAAGGAATAGAAAAATAAAAGACACAATAAGAAAACAAAATAAGTCAACATTAATTAACATAGAATAAGAGTAAGGTCCAATGCCCAGGGGGGACAGAAAAAACAAAAAAAAAAACACCAGACGGCTGGAGAAAAAAATAAAATCTGCAGGGATTCCAGGCCACGAGACCACCCAGTCCCCACTGGGCATTCTACCTCACATAAATGAAACGATCCTCTTTGGATTTAGGGTTCTCACAGAAGGACTTGATGATGATGGTCACGTAGACTTCTGCCTTTTAATCCATCCATCATTCTAAGAGCATGACTGGGTGAGAGTAGCGAGAGAACTAAAAGAGGTGGGTTCTTTTATTTTCGAGGTGTCGATTGCGCAGTTCCATTCAGAATAAAAGGTCTGTCAGCATCTGTGGACTCAGTCACAAAGGAGCTGCTTTTCGAGGTAGCTGGTTCAGTATGGTATGAAGTCGCGTCCAGTCGGGGTTCGCATAGTTTACTTTTTTTTTTCTCGTTTGTAGGTGCAGCAGTATTTTAATACAGGTGGTCTGACTGTTTTTAATTGCGGCTCTTTGTTTTAGGCATTATGCATCTAAATAGCAGTTGCGTAAGAGACTAATTATATGGCTCCTTAAAGTGGGGATTCTAAAGTTTTGTGATTAAAGGAAAAAAAATCTGAATTATGACTTATTTTCTGTTTGTCTTATTGAGAAGGCCTTAGCCTTAAATAACAGTCAGGGACCTCCTGTTTACAAATAAATGGGACAGAATCGGATACAAAATAATAATTTTTTCTGTACTGGAAAAGCATTTAGAAAAACTGCTTCAAGTGCACTTGTGCGACTGAGGAAGAAAGAAATACACTCACCTAAAGGATTATTAGGAACACCTGTTCAATTTCTAATTAATGCAATTATCTAATCAACCAATCACATGGCAGTTGCTTCAATGCATTTAGGGCTGTGGTCCTGGTCAAGACAATCTCCTGAACTCCAAACTGAATGTCAGAATGGGAAAGAAAGGTGATTTAAGCAATTTTGAGCGTGGCATGGTTGTTGGTGCCAGACGGGCCGGTCTGAGTATTTCACAATCTGCTCAGTTACTGGGATTTTCACGCACAACCATTTCTAGGGTTTACAAAGAATGGTGTGAAAAGGGAAAAACATCCAGTATGCTGCAGTCCTGTGGGCGAAAATGCCTCGTTGATGCTAGAGGTCAGAGGAGAATGGGCCGACTGATTCAAGCTGATAGAAGAGCAACTTTGACTGAAATAACCACTCGTTACAACCGAGGTATGCAGCAAAGCATTTGTGAAGCCACAACACGCACAACCTTGAGGCGGATGGGCTACAACAGCAGAAGACCCCACCGGGTACCACTCATCTCCACTACAAATAGGAAAAAGAGGCTACAATTTGCACGAGCTCACCAAAATTGGACAGTTGAAGACTGGAAAAATGTTGCCTGGTCTGATGAGTCTCAATTTCTGTTGAGACATTCAAATGGTGGAGTCAGAATTTGGCATAAACAGAATGAGAACATGGATCCATCATGCCTTGTTACCACTGTGCAGGCTGGTGGTGGTGTAATGGTGTGGGGGATGTTTTCTTGGCACACTTTAGGCCCGTTAGTGCCAATTGGGCATCGTTTAAATGCCACGGGCTACCTGAGCATTGTTTCTGACCATGTCCATCCCTTCATGACCACCATGTACCCATCCTCTGATGGCTACTTCCAGTAGGATAATGCACCATGTCACAAAGCTCAAATCATTTCAAATTGGTTTCTTGAACATGACAATGAGTTCACTGTACTAAAATGGCCCCCACAGTCACCAGATCTCAATCCAATAGAGCATCTTTGGGATGTGGTGGAACGGGAGCTTCGTGCCCTGGATGTGCATCCCACAAATCTCCATCAACTGCAAGTTGCTATCCTATCAATATGGGCCAACATTTCTAAAGAATGCTTTCAGCACCTTGTTGAATCAATGCCACGTAGAATTAAGGCAGTTCTGAAGGCGAAAGGGGGTCAAACACCGTATTAGTATGGTGTTCCTAATAATTCTTTAGGTGAGTGTATATAATAGCTTTATATTGGCTGATAATGCATACACAAGATTAATTTAAATACAGTAAAACAAAGAAGCTTCAAGTTGATTATCATAAATGGAAACTAACCGTGTCTGGCTGATAACCTCATCATTAAACTGGGGCCAGTTGACAGTGGAGAAGAAGAAAAGTAAAGTTTAATCAGCAGAATTAATGGGGAAAATAAACTGGGACGTCAATGACCAGCCATAAAGGACAAAGTCAGACACGACTGCAGTCCTGGAGACTTCGGGCAACTGGGCGCCCACCCTCTCCTAGTCATCCTACAAGAAGGTTTGTGCTGGCAGAGTCTTATGAGAAGCTGTCCTGTGAGGGTCAGGGGAATAGTTGGGGCTCCAACCTGCAGACCTCCATTTAATGTGATGCTTCTGAAAATGGGGGGGGGGGGAACAAAAGCAATTTTCAACAAAAGTGCGGCGCTTCTGCAAATTGAGGATTTGCTGCCCTCTTGTGGGCAAAGTTAACAGCTCAGTCTGTGCTGGTGAAATACCACCTCTGGGTGTCTCGGCTCCGCTTTTGTACTGGTGAGGCAGAAGAGATGGAATTTGTTGGGAAATGTTAGTCGTCTTCCAGCTGCTGCTTTTCTACTCTATGGAGGGAAATGGAGTTTGAGTAAAACAATGTTGCACCCCCTTATTACACCCCTGTTTGACCCTGAAGTAAGTCCACATAAGACTCTCCTGTGACAGCTGCTAGTTCTCCAAATATTTTAAAGTAGACCACATTGGCAACCCTAGTGTATATAATGATTAGTGAGTGCCAGTTAAGTCATGAATAGAATTGAAAGTGCAGCAAACTGAAAACTATATTCAAGAAGAAAAAGAAACATAAGTGGACTTATTTGTCTGCTAAGTAAATTAAAACAATAAATTGGTGTAATTGTGTAGTTTTGCCTCTTCATGCCTTTAAGAATCGTTTCATACCAGTGGTGTCCTGCTGCATGACTGCTGTGCTTTTATTCTTTTGCAGCTGTACCTCCACGCCCCCCACCTGTGTTGAGGCCTGCTTTTGTACCTCATATTCTACAAAGAACAGGTAAGACTGGGCATCCAGTGGACTTTAAAGAGACAGTCAACCTGCTGAGCAAGTCATTTAACCTTTCAGTCCTGCAACTCTAAACTACATAGCAACAGTCATACTGTGTAAGTGTGCCGATAAAGTGCTTTAGGATGGAACCAATAATAAGAAAAGCTGCTAAATAAAATGGTTGTTTGGTTTAACAGATTAGCTGATTGCATCAAGAAGTAATACATTAAGGTATTGGTAGAGAGGCGATTCTGTTTTATTTTATGTCCAAAATACACGGTGCATTTGACGGCATCGATTCCTGCCCATTAACAGTTGTTTTGTGTTGCGGATGTGGAGTTGCCGGTGGTTCTCCCTGTGGCACAAGACAAAGTCCTCCACAAGCTTCCTGTATTCCGACTCTTCTCCATTATTAATGCAGTCTGTGATGGAGGAATCATCTGAAAATGTCTGTAGGTGACAAGTGCTGGTGTCATACTGGAAGTCTGTTGTGAAGAGGGTGAACAGGACAGGGGATCAGCGTTCACTATTAAAACATTAGAACTTTGAAGTACAGTACAATTAGTTACAGGCCCTTCACAACCAAAAATTAACAAAAGGGGAAAAGATACAATTTTGACATCTCTTGACTTGGAAACTTCTGCCCATGAAAGATATTTCAGACAGCACTTGCTTATTTGCACACCATTTTTAAGTATGTGATATCACTTTATTGGTTTGATGCAATTTTGATTTCTTTGCAGTTTACTTTGTTTCCACCCCATGTTAAAATCTTGTGAAGCTCTATTCTGTCATTTGATTTGAGGACCTCACTAAATGAACCTTTGTGATATTTATTTGTCCTTTTGTGCTTTCTGCAGGCGCACATCGAATGCCAATGATGCAGGGTCCTCCTCCCCCTCCAATGGTGGCACCCCCAATGCCCCGACCGCCACCACCCCCACCCATGATGGTGGGACCTCCGATGCCAGGACCACCTCCACATCACATGGGCCACATGAACCCTTTGACTCCGGTAAAGTTTAAACTTTATATGTCCTCTTGAGGACCTCTTTAAAAGTAAATTGGAAAAAAAAATCTGTAAACTGAAAAAAAATTCCTTTTAATTAGTTTTGGGAAAAATGTCACTTGATAAGAGGACTGCATATGATTTGGGATCCTTTTATGTTTTTAAGTCTCTCCTTTCTTATTGTAGCCAGTTTTAAAAGTTAAATAGTTGCTGTTGTTTGACTGTTGTTGTCTAATTTTTTGAATAATCTTGATTACGTTGCTTCTGCATCTGTGGAATATTTAGCAAATGTGCATCTCGGGTGACGTTTTTCAAATCCTTTCTGAGGCAGATCGGACCGATGCCCCCAATGGTTCCTGTTCCCAGGCCGGTGGTGCAGCCTCCACCAAAGCTCACACCAACGGTAATCCAGGCGGCTCCCACCGTGTATACAGCCCCACAGCTCAAGAAGAAAATGGAGCCTCGCATCCTAACACACAGAACCCGACTGGTAGGTTGCAGATGGTCTACAATGGTAGAGGTGATTAAAGGTTAATAAAAAAGCACTTTCTCTAGAATTTATTTTCCTGTGATGTTTTATTTTAGGAGGAGCTGGCATCCTCAGTTGTAGAACAGGCAACTGCAGCCATAACAACAAATGCCATGTTAATGGAAGAAAAGGACTCGTCAGCAGGTTTGGAGGAGGTTGTGATTGGCCCCAGTATGCCCGAGCAGGAGCCGCCACATGCCGAGGTAAGAAGGTATTCGGGGAAAGATGTGTTAAATAATGTCAAGTTTTTGCCTGCTTTCTTGTTAGGTAAGCTATCATTAATTATCTCCTAAGATTGATAACTGCTGCTCTTTAAATCCTCTTGAGAAGTCAAGGTACCTGTAAGTGGTAAGTTTTGGAAGGTCGGAGGTGTTGCTCCATTTAAAGGATGATTTGCAGTTCTGCTTGTTGGGGGGTCTATCACCCCCCACCCCCTCATCAACTTCATATGGAGAATAATTGATAATAAGGTTTTGATTCATGGAGTCCCTCATAGAGAGCTTGCACTAATAAAGAAATTAAGTAATAGTAAATCATTGTATTTTTTGTAAAAATATTGTTTTGAGTTAAATTATAATAAATTAAATACTTTAAATTACATTCTGTTCACAAAAGGCATTCTCTCAAAAAATTCAGACATCCTTAACTGAATCTCAATCATGATAAATGTACCCACAAAAGGCATACATAACACATTTTGAAAGTTGAATCACATTTATTTGGGCCCTTGAAAGTTTCGGTACTTATAAACGTATAACACAGAAACTCAGAATCCAGATCGTTTTCCACAACCTTCAAATGACATCATACTGATATTCTGTTTTGAATTGTGATTTAGTAGAATGTCGTTCAAAAAGTGTAGATTTGATGTCCTTTGCCAAGATGACCAGAAGCATTCACACAAGGTAACCAACCGGTTGTGCTACATGAACTTCAGCCAAAGGTTCAAAGTCGGTACACTGGGAGTCATCTGGGACAAGATGAAGCAACACTACGGGTACACGGAGCAGAGAAACAAACAAAGAAAACACCCCAGTAAGAGAAGAACAAGGGACCTTCACCCAAATGCCAGACAGAGTAGAGACCACAAAACCACAAAGAAGATGTGGTAGCAACTCCACACCAGCAGTAACAACCAGCAGCAGATTATAAGTGTTAAAGAAGACGAGGCCTTGGCCCCCCCATCCATCCCCGGCACAAAGGACAACATGGGGAAGAAACTAAAAGGCAGTTGGCTAATCATCAAGGTTCCCACCATACATCTCACCACAACAGAGTGCCGAAGAAAAGGACTCAACCACATACAACAAGAGTTCAAGGGTGCAGGAATTGCACCAGACAAAGGAAACAGAGCAGGTAAAGAAAACCATAAAGAGAGACGTACAGGCACATCTTCAGGAACTGAAAGAAGAAGCACCAATGGAACAATAGACTGAGACAGAGACCAAGGAGGAACAGTGACAAGACATAACAAAATGATGACAGAATTCTAGTAGACCATTAGCCCAGGGCAAATTTTAACCATGCGGCAGTAACCCTGGGAAAGACAAGAGAAAAGGAAGACATGCAGCAGATCATCCTGTCCTTGGGCACCAACAGCAAAGAACAGAAAGTCCGAGAGACTTCACTGAAACAGCTACAAAAAATGTACAGGCAGGCAAGAAAGTCTTTTCCTCACACATACATCATAGTGCCCATTATCAGCTTCTCACCGGAAACAACTTAACAATTACATGAAGGAATCCCCACCGTACATTCCAGCACTCGGGCTATGTAGAAACTAGCCAAGAACCACAATTACTATCATCAAACCAGCAGACAAAGGCACCAGCATGCCATCATGGACAGAGACCAGTACCTCCTAGAAGCAAGAATTCAACTAAACTTATAGATAGATACTTTAGTAATCCCAAGGGGAAATTGACACAACATTCACAGAACCATTTCCAAAGAATTAACAGTCCGATATTCCCACAGACCAGAGAGCAAATGCATCACATCTTATACAGTGTTGTCCAAACGGGTAAAATAACCAAAAAACAATGCCAAAGGGGACCAGAAGACCCCAGACCCAGAAGATGTTCTATGCCGCCTAAAATTCATAAAGACCCAGAGACATGGGCAGTCCTTTACAAGGTACCTCCAGGATGACCGAAGGTCTCGGACTGCAGCAGTGAATCCTAGAGGACTGCGGAATTTATAGACTGGCATGCTAACCCAATTTGAATGAAACACAGCAGTTCTATAAGGGACACGTGACTTTGTAAAAAAGGCTAAAAACAAAGACAGTGGAAATGACAGACATTGACAGCTTATATGTGAACACAGAGATGACCCAAGGGCAGCTGGCTGTAAAAGATAATTAAATAAATGGAAAAATAACGCCAACCAGACAGGGAATTCCTAAAACTACTGGAACTGAGCCTCACTAAAAAGGGCTCCAGCCTTGGAGAAGAGTTTAATGTGCTGTACAAGTCAAGGGATCGGCCATGAGGGAACATTTATGTGACAGACTGGGAAGAGGAAGCTTTTCAAAAAATGCCCACTCAGCCTGGATCACTACTGCACTAATTGGATGACGTTTCTGGCACCTGGACTGGAGCAGTTCAAGGCATTTGTACAGCCTGAGTTGATTCTTACAGTGCAGAGACCTAAGGTCAACGTATTTTAAATTTGATAGCCTGATTATAACAGGGTTTATAAATCATTCCTGAACATCTACACAAACACCACCTGCTTCCTCAATACTGGTTTAGCAGTGCGCATCTGAGAAGGAGCCTACGCTTAAATTGCATGAGGAGATCACAGGAGTTCTAGAAGGTCTGTGGCTTTGGTAATGTAAATCGTATGTGAAAAGCTCCTCCTATAGCAGAAGATCATAGTTTGTATGATGTGTGTGGTTTCAGAACTAGTTATAAGTGCCTAAGCGGTCGGTAGGAGTGTTTAAATTGTTTCTTTTGTCCCCTTTCAGGTACTGGAGGGAAGCGCAGAGGATAAAAAGAAAGGAAAACAGGAGAAGGCGAAGAGGTGCATCCGAACAGCCGCAGGAATGACCTGGGAGGATCAGAGCCTCCTGGAATGGGACGTTGGTGAGGCTGGAATGCGTCACTTTGTGCAAATTCAGTGGAAAGTAAAAGATGGAAATAACTTTTTTTATTCCTGAAATTTCTCTTTGTGTCTTTTTCTGTTTTTGCAGATGACTTCCGGATTTTCTGCGGTGATCTCGGCAATGAGGTCAATGATGACATCCTGGCTCGAGCTTTTAGCCGTTACCCTTCTTTTTTGAAGGCTAAAGTGGTACGAGACAAACGAACGGGAAAGACCAAAGGGTACGGCTTTGTCAGCTTCAAGGATCCTAATGACTACGTGCGTGCAATGAGGGAGATGAATGGTAAGTGTAACCGTCTATCGGGGAGCAGACGCCACACACTCCAAATAGCTCAGAGGCTTCAAGCATCCACTGGGGAATGGAGACCCTCGTATTGCTCTCTGCCATGTGTATGGCTTCTTGGTGTGTTAGTAAGCCAGAGCGGAGTGACACTTGGCCAGTGACGGCCACACAGTGAATTCTTGGACTGAGACAATAAGACTCCAGTGTTTGTGTCTCAACGTGTTTGAATCTTTTGAGCAGGCGATCCTTCCATAAATTTAGTTGTTTGTTTTTGTGTACCGCCGTTTGCAGAGTACAAAATTGCAGGACTATAAGAAGTTCACAGGTGAAATGCTATTACACAATTTACCAATTACTGAATCCACACGCCTATAGACACAGATTAGTAGGACAAAGTGTATACAGGCTGGTTAACGTAAGTAAATCCTAACAAGAATTGTCTGTCGGTTAATGTCACTGTGCACAATAAACCTCTCGTGGATAGGCGGACGTCTGTCTTCTGCCGTAACAAAGTCTGGCGCGGTCATAGTCCTGGGACCCTTTCCAGTGGGCTGCCCACCCTCTCCTGATCATTCTGCAGTATAACTCTGTGCCTGGCCATCCAATCTGGTGACAGAATCTCTCTGGTATCTCAGAAGTCTTTCCGTGGGCAGAACAGCTTGGCAGTAGAGCACTGGAGACACGGGAGACGG
This sequence comes from Polypterus bichir lapradei, assembly GCA_026402145.1. Taxonomy (NCBI): domain Eukaryota; kingdom Metazoa; phylum Chordata; class Cladistia; order Polypteriformes; family Polypteridae; genus Polypterus; species Polypterus bichir. The sequence goes on from JANRMT010062827.1 coordinate 128,612, forward strand.
CAGGATACCAAGGTGTAGTGACCGCTCATAATGATTGTGTCACTTACATAAATGACTAATAAACGGAGATGCAATATGCACAGCCAGCCAGCGGCTCAAATCCAGGTGTGCCTGACTAAAGCTTTGAGACCAAAGGGCCATCTCCTAAACGAGCAGGCCGAAGTGTTCAAAGATGGAAGCTTTACTGACCCGTGGGAGTCCCACCAGGGTTAGGGTTTCCACATTTCATCTTTTATTGACAATATCGGAGTCTTGCGTGTGGCACATTTAAATAAACGAATGGGTTTGCTAGCTTCATTCACTTACATTTTGTTTCATTTTATGTTATTTTATAGGTAAATATGTTGGGAGCCGTCCAATCAAACTACGAAAAAGTATGTGGAAGGACAGAAACCTTGAGGTGGTCCGGAAAAAACAGAAAGAGAAAAAAAAGCTTGGACTGAGATAGTCGTATGGGAGAGACTCGTGAATGGGGGAAAAAGCAGAAAATAACGGAGTTGGAGCGTGAAGACGTGAACGAGGAGCGCTGGTGATGTCATGCCATACATTTGGTTACCGTGCAGACACCTTCTGATTTTTAAATAATGCAGTGTGATTTTAAAAATGGCCCCCTCATGAAGACCACAGAAACAGTCTGTGGTTTTGTAAAATACTCCAGTCGTGTGTTGGCCGTTGAGCAGCCCCGAAGCGTCTGAGCGTCCGTCGTATGATACGTAATGCAGTTCAACTTGGCAGACATCGACGCTGCGTGATTAACGGACGATTTCTAAAGGGGGGGTTTGTTCTGAATGCTCCTTCACTTTGTGATGGTGTCAACTTTAGGATTCCCCTTTAAATGTTTTATATAACGTTCTGCACTGTTTGAAGTGAATATAATTTGTGTATAAAAAGTTGAATTCTGCTGCTGCTTTCTCTTTTTAATCCTGAGAGTAGAAACAACTGGGGTCCTTTGAACTGTTGCTCAGTGATCACCGGAGCTTTGTTAAAAACATCCATCGACTTCATTTTAATCCAAGTGTGACTGACTGACTAAGGATGCCAGTTTGGAAATTATTGGGAAACGCGCAGACCTCCAGCCCTCGCAGAAAGGCACTTCACGCTCTTTGTTTACCTGCTTAGTATTATGGGGTGGTTCTGAGAGGTGCTGTGGAGGCGGTGGGCCGCAGTGTTGGCTCTGCAGTCGGGGTTAGGGTGCAGTCGCTTGTCGTCAGTGAAACGGCTCCTGCTTTTGGATTCACGTGGAGCTGAGGAGGCCGGTCTTGTTTTTTGTGGCACGATGGTGTGTGTCACTTTGTTTTGGGATCAGCGCGTTTGACTTTCAGTTTTGATGCAAAGGACCAGTTGTGCTGTAAAGAGCCGAGCAGACGTCAATCTGCACAAGGCAGCTGTCTGTGTTGTCCGTGTCCGTGTTGCGTATCTGGCGGTTGACACACCTCTGATGGACTTGTGCAAAGTGCGTCGCTCTCGGCAGATGTCACTGCTGTTCTTTTCCTGTCCACTATGGTGTGAGCGCGCCATGAGAAGTGCCCGAGGCCTTAATGTATCGCCAAGGTAACCTGCACCTCTGCTATCAGTAGGTGGCGCTCACAATCGGTTTGCTGTCAACTACCCTGTTGGCATCGTCCTCGTCTGGTAGGCAGTTAATGGAGTTTCAGAAGAGTCATAAAGTGGGCTGCTGTTCTGCGGGTGGCGATTTAGGAGAACAGACTCGAAAGGGGACCCCTCAAAACCGGGGCTTATTAAACTCAAGAATTCAATATGTGGTTACAAGCAAAACGTAAAGCATGCAGAATTCAAAAACTGCATAAAATTTAACAAGATTGCCAAATGTCAATTCAAAAAGCACAAAGCCAAAGGGAAACTAAACAAAAGGAGTGCCCCCCACAAAGGGAGGCCTGAAAATCGGCGTAGACCACCAGCGCTTGTTAACGAAGCCTCGTCAAAAAACAAACCGTACAGAAAATATGGGCGGGACAATAAACAAATGGGAGATTGACAAAGCCATTAACCAATCAGGATAGCCAGTTAATCCAATTGTAACAACTCTGTGAAAAATGCAGTGCTAAAGTGCAAAAGACACAAAGCAAACCATGATGAACAGACCCTAACCCTGGGGGTGGCCGCAGTTTGTCACTGTTGGTGACTTGGGGACTCGCAGACGTGGTCGTGAGTGGCTCAGTTGGGCAGAGTCCACTTGAGTTTTATGTAATTGGAGAGCTCGGGACCCTCAAATAAGTTAGCATGGTGGAGCACTGGCACTAGAGGGTGACAGAATGCCTTTTATTGTCATTGCACAGATGTGTTAGGGAGTCCCCTGAATCGTAAATGCAGTTTAATACAAAAGAACCAAAAACAGATTGAGTGTACGCTCTGCAGTTTGAACTCCACACATGCATTAAAATAAACCAAGGAAACGTCGAAGGTGGAAAACCATAAATAGGCAGTAGTGGCGTAGAATGGGTCACCGAGGTGTTACTAGGGAGTGCAGCGAGTCTGGTCATCTCATCAGGGCTTTATGAGGTCCCCTGGGTACCTGTAAGTACATGGGAGTGTCTCAGGATTGAAAGAGAAGCCTGGATTTAGGAGGCTGTAGCAGGTGAAGATGATGGGGTGGTGGATGAGCTGGCCCGGGGCGCATGTGTTTTGTGTTAGTTTGTGATTGGTAGCCCCCTCTTGATTGTATAGTACTGAAGTGCTCTGCGTTGACTCGCCTTTATCTTTCTTTTAGCTTGCCATTGCACTCTAGGTGTCACCTTTTCACCAGCTGGCACTCAAGTGTTGCCGTGTTTGGGCTCCACGTGTAAATCTCCGAGTTCACCCGAGCCCTTCAAGTCGGGCTGATTTAACTGTTGGATACGATGGACCAGCCGAGGCCTTCCACTAAGCCAACATGTTTATAGCACCCTGAGCCTGTGCCCGAGTGGCCACTCAGCCACACGATGTGACCCGCTGCCCTCTTGGGCCACCGACGCATCAAAGTCAGAGCTCTGCTGCCCCTTCCCAAGTCCCCAAACTACAATCTGCTGTTTGACAAATTAGTGAGCCAGCAAACGAAAATACGTCTTCATAGTTAAAAATAAAAGTAAAAATTGTTAATTAGACCCCAAAGGACTGGAGGCTCCAAAACAACATGCAGATGAATCGGACTTTGTTCTCTTTATTCCTCCTGCTTAAATCAGGTTGTACCTTTCATGAAGGACGATGACGAGATGTTAACTGCTGCATTTCTCTACCCGACTTAATGGCTGCCTGCAAGAAGACGTCCCAGGCCTCCAGGAAGTGTGCAGCCGTCTGTAGCAAAGTCACCGAGGAGCGAAAGTCCAATCAGGTGATACTGGTGGAGCCGAGGAGGACGATGATGGAGGCGGCTTGCTGCCAGGAAATCAGGGAATGAGATCTCTCGGTCACTGCCGATGTTCAGTTGGGCTTCCGCTTTCGGTTTGATCGCAGTGACATGGGACCATCTCCATGGACTTGTGGAGGGCCGCTCTATAATAAAATGGCAGGGTATCGAAGTGAAGTGGCGACTGCCCCTCAGACCTGCCGTAGCCTGGTGACGTGTCGAAGGTCTCACACTCGGTCGTCACACGTCTTTGACAGAGCAGCAGGGCTGGACCTGAGTGGCGTTTGAAGGGCACCTTTAGTCATAAAACGGTGAAATGACATGGAGTTGAGGGAGTGAGCGTCATTGTGATGGCAGACGTGCAGTGGCCGGTGTCCAGCAGGGCGCGCTAGTGCCACCGATGGGCAGAGTCGGGCGCCAGGATGAAGGTGCCCTCTACCGCCCACTCTTCTTCTTTTGGTGCTCCGGCCGTGGTCTTCCTCTCATAATCCCTTTTTATTATTGCCATGTTTAAGAGAATTAGCCAATCAGGCTTTGACTAGGAGCTCGGCCCCTTTTCTAGAACACGCTGGATGCCAAGGAACTTCTCAGCCCATCACAAACTCGCAGACTGACAGAGCAGAGCAGGCGATGACCCCAAAGAAGAGATTGAGCGGGTCCTGTGTGTGGCGGAGTGCCCACAGTGCCCAGTCCTCTCTCCAAGGCGCTATATGTCCCCTGACTCTGAAGGCCCCTCGGGCTGTTTTCACCTTCTACTAAATGTAACTGGGTGGGCTTCACGTCTCCTGTCACTTGTCCCCGGTGTTTCTGACGTCTTCATCAGGAGGTCATTGAGCAGACGCGTGCAGCGGAGACGTCGCTTTGCCCTGTTAATGAGACTACAAGCTGGGGGGCCGCCAACCCCACCTGTGATCCGACACGTCCACTCTGATCTTTCATCACCAACATATTGCAGCCGGCCGGCTGATTTGAGTCAACGAGCTGAGGGCCGTCTGCTTGGGGGGCCGAGGAGATCGATGGCCCAGATCAATAGGCGCTTGTGTGCGGTTTGCTCGGCTGATCGTCACCCTTTCACTTTCTTTATTAAACGGTAATTCCTGATCGAGTCGTAGACCCTGATGCCCCAAAGGTGCCCAAAAATGAAGTTTGTGTCTTCCTTGGTACCAGGCTCCCTCGGTGTCCCCTCTGACCACACAGAGGTGCCCTTGTTGTGTTTACTGTCCTGATGTTCTGATTGGCCACTCAAGTGACCTGATGGCATCTCGTGCCCCCTGAATTTGTCAGTCTTGTGAGGGTCTGTAAACCGATGCCCTCTACTGCCCCTCCTGGCCTCTTTAAGGCTTGTCGCTGTGCCACCTAAAGACCCGGACTAGTGCCCATCCCCAAGACGGGCTAGTGCCCCCATTGCTCCCACGTCGCCTCTGAGGAAATTCACTTGAGTTTAGTTTATCCCGTGTAGATTCCAGGTGACGGTGGCCTTGCGCTTCTTGACCCTCGGGTCCCAGAGGCTTCATACGGGTGGACTGGCAGAACGTAAAGCAATAAAATAAAACTGACGACAAATGGAGCCGAGGCCTCGTCTGCCAGCTGCCCATTTTAAAATCTGCCACTGGGGAGCAGGGCCATGTGGTGCCACCGATCCCGCAGCCCTTAGCGCCATTTGGGTGCCGTTTGGGTGATGAAGGTGCAGAGAGACCGCCAATCAGTGAGACGTCCTCATTTTGAAGTGACCACCGTCACCAGGTGGGCAGGCAGGCAGGCGCTCGCTCGTTTTGTTCTTTTGTGTATTTGTGGTGGTCATTCGTTCACTCGTTGGTTCGTGTCGTTTATTTGCTCCTTCATTCCTTCCTTCCTTCTCCTTTGATGCCCCCTCACTGTGCTCATGCTGGTGAGATCCACAACTTGTGCCCCCACTGCCCAGGATGCCAGCCCACTGCTGTCCTGTTTGATTGGTGTGGGTGCCTGGTGGTGTTGGTGCTTTTTGTTTTCCCTCTTCCTCATCTCTCTTGGTGGTCTGCTGGTTTGTGCCCACCTGATCTTCATCCTTTTCATTTTGTGAATGTCATTTGGTTTCTTGTGGTCTTTTTATTTGTCCATCCCACCCAGAACTGCTGCCTAATTTATTTTATTTTTTCCCAAACCACTTTGGCTTGAACCTTTTTAGCTCCACGTGAGTGTTGGTCTACGTGAGGCCTCCTTTGCTGTGATCGCCACTGAAGGTCTTCTAGGACCCCGGTGGTCCCTGCCGTGGTTACCATGGAGCAATCGGCTCGTTTCATGGACCACTGGTGGCCACTCGGCTGAAGACCACTGAACATCTCCAGCTGGATGCCATGGCTTAGGACCACCACTACTGGACGTGTGTGCGTCCCCTGCTGGCTGTCGCTTGGCCTGAACCCCCAAAAGGCCCCTGGTTCAATTAGCGTTCTGGGCAGAGTCTGGGGTGAAGCCGTATAGCGCCTTGATAGCCATCAGAACGTGTCAGGCCTCACTGCAGGGGGTGACAGTGACAGCAGCTACAGAGAGTGTGGCCTCGCCGAATGTCCTTAACGCGCCCGCTGGCCCTCTGCGTGTGTTTGTTCATCGCGGACCGCCGGCTCGTGTCGTCTCAGCTGTGTGTCCCCCTCTCTGTTCACGACCCTTTAATGGCAGCCCTTTTGTTATTTGAGGGCTCCATCGTGGGTTGTGGGGGTCACAGAAGGCGAATTTAGGAGACAAAAACAGCAGAATGGGACCCTTACTAAAAGGGCCAGTAGACAAAGCAGGAGACGATTGTGACCATCATGATGAGTAAGTGACACAGAAGAGGGGTCAGAAAGAGAAAGAAGGCCAAGAAGACCCCTCTGGAAGACCACCTGAGTCAGTCAGGTGTGTGCAGTTAACTCTCAAACGCTGGCCTGTCTGTTAGGGCGCAGACCCCCACAAGCTCAATTACAAGTGGCGCGGACCCTCTGCCTTCAGACGAGTTCAGTTTATGGCAGGGAGGTCAAAGCGGCCCGCCCTGCAGAGAGTCCAGAATGCCAAAGTGACGCCCGCGTGACGACACAACCTGACAAAGTGATGCCCGCGGGGAGCACAGAAGACGCCGAGTGTGGAATGTTTTTTTTTTTTTGTGATTTGCTCCTTTTAAATTGTCTTTAATCTCTTCAAGTGAAGTTTTTGTTCTGCATTTGACTCCTGCTGGATTCTACCTTACTAACTCGGTTTGGGGGTCCTGGAAAAGACACAGCCTCAGTGATCAGCGAGACCCCCAAACACCACAAGCGTCCCACTCAGCAGGAAGTGTTGATGACGTCCATTCTGAGTGTGGGGACAAGGAAGGGCCTGCCACAAAGTGAGTGTGACAACATGGCGTGTACGGTAGGTGGGATGTGCAAGTCAGGCTTTTTCTGGATTCCTCTCTGTCTTGTATGTAGTGCCTTTCATCATCATCATCATCATCATCTTCTTCTTTTGGCTGCTCCAGTTAGGGGTTGCCACAGCGGATCATCTTCTTCCATATCATCCTGTCCTCGTCATCTTGCTCTGTCACTCCCATCACCTGCATGTCCCCTCTCACCACATCCATAAACTTCCTCTTAGGCCTTCCTCTTCTCCTCCTCCATGGCAGCTCTGTCCTTAGCATCCTTCTCCCAATATACCCAGCATCTCTCCAAACCAACACCATCTCGCCTTTCTGACTTTGTCTCCCCACTGTCCCACTTGAGATGACCCTCTAATGTCCTCATTCCTAGTCGTGTCCATCCTCGTCACCCCCAATACAAATCTTAGCATCTTTAACTCTGCCACCTCCAGCTCTGTCTCCTGTGCCACTGTCTCCAGTCTGTATAACACAGCTGGTCTCACTACTGTCCTGTAGACCTTCCCTGTCACTCCTGACACTCTTCTCCACCCTGCCTGCACACTCTTCTTCACTCCCCATTACTCTGTATTGTTGACCCCAAGTATTTAAACTCCTCCACCTTCGTCACCCCCACTCCCCTCATCCTCACCATTCCACTGGCCTCCCTCTCATTCACACACACGTATTATGTCTTGGTGGTCCTACTGACCTTCATTCCTCACCTCTCCAGGGTCTCCTCCACCTGCAGATCACAATGTCATCAGCAGACATCACAGTCCACGGGGACTCCTGTCTAATCTCGTCTGTCAGCCTGTCCATCACCATTGGCTCGGAGCCGATCCCTGATGTCATCCCACCTCCGTCACTCCCACCGCAGACCTCACCACAGTCACACTTCCCTCGTTCATATCCTGTGCCACTTTTACGTACTTCTCTACCACTCCTGACTTCCTCAGCTCCTCTCAGTCACCCTGTCATTTGCTTTCTTCAGGTCCACAAAGACGCAATGCAACTCCTTCTGTCTTCTCTAAACTTCTCCATCAACACCCTCAGATAAAACATCTCATCTGTGGTGCTCTTTCCTGGCATGAGACCCTCTTGCTGCTCACTGATCATCACCTCACCTCCACCACTCTTTCCCATGACCTCATGCTGTGGCTCATCACTTTTGTCCCCCTGTAGTCACTACAACTCTGCGCATCCCCCTTATTCTTAATTATCGGCCTACCAGTCCACTTCTTCTCCACTCCTCCTCATCCTCTCACTTTCCAGGATTCCATTAGAAATTCCAGTGCCGTCTCTCATAAACACCACCAGGCTTCCACAGCTATGTCCTCTGGACCACCGGCCTTTCCATTCTTCCTCGTCTTCATCGCTGTGCTTTCTTCCTCTAGAATTCATGTCGGTGCTCTTTACGGTGGCGTGGCCCTTCATCACGTCCTAAGGAGTGTCACTTGTGACTCGCGGTGGCCTCCATGAGGACGTGCCCCCTTACTCTGCTTCGAGAAGCGCTTATCTCGAGAGGACGCAGCTTGAGGCTAATTATGTGCAGCAACAAAGACGAATGCATCGGTGGGACGCGTCGAGGTTACGCCAGGGCGCTGGATGTGCCCAGACTGTGTCACTCAAACCCTCAGAGCCTCGCCAGCCAGCCAGCCAGCCGCAGGATGTTTGTGAAAAATGGTTTTAATTAGTTTGTGCTGCGTATCCTCACCAGTTTTAATAAACTTGAAGCCCTTCTCACAGTAACAGCGATGTTTCTTTCCTTCCTCCGCCTGACCTGCAGCCCGCGGGTGTCGAAAGAACTCGCTTTACGGTGCATCATAAATGAAATAAGCCTTGTAATGTGCTGAATGGGCAAATCGGCACCGCGGCGACAGATAAAACTGCCCGGCTGCCACCCCGCCAAGGATGCCATCACTTTCTCAGACGCATATTAGATTTGGTGCGGCCGTTAGTGTCGCTCCGCACGATGGATGGCTGCAGCTCGCCGTTGACCACACTTGGTATCTGAGGAATGTCGGCCTTTTCACTTCTGCTATTTGATTTGTCCTACTGGGGTATCTGGAAGAAGATTGGGTGGGCATCACCTCTGAGAGGCCTGGTTAGAAAAAAAAACAAGGTGACATGCTGAAGATCTGCGCCTCCAGCCAAGGGGGGGCCCGTTTAAATGCCAAAGGCAGCAGACATTTGGAAGGTCGGTGGGCCGGGGACACGCGAGGACGAATGTTCCTGAACTCTGAACACATACCTCAGCGTGACGGGTGATGTGAAGTGACAGCCACCGTCTGGTCCATGCAGTCCATCTATCTGGATCGGCCAGAAGGGGCGGGGCTAACTGACTGACCGGAGCAATGCCATTGGCTATCGCCTGTTGTCTTCTAGTTCTTGTATCTTCTCTTCTGCTAATTCTATTGGCTACTGTCCCCCAGCCCTATTTAGGTGAGTTTTATGATTTGTTTCTGGTCCTCTTCCTCTTCCTCGAGTTTTTACTTTTGCTGCTTGCTGTGTTTGCTGCTTTGGAGCGGAGGTCCGTTTTTGGCTTTTTTTTTGCTTCTTTTGTTAAACTAACTTGGAATCTTTAAGTGTTTGTTCCTTTATGCCAGGGCGTTTTCAGTTCCCCTCTCCCCTTCCTGAATTTGTACACCTGGTTCTGGTTCTTGTGTTCCTCTTCTGAGCTGGCAGGCAATGACACCTTTAAGGACCGTTTGGGGACACGCAAGTAAGATGTGAATGGAGCCTCCGTAAGCGCGAGGCGCCACAAAACGGAGTTCATCAACCTTTCAAAATTAAACCTGGGCACTGCCATGTCAAAGTGGCAATGTGCTGACGTCACCCGTGTCACAGCTGGAGCAGCAAGTGGAGGTGAAGCAAAGAAAGCGATAAAAAATGAAATGAAATCCTCACCTCCCCTCCAGCTCCGTCCTGAGCACGTCGTGTGAGTTCGTCTTGCGCTGCCCCTCATTTCTGATCTCCTCGTGTGACGTTTGTCCTGATGAGGGCGCCACCCTCTGGCAATGTGTTGGTCGATGGCCGGGTGTTGGTGAAGCTCATGCCACCCACCTTACGAGATGTCCTGACATCACAGAGAAGCCAACGTCCAACCAGGGGGTCTGCCACGCTTGGGCCTCCTTTGCTGCCTCCATTTTAAGGGCCCCCTGTTGGTGTTGGTGCCCCCACTGCTGACTTCTTGGACCTCTGCCACATTTCCTGCCCCCCGCACCCACTGCTTTACCTTCCCCCAATGGCCCTTTGGCCTGCCACTTTCTCCACCTTCTCACACTGATGAAAAATGGCGGAGGTGAAAGTCGAAGACGGGGGGCCGACTGGCGACTCTCCCAACCCCAACGACGACTTCAGCAAGGCTCCAGGTGGGCTGAGGCACAAACTCAAGAAGCGGGCCTCGCGGCCTACATGGGCTGAAAGGGAGAGGGGAGCGGCACAGAGCAGCGTTCCTTAAAATATTCCAAGACTTTATTACTAAATGCTCTCAGAAAGTGTAGCAAGAACAACAAAAAAAATCATTCAGACGTGTCAGTCAGAAGACAAATGACAAAGTCCAGGATCACAAAGTCAAACGCGTCGTCACATTCAGCAGAATCCAAAAAACAGAAGAAAGAGAAAGACGAGCAGACAGCCTGCCCGTACGGCGCCACGCGGGCCTAAATAGAGCGGAGAGTCTGGGGGGGCCGTCTGTATGACCAAAGAATCGACAAGCGGGACACTGGCAGAGGGGAATGGGGCAGCCTGTGTGAGCCAACTGTACCAGGGTGGCACAAAGAGCAAAGGAAACAGAGTCCTGTGTGGCCCAATGTGCCACCCTCTGGCAATGTGAGCGGGACAGTCTGGAATGTTCTGTTTGGTGTGTCGGGGGGGCGGGGGTGCCATATAGCGCCTTTCACACACCTGCCTTTCTGTCATATAGCGCCTTTCACATCTGTCTACCACTAATCCTGATGCTGCCACTTGGCTTTTGCCAACTGCACACGTGACGCTAAGCGAGTGCCACTCCGTGGTGCCCAGTCAGGCCGTCCACTTCTTCTTCTCTTTATACCCGTTGAAGCCGTCGGCCACAGCAGGGTTTCCATCCTGACGGGTATCAGAAGAGCCTGCAGTCGTGTCGGGATGACAAGCCGTCGTGTCTCCGTGTCTGGCTGCTTCATTGCAGCGGCGGGTGAAGACGCGTTAGGTCGCTGGGTCTGAGGTGCCCCCCTTTTTAGTTTCCTCTAACGGTGGTCTTTAAACACGAGTGACGAACCCCTTCCTAGTGTTGACCAACGTGGGCCTGCTGGACGCCTCCTCCTCTTCATCCCGTCCTCGTGTCACGACTTGAGGTGACGCCGTCATGTCCTTCAGCTTCATTTAATTAGGGCTGCCCTCTGCGTGCTTTACCGGCTCGGCTTGTCCCCAACTCATTTCTTCGTCCCCCTCGCTGCTGCTTGTCATTTTGCTATCACAATGATGAATGGATCTGTGCAGGCAAAGTCACAAATCCTGCGGATTGTCCAAGAGGACAGCAGAGACGATTCAGAGTGTCACCTCGGTGGACGAACCTCGTGGGAGGTCGATGTCCGCCGTCATGCAGTAACCCAGACAGAGTGAGAAAGTGTCCTTCTTGTCATGTGTGTCCCTAGCGGCGCCCGTTACACTCGGGGCCGACCACACCATCTGACTGAATGACATGCGGCCGGGTGAAATGTCCTGCAGGTGACCGTGAGGGGACCTCAGGACCAGGAGACGGGCTGTTTGGGCTTTTATTGAGAACATAACTGGCTGAGACACCATGGACCCCTCCTCTACTCAAGGGGGCATCCCCATTCAGCCACATGACGGTGGGCAGCAGAGGGTGAGGCTGGCTGCTGATCTTGTGAAACCAGCAGTGTTCACGATCGAAATGACCTCCTTGTGCCCGCCGTGCTCTCATCTAACAGGAGTGGCAGGGCTGGGTGGCCAAGCAGGCCTAAACACTCACAAAAGGCCTAAAAGGAACACCACCTGGGCATGGTGCCAGCCTACTTCACAAACATCTTACATCTTAACACCAGCAAAACCAAGGAGCTGGTGGTGGATTTTAGGAGGCCCAGGCCCCTCATGGACCCTGTGATCATCAGAGGTGACTGTGTGCAGAGGGTGCAGACCTATAAATACCTGGGAGTGCAGCTGGATGATAAATTGGACTGGACTGCCAATACTGATGCTCTGTGTAAGAAAGGTCAGAGCAGACTATACTTTCTGAGAAGGTTGGCATCCTTCAACATCTGCAGTAAGATGCTGCAGATGTTCTACCAGACGGTTGTGGCGAGTGCCCTCTTCTACGCGGTGGTGTGCTGGGGTGGCAGCATAAAGATGAAAGATGCCTCACGCCTGGACAAACTTGTTAAGAAGGCAGGCTCTATTGTAGGAGTAAAGTTGGACAGTATAACATCTGTGGCAGAGCAACGGGCACTAAGCAAACTCCTGTCAATCATGAATAATCCACTGCATCCACTGAACAGTGTCATCTCCAGGCAGAGGAGTAGCTTCAGTGACAGACTTTTGTCACTGTCCTGCTCCACTGACAGACTGAGGAGATCGTTCCTCCCCCACACTATGCGACTCTTCAATTCCACCCGGGGGAGTAAATGCTAACATTTTTTTTTTTTTTTTTTCATTTTTATTACTCTTTAATTTAATATTGTTTCTTTGTATCAGTATACTGCTGCTGGATTATGTGAATTTCCCCTTGGGATTAATAAAGTATCTATCTATCTATCTATCTGTCTAAACACCAATCCACCAAACCTGCATGTCTTCAGACTGTGGGCAGATCACAAAAACACCACGCAGGGAGCCACTGGCACTTGAATCCCGCTCTCCCTGTTGTGAGACGACAATGCCGCCATTGTGCCACCCCATAATGATCTACTTTATTAAATGAAAAAATCTGAAACAACGAGAGCTGAAAGGAAATAGAAGTTGGCTTTCCAGGGGTCCATCAGGTTCGAGATTTGCGCTCCACTGCATGGCACTTGGTCTGCCAGTCACACTGTCACCTGAAGGTGGCCCAGAAATGAAGTGGTCCTCTTCTCTGACCTTACGGAAACATCCTCAGGCTGGGGACATAAAGAGGACTTCGCGTGAGCCCCCAGGCAGCCCCCTGGGTTTGATGTGACGGCCTACGGAGTGGCACCGCCACCATTCGACGCTATGGTCATCCGCCTTTCTGCTCATTTGTCTCATAAAGCGTGTCACGTCCTCTTGCTGTCACGTCACCAGACAAAGCCGGGGTCGCTGCCTGGGACCCCTCATTATACTGCCTCCTAAGGATGAATGGCGTCACTGGATGTCACACCCGGCGTCTCCGGTGTGAGTCTCGTCAGAGGGGCGGCCGCTGCTGCTAAAAGCCTTGGACTTCAGCACCCTGGACAGCATTAACGTGGGGCGCCCCTCTGCCCCCAGTGCCCCCTCAGATCTGACTGGGTGATGCTATGTTGTCCGCTGTTTTCATACAAGGTGACCTCAGTGGCTGGCTGTGTACTTTTCAGCGCGTGGGCACCGCACCTGCTCTACTCAGACTGGCAGAGAGAAATGAAGGTTGGAGGTGTGGCCCCGCCATGCACACGTGACTGAGGGTCTGCCCAAGTGGCATGACATCCACGACAGCTTCCTGACTTGTGTCCGTGGCAGGCTGGGAGAGCTGCAGCTTCATCGAAAGCCATGGCAGGGGCTGTCATGCACATCAGAGGGCAGTGATGCCCGCCAGCTGTCCACTTCTGTAGAGTATAAAAATAAGGAGCAGATTAACATATGAAAGGCGCTATATAACGCAAGCAGCTACGTAGACCGTGAGATTGATCGGTAACTAAATTCATCATCAGACGTCAGAGCCCACCACGTCACCATAACCCCACCTAAATGTACAATTCCATTACAAACACATAAGGACACACCAAACGTGACTCGTACCACTCGCATCGCTGAAGACGAACCTTCCTTTAAGTTCCTTCGAGATGTGATGTCAGTCTGTTATTAAAGGCGCTATATAATAACAGACTGACGGACAGGCTGCTTTTATTTGGTGTCTTCCCGGCCCTCCTCCTTTTTATTGTCTAATTTCAAGTCAAGTCCCCCAAGCGCTCCAATACGAGCCCACCTATAGATAGTCCTGTGGTCGCTCTTTTCTGTCCTTTTTCTCAGTTTGCCCCTGCGCCTCGTTTTCGGACAATGTGTCACTTCCCCGACGATGCGCCTCAACCCACGTTAGAAGGACAGTCACTGAATGGGACCCCCTAAAGTATGCGACGGCCTAAACGGACACAGCCGTCGTCGGACCGACCTGGAGCACATGTCCACATGGAATCGCCCCTCCGTTAGGGACGGCAAAGTCCTGGATCGTCGATCGGCGTCTGTCGAGCTCCACGTCTGCCCACCCCACGCAGTCCCCACTCAGGGCCGTTTACGACCGTCGCCTTTTTTAAGTTCTTTGGCCACTTCGTCAGCGCGTAGAATGGGCCGCTATGGCGACGTTTGAACAGTAGATGGCGACATTGTCCCACACGTCCCGCCACTGTCCTCGTTTTCATAAATCATAAGGCGGCCTTGTTGGCTTCACATTCACAATGACAAACACAAAGTTCTGCAAACCTCACGACGCTAAAACGCGATTACCAGCAGACATGTCGTGCGGGGTAACCCCGGCTGTCTTAAAAAGTGTGGAGACTCCGTGCAGGTCCTCACCTCCGCAGCACCACTTGTGCGAAAGCGAAACGTCAGCTGGAAACTTTAAAGTCGATCAGCTCAACACGCAGAGCTTCAGCAGAACGTCTGGAGGGCAGACTGCTCTGTGGCCGAGGGTGGGTCACTCGAACGCGAGCCCCTCAGAGGTACCTGAGTGGAGTGGCACTTGGCAGTGGGTGTGCGTCACGGACTCATCCTACAGACAGAATTGAAAGACACCATGTAAGGTAGATCCGTCTTAAAAAGGACCAAGAGACAGTGTGAAACCTGAACAAAATGTACATATACGAGTATACAGTGCCTTTCATTTCTACTTATCCGTGTTTCCTATCTACCTATTCTTTTACATGCCACCTTTCCTACCTACTTAATCTATTATATAGTGCCTTTCCTAGCTAAATCATCTATCTTTGTGTTGACCTACTATGTCACGTACATCTATGACTCTATTCTTTCATATTCATCTCTCAGTTATATACTGTAGTGCCTCTCCTATATGTGCTTTGTATATTATAGTGCCTTTTATATTCTTAGTTATGTAGTACCTTATCTATTCATATCAATCGTAAATCTATCTCGTATGTGTTCATCTCCAATATAGTGCCTTTCATAACTAGCTATTTTATGTAGTGCCTTCGCTAGCTATCTATCTATCCATCTATCTATCTATTATATAGCGCCTTTCTATCTATCTATCTATCTATTATACTGTATAGCGCCTTTCTATCTATCTA
>JANRMT010062827.1:144391-196689 GCA_026402145.1 Polypterus bichir lapradei
TCTATCTATCTATCTATCTATCTATCTATCTATCTATCTATCTATCTATCTATCTGTCTATCTATTATATAGTGCCCTTCATATCTGTCTGTCTGTTGAGGTCAAGTTGAAATAAGGTCCGAGTCCTAAGAACTGTCAGGTCACCCCCATTTCATGCTTTCGTAAATGAAGGAACTAATCAGCTGCACGATGGCGCAGAACGACAACGACAGACCAACCACGGCCATTCAGGATCTGCGGCTGTCGCTTGGCTTCCAAAATGAGACGCCGCCTCCGACGGACATCAGGGCTTTATAGGGTGTGGCCCAGAAGGGGCGGGGTTAGTTGCCCTCACGAGGCGTCGTCTCAGTGATTTGGAGGAAGAAGGAGACGTGCCATTGACAACAGTGCCCCCTCTCGTCTTGGAGTGGTACTGCATTCCTCTCATGCGCCTGGAAAGCAATTCTCCGCCACGTCCATCAGTTATATAGTGCCTCTCACATCTAGGCAGTGATCTTTTATATAGCGCCTTTCCTCTTCATGTATCCAGGCATGATGCTGAGAGGTCGTAGAGCAGCTTGAGGTGACCATCAGCTCAGCGGGCACTCCGCATACCAGGCGGGCAGGTTTGGTCCATCTCTGTGGTTACGATGCCCCATTGTGATCAGGACAAGCGCAACTGTGGAAGATGGCAGACGTCTGGGGCGTTTTGGCTTGTGTGTCTCTTCAGTGTCATGTGGATGGAAGCCCAGCATGGGCATCACTACCAGGGTGGTATAGATTAATCCTGGCAACCTTAGCTAATGTTGGCACCAAGGAGGAATACGACAGGTGTGCCAGCAGGTGACATCGGTGTGCCCAGTCCCTTCAAGGCTGCTGCTTTACAACACACATAGAGGATGAGGCCTGACTGTCCAGTCACATCCACCCTTGTTGAGGGCCCTCCAGAGGACCAGCGTCACAGGGGCTCAGCAGGGCTTCACCACGCCTGCCCACTTGGCAGCTGGCCTTGTGCCACTGAGAAGTCAGTCTGGAGTGGGCAGCTTGTGTGGATGGGCATGTCAGGCTCTGCCATGTTGTCATTACAGATGTGTCAGGTAGACGTGACCGTAATGCGTGTGCCAATCACGCCATCACTCCCTGGCACCACGATTAGTTAATAGGCTCACCTGACTATGAAAGTGTGAAAAGACACCTGAAGCAAAAATGGTGATTTCAGTGGGTTAGCAGAGAGCCAACAAAACAGTGAGATGGGCAATTTGGAAAAGGCAGAAAACGAGACGCCAATGTGGCACCATCACTTGTGTAGTGTGACATCCTCAGTGACAAGTGGTGACAAGCAGAAGCACACCACATGGATTTAGTGATTTCTGGAATATTCCGACAGAAGGAATGACTCAGTTGCACGATCACCCGCCTCAGGAAGTCGATCTTTGTGGACGCGTCTGCCGTCTTCTACCTGTGGCTGTTGAAAGACGCACAGACTACAAACTCCACAAGTGTAACCCGGCTAAGGGTTCAAATGGCCACAGAGACGCTGAGAATCCGAGTCTGTTAACTCAGTTTCTCTCTCGGCATTTTAGAAAGCAGTTCACGGTGAGTAACTGGAAATCCTGACCAGCAGACGGGCGAGATGTCATTGCGGACGGAGGTTTGTGTTCCCGTTCAGTGTAAGCCTTCGGGCAGAGGGCACCGACACGGCGGACTTGCCAGGCCTCGGATGAGCTCAGGAAGCCCTCCAGGGTGGGCGGTAGGACGGCCATGTTGAAGCTCAAGTTCCAGACTCCCACTTTCTAACTGACCATCCATCCATTGTCTGCCACTTCTAGGGGTCTGCAGTCTAATCGGGGGACCCAGACGTCCCTCTTCACTGGCACCTCCAACTCTGAGGCGCTCCCAAGCCAGCCAAGTGAAATCCCCTCTCCAGCGTGCCCTGGGTCTGCCCGAGGTCTCCTCCTGGCTGGACTGTCCCCAAGTGCCACCTTCTGAGGCTTTACTCTCTGCTCCTTCTGAAACAGACCAAACACAGAGTCTTCATAAATGAATGATTTATGTAACCAAAAAGAAAAATACAAGGCGCAGTGGCACAGAGCAAAACGGGGCATCAAAGGCAACGCTAAGTAAAGCCAGTCCTGAACGCAGAATCCCACGAGCCAAAGCAGGACCTCGCAATAATCAATAAAGCCAGCGAGACACACAAACGGAACTCCAACCGGCGACGCACGACTCTGCATGACTCCGCACTCCTGAGCCTTCTCAGCTCACTGATATAGCCAGGAGTGGTGACATCAAAAGGAATGGCAGGACATTTAAAGAGACAGAAACAAAGTGAAGAGTTTGAAATGGAAACAACAGCAATAATGGCAGCGTCAGCCTGCAATAAAAACCTACCAGGAAATGAGAATATTTAACCCTTGAGTGGTATTTGCATTTTAGTTTCTGTCCCAACTTGTGTCACCTGTGACCCTCCCTGTGCCAGCTCCAGGACCCAGGGGCTCCTCCAACGGTGTATACCTGCCTGTCCCATGCGTAAGATGGCACAGCGTCACAGGCAGCCCAGATCTTGGCAGCTTTAGATGGCACGTACTGCCTGAAGGGCCAGCGGCCCCGAAATGGCCCAACGCTGGGCCCTGGGCTGCAGCACTGGTCCCTCACTGACCTGATTGCAGCCGGCTTGTCAAAGCAGATAATCCTGGGAATATTGTGAATGTCTTTCAGAGACGTCGTTGCACCAAAAACATCTCGGCCGCATTCCTCTGGGATTCAGTGGACTCCCCGAGTATGCAGGTAAATTAGTTTGGTCCGTTTCCTTCCACCTCTCTCCAAACACAAGCCTCCCCTCCAAACGGCTGGATGGTGTCTGGAATAAAACGTCCACAAGAAGACATGATGTCATGTACACGTGTAAGTGCCATTCGCGTTGGCCCTGGTGGCGCCTTTATCGCATTGGCGGCGAGGCACGGATGTTAGGCTTAGGGTTAGAGTCTCTCCGCTTGGCTGAGAGTCGGCTCTGTCCTCTTCTGACAGAAACTTGATCCTCGTATTCTGAAAACTCCTCATCTTCCAAAGTGAGCTCTCCAGCCATGTTGTCTTCTCTCTCCTCTAAAATGACGTCTAAGGCCATCTGAGCGGAGATTTTCTTTGCCATACTGGATTGTTTTTGGAAAGAAGCCACATACGCTGAGCTATTTATTAGTTGTGTCCTCTCCCAATCCCATTTTGAAAAGAAATCAGGATGATCGGACAGATGAGATGAGGGATTATACATGAATAGGAACGTCATTGTTGGCGGTTGGGTGGGCTTGGAGGGGTTGATGGGGTGTACATGGTGGTTGATAGCATGATTGGTATGATGGCTTTGGGTTTGGGGTACTGTATGTGGAAACGATGCTTCTGAAGTGCTTCTCTTGTAGTCAGTTTCCATAACTGCATCGCTCCTGCGACTAGCAGACCCAATACCACCAGTGGCATGTACAGTAAATGTGTTGGGGGGCACAATATGCCCTCAATGGAAGAATTGTCTCTTAACATGGTCTTAGAAGATGAGCCAAGGACATCGAATCTCAGGTTGATTTTTTTTTTTAGGAAACATTGAAAACGGGTCTCACACACCGACAGCCACACAAGGGTTAAAGCCCAATTGAATGAAAAATGGACGAGTTTTTGCTAAAAATGGTTCCTATAACGAAAGAGATGACGTATTGATATCATTTTTTAATGGTGGGCACTGAATTGAAGATCGTGACTAAACAGAAGAGAACGTAAAATGCGCTTTACGGAGCTCCTCCAGGACTGAAGACGGCGGCAGTCACGCTCCGCAGGGCGCCTAGGCAGATCCTCCGGCCGCCAGGGGGCGACATGCTTGTTGGCGTGAAGTGGCCGCTCTCTCGCTCGCCCCCCTCCCCCCCCCCCCCCCCCACGCGCAGAGGCTCAACACGTGCGGAGTGCCCGAGTCGTGTGGACTTCCGGTGCTGGAGAGACGACGCAGAGGCGCGCGGAGAGATGAGGCCAGGTGAGTGTCGCGGATTTGTTTTAAGCCGTTAGTGTTTTATTGTATATATCGCACGGTTATACACCATGTGTCCGCTTGCATGCATTCTGCTCGAACACATGGTCACGATCCATTCTTGAATTCACTTTCAAATCCGCGTGCCGTGGCTACCGCTGACGGTTACACGTGGCCGCACTCGCGAGCCCCTAACACAGTCTGCTGCCTACCCACCGGGGCCGCTTAGCCCAGTCGAAGGGAGTCCGTGTGGACGCTCAAAGAGTGAAGAATGATATCGGGCTTGAATGTGCAGTGGCGCACCAGCCGGAGGGCCTTTAAATAATCAGACCACGGTGTGGCGCGGACCTCGTGCGACATCCCAGGACGGACCCGCTTCGCCCCGTGGTCGGTGTGTTCTGCCCGGGATTCGGACCACAGCGATAGGCTGCCCGGTGAGCTCCGGGCTGGTAGCGAGCGCAGGAGACAAAGGAGAGACCCGCAAACAGTCGCCTGTACGCCGCTATTTGTATTCTATCCGTACAGCGAGACGTCGACTGTAAAGACGCCATAAAGCGCCCAGACGTCTACTTCTCTTCACACGTAAAGCTCCACAGAGTACGACTGTGTCGAGGTAAGAAAGGTTCAGACACACGAGGATACTTAAGAAAGGTGGACGTGGCAAAGGGATGCCATAGCGGAATCCATTAAAAATGTTTGATACCACTCCTGTTAAGGTGATGGCTAAATAAAAAGCCTAATGCAGAGTTGATCGGCACACCAGTAAGCCAAATGTCTATCAAGAGTTCCCAACCTGAGCAGGTGATTTACTAATGAGTAGCCGATGGACCCTGCGCTTGTTTTCAATGACAACCAAATTCTGAGCGCGTCTCCGAGCTGCAGCCTTCGCTGTTTGGCATAAAGAACAGGAATATCATTGTTTTTGTATTTTTCAATAATAAAGTTTGCACCCCTTTTCTTCTGCCAGGTTTTAGCCCACGTGGTGGAAGAGGCGGCTTTGGAGACCGAGGTGGCAGAGGTCGTGGTGGCTTTGGAGATCGGGGAGGAAGAGGAGGTTTCAGAGGTGGCAGAGGTTGGTGTGGCTGACTGAAATGCAAAATTATAGGTTTGATTGTTTGCTTTTGTTCTTAAACAGTATGAAGTTCTAACATATTGGTAAGTTAACTTCTCTTCTCATTTGTGGGTAAAACCATTCATGAAGCACCCTGCTTTAATGCAGAAAATCTGTTCTGGCCTTGATTACGTGTGTAAAGTGAATATGATGAAAGAACTCCAATGGAGCATCAAAACAGCTGGAGGAAATTTGGGGTTCTGCAGTGGACCAGTGCCCTGTCCAGAGATGATTCCTTTCTTGTGCCCAGTGCTGCCAGGAAAGGCGATGCTGTTTTCTGTCTTTGCAGCTATTGGTGTCCGCTCTGGACATCATCTACCACATGGCATCCTCAGACCAGTTTTCATATTTGCATTGAAAAACATTTTGGTTACAAAGTCACAAACACCTTTATGACACTTGTATGTTTTCATGCTGGCGTGCTGTCGTTTGCTTAAAGAGCTTATTGTTTTCTCTGATGTAGCAGGCAGTGGCGTCAGAGTTGTGTTCATATTATTGATATCCTACCCTAAAACTCACTGAAGAGTGCTAATCGGACGCAGTTCAGTTCACAGAAGACTGTGAGATTGATTGGTGAAGGTGGGAGAAGCGCACAAAGTAGCGATGGTGAAGGGTCATCCTTTCCCATGGTGCCCCGGTAGAATAAACGATTGAAATTAAATTATAAGTTTTGCTGTGCCTGTTGTTTGCTACATATCAGTTTTTTTCCATTACATATTTGTTAAACAGCTAAGTTATAGAACAAATGAGACCAGTCTCAGGGTCTTGTACACCGTTGTAATATTGTATTCTATGGGTTTAAAAGGGGCCTTATTGTAAAGTGTAGAGTCCAGGAAAATTCTTACTTGCACGTGTTAATAACCTGCAACACCTCGCCACTCTTCAGGCACCATGATTAGTGAATATAACAAGCAGCAGCAAAATTCTAACCCTTCCCACAATCCTCTGCACTCTTAAAGCTACAGACTGTTAAAGTCAAGCACTAGGCATCTGATCCTACAGTGTTCTCCATGATTTCCTTTTCCTTGTGCACAATAACACGCCTATTAAGAATTAGCACATGAAAAGTGTGTTAACACAGGATAATACAATTTAAAAAACAAGGACGAGCACACCACTTACATGGGCACAAGTATATCTGTATACACACAGGCTTGAAGCCTCTCAGGTGGTAGAATTCTTGGTTTGGTTTTTGAATTCTGCCGACTGTTAAAGAACCTCAAGTGACAAAACATCTTTGTGTTTTCTCTGTGGACTTAACTGAAAACCGGAGAACTGGGAGGAAATAACACATCTGACCCAAAACAAATACATAGTGTTGGCATTTTAAAATAAGTGTAGTGACTGACAATGCAAAGACCTTTTTAGGTGAATATTTTTACAGTCTAATTATCCTGCTAATTAATGCAGTAAGGAGGTGATTTTATGGGAATGGACCTTTAGATCAAACTTTAATTGTGACTTGGAGAGCTGCTTGAGGAGGTCTTGTCTTTTCTGCATGCTGCATCATCTGTTGGTTTCTAACTTGGACGGGCAGGTGTTTTTAAATGGAGTAACTGAGCTGCCATCAACACGTAACATGAGTGTAGAAATGTTGTTGTTTTTTAACCAGGTGGTGGATTCAGATCACCAGGTGGTGACGGTGGGTTTCGTGGTGGACGTGGCACTCCTCGAGGAGGAAGAGGTGGAGGAGGAAGAGGTAGAGGAGGAAGAGGTGGCTTTAGAGGGGGAAATAAAGTAACGGTTGAGCCCCATAGACATGAAGGTGAGTTTTTTTTTTTTTTTTTCCCTCTTTGTAAGCTTTAAAATGGCGTCGGTCTAATGACGAGTCCTCCTGATGGCCCTGTCCTGACCGTGGATGTGTTCTGCTTTATGTTCAGTGAGCTGGCTGTTTGGTCCTTCACTTGCTGTTGCTTGAAGTTGAACTGTACTTTACCACTACTCTGCATTATTATTATTATTATCATTACCATTTTAATTTAAATGGAGTGAGTAGTACTTTGTGCTGCAGTATTAAATAGTGGCCATAATTTAAATTCAATAACTCGGTTCAACTCATCAAATTTCTATCAAGGGGACTGTCATTTATAAATTTCAGCACCTTTGAAAGCAAGTTTTCAGAACAGCTTAGAGATGCTAACCTGCTTGTTTGTCCTGCTGTTTGTTGTCCATGTATTCCAGATTAAGTAGATTAATAACATGAAATGGTAGTTACTGTTGCACCAACACTATAACTCTGTTTTCTGAATAACTGTGATGTCTAAGTGGAGTATTTCTTAAAATTAACTATTCACACGGACAACTTTAGTCCATTGTTTTTGTGACCATTATTTTTCCTGCCCTCTTAGGGGTGTTCATCTGTCGTGGAAAAGAGGATGCTTTAGTTACCAAAAACTTAGTAGTTGGTGAGTCCGTATATGGAGAGAAAAGAATAAACGTTGAGGTGAGTACTAAGACGCTCATCTTGCATTGATGGTTTTGCATAAGAACTCCTGCTGCAGTGCCATTTATGGCTAAAAGTTTGCAGCGAGATGCTATTAGTCGCCATCTCCACTCTGGTGGCAGCTCACGCCTTTTGGGTCTGGACATGTAAAACTCCCAATCCAGCACAACCAAAGGGAGCACCTAAGCAACTCAAACTCCTTGCTAAGCCGTAGTATTTGCCATATTTAAGTTTGTTTCATGTAGATGACATGAACTTCTTTTCACTGAGAAAACCAGCAAAACACATTATTTTGCAGATGACTGTTCATGTGTCGTGAAGCTGCGTGCTGACTTTAGATTTTGTTGAATTTGTTCTGCTCTTTACTTCTGCCCTCTTTGTCCCCAGGAAGGAGAAACAAAAATTGAATACAGAGCCTGGAATCCCTTCCGATCCAAACTGGCAGCTGCCATCCTTGGGGGAGTTGACCAGATCCACATTAAGCCTGGTGCGCGAGTGATGTACCTTGGAGCGGCTTCTGGGACTACAGTGTCTCACGTCTCTGATATTGTGGGGCCTGTAAGTATTACTCGTTCAGGCTTTTTAAGGGTGTTTTGCTGTTCTTGTTAAGAGATTGTCAGTGTTGTAATATTGTGCTGAAATGTTTATAAAGTGTCCTTTTCACATTTGTGAGACTGAGTGGACAGCCACTGGAGTCTGGTTAGTCTCTGAAGAGCAAACAGATTCTGTACCTCTTCCTAGAAGTGCAGAATTTGAGACTTTTAGTAGAGATGCTTTCTTTCAGTTGTCTGTCACTCTTGTAAAGCAACCTTTGAATTGCTTTGTTTAGGTGACAGGAGGTTAGCTGCCAAAAAAAAAAAAACACCAATCAAAGGAAAGGAACGCTGGCTCAACTACCTTATCACCTTACGTAAAGGAGCGCTAAATTACTGTAAAGCCTAGAAAATCAGGGCTGAAAAGATCAGTCAGCAGCCAATCAGTGGGAGCATCTCTAAATTGTAGGATACTTTGATGACAAGTAAAGGGATTTCTTTGATTAAACTTCCGGTGTTTCTTTTTTTTGCCCTCCAGGAAGGTTTAGTGTATGCAGTGGAATTCTCTCACAGGTCTGGCAGAGACCTCCTTAATGTAGCCAAGAAAAGAACCAACATCATCCCCATCATTGAAGACGCCAGACACCCACATAAGTACAGAATGCTTGTTGGTAAGTTGCCTTTGCTTTGAACAGAATTCGAAAAGCGTGAATGTCATTGGGTAACTTTTTTTTTTTTTTTTAATTTTTTTTATATACTGTATATTGTTTTAAGTCTGTGTGGTTAAGGACACGATTGTGAGTTGCCGGGAAAGGTTGGATTTCCACAGCAAGTGATCTTATAAACAAATATAAGACGGCTTCTTTCTCAAGTCTCGTGTTTTTTTTTTTTTTTTTTTTTTTTACTTTCTGTATCACCTCAAAGGTCGCGTCCAAATGCTAAGCCTTGTCTGCATCCTAACAGTGTTTTTAGTGGTCTATTTTACTGTGAATGAACATGCTGGGCACTCACTTGCAGGGGTCTAGGAGCGCTTGTTACTGTATTACCTATGGATGGGCCGTACAACAATTAGATTTACTAAAGATACTTTAACTGAGCCAGCTTGGTGATTAAATCTGTTTACTGTTTTATATAAAATCGGCATCACACATGGAGTTCCCCAGGCTGATGTTTCTCTGATTATGTTGGCTTCTTAAGTCACTGGATAAAAGCATCTGCTAAGCAAATAAATGTAAACGTACCAATGGGGCACCACTTGGACTTTGGGTGATATTGTGGTGCAGGAGCATAGGGCGTACACACGCTTGGCTGGCTCTTTGGAGTAACTAGTCTGTCTTAGTCAGCCAGCCATTTATACAAGACTGGTGGATGCCTTTACCAAAAAAGGGGCTGCCGCTGATCAAGTGTGAGCAGCAGTTATATGCGGTGTGCACCATAATTAAAGTGTCATCCGAATTGGGATCCCGAGTTGGTTTGTTGTGTGGTGGGTGCGGCATTGCACTGTATCAGTGTGTGCCCCTAACCTCGTCCTCATGCAGTATGTGCACTCGGACTGCACCCTAAAAATAGTCCAAATGCTGTGTCACTTCACTTGCCATCACTCTAGTGCCACTATATAAAATACTGCAGTCACCTGAATGGAACTTTCTCTTAAGAAAACTGGCAAATCTGACAAGACTGACTGGTAAATGGATATATTTGTTGGAAGACTATTCTAGACCATCTTAGACATTTTTTTAGGATTCGGGATGAGAACAAAGTGGCTCCCTTTTTGTTACGTGCACTAGGTACATTCTTGAAAAGTTGCTTTTGCCATTTGAAGTACAATCTGTTGGGATTGTGCAAATCTTGACATGCATTCTTTGACCCTTACACTGAAGTGGCTAACGAGCAGATGTTTTCCTTCCTTGCCCTTATGGTGTTTTCCCTTTATTGCAGTGGAGAGACCAGAAAGCTTCATGATAGATCCCATGTAAATACTAGTGGACTATAAGAATGTCTGCTATCACAACCACAGGCACAGGCCTGTACAATCATAATGTCGTTCACTTTTGAGCATATTGAGCAGTGTTTGTCTTTGTTCGAACATACTACGGGGTGGACACATGGAGTGTTTGGACAGTAGTAATATTAGCCAGAGCTCCATCTTTCTGTTCACATGCACAGGCTGATCTGATTGAGAGTGTAAATCAGACTTTCTTACTCAGTGGAATCTTTCCCTTTTTTCCACATTTTTGCCTTATTTTAATGTTTTTCATTGGCATCAAAACAATTGTAATTCTATCCATACTCTGTAGTTTAAAAAGTTTGAGGGATTTTTTTTCCTTTAATGTCTAAATGATTACTGGTGCCTTTTTTTTTTTTTTTAATCTTATCCTAGCATTTGCTGTTGCATTTTGTAGATCCGTATATTACTTTAAATATATCTGATGCAGTGTTTGGTTATTCTACGCAGATTCCTAATAAAGGCTTTAAAATATACGATAAGTGTATGGATAGTCAATACGGGGAATGTTGTGACATGACGGTGGTGAGCAGAAAGTGAAGGCAGCTACTTGAGGTATAATGGGCAGCAGGCAATGTCTGATGTGGAGAAGATGTTAGGTGAGCAATGAGGGCACAGCCAGCATCCTTCAAGTGTCGTATGGAATTGGCCAAAGCAACGCATTTCAAAAGACGCCATCTTCACGTGATTGTTTGTTTTTTTTTTTTGCAGTTTTACAAACTGTTGATCTCTTCCATAATTTGAACCAGTGTCACTAGTGGAGTAGCTTGTAGGATCCTACTTTTACGTTACGTTTTAGGTTATCATTAGTTCTGAATTTAGAATTCACTTGGTACACATGGTGTGATCAATTAGAATTCCAGCTGCCCACGTTTAACAGATGCCAAATAAATGGTTGAAAAGATGTCTGAACTTTAAAAAGTAGTTTCTGCAAAGCTTTTTGTTTGTTTTTTATTTAGGGCGCATCAATACAAGTTATTGTATAATTCTGAATTGGATATGCCATTTTCCTTTGTATGCTAACTGGTCCTTCAAATTTCTCTATCTGTAGGAATGGTTGATGTAATCTTTGCTGATGTGGCCCAGCCAGATCAAACTAGGATTGTTGCTATTAATGCACACAATTTCCTAAAGAACGGTGGCCATTTTGTAATTTCAATTAAGGTAAGAGGTTGGTTTAAATATCATCGTCTAAACACACATTTCTGCTTGTATGCAATGAAAATAAACACAGTACTGTCACAAGGTACCCTAGCAATCATCACCTTCTAGGGACCCCTTTTAATTTCTGATCACTGCAAGAAGTGAATTTCAGTTTTACCTTTTACTGTTGAGTATTTGAGCGAGTTGAAATGATGGCGCGATTAATTGCGCTTTGATAAAGTACCATACACGGCGCTTTTAAGAAATGGCGGCTGTCTCCTGACTGTTTTTGAACATGGTTACTATTGACCATCCATTGTCTGACCAGATTATCCAGTTCAGTGTCACTTGGAGGCATGCATCTCTCCACAGGACAGGGTCCAACCACGGATGGGTTTCCTGCCTCACACAGACCCAATACCTTCATTTACAATGTTAACAAAAAGTGGTGGTCTGCATGCTCACACAAACACTTAGAACTGCCTCGAGTTTCTGTTGATATTGCCCATTTCAGTATCAGACCTGGGAATCTCTTAAGTAATTTTATCAGAGTGTCAAAAGACGGGCCACGCTAAACACTTATGAAGCATGGTGGCTGGTTAAGACCAAAAGAAGCCTTTAAGATCTTTTTACATGAGACTGAATTAGTAGTAGATGCAGTTTTTCAGTAACTACTAAAGTGTCACCATAAAATGTACCTGGTGTTTGAAAAATTGCATATTGCCCAGACATCAGTCAGTTATCTTGTCTGAAGCCTAAGGGAACTCTTTATAAGGTCGTGCAACAATTGCATAGACGGGCAGCCTGTGAGGGTTTTAAACGGCACTGTGATTCAAAGTGTGAGTAGTTTGTGACTTGTCTATTAAACTTACTCTCCATAAGAATTACTAGTCAGCTAATTCCTTCTCCATATGCTGATGTATGACAGCAAATGACACAAACCCCTGGTATGACAGGTGTATTGTTACAAGAGGTGGTGTGTGGCACTCACGAATTCATATGGCAGAATTTATTTTTCAGTTACTGGAGAGCAAATGTCTTTTTTTTTTTTTTTTTTTTTTTGGGGCACCTGCTATGAGGTTACCTGATTTATTATTTTAATAAACTCTTGGCCAAAATCTCTCCAACCCGTTTTTCTTTTGCATGGGGTCATTCTCCCTCTATGTCACATGACACTAAGCTCTGTGTACTGTTTATCGCAGGGCTGTTTCATTTCATACAATGGGATGTTTGTCGGACGGTCTCGTCTAATTGTGTTTGGGGTGTGTTTTTTTTTTTTTCCTGAAGCGTTGTTGTGTATCATGATTGTTTAGCAAACCTTCTGAAAGCATCTGACAGTGTAGCCACCTTTCAGCCTGTTTCAAATTGAAAACCGAAGTGTTGGGTGTTTACCTGGATAGTTGTAGGGTAAGCTAAAGAATACGCAGAGTTTCTGAACTTCTCTTTCACCACCAAGGCAAACTGCATTGATTCCACGGCTGCTCCTGAGGCTGTCTTTGCAGCTGAGGTCAAGAAGATGACACAAGAAAATATGAAACCACAAGAGCAGCTCACACTTGAACCTTATGAGCGAGACCACGCAGTTGTTGTTGGCATCTATCGGTAAGGACCTTGTTTTAATATTTTATAGGCATTATAGCAATGTTTGAGTTGTTTCAAAAAAAAGGTAAGTCAGCTGTTGAAATTGGAGATCATTCTTTTGCTGTTTGTACCTCATTTCTAGGATTGTTTATAAAGTTCAGCCCTTGGTGTAAATTTATTCCTGCCGAGTGCACAACAGCTTCCACCACAGTGCAGGTTGGCTTGTCTTTTACTGGCGTCAACAGCAATTTAAAAGAAACTGGATTACCTGCAATTGGCTAAAAGCAAGAGTTTGTCCTTGTGTGTGTTCAAGTGAACGGACATTAGGAGGGGAGCTGTGACAGGCAAAGCTGTAGGAACGTTGGCTAATGTAATGCGTTACATGAGACCACCTGAACAGAACAGAAAAGATGGTTTAGTCTGAAAATGTGCCACATGTCCACCTACAGTATGATGAGTTCTTTTGCTTTGTTTTATTGCAGGCCGCCACCCAAGCAAAAGAAGTGATTTTTCACTTTGGTGAAACGTTGACTGAACTTGAAACTAAAGGATGGACTTGGAATAATGGAAGGTGAATTAAAACCCCAGTCATACAGCCAGTCCCACATTCTTTTCATTTTTTTGTTTATATATCTTTTTGGAGTTATGAATTTTTCCATTCACCTGGTTTTCTGTATGTAAACAGTTAATATTGTAAATGTTAGTTCAAACATTTTGTACTATTTTTGTTTTTAATATTTGTTTATAAACTCTTTAAAACTTCAAATTTGATTCATTTTACCTTCTAGTAAAAATTGTGCCACCTTACTGTAGAAAAATAGTTAAAATACAAGTTTATTTTAAGTCTATATTTTAGGACATGACAGTGTCACTTAGTTTGTGCGTCCTAAATTTTGATATTTCATAGTTTTGACTTTGCGCAGATGCGTGTTATGAATGCAGTGGGGTCTCGGTGTCCACTGAAACTTTTAGAACAACTTCTGAAAAATCTTAGCAAATGCCAGGGCACAGACAACTGCTGTTCTTGACCCTCTCAAATAAAAGTCCAAGATGGTTCTGGTATTTATCACACCAATACATCGTTGGCTTGGTTTTTTTTTTTTTTTTAATTTTAAACACATGAAAACTAATGCCTATAAACATATTAAAACAGCAAAGAAAACTGGCATACTAAGGCAAGGAGAAAAATTCAAGCAAATCATAAATCATCCTTTAGGCTCACATTTTGTTACTTTGTTAGCTTGTGTCATGAACATCAAGAATCACTGAAGTGAATTGTGACTTGGATTTCGACTGAATAGGTCAGTCTTGGGTCTTGGGTCACTTAGCATGACGTCGTCTGGTCATTTCTGAAGTGAATTAAATTATTTAACCAACCTTGCGAGGATTACTAATTTACGTCCCCTCCTCCCCGACTGATCTTTTACTACTGAAATACTGAAACAATGTCTTTCACCTTTCTCTGTTATATTCTTGTATTTCTGGACCTCCTGTAAAAGACAAATTTCCCCTTTGGGTCACAGTTTTATCCAATTACTAATTATTTGGCTAATGCCTTTATCCAAGGCAACTTTATATTATCTGAGATATAACTGCACAGCCGGTGAAGTGGCTTCCTCAGGGTCACACTGTGCCAGTAGAAGGATTTGAACCCCAAACTCGCACACACTATTTCCTTTTTACATTTAGGGTACTTTTTTACATACCACAACAATTCTAAATGTCATCTGCTCTCAAAAGTGTTTAAGATTGTCAGCACTACAGGTGAAGATGGTCAATCAATATAAAGTATATTTGGGTGAAAAGTGTGCCATCCAGGGCACCTAAAATGGGTGTCACCGGGTCAAAAAAGACGCAGAGGGCACAACATTGAGTCAGCACTCAGAGTTGTTTGAGGGTTAAACACGGACATAAAATGAGCAAACACAGCTGAGTAGTATGGGAGTTACTGGCTGCCATTACAAGTACGTACCGCAGTGCATCAGGGCCAGTTCTGTTCTGTGGTTAATTCCACAGACTAAGCCATCAAAAACGCATGTCCCACTTACATGGCATCTCTTGAAAGGAGCATGACAGGAACTCTGAAATAACGGACGTGAGCTTCAGTCGAGATGTTTGGACTACTTATAGACAGTCTGGCACAGCTTTTTGAAGTATTTGCATTTATAAAGGATTTGACTTATCAGTTAAATGCTCTCCATTGGGGTTGCTAACCTGCCTGCACTTCTAAAAATCTCAAAGCAGATGTCAAAAAGTTAACGAGAGCCGTCGTCAAGGCTGACTTGAAAAGAGCTTTTATAAATGAATGCACTCTGAATACTCTTGGACTTCTCTAATTCATGTAGCTCTGACATGGCTGGACTTGGATTTGGTTGGTAAGCAGTGTTTAATTTTCAGTTACTGGGCAGAAAATGGCAGTGAAGAGATCTGTTATGTGCGCTTAGTATGACAGATGGACCGTCTGTGATGATTGTGCCAGTATTTGTAAAAACCAAGATGGAACCAACTGACCTTTTCATTTCTGATGGTGCAACCAGTTCTACAGATGAACTTGACATTTCTGGAGTTCTTTTCCAAACTTCATATTATGTCTCTAATTGACGTTTCTTAGTCTCATCCGCTTATTAAAACTGCACTGGCACTTCCCTCTTCTGTTTCGAATCACCAGAAAGTCACTCTATAAATACAGTATATTACCATTATTATTCTTTTCCGTTTTTTTGTACAGAATGCTGTGGCCTTTAGAATTCTGCTGTTGATATCAGACAGTAGGCTGTCTTCCCATCATCCCTGCCCTGCTCATGTTGCTGGTTTTCTGCTCTGTCTGCAGTGTTGGGTACGCCGCTGGATGGCTTCTTCTCCAAGATATTCCAAGCTGTTGGTTTTAATGCACTTTTTTCTTTTCTGGACATTTCTTAATGTTGGTGACTGTAACGGGAGATTACAGTACATGTCTGCCTGTCTGACTAAATAGTTTTAATGCTCACTCCATATAAAAAGTTAAAGCAGATTCCCCGTATCAAAAAATGGAGTAGTTTTACTCTGTCAGGATGGGGTCCTGTTCGTAGACCCCCGTGTGGTTTTGTGCCTCAAACACGCATAACTGGCTCAGGCTTGGGTACAACAAACTCCAGCCTGCAGTGAAGGCTTGGCCTTTGGAGTGTGTGACTGTACATGCTCTCTCCTAATGATTTTGCTAAAGTACTTTTCTAGCAATTTGCACCGACAGCTTACTGAAAGACTAGTGCTTCTTAAAAAAACAGCAGAAAGTGTGAGCTTAAATGGGACGCAGTCTTAGTCACAAACCTACTGCTGTATGTCTACTAAGACAGGAAGATTTAAACGCAAATGTTATTTCAAGATATACTAAAGATTCTGTCAGGAGTCTAACAAATGCTGAAAACAGTTTTCCTTCATTACAACCAGACAGGAGCCACAAGTTCATATGTACAACACGTGGTACCACTTCAAACAAACCTGAATGGTGGACTGTGAGAAGTGGCACCAGACGAGGAGGTCTGTGGAGGATTCTGACCTTCAAGTCAAAGCAGGTCTGTGACGTTTGTTATCCTCCTGCCGTACAACACCCTTGAGGAATGCTTGGGAACAGAAAGGACAGCACCTGAATAACTTTAAGGGGTTGTGTGGTGCATTGGTCCTAGAAAGGTACTGAAACCCCCCAAAAATTAAAATGGTATGGTACCAGCATTTTGGGATTTTCAGTGCTGGAAGTAAATGTCCGCTTGCCATTCAACCCCTCTCGCCAGCACTCCGTAGATCCCTGCCTAGATGTGCTGGTGACTTCACGAAGCCACACACACGGGTGTCGAACTCCAGTCCTGGTGAGCCGCAGTGGCTGCAGGTTTTCATTCTAACCATCTTCATTTTTGCTGCTAATTAACTTGTTTTGCCTTAGTTTTATTTTAACTTGACTCAGACCCCGTAGTTGCCTCTTCTTCTTTAATTAGCAGCCAAACAATAATGAGACACAAAACAAGCTGCCACATGGCCAGCTCACCTGTGCCCGTCACACAATACCTGAAAATAAAGAGAGGTGAAGGTGTCAGGAAGGCTGATCTCTCAGGTCACCAAAACATTGTGATAGTGTTCTTAGAAGAAACAGAAAATCAACAGTTTTGGAAATGTCTGCTGTGGCAGAATGAGAGCAGCAACAAGCCATGGAATTAAATAACGAGGTTAATTAACAGCAAGAATCAGCTTCTCATTAAGAGATTGGTTGGAGTTTGAAATCCCAGTTTAGCTGGTCATCTCTCGGCTCGTTTCACATCTCATTTTTGTTTGGCTGAAGAAAAGGAATAAATTCGGCAGACTTAATCCTTAAAAACAAGGCTAGTAAAATGAAGGGAAAAGGACTTAATTAGCATTGAAAACTGGTCACTGATTAGGAAAAGTTAGAATGAAAACCTGCAGCTCACCAGGCCCAGAGTCCAACACCCCTACTTTAACACAATCAGGACTTCACGGGTGACCCCCCCCCCCAGCACTGATGCACAGTTGATACTGTCGAAAAGCAAGTGGGCATAGTGCAGTGCCACAGGGAGGCTGGAGTAACGCTGGCTGTTTATTTACCTGGTAACCATCTTGGCACCGCTACTGAAGTCCGACAACGCTGTCTTGCTGAGGGCTCTACTACTCTTTCTGGTCTATCTTAGTGAACTTGATTCTGGTATAGAAGGTATGACACTGAAATGGGAGGGACAGCAGCAAAACAATTCACAAGGGCCAAGAACGCTTTAAAACACGGATAAACGCGTGGAATATGCAGCTTCAGGTGGAAAGGTTTAAAGTGCTATGCACAGGCATGATAATGAGTCTCTGTCCTTTTTGTTTGTTTCTGCTGCTTTATGCAGCTCAATGTCCCCATGGGATTAATAAAGTTTATTGAATCTAATAATGATGTCTTACCGGAAGAAACCTCTGAAAAGGACTGACACAGTATTCTGATTGTCTAGGCATTCTGCAGAGGCATTTAACAAGGCCAATAAAATGACCGGCTGTACTGTGAAGACCTGTTGTCCTGTGCACAATTGTGGCCACCACACTATAAAAAAAGACATTGCAAGACTAGAAACTGTGCAGAACAGTAAACAAGTGCATTCTGGGAGTAAAAGGCCTGTCCTACTCTGACATGTAAGGGAAATTAAACCTTTTTACTCTTATCCTCAAAGTAGCATGGAGACCTAATGTAGGCCTTTAAAATTCTCAAAGGCATCAATAATCCTGATACAGCCGAATAGTTTTTGGTTGAATAGTGAATCATTTATGCAACGTCTATGGTGGAAATGGAGGGGAACTGATGAAGACTAAAGCCAGGATGCACTTCTTCATACAAGGAGTTGTGGGAGTCTGGGCGCAAACTACTGAGTCAAGGAGTTGGCATTGAGACCTTAACATTTTTTAAAAAAGATCTGCATAAGCTATCGAGAATGACCGCATGAAATGTGCTTGATGGCCTGAATTGTCCCCTCTCATTTGGCACTCCTGTTCTCTCAAAAGTACAGTTAGAGTAGTTAACTTCAGGCAGACGTTTCAGATCCATAAAGTCGAACAGAAATAGACTGAGAAACAGTTTCTATCCTTCAGCCATCACCATGCCGAATGCTGCCAAGTGGTCAATCTGACCGAGTGCCACATTGGATAAGGGACAAGTGCAATATAATGCATGTATGAGTGGAAAACATTGTTCTGCTGCTGTGGACAATTTGGGATACTTATTTTATTCCCTTATTTTAGTTGTAACTTGAGTAATTGTGTTTTGTTTTTGTTTTATTTTTTTCTGCACTGGAAAATTGCACCTAGAAATTTCATTGTACAATGTCTCATTGCTACAATGACAATACAGAATTTGATTTGATTGATTATTGAAAATAGTCAAAGAAATAATTCAGAACAAGAAAAGTCTTAAGTGATCAGTCCAGACATTGTAAACACAGACCTGGTAGAATAAACTGAACAATGCTATTTAAAAAAAGAGAAGGCAGTAAAGAAAGAGAAAAACACAATGATGAAAGTGTGTTCTTAATGCCACACATCATCAAAAACAAGTTTTGTGTGTGAAAGTAAGGACCACTGAACACACAACATACTGCAAGCAAAAAGAGTGTATTTAAAATTAAAGAGAACACAATTAAGAGAAAAAACTGAGTTAAAGATGAAGGACAAAAAAGATGCAAAGATGAATTATTAAAAAATCCAGTAGACGTTCTGAGAGAAACTTTAAGTAAAAGGGTTAATAATTCAGGTTGGCCAAATGCAGGCTCGTCCAAGAGAAAGAGCAGAATCGCCTAAAACTTACTGAGAGAAAAATAAAACGAGTCAATGAAGTGAAAAGGTAAAAGAAATGTGCTCTTTGTCCTCCGAGTCCCAAGAACACAAAGCACAAGTGAGGAAGTAAAGCACAGTTTCACAAATGACGAAACTAACCCAGGGAGGACGAACTCCAAAAACATCTAAAAAGAAATCAGCAAACATGAAGGGAGGAAGCATCCTATTAGAAGAATACTGAGAGCAAAAGGACAGAAAACGTAACAAAATAAGTGATAAACACGAAAGCTATGGATTACTGGCAATATCAGGAATATTACAAAAATCTAGATGGGGCTATTCTTGGCTTAAATATCAGAGGACGTTATTAGCTGATAAATTATACAACATTAGGAATTAGAGTCTTATATTTGTGTGGGACACAGAATTAGGAATCTTAAACAAAACTTTAGGTATAAGGGTAAGGAAGGTGGAAGAGATCATGTGCTGCAGAATATTTATTAATTTGACTTGAAGAAATGGCAGCCTGTAAAAATGTGCAAGCACTTCTGCAGAAACGCAGCTGCTGGGAGTTTTTGAACTTCTTCACAAGCTGACTTAACACTGGTCTTTTCTGACACCCCTTTCAGGTGCAATGGACATCAGGCTTGTCAGCCCACACCTGTTGTTTATTTATCGACCATCTAATTGTTGTAGTGGTGAATGTTTAGATGAGATGCCATTTAGGGTGTTTTATGGGCTGTTAAATCCTGAAGAAAATCAAAACTGACCCACAGAACATGACAGTGCTCAAAATGTGCAGCAGGCGTACCATTTGGAAAATTTGTTGCTTTTTGTAAGTTTAGATCACGTCATCAAAATCTGAAAAGATGACTTTCAGAAAAGTTTTTATGAGTGGTGAACAAATAAACTACAATAACTGACCTGAGAGATTATAGCAAGGCAAAACACATTTTGAATCTGTAATAATTATGGGATGTTTACCTTTTTTACATAGTTTTATCCTGAACAGATTAAATTTGGTTCTGATTTCAAACAGAAAATAACTCGGATTTGACGTGAAGATGCATTGAGGTAACGAGTGGACATAAAAGTGGCAAATGAGAAAGAACTAACTTTAATATAACATTTTAATAGACTGATAAAGGGTAAACAACAGGACCAAAAATTTGGCTCAAAAAGAAAGGACGGACATAAACGTGATTTTAATACAGGATATTAGATGTTTTCCGTAAAGTTGTGAAGAAACAAGAAAGCATCAATATTCTGTTTTTGGAACTAAAGGCTTGTGTGTGCTAAATAAATGTGTCATTTACAGCCATTCTGTCTCAACTGTGTGTCTACAAAAAGAGAGAATATCTATAGAATGTGCAAACAAAACTCTTAGAAAATTCTGACAACGTGTACTGGTAATAACTTACTTTAAAAGACAAAAGGCAAGGATGTGTGATTATTAAAAGGAGACCGGAGTTTTCATTAAAAAAGAGGGAAAACAAGGAAGGCAGGACCAGCAAAAAGAAAACCACACAAAGCACTGCGACAAGCTTTTTGCCTCTCCGAGATATGGGTGTCAGTATGGATTAGGAGTCGAGAGTATATCACTTTTTTTAATCTAGAGAAGAGGAAAGTGTCAAGGTGGGAGGAATTAAATAAGATGAAAATAATTAAAGATTTAAAAAAAATTAAAGAAGGGTGTGACCTGTTAGAGGAATTGTAAGAAAAAAAATGAAACCATTTCAAAAAAGACAACTTTGTGAACAGCAGAAAAATATTATCAGCAACGATATAAACATAAAATTATGGGTGAAGAATGATTGTTGAAAGCTTAAAAGTAACCTTTTTAGAAAAAACTACCAGAAATAACTGAAATTGATTAGGCTTTGAAAACAGGCTGCCATGGCCTACCATTAAAATACTGTCTGTCTTTATGTGAGGTTATAAGGAGTGCCCTGCTTTGAGCACAACACGCAGTAGGATAGCAGTGTGCCCGCTGAACGCACCACTGGGTGTCTACCATCTACCTTCCTGGCCATTTAAAACAAGTGACCTCAGACCAGGCCAAAGGAAATTATCAGATCAACCAGCCATCCTACTAATGGCCTCTTTCTTTGTTCTGCGGTCAGGGTGCTGCTCTGGCCATCTGATGACCAGTTCAGTGAGACCGTGCAGTCCACCCACATCTTAAATGAGGGCAGTGCCTAAAGCTACATGATGCCCTATTAACTCTCATATCATTTTTATATTAATACTTGCGTTATACATATTGATTCATTTATGGAGCTGGGCATTTGCTTCTCGGACTCTTTCTTCTAATGCACAGAAATCGGGTTGAGGAAATGTGCGTTTCACTTCACCTTATACTGTGTACACCTTATGTGACAAATGAAATCGGATTGACTAATGGAATTGAGGCGAGTCACATAACGGTTGAGATGGGCAGCGGTGTTCGTCTCGTATTCGAATTCAAAGCTTTGTGTTTCCGGCGTATTTTATCGTATTTCATGCTTTATGCGGGTATTCTTTTAAATCCGATAATATATATTTCCGGTTGTTCATTTTGAATTACTGTGCGGGATCCTGACCATGGGAAGGGCACTATATAAATAAACCATTATTATTTTGACAGGATATATTTTAAATATTTACTGTATACTTTAAGCGGACTCATTAACAACTGGTTTGGATTGAAATCAGAAAATTCTCGGAAGCTTTCCTCAATGTGTTTTGCTTGAGACAATCGACTTTTGGGCCACGCTCCGTTGATAACGGCGAAACCAGGCAAGTCTCAATGCCGGGGTTCCAAACTGCTTGGCAGCTCAGGGGTGTTAAGGAACGCGAAAAAGCCGAGAAATCACCCCCACGACTGACAAATTTGCTAGCATTGAATGCTGCAGTCACCTCTGGGGAGGTCAACGCCTGCTCTCCGGGAGTCACGTAGTCTCTCAATTCGCCCTGCTGTCGCCTGCTCCCTGGGAAGTCTCGTCTCAAACTTTGCTGCGCCATTTTAAAAAAGGTGAACGCGCCCCGTCGTGCAAAATACGTACGTCTAGGGCGCTAGACACGATTCACAGAAGCGATTATATTAACGGCTACAACTTTCGTGTTTTCAGCGGCGTTTGTCGCCAGGGTCGTCTTACACCAGGTCCCTCGATCTCTCGTCCCAGGCGCCCTCCCTCTCTCTGCCCCCTAGAAGCTAACAGCAATGAGACGGCAAACCGCAAACTCCGACCGACGCCATTTTGTGAAGGTGAACGAGCAGGAAGTGGCAGCGCGCACGCCTGGCGCGAATTTTAAAAATGGCCTCGCCGGTCGAGAAGACCGCAAAGGGGTCCGCTGCCGCGCATTCGTCTGTTACGTCACGAGACACGTTGGCGGCAGACATCCGACCCGAGAATAAAAAACAAACGTGATTATGCCCGCCACCTCGGCCCGAGCCCCTACAAAACTAATTCCAGTTCATGCGGCGCACAAAGGGAGGGTCGCAGTAACCCAAGCTAAAAGCCCACCGTACGTCGTGGACTCGCCGGTGCCCTTGTAGCGAACAAAGCGTGTGAAGGGGTGGGAAACATCCACAACTAGAAGGGGTTTCGGGTATTACTCTTGCGGGCATTCAACCAGCGAGCTTTAGAACCCACCTCCGCTGTAGTACGAGGCTCACCTTCATACGCAAGCGCTACTTTCCGCCTTGCCCGCACTAGGAATTTTGTCTCCGACGCCATTTTGTGTGGCAACGGTTTAGTGCTAAGGCGGGAGCGCGCGCGGGCGCGGGAGAGAGAAACTGCAGCCTCGAGCCCGCCAGTCTTGTGAACGAGATTAGCAAGTTGGGAGGAGGGGAGGAGGACAGCGACGCGCACGCACTCTTATCCTCGGCTGTTGTATATCGCGATAGCGGCGCGACAGACCCTCCTTGGACGATACGGATACCCCGATAGGATGTGAGCGGTTTCTTAGGAGGGAGTCGCGGAGGAAAGCGAGGGCAGTTACTGTACCTTTAAAGCAAATCCGCCCGCCCGCTACTACCTGCGCCGCGCCGGTTGAACACCGACCCCCTGTTTGAGTGTTGCCGCTGCGTCAGGACAACCGCTGGAGAAATAGAAGGAGGAGGAGGACCGTTTCTTTTGCCTCTTCTAAGGGGAGGGGGGCACGTTTAGAAAAAGAAGCCGGACCGAAGCCCACTAGAAGGGGGTGGCCAGAAAAACGGGAACCGAAACTGCCCGGTTCCGGTGGTGAGGGAGGAGAAATGGCCGCGCCGGGGCAGCCGAACCGAACCGCCGCCTGAGGTAAGCCAACAAGCCGGCAGGCAATTGCGCCTTTTCAGACGGTCGGCAATCTTTTTCCAGTGTGACTGTTGCTACCACTTTGCCGTTTTTTGGAATGTGTTGCATTTTACCGCTGGCTTCAGGTTTAGGGAGGGCGGGAGGTGGGGTTGTGCGAAGGCCGCTATGGGGAGAGAAGGAGCGAGACCCGGCGCTGTCACTCCCAGAAAAGCCGGTGGATTCATACGAAACGCTGCTGTTGTACAATTGGACGTGAATTGGGCTTTGTATTTTAGCCCTCTACTGTTTTTAGTATATCATTTATTTTACCAGCTTGCACTATTTAGCCCAATTTCATTCGAGTAACTTGTTTGTGGTCGCTGTCCACGGCTTGGGTTTGTATGGCTGCGTACGCAGGGTTGACTCCGGTGCAAAAGAGAGAGACTGTCCAGTGGGTTGAGGCACAGGCGTCGGTGGCTTATGATCAGAACCTGTGCCCCCTTCCCGTTATACACTCCCACCCTTTTTTGTAGTGTAATCTCATTATATCTGGATCCTGATCAGAGCTGCAGTATTGACCTAGTGTAGAACGAATGAGCTGGCTCGTTTCTGCGAGATGAGATTGAGGGTACTTGTGAATGCCCGACAACAGGTGAGCTTGTCGATTTTTCGCGGTTTGTCCTCACTCGTGCAGCTTTTGATGGTGGTGTAGTGAGAAGCAGCCGTATCGGTGTTTGTACAGTCCCTCCTCGTTTCCTGTCTGTTGCTTTTGATTGCCCCTTTGCTTCCTTTCGAAAGTTATCTTTTATGTCGTAACGGTACCCACGGCTAAAGAAGTTTGTTGGTTTAGGAAACTTTAAATGCGGATGGCATCTTGCGGGTAAGCATAGAAATAGTTTGAAACATCTCGAATTATTGGCACCGAATTAGTTTTGAATTGCAGTAGTTGTAAGCTGTCACTGTGGACACCTGTAAGCACTACTAGAGTTCAGTTGTATTTTGCAGATGATTAAGTAAATGCCTTGGGTGGATTCATTGAACCTCTTTGGACTCCAGTAACCCTAGCAGTCACTTCAGCATCTCACTCAGTGACTGGTGAGAGTGTGGGTTTGTGATTTCAGTGAGTAAAGCACGAGTGTAGCTAACCAGTAGCCATCACATTCTCATGATGCATGTGTGGATGCATTAATGTTAATGTAGTCATGAAAAAGTTGAATTTTCATCAGTTTATATTTTTGAGTTTGTCACTTGCAAGCCACGGGGCAATTTTAAGAAATTTCCCATGAGCAGTTTGAAAATTTTGAGTCTGACTGGAATATGTGTGTAAAGAGTGTCACTGTTTGAAATGAGTTTGGGATCATCAGTTTGAAAGGTCCTGCAAGTACAGTTCTGCAGCAGCTAATTCATTGTGGAATGTTCCCTGTCTCTTTGTACATCCAATGCCAAACATTTGCTAATCATCTTTGTTTCCATTCAACCTTATCAAGAAGAAGGCATATGAATTCTGTATGATTGGGAGTGTTCTTTGTTTTCCATGTGGTGTAACATCTGTGCTGTAGCTGGTAGACCCAACATTGCTGTTATTTGGGAGCTCAGTCATTTGAAGTTGCCGCTCGAGCCAAAGTGATTTTTCTTATCAGTCCTACTGAAATACCTATATAAAAATGGTACTAGGGTGTTACACTGTATTTGCCATTATGCAATGAGAAGTCAAGCAAAATGTAATCATTTTAGTTAGCCAATAAAAGGTGACATTTTGCTTGACTTCTTATTGTATTAAAATGGAGAATTCCAAGCAGGCGAGAGTAAGACTTGCTTAATTTAGATGCCAAAGAACTTGCATTGACATGTTGGCTGTAATTTGATTCAGTTAAGACAATGTTTTATTTATTTCATTTTTTCTATTTAATAATTGGTAGGAATGTGTGACATGTAAGTATCATTTTAGGTTTTCCTTTTAATTTCTGCTGTAACAGTAAATTTGATTATTGGCTTGTACAGCTCTGTCATAAATGCTGACAGTCAACCCTGTGGTGATTTGATGATTTTGGGATATTGGTGAGTTTCAGGCATACTCTCACAAATGAATGCTGACTATTGTGGATAAAGGCCATACAATTCTAACATTTTATATCTTAAAAGGTTTATGTATAGCAAACCAAGTTTCTTTTTTAGTGAAAAATTTGTTAGCCCCATACCCCCCCCCCCCAACCTGTTGTCCGCTCTAATATTACATGGTTTGATAGAGAAAAATGTCAAACATAAAGCAAGATTCCCGTAAAGCTACTTCTAATATCTAAGTGCATCTGATACTCTACCAATGCTGCCTTTGTCAGATTTAATTCAGTGTCTTACTGCAGTGTTTGAACTTAATATTCCGGGATGTTCTTACTGCAGTTACAAAAGTGTGTCTTAAAGAAAGAGAGAGAGAGAGAGAAAAAAACTTTATCTTTGTATTCTTGTGGCCAAGTATTATTGAGAATGAGCACAGTTTTAGTAGGTTGCCTTGTGGCCGAGAATGTGTGACGGCTTCAGAATTTAAAAGCAGGCTTTTCTTAAACATGTCTGCATTGCTGCCTATGG
Source organism: Polypterus bichir lapradei (assembly GCA_026402145.1). Classification (NCBI taxonomy): domain Eukaryota; kingdom Metazoa; phylum Chordata; class Cladistia; order Polypteriformes; family Polypteridae; genus Polypterus; species Polypterus bichir. Next base: position 170,317 of record JANRMT010062827.1, read on the forward strand.
TATTGGGAGTGATGACTATATGCGTGAAGTGCAGTATCGCTGAAATGTTTAAAGGACCTTTCACCCCTTTTTCTTGGTATTTTTTATCACTTCAGGGTGTATTGGTCTTTGTTACTTTGTCCTGTTAATGGTGTGCTGTCATGACCAGCCTTTTATAGGTAAAATGAATCTCCAAAACTAGTAGCACAGCTGCCCAAAGACCAGCTTTAAGGGAATAAAGCAAATTGTCTAATTGGACAGATTTGATTCCGGATGCCTTTCTGTACTTGCTTTGTATTTGTCAGTTATTAGCATCAATTTTGTCTTAATCTGGATGGTTTGTGAAAGCTCCTTTACATTAACTTTAAAATTGTTATTGGATTGAAAAGAAAATGCAAATGGCTTGTTTTTTTTTGTTTTTTTTTATTTTATAACTGTGTTTAGGTACTTACAAGTTTAACTTCAGGCCTTGATGCCTGAGGCAGCTATCCTTGGTGCTGTTTTTATGTGTAACTATGGGTGTAGCCAAAAACCTTTTCTATCTTCATCAAGCTCCTATCTTAACATCAGTCTGAGACTTAATTATGTTAGCAGTATTAAGCAGAATGCTCATTTTAGGGACTTTTTTTCTTTTCTTTTTTTGTTCAATACTTGCTATGCAGAATAGACTGTCATAATAAAATGAGGCATGTGTTAAGTAAGCCACAAAAGAGTTGATTATTCTTTTTGAAGAATGTTTTTTATTCAACCCACAAATGTATAATTGTACATCTGTTATTTTAAGTGCTTGACAGAAGACATAGACTTCGAGTTAGGGTGTAAAGTTAAAGTAACTTTACAACATGGTTCACTTTAATGCACCTTGATCTTGGATTCAGTCTTTTAACAGTAGGGAAGTTGCATTAACTTGTCATTTGCTCAAAATCACAGTTTTCCTTGGTAATGTCATTTCTATTCTTTTACCCAACTTCTCCTGAGAGTATTTGTGTAATATGGTGAACTGGAATTTAAAAGACTTAGTGAATTGTCTAATAAGATACCCACTTGCTTCTCATTCCTTTCTGTTAACCTCGGTGGCCAATTTGTGATTCCTTTTATTATAATTTAGTATAATATTTAGCCTGTTACAGTTGTCATGAAGTCCACTGCCCCAGTGTTTAATGACTAGCACATTAAGTTGTGTGTTGAGTGAAATGTGCTGTGCAATTTGTGCTCAGTCTGTACCTCTTTTAAATTTTTGTCTCGCCTCTTTCATAGCTAAACTTGGGGTCAGATGCCCATCAGAAGTAGTTTTTAAGTAATGTGTTCCTTTGAATTTGTCTTTAAATGCTGGTTGGGCTTTCCTACACACTGCCATCTGTGACGTCACAGTTAGCAGAGGTTCTTATTACATCTTTTTCTCATTAAGTATGTTATAGTCCAACGTTCTCTTGTCATGTTTTCTACTTTGTTAAATGTTTGTGTATCTCAGCATGACACAACAGTGTTAGTCAGGTTTGTGCACAAGGTTTGCTTTTCTACTGCATTCCATTTTGAAATTTTGACCTTTATGAAGAAAGCTGCTGTATGGCATTGTAGGAGATCTTGCTTGTTTCTAGCTGTGTATCTGGCAAGATACTATGTGTGCAGTAGTCTGTCAATCACTGTGTACAGGTCTCTTGAGAGTGTGGAGTGACACAGGAAGTGTGTGCTGTCCACTTTTCTTTCCCTTGCTACTTTATCCTTTTTTTTTTTTTTTTTTTTTTAATATTAATACTGATTTTTTTTTCTGTCTTCCTTATAACCATAACCCAATTTCTTTCATGGGTGTAAATGTTAGGCAGGGCACATCTTCATCACTGAGCCACCACAGTAATTCAAGATCTCATTGCTTTTACGTGGCACAAATTTGCCATCCTGGTTAAATGCCTTTATTAGCAGTTAAGGTGTATGATTGGTTTCATTGAGATCTATGTATTGGATGTCTGTTTTGCATGTATGTACTCCACCACACGACTTGGTTTCTTACTCCATGTGTCTGGTGCTCAGTGTGAAGAAAAACTTCCTAACATTTTTGTGAAATTTGCTCTTAAGTTGCCAAATATATCCCCATGTTAGAATTTATTTTTATGCAACAGCTGCAATCCACTGTGTCAGTTCGTTTCATAATTTTGAACACTTCATGTCCCCTCATAGTTAGTCTCTGTTTGTTTAAAATGAAAACATTCAACTCCTTCAGTCTCTCTTTTTAGCTTAGACCTCTCAGTCCTGAATTGACCAAGTTGCTCATCTCTGGACTTTGTCTACTGCTGCTCTGTCTTTTTTTTTTGTTTAATATGGGGGCCAATACTGTACCTAGTTATCCATATTGAGGCCTCACTAGCGCATTAGGTAACTTGAAGCATAACCTCACTTGACCTGCCTGATATCCTGTTAGCTTTGATTGCTCCTGTCCACTGTTTTAATGTAGGCTGTGATGAGTACATGACAATTCCAAGTAGTTCTCGTAAGACCTTCCATTGTGTATTCAAATCTAATATTTCTATGCTCTATATGTGTTTTTTTTTTTTTGTTTTTTTAATAGTTATTTACGTTAAATTCTATCATCCACATGTCTTAATGCTAGTCCTTCTGTAGTGATTTCGGCTGATTCGTCATTATCTGTTTGCCCTTATACTGAGTTTGGTAACATCATGTTTATGTGCAGACAGAGATATTTAATCAACTTTGTCGCACTTATGTACAGTATTTATGGTTCTTGTTAAGGTTTGTGTTTTGTTAACTTGATGATTTAATTTATTATACTTGTATTTAAAAACAATTCTTTTTTGTGTGTATGTATGTATATGTGTGCCTAATAAATAAACATGTAGATTTATACGGTTGTCATTGTCACATGACAGAGTTGAGTGAAATTCTTATTTGCATGTGCAACAATGCAGCATGTCCCCACTCTCTGGTGCCATGGTTAGTGAGAAAAATAATCTGACCTCATTGTGTAAAAATAAATATATGTAAATATGTTCTGAGGTAGATAAATATCATAAAATGTATGTGTGATATATAGGTAGATAAGATACAACTTTATTTGTTCCCGGGGGAAATTTGGCATTTTACAGAAGCTCAGTAAATAAATATATGCACACACACACATGGGTCTGGACACACACCAGAATGAGTAAAAAGAAAGAAAAAACAAAGCAGTCGCAGTGAGGCACTGTACCAGCATACTGCTGTGGGTATAAGGGAGCTTCCAGCACATTTCCTAGCATGTTTTTATATGATTAATTGGATGAAAGTCCTTGGTGTTAAGTGTGTCATGGGGGAGATGTGCAGCATTGTTCATAAGGGCACTCAGTTTTGTTTGAATTACCTTCCTTGCTACATTCTCCAGGGGTTCACAGTGTGCCCCATAACTGAGCCTGCCTTTTTAATCAGCTTGCTGATTTGGTGGGCCTCTTTTGAAGTCATGTTACCATACTGGCCACCAGAGTTGTTGAATATGTAAAGGATGTCACTACTTACATTGAAGATATTACCGGTCAAAACTTTAAAATTTAGTTTTTTTGAAATATACACAATATAATCTTTCAGTCTACTCTGAAACTAAGGGATCGAACAAAAACAAAGTAGGTAAAAAGAAATCATAAATTTTTTTGGTTTTAACAAAATTTTAACCAAATAATTGACTCCTCAAAGTAAAACACCTTTTGCAGACCAGCCTCACTTTCACATTTTGCAGTTTTAGTAATGATTCTCTTACTGCCGTTCAACTTGTGGAGCCTGCAGCTCACTGTGTCTCTTCACAGTTGAAAGTGACACTTGCTTACTTGGACCCCTGTTAAGCTGTGCTTGAGTCCGCTGTCCTGTGAGCCGCCCATCACATAAGTTGGTGACTCTCGGAAACTTGCCTTCTGATTCTGTTGTGACACACACAGTGTGTGTGTGTGTTATATAAACCTCCACCCCCCAGGTCCCTGTGAGTACTTATTCAGTCAAGATTGTTAGGAAGTGAAAGAGTGAATAGATTATTCTTTATTATAAACCAATAAAGCACATATTTACATTTAGACATTTTACTGGGATGTTAATGTTACCATTGTTAACTTTTCATAGCCTCTCCCAGACTTGCATTTCATATTGTCAGGGTTTCCTCCTTTGATAAAAAGTAAGCTACCAGTCTGTCCTACACTGGGAAAAGGAGTTTGTTCAAGATTTACAGATGTTTGTACACTAATCACAGGCGCTGTGTTTCATAAGGTATTTCATGTTTGGTCCTTTCTTATTTGAAATAATACTCCATCCAAAAATATTTTTAAAATGCTTTTACTCCATGTAACGTGGCGATGGTTAAGAAAAAATTTACACTCTTCATGATAGGACATAAAGTTTCTAATAGAAAGGGAACCAATAATAACCTACACTGGGCAAAACACAGTCCTGTCTGAATGGGCATCCTGCTTGCAGACTGCTTTCATTTTCCGGAGTTACTTATTTAGCAATGTTTAAGCAACTTGTAGACATGTAAATTATGCAAAACAAATAGGGTAACATTTCTTCATGGACCTATTTGATACTGCTTGCTAATGTCCAGTGTTGGTCTTGGTCACCTTTTGGGTCCTGTTCTTTCAGACACTTTGTCTATGCTTCACAAAGCTTTCCTTGGCCGTTACTACAAACTACATGGGGTAAATAACCTGTTTTAAAAAAAAAAAATAATAAATAATAGTGGAATATTCTTTTTAATAAATATTCCCAGCAGAACACCTTGCACATTAATTGCCGGAGAAATGGAGCATTGTTCTTGGGTGGCAGGCAGTAGTTCTGGTTTCTTCTACAGGCCTTTTATTGGAGGTGTGAGGGGGTTTCTTTTGCATATTTTTATACTAGATATTCATATACATTGCTTGTGCTAATGTGTTGTTACACGTGAGGCAGTTTTCTCTTAAAACATTTTGTGAGTTTAACTGTTTATTCAGTTTAAGTTTATGCTTGGGCCAAATTTAAATATGTAACTTTTCGTCTTAAGTGCTAAAACTTCTCATATAAAAGCAGAATTTAGTTAAGCATCTTGCAGGTCTGTAATGAATCTGAATAATTCAAGTAGTGTAGTTTCCTTTGAGACCACATCAATTAACCAGATTTGTGTGTTTTCTTTCTAATTGTCTGGGCCTCTTTTTTTTTTTTTTTCTTGCTTTTTTAGTAAATGTAATGGCATCTGTGATATCTGTTTAGAAATCTTGAAGGTGGAACTGCAGGATTTTTCCATACAGCAAACATTTCGTGCACAAATTTTTCCCAGTTTACGTAGTATGTAGACAAAGAACTAATTAAAAAATAGACCCTCAAGTCAGAGTTCAGTTTGAGGATGCAGAGTTTAAGGAAAGCAGAACACTGTGTAAATGTTCAGTGGTTAGGAATTAGTAGAATGCATTGTAGGACTCCAGTGAATGGCATTGGCATTATAAGAAGATAAACAGTTTGATAGAAACGAGAGGAAACCGTTCAGTTCATCAAGGTCTTTATCACAGGGAAGTCTAATTTTGACCAGCCAAGAGAATCTGTATTGTTTTTGTGACCTTCTGTGAAATCAATATAAAGTATTTCTTACTCCAAAGCTCATTCTTACTCTCTTGCATACTGGCCTGTCAAATAACCTTCACATGTGGGGAAAACAAGCAAATGTTTCTATGCTTTTTTTGTTGGTGTGTATTGGGTTTAGGTTTACCTGGTTTTGATTATTTTGTAATCGCAAGCTTTTTTTGGTAGAAGTTATGAGTTGCCAAATAACAGTACCTTAATAATTAGCATATATTACAAAATGAGTCCAGGTAAAATGAGCCTTGTCACCAGGATTTGGGAAAAGAAATGATATGCTTGTCCAGAACAGATGATATGGATGGGTCCTTGGTAGTTGACAAGAGCTCAGAGTGGGTCACATTGGAAGATGAATAGCAGCAACATTCATAAAATAAAAGATGGAGGAGTAAGGCTATGAGTAGTGCCAATGATTTGATTAACACTATTATTTTGAGTATTTGTTTATTATATGCAACATCAAATGTAGTTATGCTTTAAAGGTTAATAGGATGCTGATCAGGTGTCTTGTATCCTGGTTAGGTTACTTTTACAGCTAAAGTAAAATTGTTTTGCCATCTTAGTGATGAAGACACTTAGCTGTGTCAGGTTCATAGAGGTAAAAAAAATCCTTTGAGGAAGCAGGCACAGAAACTTTGGAAGAAGCTGCCTTAATGGTACTGTGCAGAAATAATCATTTTGATGTAAGGGTTGGTGCAGTCTAGTGTGAGAATAAGAAGCTGGGTAAATGGAGTTTCTTTTTTTCATTTTTCAGATGCGCTTATAGTGCCAGTTGCAAGGTAACATTTTCTGTCAGAAGTAGATATTAGAAACGTGCTCCTGCCACCCCAAGAATTGCATGTTAAACTTCTCATTTTAAATGTACATTTCTTTGTGAAGATTACATGCAGGTGACCACCATATGTCCACACTGGCAAAATTTACTTCAAAAAAGATACAGCAATTGGGGCCCTTTTTAATTTCATTATAGTATGTGTAACTTTTTACCATATTCTATGTATTTATGTATATGCAGTATCCTTTTGTGGCATAAGAAGGTTAACCAAAATTAAAAAAAAAAAAAATTAAACTGAATTGTACAATAATGTGTATGAACATATTAAAAGTGCTTTAGAGGCTGAATATATAAAACATTTGGCATATAAGATTAAAATAGATGCATTAAAATAGGGGTGGACAGTTGTTATAATAACCTGCTATCAGAAACAACAGTATGTTTGAAACTATCAAACATAAAAATGCCAAGCAAAGTCAGAATATGTAACAATATAAAAATAAGATGTACAGGCATAATATATGCAAACAGCACAAGTCAGAAGAAGGCTAGATTTAAATACTTGAGATTTTGAATTGTGTAAAGGCAATAATAAACTCCTCCATGGTCTTGGATGGCCTTAGATCTGCATACAGGATTTGGGTCTGTGGTGTCCTGTAGTTGTGAGCATATTACTACATGAAAGATTTTTGTCCTCTAGCGTCTGGGACGTTCTCGCATGCAGAAGCTCACTTCTCTAATTGGGTTTTGTTTCCTACCTTGTTCACCCAACGCAGAAGTGAAGAATGTGCTTCTACGGTAAGTGTGGTTAGAATGCTTAAACAAGTCACATTGGTTAGAAATAAGCCCAAGTATTGTCTGAGGAGCATGTCTTTGGTGTAAAGGTTCTGAGAGCACTATGGTGTAAGCAATGACTGTTTGCTGTGTTCAGCCTACTGTTACTTTTGTGTTTTAACTTGTTGAATGATTTTTTTCGCTCACTGTAGCACGTTGGGTGCAATGCATCTCTTTATTACCTAGTAGACACAATCCACACAATATGACCTGCAGCTTGCAGTCCAGGCGATCTTGGAACTGATTGGTTGTTAGCAGGTTAGCTTGCCATCCTCACCTGGAGGAGAACCACATGGGGGCATGTAGATTTGTAGAACAGCCAGCCAAGCACAGCGGCACATACTGCACCGATACAAGCTTATCAGATACGGTCTAAGAAGTGCATTCACTGCATCTTACTGATTTTATTTTTAGTTTATTCAAGAATGTGGTACCCTTCTTTCAATGCAATTTTACCCACTGAGTCTTGGTATATTGAAGCATTTTTCAAGGTAAGCATTTTGTTTTAACAGCCAAGTTAATCTTCTAGATCTGCACAGAAGTTAAAGAACAGAAGGAATTGCTGCAGAGCCATGGCTGAGGCCACAGCTGGTGTAACGGCCAAAGTAGCGTGTGTGCTCAGTTTTCCGATACACGCGCACACAGCATTGAATCTATTGCTTTGTTCAGATTATTTTATGCACAACTTTTCAGAGGCTCACTCATTTTTTTTTTGCTAATGGACTTTTGACTCTTCAGTTAACCATACCCACTCCTGTATAATAATGTTTTGTGTTAAATGGTACATCACAGCATTTTAACTCTTGGTAAATCTCCATGTAGTGTTCTATCAATGTGGAGTCTTGCTTGTTAAAACATTTTGAACATCAGAACAATCTAGACAAGAACAGGCCATTTAGCCCAGGAAAGCTTGTTTTTCCTGTCATCTTAATTCTTCTAAAATAACGTTGAGTTTTGAAAGTCCTGCTGTCCACATACTGTCCACTTGTTCTCCCAGTCTTTGTGGTCGTTGCTTCTTTGGTTGTATTTCACCATCCAAAGACGGACTGCTTTACTGACTGGCTGCTCAGAGCTTGGTTGTGTGAATACAGCTTTACTGTGAACCATATTTATTGTTGTTTTAGTGGAAATAATGTACATTCTGTTAATTGGTTTTTAAATGAGGAATTTATCTTAATTAGATTTCCATTATACTAGTACATTTTTATACTAGAAATTGTCCTAAAAATGACACACTTGAGTCTTTCTAATATTATATTTAAGGAAAATTCTATATGGTATGAGAACATGGTGTGCAGTTAAACAGAAGACCAGACTTTTTCCTTATGGTTACATAACATGGAATAGTTACTGGTATATGAGAACTGACTAGTGTTGAACATGTACTACATGACTTATTTAACATTAGTGCAGTGACTTGGTAAATGTGTATCCATTCAATAAATAACTGCTTGTGGAAATGTCATTTTAATTGTTTTCTTGTGTCATGTACCTCAGAAGGGAGTGAGTCTGCTCATAGTCCCACAGATATAAACTCGCATTTAAGTATGTGTAGAAAAACACAAAGATTGCAGTCTAAGTTATTGGTTCAGATGATAGCCATGCTGCAACACAAGACATCATCTTTAACAAGACTGGATTTTGTGCCATGACTGAGCATTCCTCAGTCTTACTTGAGATGCTCGAATTGAATCTCCACAGTTAAGTTTTAAGGAGGATGAACTTAAATAGGGTTTTTCTTGTTTTGCGTGATGGGGGTTTCATTACATCATGGGGGCCTGGCAGTTGATAAAAAAGCATCATAACCGGACTAGGGATGTACTGGTATCCTTTAACACACCAATAAAAGAAAAAAACAGCAACTGGTTATGTTCATTTTAATTTAAGGTACTGTGGTTGACTTATTTCCCTTAAACAAATTTGCTTTTTAATTTAAAGTGAACAATGTGCATTTTTGTTTAAATATTGCAAATTGCTTCCCCACCAACTTTATCCTGTAAGTGTATTTGCAAATTTAACAACTGCCTTTTTGATACAATGCTGGCAAACAGCCTCTTAAGTTTTCTGAAATTTAAATAAGCTGAAGTTGCATTTGGTTTGAAAATAATTTCCACCTTGGGTGTCGGTCCTTTCTGTTGTTCTTGCTTGAAGTCACTAATAGTTTTTCTGGTTTTTTTTTTCCAAATATTTTGAGTCAAAAACACTCTAACTTAGAGAAGACACTGCCCAAAAATTGCTCGGAAGGATGTTATCCGGAGAAGTTGATCTTTCAGAGCTGTGGAAAGTTTGTGGAGTTTTTGGAAGCCTTTGCTGGTCTCTCCAAGTAGTTGGAGATGTTGTATTGTTTGCGCCATGGATAGTCCTTATACCCCTGCTCATTTTTGGAATCCATTATTTCAGTTGCTACATATGACCAAAGCCAGGTGCTCTGATTCATTGTCCAAATTTTGTTGTCCCCCCAAAAAATTGCTGGTAAGTCCAATTCTGCACAAATAAGGAACTTGTCACCGGGTTGAGCTGGATCACCATCTACTGGCATTATTGACTAGATAGCTGTTTTGCCAGGGTACTTTGTTGTTTTTTTGCAGTGTAGTTTAAGTTGTGCTCGTAGATATCAGACTGCCACATACTCTTCTTTCACTGTGTTAATGTTAACATTTCATTAGTCATGTATGTTGTAAAAAGTTGAGAAAAAGACAGATAAAATTCTTAATTATTACCAAAAATGTCAGACTGCATAGTATTTCAAAAGGATGCTCTACCTCCATGCCATCAGAAGGGAAGCCCAACAGCAGGAACAGATTAAGGAGAGGCAAGGCAGAAATGCTTATTAAAGATGACATTGCTGACTTTAACATGAAGGATGATGTTATGAGTGTCATTTATGTCTCTTATCTGCTTTCTCTTTATAGAGTTTACAAGTTCCATTTTGTTGGCAGTTTTACTTATCCTATTTCCAACAAAGTACCAACTTTCAGTGTGGAGTCTGATGGGTTGAAGCAGAATCCTCTTGCTCCATTGTCCAGATTTGTTTAATGTCTTTTCACTTGGGTGGTGGTCCACAAATTCCTTTAATCAGTTTCCATTTTTTGATACTGTCCTGATGTCTTACCAGTCGGACCTCGGTCACGGGGTTGAATGCTCATGCATGGTGTTTTACTTGAAGTCATGTTTTTTGGTGTGAGAAATGTTCATGGCTAACTAGCGCCTCTGTGTTTTGTTTTTTTGTTTTTTTTTTTTTTATGTTTGTAATGAGATGTCAGAATATATTTTAATTAGGGCTGGGCGATATGGCAAAAAAAAAAAATCTAGGTTTTTTCATAAAGTTTGACCGATTCACGATTTCGATTTCGATTTTTTTTATTGTGTAACTAGTCAACTTAAAACATTACAACAACATGACTTAAGTAACATTCTCTTTATAGGTAACTTGAAAAACCATCTGGTTAAGGAACATTGTATTTTTAATGGCCATGCCATACATAAATTGGTCAACAAGGTGTAAATAAATGTAAAACAAATTCACGAGTTAAATATCTTTGCAGAAGATTTGAATGAAATATGAAAGTAAATATTGTGCAATTTGAATTAAACATTAAATACTTCTGAATATATAGTAAGAAAATAACCATTTTAACCAATGTAAACATTACATCAGTCAACTCAAAAAGTTATGCAAATTTTCAACAGTAAACAAAAAACAAACAAAAAAAAAAAAACAACACTGTGTAGACCATCGTGCAAACATAAAGCATGTTGTTGATAAGTCACATGTAGATGTTCTTTACAGGTTTCTTGAGAGGAAGACCAGTCTGTCTACTGTTTCAGGCTTTAGAGATGCTCTGTGACAGGTTATAATGTTCCCACCTGCACTGAACACCCTCTCAGAAGGGGCACTGGTTGCGGGAATACAGAGGTATTTTTTTGCAAGTTTGCTGAGCCTGGGAAAGATTGTCTCATTAGCCTTCCACCAGTGAAGTGGGTCTGTGTCTGAATCTACATCAGGAGACATCAAATAGGCTGTCAGCTCGGCTTTGACTTTGTCTTCTTCTGATTTGAATGACAGGTTGTGATGCTGGTGCCGTTTTCTTAAAAAAGCTTGCCAAGGTTTTCTTCCTCTTAGCCCCAGCCTCTGTTCTCTGTTCTTCCTGCTCCACGTCCTGAGTCATCTGAACTGTTGTCTCAAGATTTTTGTCTGGCAACAAAGATATCAGCTCTTTAACAACTTTTTGCTTGATTCCCTCCAACTTGTCATGTTCGATGTAAGTTGTACGGAACCTGGGATCCATCAGAGAAGCTATGTTGAGGAGTTCATCTGTGACAGGGTCGCTGTATTTGCAGTTGAGGTACTGCAGTATGGTGCTTTTGATGCGTTTTGTTAAATCTGTGTCATCGTCTTGTGCTCGTAGAATGCTACTGTTAAAGAGATGGAGCACTGGTTTGAGGTACGAGACACTTACATATGCTTCACCTGACAATGCATGAGTGAACTCTTGCAGAGGGCTTACAGCTTTATTTATGGATTCCATGACATCGATGTCTTGCCACGTTGGAACAAGCTGCCGAGTTTTTTTATCAGAGCCAAGAACCCGAGCTATGGCTTTCTCCTGTTCTAAAACCCTCTCGATCATCTTTTGTCTTGAACCCCACCTGGTGGGGGTCTCCGTAATGAGTTGATGAGAAGGTAGGCTGAGCTCAGCCTGTGCAGCCTTTTTCCAGCTGAAGGAAAACACACTTACAACCTTCTTGCACACTGCAACTGCACGGTCAACTCTGTGGTCTTTCACACCATGTTCTGTTAAAACAAAGCAAAAAAAAAAAAAAGATTTGAAATAGCAGTTCATTGTACTTTGACAGAAATATTGTAAAGAGCTTTCTCCTTCATAACTGCAGAATATGAATCTATAACCAACAAACTCATGTTAAGTGATTGGCACTGTTATTACAAAAGCAAAACAATAATAATCATCATCATTTCAGCTATTAATGAAATAACATCTGAATAACTGCGATTTTAATGCTTGAATTATTAATCATACTTACCAATGGCATTGTGAAGACGATGTCCAAAGCACTGAAGATGGGTCCAGTCGTTCATCTTCATTGCTTTGATCATGTTCGTTCCACTGTCAGTGGTCACGCACACCTGTCGATCCTCCACAAGCTTCCAAGACGCCAGCGCATCTTTAAGCCCATGACCAATTATTTCCCCAGTATGATCGTCAGGAAAATAACATGTCTGAAGGCAAAAACTTCGCAGTTTCCATTCTGCGTCAACATAATGGGCCGTAAGGCTCATGTAAGGCTGAAGAGTACGACTACTCCACAGGTCAGTCGTCGTAGAAAAAAAAGATGCCCTTTCAAGCTGCTCCGCTACTTTTTCACGTGTTTCAGTGTACATTCGGGGAATATCTACGTCTTTGAAATATTTGCAGCTCGACAACTTGTATCTTGGATCAGCAGTGTGTAGCATTTTTATGAACCCTGGCTTTTCGATGGTGTATATGGGAACCATGTCCTTAGCGATATGAAACGCCACAGCATCTGTCATTTCTTTCCATCGGGGCGCCTTTTTGTCGTATGGAACGGAATTGGAAAATGATACTGCTAATGACATCTGGCGTTTTGCAATTTTAGGTGGACCTTTTGCACTTGGACTTGGCTTGTTTTCATCTCTTAACTTTGAGAATTCTTCCCATTCAGCTTGGTGCCTTTGTCGCAAATGTTGGAATAAATTAGTGGTGCTGCCACTGCCGGTTGAAACTGACTTTCTGCATATTTTGCATTTGACAAAAGTTTGTTCGACATCTGAACTCTCAAATCCGAACCATTTCCAAACCACAGAGGAAACGTTACTACCTTTCTTTGGCACAAGGTCATCCTGACGTGAAGAGCCGTCCATCTCTATGATATTATTTCTGTAGCCTATTACGTTCCTTCATAGAGCACTGTACACACAGGTGAGAGGTTAATTAGGCGCGCCTTCATGTGTTCCGGAGTCGGACAAGCCTCTTAATTATTCTGCCATAGGTGCAATTACAATGTATCTAATTTTTTATTAAAAAATTGCGATACCTCGATTTAATAAAAAAATAAATCGTCTTAAAACGTAAATTCGAATTAATCGAAAAAATCGCCCAGCCCTAATTTTAATCGGAGAAATAGAGTACATTTGTACAAGACTGTGATGGCTAGGAAACAGTGGCCAGAGTCTGAAAACTTGGTCACTTAGGCTTAGGGTGGAGATGTCCATTTTTTTCTTGGATTTAAGTATTGAAATTGGATACAGTGGCTGCTCAGAGTTTCTGGTTGGTGAATTTAAATGGCTGTTTTTGCCTTTTAGAGAAGCAGACTGTCTTACAGAGGAAGAGATGAACTTGATCTGAAAGTACTGAGTGTTACCTTTTGAGACATTTTAGAAGATATACACTGTAAGAGAGAGAACGGCAACAATTTCAGTCTTCCACCAGTTTCAAATAAAAGGATTTCATTTTAATGGCGGCAATAATAGCAAGTGAATATTACTTTCTTTGGGGAGCATATAACTGCCCTTTACCAATTATGTGAATGGATTTCAACTGAGAATTTGCCATGGCTAAGGCTGTCCACTATGTAGGACCTCATATTCACATTGGTGCTGCCCACTGAGTCTGGAGGCACATTTCTTCCATATTGTCATTAGTTTTGTCGTCGTAAAGGAGCAAGGACCACTCTAGAGGGAGTTACACAAGTCCAAGCTATGCTATTATGTACTCTGTAACTGGCACATCTCTTCTGTGTGACCAGAAACATAACTAGCACAGAAAATGAGGGGGGCTCCTTCATTTTCAATTCTGTAGTTGGTGCTGAATGAAGTTTATTCTGCTAATTTGCTTTCTGTCAAACCTCCAAACATCAGAATATACTTCATCAGTGCAAATGACTGACTTGTAGCTCTCTTACTGAATCATCTCTACTTGTGATTTTTATAGCAAGGGTTGTCTTCTTTTATCCAAAATGGATGGATGACCATCAGTACAGGCATTCATTTACTGACAGATTTCAAAATTAAAAGCTTCTAACAAGTAGGAATGCAGGGTTACAGGTATTGTATGAGGGGAGGATAACTTATTAGTGTCCTTGTGTTTAACAATGGTGTTCATTTTGGACAGTCCATGGCCAGTGATGAAATTCAATACCATTTCACTACTCAAGTTCAGATTATGCAAACCAATTCAGTCTGACCATGCACATATCTCGGTCATTTCCACTTGAGCACTGAAGTCTCCCAATAGGACTTTATACCTGTACATGGTGCCATTTTCGAGCAGTGAATCCACTGCAAGTATACAGGATGGGTGCACAGATAAATTGCCTGGTGTTTACAAACAAATAACAGTTGAAGTTTTACTGTCTTAAACTCAAAGTTGCATTGAGCTTAACCTCTCAAGACAGACATGAAAAACACAGGTAGGGAGTTTTGTGGTAAAGACTCCCGGACACCTTTGTGTGGGATGAGTACATCTGTCACTTGTGGACATTTTGTACTGCATCATGGAAGAAGACAGGGACATTAAGCCTGTGAGGAAATGTGGACTCACTAGTGGATACTGACAGTTATGGAAGGCCTTCCGTGTAATGTTAGCAGGAGGATCTCCGGATAACTGAGAGGTGCCGGTAGCAGCTATAGCCGTGGTTAAAGTGAATACCCATGTGTGGGGCATTTGATGAGTCAAGTGAGTTTTCACATGGTTTGAAGATGTTACTGTGAAGATTGACTAGGGATTGTTGGAATAATTGGCATTTTGCTCGTGCTGTCATTCACAAAGTTGAGGAGATAGTAGTTGTAGTAGTAGTAGCAGCAGTCAAGACATGTTCAGAGTACTGTGAAATTCTTACTTGTATGTTCAATCAACATGCAACATGTTGTCACTCTCCATTACCACAAGAAGCTTTGTTTTATGATATTGACAGTGCAAATCAAGTTACCTTACCTGCTATTCAGTTACAGTGGAAAAAATCTATCAGATAAACTCCTGGATTTAATTCAGTGAAAAGTAAAAGAAAAAAGCCTCATCAAAACCATTCCTTTGTTTGAAATAGGCTTATGGGGTACATCACCAAATATGTTGCATCAAGTTCTATTCTGAAATTGATTGATTGATTGCATATAGTCTTTGTAAATGTGTGTTTAGCATGTACTCGGCATCATATACCAGCATACACCATGGTGGTTCTTAACAATGATCCTATTAACATCAAGCAGCCTTCCAGCTGAGTCCCACAGTCAATTCTGCATTTGTCCTTGGGGCACAAGGCTGAAACTACTTCCTATGACTACCATACAGAAGTGTCAAAGCCTCATGCTGCCTCTTTGGTACCATATGTCCCATAATGGGACTATGGCCAGTATGGAATAGCCTCCTTTACCTTTTGTATCTTCTTTGGCAGCATTCCATGTCTTAACTGACACTATTGTCAAAAAGTGGGAGGAGCACTTTGAAGAAACCTTCTGTCCAGTTGATATGCCCTCCTTTAATATTTAGTGGAGAAGACTACGATGGTCACCACATTTGTGGAACAAATAGTTGTTTACATACATGGTTTTATGTTGATACCATTTGATTTTGACGTTGGAGTCCACCAAGGCTCACCTCTTCTCCTGATCATGGTTTTCATAGACAGAATGTCAAGACCTAGCAAAGATATGTAGGTTATCCATTTTGACAACCTGGTGAATGTATCTGTATCTGTGCACTCCTCAGACAGTGATCTCTGATTCACAGCCGAGTGTGAATCTTGAGTTTGTGGTCCTGTCATTTAGGTGGGGCACAAGGGACCAAGTGGAGGAGTTCACATACGTTGGTGTCCTGCTAAAAAGTGAGTGTAGAGGAGATCTTGACATTAAATGACAAATCGGTGTAGTGCAGTGTTTCCCAACCTCAGTCCTGGGGGCACACTGTGGCTGCAGGTTTTTGTTCCAACCAGATTCCTAATCAATGACATCACCTGATAACATTGATCTCATTCAATTAGCTGGTATTATTTTTCTTTTATTCTTCATTCAGAAAAGCACAGGAGCATGATTTTTACATTTGTAAGACATTTAGAAATATTTCGGCTTTTGCTATAGATTTAAATGCTTAACTCTCTTTTGTTGATTTCATTATATTTTGCCCTTTTTGTGTCCAGTTTTTCCCCTTTGTTGTATCTTATTAATTACAATTAAAAATGAGCAGAGAAGACATGCTGGCAAACACTGAATCATGAAAGGCTGCAACTACTTTAGCATCAGACCCTTCTAATTAGTAAATAATGGATTAATTCAACAATTAGAACACCTAGAAAAGTAGAATGAAAATCGAGATAAAAATATTGTTAAAAAGCAAAAAATTCATTATTCCCCATATGACTGTTTGGTACATTTTTATATATATTTTTTTACCAAACTTAGTTTTCTAATTTCTATATTGTTCCCAAAACACCGAACTTGGGAAATGACACATCACTTAATTAACTCAGGAGTCCAATTAAAAAACAGAAGCTGGTTGGAACAAAAACCTGCAGCCCCCAGGACCGAGGCTGGGAAACACTGGTGCAGTGGGAGTACTTTTATAGGTGGTCTCTGGTGATGAATCAGGACACCAGTCCTTGGACAGATCTTTAGTTTATTAGTCAGTCTACATCTTCATCACCAGCTATGAATGGATTAGGGTTAGGGTGCAAACAGCCAAAGTGAGGTTTCTGTGCAGGGTTGCTGGGACCACTTACTGGGATTGGTATGGAGCTGGGAGATACAGGCAGATCCTGCAGAAGATCAGGTTCCTCTCTGGGTAGAGGAGTCTGTTGATTGGCTTGGATATGTGGGCATGTAGTTAGGTTGTCTGTTCAGAGCCTCTCGACTACCTGGCAGATGATCCAGGGGCGCACCCATGAGCTGAAGGAAGAATTCTGTCTTTGAGAATTCTTAGTAGGCACTGAAGTTGCTGAGGACAGGGTGGCATGCTCAGTTCAGCATGTTACAATTGGAGTCCTCATCAGGAAAAGTAGAGGAGATGTTCAAGTGTATTGTCACGTGTACATAGTATAAAGCAAATGGCTGATGAAAAATACTAAAGAAAAATGACACACACCAAAAGTGTAAACAGCAAGAGATTTAAGAGACATTCTGTTATACACTGTATTCATTATGTGTTGGAAGTGTGTGCGTGTATGTACTTACATACTCATAATATTTAAGTTGCAATATTTTATGCAATATATATCTGCACATATGATTTGCCATTCAGTAACCTTGTGTGCTGTGGGTAGAAACTGCCATGAATCTGCCACAAGTCCCAGTGGCCCATAAGGAAGGTGTGAGAAAAGCAGCTATGCAGGATGGCTGAGCTCTTCCCTGTTTGCCTTTGCTAAAAATTAATTTTCTGCATGCTGCTGCTGCATCCATTGGACTCTAAATGGGAATGTGATTTTTATATATATACTGCAGTGGTTTTCCCCCAACCCAGTAAAGGAAGGCATGGGAGCCCAGGTTTTGATGTTACTTGTAAAGTCACCATATTAGTGCATTGTCATGGCTAAATATTTGTTTGTTGCAGGAGATTTCTACTTTGCTGTTTCCATTTATTATTGTATGTACTTTGACTCCTATGCATTTCAAATGGAGCTTTGCGGACTCTGCCTCTTCTGCCGATTTTATTCATTCTTTGTGAGCGCATTTGGCCTATAAGTTGGAGAGACTGTTCAATGAAATTCTTGTAGGAAGCATGAATATATAAAACAAATGCTAAGGTTTAGGATTATCTCCTTTAGATGATGTGACACGCCTGTTTAATGTGTTTCTTCATTGGATTCTAGATTTTTATTTGAACCAATTTCACAATCGGTCATTTTTACATTTAATTGTTCTTGCTCAATTGGCTGTTTCTCCTTTTCTCGTTGTGCATTCTGAAAACTGCAATAGTGTGAAATTTACATTCTTAGTAAATTAAAAAATATTTGTGTTCTTTTGCCACATCTCTAACTGCTTAACTTTGTGTTCTTTTTAATTAGCTTTAACTATGTTTGCAGCCCTAATTGTATCCGAGTAATGCCGAACAGCGCAGACACCAGTGCAGTGCTAGAGGGCAGTCATTTTCTTACTGGCCACTTGTGTTCTTATCTATATATACATACATTCATTTCCAAAGCTGCTTATCACAAGCAGGGTCATGAGAAAGCTGGAGCCAATCCCTGGACAGAGCACCAGCCCCTCGCAAAGTGAGCGCGCACACACACACACACACATATCTGGGGCCTGTATAGCATTGCCAATTCACCTGCTTTTGGACTGGTGGATGAATCCCATGAGTAGATCATGGAAACTCCACACAGGGATCTCCTCAGAGGGACACAAACCCCAGTCTCCTTGTTGTGCAGCTGCTGCAAACCGCTGCACCAGCATGTCATTCCAACTTCATTTATATAAAAAAAAAAAAAAGAGAAAACATAAAGAATGACTTCTTTCCAACACACAAGTTATTACTTTATTCAGCAGCGCTGCTGCCTTGCAGTAAGAAGATCATGGGTTCTCGTCACGGGTCCTCCCTGTGTGAAAACACTGATTAGTGAGAAAAGCATGTTATAAATGTAAGCAATTAATTATTATTGTTAATTTATCGAATGGATCAGTTAAAAAAAACTAGATTCTCCCAAAGGAAAGCTTGCTTAACTAAGGCTGGAGTCAGATTAAATTAAGAATCTGGTTGGGACAAAAACTTGCAGCCTTGTGTCTCCCCAGGACTGAATTTGAGAGCAACTGATTTATTTGATAAGGGGTCACATTTGTAATTGTTTGAAAGTTTGTGTGTGGCTGTCTGTCTTACTTAATATTCTCTTAAATCTAAATCCTAAAACAGACTTAGTAGGACATCTCAAGGCACCAATAGGATTTGTATTTTCATGTGCATAAAAATGCACTTGGTGCCTTCAATTTCTCACGTAGCTGAGTGCTGCTCTGTGGACACCTTGTAACTGCTGGACGACGGGCATAGCTCACACAAGGAGGCAGTGTGGCCGCTTTGTAGAGTGGCTTTGCTTGAGGGGAGGTCTGACTTTCCAACTTTTAGTGCCCTTTCAGAAAGTTGGTCTCTCATTAAAAGGGTGTGTATCAATAAGCCAGAGTGAATTATAGAGTGCTGCTTAAACATTTCTCTTTAGGGTAAAGTATGTTTACCAAAGTGTATTTTACAGAAAAAGCTTTTTGCCCCTTATAATTTTAGTCACTAGTATCCACAATTCTCTGTGCTTTCTCTTGAAGTACATAGGAACATTTGATCACATCTGATTAGCTGCTAGTTTTTGGTCTCATAGGTGGGCAAAGTGCTTAGTGTTGCCTCGGCATCCAAGTGGCTTCATGCTGAAGCCACGGCTCAGCCTGTATGGAGTTTGCATGTTCTCTGCTTGTCTGCATTTGTTTTTGTGAAACCACTTGCTGCTTTTGCCACTTTCAGAGTCTTGTAGGTTGAATTTATTGGCGAGCCTGAGGTGGGCATGTGTGCGAGGGTGCCCAGGCATTCTCTTTTGGCTCTCCATGACTGTGCAGTGGACATCATTTCTGTGTTTAGATCAGTTGGTAATTTGGCAGTATAATGATGAAGAGTATTGTAAGTATTTGTAGTATTAATACTATCTTGTGCACAGGTTACTTGTGCTCCTCACCTTCTGCTGTCATGAGGATCATGAATTATTAAAATGCAGTACTTCATTTCAATTACTAGAAAACACAACCCGGCTTACCTGATGTACTCCTTAATTCTGTCTTTTTGCACCTGCTACCTGAGACCTTGTGGTAAGCCTGATATTTATCAGTCACACATGTACACGATCGCGCAAGTAGGTGTGTGTACATGAGGAGTGAGAAGAATTTTAGCTGTAACTGTGCAGAGTCTGCCGCTTATCGATTGCTTGTGAGTGGTTTCAGTTGATTAGTTGCCTTGTCACTGTATGTGGTGTGTATTGTGCATGTCATCCACACACAGCTCGAGACTTTGACTTGGGGATGGATGGTGATCAGAAATGTTGGTTAAAACTCATTTCAGGCCACAGAAGCTTGGACACAGCTCTCTTTAGGTAAAGTGAATCATTTTCTGTTTTGCTTTCTGTGTTGCTGCATCACTAGGTTTGTATCTTGTAATGTATGTTATGTCCTCCAGAACTTCAGATCTGGAAGAGTTTCACACTGCAAGTCTGTGTCTAATCTCTTGAAAAAGGAGGACTGGTGCTCCCGTGCAACATGCAGCAGGCTGCCTTAAGCCAGTTGTGTTGTGGCTGCACTTTTAGTGGTGCTCAGACAGAACGTAAAAAAGTTTTTAAATCTCCAAGTTCATTTGCTGTTACTGAATTAGAATCCTTGTCATAAGTGTAACCCAACATGTTAAGTAAATGGCTTAATTTAATTATTTACCTGTTCACAGCTGTAGTCAAGTCAGACGAGGCACACAATGCACAGATTAGGGTGTTATGTAGCAGGAATGTACAGTGCAGCTACAGTACAGTTTTCTGCTATGCAGACATTTATTAAACATAATACGGTAGTTCTATCCTCTCCTTCACCACAATTACTTGGCTGGCTATCATGCGTTCTAATGCTGTATGTGAGTACTCTATAATAGACAGGGCTAGTTGGTTTTAATTTCAGTTCCATGGTCCCAAAGTGAGACATTTAGACTTTCAGAGAGAGCTGATACATATTTGGCAGGGGTTTTGGTAATGAGCACCTTGCTGTTATTTCACAAAGACATCATGTTACAAGCATGCATGGTGTCCATGATGTATAAATAAAAAAATCAGACAATTAAAGATAGTTTGACTGCATGTGCCAGTCTAAGATGGGAGGAGTAAGCTTCATCAAGACTGTTCCATGGAGAACAGCACAGCAGGACAGTGTGTTCAGGCTTAGTCTGCTGAGCTTCAGACACTGATCAGGGGTCTGTTGCCTGAATGCTCATCTCCTTCCTGAAGAACTCGTTTAACTTCATTACAGCATGGCTTATGTCTGTTGCTTCCCTTAGAAAGTAAGGTAACTGGGAGGAAATAAGCAATTCTTCAACCTTTGGTGGGATCATGCAGGGTGATAGTTGACATGAGCAGTCAGTGAATAAATGGACAGCCATCTAAACCACTCTGCAGATCTTACTGCAGGTAGCGGGCAGCATTTCTCCCCAAGTAAACCTTTCCGAAGGTGCTTTAAAGCTCCTCAGAATGAAATCCTGTCAGCTAACCAGATGGCTTCCCTTTATTTGTTGTTTTCTGGTGGCTTCAGGTGGTCTAGACCTACACAAGGGGCTAACTGTTCTTAGTTCTCTTGTGTTTGGTTGAACACACTCCAAGAAATTTCTGACTCTGCTGTTCACTGCCTTTATTCCAACAGATTTTGGCTGTGGATGTTTTTAGCTAATGCAGAAGTTGGGTGTGAGATTAGACTGTCCTGCTACTTTAGTTGCTGCCTGGGTGGGATGGATGTGGGTTCTCTTATTGAATTAGTGACTTCAAGTGGTTTGTTTTCTGTCTTCATGGTTTCTTTCTTTGAACTTGCTGCATCTCACAGGAATTTGCAAAGCAGTATATTAGGATGGCATAATCAAGTGTATGAACTACTAGGGCTTTCAGCATACTATCCAGTGCTTTTAATACATGTAAGCATGTTTTTTTTTTATATTAAAAGTAAAACTTTTAAGAAACTTTGTTTTTTTTTATGCCGGAGCTTTCTAGATGGGCTCGTTTATTTTACATTAAAAATCTCAACTGAGTTGACAACGTGCAGAGTTAAGAGATGGTTAATATCTTACAAAAAAAAAAAAGAAAACAATACAGTACTTTCACAACATTGTCTATAAAATGGTTGAGAACTGTGGCACACTATGAAATCATTAAGCTGCCCAAGAAAGTAAAAGAACAGACTGTGATGGGCAACAGACATCACATCTGCATAAAGCCCGTCCTGGTGAGCTTCATAGTGAATGGCCTGCTCCAGGGAGGTGAGGTGTATTTTACAAAACATTCAGAACATACAGTGCTGTGGCAAAGTATTTTTTTGTGTATTTTGTACAATGCATGACCTCAGCCCTTTAGTTAAAATGTAGTACTTGTTTTAAAGAACCTGAGTGAACACACAATATCATTTTTAAATCGGGACTTTCTTTACTTAGTTAACAAAGTTTCAGAATACTCCTTTCACCCCTGTGAAAAAGTCATTACCCCCATAGTTTCAGTACTTTGTCGGTTGAATCGCCCTTGGCAGCTACAATCGCAGCTAAACACTTCCTGTAATTTTCTGTCCGTCTTTTGCGTCTCTCTTGAGAAACATCAGACCACTCCTCTTCTCAGAATTGCTTTAATTCAAACAGAATTGAGAGTGTCAGCTACTTCTGTCAATACCTCTGTCGGGTTCAAGTCTGGACTTTGACAAGGCCACACACAAAGTTCTGTGTGATTCAGTTTTAGACTTGCTTTTGTGTTTAGGGTTGTCATCTGGCTGCGTAACCCAGTAGCACTTCAGCTTCTGGTCACAGACGTTCTCCTCAAGAAGGTGGTGTTTAAGTTCAATAATGGCAAGTCTTCTTACAGTGCATCCAGAAAGTGTTCCCAGCGCATCACTTTTGCCTCATTTTGTTATGTTACAGTCTTATTCCAAAATGGATTAAATTCATTTTTTTTCCTCAATTCTACACGCAACACCCCATAATGACAACGTGAAAAAAGTTTACTTGAGGTTTTTGCAAATTTATTAAAAACAAAAAAACAGAGAAATCCCATGTACATAAGTATTCACAGCCTTTGCTCAATACTTTGTCAATGCACCTTTGGCAGCAATTCCATCCTCAAGTCTTTTTGAATATGATGCCACAAGCTTGGCACACCTTTCCTTGGCCAGTTTCGCCCATTCCTCTTTGCAGCACCTCTCAAGCTCCATCAGGTTGAATGGGAAGCGTCAGTGCACAGCCATTTTAAGATCTCTCCAGAGATGTTCAATCGGATTCAAGTCTGGGCTCTGACTGGGCCACTCAAGGACATTCACAGAGTTGTCCTGAAGCCACTCCTGTGATATCTTGGCTGTGTGCTTAGGGTCGTTGTCCTGCTGAAAGATGAACCGTTGCCCCAGTCTGAGGTCAAGAGCGCTCTGGAGCAGGTTTTCATCCAGGATGTCTCTGTTAATTGCTACAGTCATCTTTCCCGTTATCCTGACTAGTCTTCCATTTCCTGCCGCTGAAACACATCCCCACAGCATGATGCTGCCACCACCATGCTTCACTGTAGGGATGGTATTGGCCTGGTGATGAGCGGTGCCTGGTTTCCTCCAAACGTGATGCCTGGCATTCACACCAAAGAGTTCAATCTTTGTCTCATCAGACCAGAGAATTTTGTTTCTCATGGTCTGAGAGTCGTTCAGGTGCCTTTTGGCAAACTCCAGGCAGGCTGCCATGTGCCTTTTACTAAGGAGTGGCTTCCGCCTGGCCACTCTGCCATACAGGCCTGATTGGTGGATTGCTGCAGAGATGGTTGTCCTTCTGGAAGTTGCTCCTCTCTCCACAGAGGAGCTCTGACAGAGTGACCATCGGGTTTTTGGACACCTCCCTAAAAAAGGCCCTTCTCCCCCAATCGCTCAGTTTGATGGCCGGCCAGCTCTAGGAAGAGTCCTGGTGGTTTCGAACTTCTTCCACTTACAGATGATGGAGGCCACTGTGCTTATTGGTACCTTCAAAGCAGCAGAAATTTTTCTGTAACCTTCCCCAGATTTGTGCCTCGAGACAATCCTGTCTCGGAGGTCTAGAGACAATTCCTTTGACTTCATGCTTGGTTTGTGCTCTGACATGAACTGTCAACTGTGGGACCTTCTATAGACAGGTGTGTGCCTTTCCAAATCATGTCCAATCAACTGAACTTACCACAGGTGGACTCCAATGAAGCTGCAGAAACATCTCAAGGATGATCAGGGGAAACAGGATGCACCTGTGCTCAATTATGAGCTTCATGGCAAAGGCTGTGAATACTTATGTACATGTGCTTTCTCAGATTTTTTATTTTTAATAAATTTGGAAAAATCTCAAGTAAACTTTTTTCACGTTGTCATTATGGGGTGTTGTGTGTAGAATTCTGAGGAAAAAAATGAATTTAATCCATTTTGGAATAAGGCTGTGACATAACAAAATGTGCAAAAAGTGATGCGCTGTGAATACTTTATGGATGCACTGTATGTATCCCCACCCCATTATATTGGCACCCCCATGTTTTATTATAACTATAAAGTTCTTCCTGTCCTATGGCAGACAGTGTGCTAAAACCTTGTGGTGAGGAGAGGTTTAGATTCATCACGCCTGACCTGTGGTAAGTAAAAACTCATTGAGGAAAGTCATCAGTAACCTAAAATATGAATAGTTGTAACCTAAAAAGAACTGAATGGAAAAAAACTGATGAGTAAAAAAGTAGAGCATTTTTTAAAAGTTGGAACTAAAATAATTTGGCACCCAGCAGCTGAAAGGGCAATGATGATTGTCTAGTTTCTAAGTGCCCACTAGACTGGTGTTGGGTTTGATGACGCTTTTAGATAGTCTGAACTGAAATTTTATGAACAGTTTGTGACGTGTAGCCATAAATCATTAAAAAATGCCAAATATCTAAACTATAGAGGTACTCTGTTTTACAACTTTCAAGAAACATTTCAAATTTTGTGCTGCCTTTTGCACTTTCTCTAATATGGCCTTCATCCTGAAGTGACTTTTAGCAGTTTAATCCCATGTGATTTAAGAGTCCTTTCTTCACTTATTGTGGCAGATATGTCCATCCATCCATCCGTCAGTCACCCTGCTTGCTTTTTTAATTCAATGTGGTGCGTATCCAAAGCTGGTGTCAGTAGTGTTGGCAGCAAGTCAGTCGAAAACTATGATGGAAGTGCCAGTCCAACACATGATGCACCCACCCATGCTGGACCACCCATGTGCCAGTTTTAAATGTTGATAGACAGTTTGGTGACGCTATTTGTACAGAAAAGTTATTACAATGGGAAAGCAGCATTTACAGAATAATTGTTTTACTTTCTCTTGGGTTCTCCTACACTATGTACATTTAAGCTTTTTTCCAAAATGAATAAGACCTTATGAGTTAGTAGAAAACTTTTGGCTTATTCTTGGATAGTGGAAGAAAATTCAGCAGGGAAATCCAATCGGACTCGGCTTGGGTATGTCAAGCCATCTGGATGGTGGTCTGCCTGGCTTCTATGTGGAGCTTCTTAACACACCCTTGTGAAGTTCATCTGGGTGCTTCAGTTTCCTCCCTGATCTAATAAGTGCATGTGCTGGGCAATTATTTTGCCTAATGTGACTCCTTGTTAGGTGGCGGACTGCCTTCTCCTTCAGGGTCACATCTGCCTTCTGTCCACTGCCGTGCTGCTAGTGTCTCCCAGCTGTCCTCCAGTAGCTATGTGCCTTCAGAAGTACAGGAGGATGTTAGTTCAATGTCAGGTTCTCATGCGGTTCAGCGAGTTTCACGCTGTTGCTGCCTTTTGTGTCAAGGATGACTTAAAATCTCTGCTGGTCTGAGCTGAAAAAAGGGGTGTAGTAGAATATCGTGATAGTTATTAATGTTTGAATATTGTTTTTGGAGAAAAATCTTATTTAATCTGTAGCTAGTCTCATGTTTGGAAATATTGGCACACTAATACTGTATCTCCAATTTGTTCATTGTATGAAAGCTACCTTCATTCAGTTGGACATTGTGACCGATGACCTATGAGGCGCATATGAATAACATGTTAAGCTTGGAGAGATTTCGACAATAACAGTAAAAGAAATGGTGGGCAGGACAGCCAGCTGTGGTCACTGCAGCAGTACAGCATGCATATAGAGAAAGTCCATCAGCCACCATGGGGGACTGAAGTGTTAGCAGTGTGGATGAAATGGTCTTATTGACCATTAACTTTGTTAACGCTGCAATTTCTAATTTCAGCCTTTCATCTTTAAATGTGACTTAGTGATAAGAAAGTTCATTAAGTCAAAGAGGATGTCCTCCTTATTGCTGTCTGACAAGTTCCGGCCTCTCGCCTGGCCCGAGTGACTGAGCTCTGCTACAGCTTCTCTTTATTATACTTTGGTTAATGAAGACTTCTTTGAACTTTACTGTTTACAGCAGGGATTAAAAAAAAAAATTTATATATATATATATATATATATATATATATATATATATATATATAT
>JANRMT010062827.1:196699-262523 GCA_026402145.1 Polypterus bichir lapradei
TATATATATATATATATATATATATATATATATATATATATATATATGAATGAATGTCACCTGCTGCTTGAGACATTGGCATCTTTGAAACATCACAGAAAAGGATCCAGCATTTGCCTTCATTCTTACTCACTTAATTCTAAGGAAAATGGCTTAAAATTTGACTTTTTTCGTTACCTTAATTAGAACTTTGTTTTTAAGAAAATCAGTGTATCAAAAGAGAAAACGTGTTATTGATACTCCAGACAAGGTAGTTGCTACTAAAATAAAAATGTTAACTTCTTTTTTAGTGCAGTTTGGGCTCTGAAGAAGTCATTGTCATGCGTTTGTGACTTTGAAGGGTACATGATATCTGACAACTTGTGGCAGGTGTGTTGCCATCACCAAGTAGGCTTTCCTAATAGATTAATGCTGTTAATGCTGTGTGCTAAGAGACCAGAAAAGTCACTGGATGGTCCCAAACAGTGAATTTGGTTTAAAGCAGTGTCTTCACCCGTCTGCTCCTAATCCAATTTTGTGTGTAGAGATGTGCTTGTTGTGCATCTGAGAATTCAACTAACCATGTTCAGATTGCTGGAGACGACATTGACGAATGTCCTTGTGCCTCACGATTGTCACCTTGTTCAAGCTAAGCCTTTGTGAATTCAAATAGCAGACTATAGGCTGAACTCAAGTTATTCTTGCAAAGTTGTGCTTGTATGTCCTATCTGAATGTATTGTTTGCAAATGTCCATTCTTTGGTATCCACAGCTGCTCTGTGACAGCACTATAGTAGTAAATGCCAGCTTGGATTTTTATAAAATGTTTTAAAAATGAATGAAGTATGGATGAAAAAGTTTTTCTTTTGCTAATATGTTTTTCGCTATTTTAGGTATAACGACAGCTTGGCAGATATATTTAAAAAGTACTTATGGTGTTGTGCTTTCTTACACTTGAACCTTCTTGTAAAACCCCTTTGAGCCTTAGTGACATGCAGGCTGGAGGCTTTCATTCTGCGTTCTTGGTCTTGCCATATTGGACCATCAACTCAACATCTAGAGGATTTGGTATCGGTAAATACGAGTCAGAGGTCCAGATTTCCTCACTACAGGGAGTCACTCTGAGCAATGGGCACCATTACAAGGTGGGGCTCTTGAAAAGCAACTCCAGTTTAAAATTTGTACTATTAGACATGTAACAGTAACCAGGTCATAAAATGATCAAGAGCATTAACGCTGATCAATCAATTAAGCCAAAGCACTTCTGTTTGGCCTTTCTAGGTTACTGTTTGCACATCTGGATGACAGACTGGAAGAGGCTTGAAGTTCCCTAATGCTCTCAGAGACACTGGTTTCAGTCACTTCTGTGTGGAGTTTGCATGTGTCCCCTCCAGTCATGTCCGTCTACTTACTCTGGGGACTCGGGTTTCCTCTCACAAATTTTGGAGCTCTAAATGGGTCAGGTGTTTGTGAACATAGAACATGTGATGGTGCTCGGTTCTGTCTTTGTGTATCCTTGTTATCAATTTGTCTTGATTGGTTTGTGGGTGAGTTGATTTAATGTGTGTGAGCTATGGACACCAAGGCCTGCCTGGGCATACACAAGTGCTGATTTTCGAGGGTTGTCTAACTGTAATGGCAGCCCTGGCATGGGAACCACATATAGAAGTGTCACTCTTGTGTTTTGCAAGAATGCAGTGATAAAAGTAACGTGATTAGCTGGAAAGGGGGCGTATGTTGTGTTCATATTCAAATCTGAGTCGACGATAGAAGTTTTAGAGCATCTTTACCATTATCAAGTAACTGTTAAATAAAAGCGCTAAACAAACTAAACTATGCCCATCTCTTGTGCTATGGGGTGAGGTGGGAGTTCCTGAAGACAAACCTACAGACTGTTGGAGAGAGTGTGTAGTTGGGCAGTGCCAGCCAAGAATGCTGGATCTGTATGATGTGCCCACCTGCACATTAAATAATTCAATCAGCCTGTGGTATCAGATGAGGTGCCACTATAAGAATTTAGGCTTTACTGTCATTTTTTTTCATTTTTTTCCACATAATTTGAAGTAATGGAAGAATAGAAATACGAGTGAGAAGGACATCAAGTAAACTGATTTGTGTTTTCTGCTAATTCAAATGAAGCTGTGCATTATAACACTTATTAAATTATATGTTGCATGTTGGCCTGTGAAGAAGAATTTCCCTTTGCTCAGTACACAGGCCAGTATTGCACAGCTCAAGAGTGAGTAGCCACCCAGCCAGCCATCTTCTATTGTTTGTTCATTTCTATAGACTTTATCTAAGCCCAAGGGTTTCAATGGCCCTTCATATTTTTTGCATTACTTTTCTTTCAGTCTTTTGCCTCTTGGATCTTTGTCAATAAAGCATGGATATCCATGCTGATTAAATAATTCAGAAATGGGTTGTGTCAACATCAGGCCTGATGCATCCTCATTTGGCGAAACTGTGTTTACTTGTCAGTTATAGCAGTAATGGATAAAATGTTTTACGTGGAAAGCAATATCTACCTGTACATTGAGATTTAGGAGTTCTTAAAGCCTTAAATTATAGGTTCCAATATGTTTATAGTTTTATTCACCAGTATGCAAAGTTGTTTCCCCCGTAAACTTTGTTTTATGTAGCTTGTAGTGATCTAAGCAAGCAAGCAAGCCAAGTTCAATAGATAGGTAAATGGATATGTAGCTTTTTACAGAAACTCAATAAATAAATAAATAAAAAAAGAACAACAACATTTCTTGGAAAGAGAAGCTTCTGAGTGGTGGCTCTGAGGCTAGGCATCTGCGCTGGCAATCAGAAGGTTGCCGGTTCGAATCCCGTAAATTCCAAAAGGGACTCTGTTCTGTTGGGCCCTTGAGCAAGGCCCTTAACCTGCAATTGCTGAGCGCTTTGAGTAATGAGAAAAGCGCTATATAAATGCAAAGCATTTTTTTATTATTATTATTTTAGCCCCAGTGAGGCACTGTAAAGGCGTATTGCCATTGGTGTAAAGGAGCCCAGTAAACGTTCCTTAGACACCTTTACCAAGTAATTTATTGGCTGAAAGTCCTCATTCTCTCCTCCTCTACTACTTCCAGTGAGTCCAGAGTACATCCCATAACTGAGCCTGTCTTCTTAATCAGCTTGTTGATTTGGTGGGCCACTGTTGACAAACAACTTTGCATACTGGTGAATAAAACTATAAACATATTGGAACCTCTTGAAGTGATGTTACTGCCCTAGCACACCTCACTAGCATCACAGAATCCCAGAATATATACAGGATGTCACTATCCACATTAAAGGAGCACAGGCCCCTAAGGAAAAGAGTCTGCTTTGCCCTGCCGTGCCCTTTTTTGTGCAGTTCTTCTGTGTTATAAGACCAGTTCAGGTAGTCTTTGATGTGGACCCTCAAGTACTTGTAGCTGTCCACCACCTGCACATCTAATCCAGGAGTAGTGATCAGGCATAACTGGTCTTTGGTATGTCAATAAGCAGTTCCTTAATTTTGCAGATGTTAAGTTGCAGAGAATTCTTGAAATTCTCCCAGACTCCACTCTTCCGTTTGATCTCCCCGATCAGTACACCCCATTAGTACAGCATCCTAGGAGAATTTCCACAAGGGATGTGGTGATCATAACGATTATGATTTTTCGACCGACAGATTCCTCTAAAACACAAGCAACAATGAGTAAGTTTAAAATTGGACCACAATACCTAAGAACATCTGTATATCACTATTGTGTTTAATAATGGAGCACTTTTATACAGATCTTAACTGTGTGCACCGTGTTGGTTGTGCAAGCTCTGAAGGTGTTACAACAAACTTCCTAGGTTTCAATTTAAAGTTTTTTCCTTTGCTGTCATTAATGCAGATTTCAACATTTTTAACGTTCTACATATCACTGGCTATGTTGTTATCCAGATTGTATTTTCCTCTGATCACTTCTTGCAGTTTTATTTTCTCAGAACAGTATTAGTTTAGCATAACCAATTTTTTGGCCAAGGTAAACTTGGTTTTGAGCAACAAAGGTCCAAGGATGACTGAAGCCTAATCTGCTCTTCCTTATGACAAGCTGCCAATCCTTGGGACATGTTGCTTCTGCATACTCAACTTGTGAATACTTCTTTGGATCACTGTGTCGGTGCCTCGGGGTGTACCACCTACCTCTACTGAGAGATTTCAACATGGAGAATTAAGGAAGGCATTGCTGGGATAAAAGGCCATCCTGATGTGAGCCAATTGGTATTAATGGGTTTTCCTAAAGTGCATCTGGTCTCTAAGCACCTTGGGTCAGCAGTCAGTGTTCAATTTTATATTTGTCATCTGATGTAAAAGAATTGGTGCAGAACAGTCAGTTAATGACCATAAGACATGCATTGATTTTGGTAGACACATTGGACCTTGAATGGACTGTCTGTCAGACATTAAATATTGTCTTTAAGAGCAAAGTAGTTAGTAACACTAAAGCTCCTGGCCCAGTCACGGCGTGTGTGTGTGTGTGTGTGCGCGCGCGCTTTATCTCCTATTTAGGTATGGGTTATTGTGGCCCATGAGGAACTGCCCAAGTTCCTTCTAATGCTGCCTGGATTGGCTTAGTCCTCCTGTGACTCTGAGATGGATGAGGCCAATTCTGCAAATGGGTAATTGAAGCCGTACTGTCAGAGATCTGACATTAACTTCAATGTATCACGATGCTCCTTACAACCTTTACTTGGTTTACAATTGTTTTGGGGTTTTTTTTTAGCAATAAATAAATGAAATGTAGGAATAATACTAATAATCAAGTGTTAATTTTTATTTGGTTGGACCCAAGAGTATATTATAGTTAAGATCCCTTCAGTACTGTATGCAAACAGCATTTATGATAAATTAGAATAATTATAAATTATTTTGTTGGTAGTAAATGGCTTTTTCCATTTTGTCTGCAATGTCATCTTTAGTTTCTTTTTTGGCTTATGTTTATAATTTTGTAATTTTGTAATTGCATCAGAATCTGTTTTTAAAATCTGTGGTCTGGCAAGTCTGCCTCAAGTCACTAATTCATGGTGAAGAGCTATCCATAAAAGATGAGGTCTCCGTCAAAACTACTCTAGAGGTATGTGGTGGGCTAGAACCCCTCATGGCTTCCTGAAAAATGATGCATCTTGCATTTGTGAAGATTTTGGTATCAAGTTCGACTGATTACTGCTGCAGACTCCATTTGAACAACATGAGCGTGGCTGTGGGTCTGTGGAGCCACTTTGAGTTAGAAGTAGAGCTGAACCACAAGTGTGTTTTGTCATTTTCTTTTATTGCATGATGTGCCACTGGGGGCCAAAGACATTTATACTGGACAGAATTGGCCTACTCTGATCAGAGTGATCCCTCCAGAAGTGTGCAGGTTTGGTGAGCTCTATCTTTATAGAAAGATCTCATCAATTTTAACAAAATAATTGTGGAACCAGGCAAAAATCAAATGGGAACAAATTGTTTTGAAGGACTTTGTATACTTGTGTGTCACAGTTGATTTGCAGTTATTGTTTCATCTTTGTTGACCTTTCTGCAAATATCAGTGCCACCTTTCATTACTAAAAATGAGGCCATATTTGTGCCAGGCGGACTCTATTTGACTGGTGAATGAGCCCTCCTTACTAGCAGGCAAATGTGGCAACAAAAGCTATGTCAGCTGACATGTCTGTGGTATATGTAGTGCTCGACAGCCTCTACAGTGAGGTGCATGAGAATCATGCTGTGTGGCACAGGGGGTTTGTGGTTGTCTGGGGTGGGTAAGTGGACTGTATTTGTGTTCAAATGCTTTTGGCAGTTTGCGTGTGGTTCCTTAAGTAGATTTCATGTGAAGTGGGCACAGAACTCCACCAAGGATGTGTCTTATGGCCTTCCCAGCTTGTGATTTTCATGACGGAATATAATTTTCCAAGAATAACATTTGCATCTCTGCTTGCCACTTCAGATGCAGAGGAGCCATTTAAGTGTGTGCTTGGGCATTGAGCCCAATGCTGTTGCTCCTGGCACCTGTTATTGAAGGTCTGTCGGACCGATGTGCAGACCCAGGGCATGCTGGATAGATTATGTTTATCAGATGTCTAGGAGGCTCTGGGAATTTCCCAGAAGAGGAGAAGAAAGTTCAGAATAAGACATCTGGTCTGCCTGGTTTGGTTTGTTACCTCCACAGCTTGAACTGGTTGAAATTTATGGAAAGCTGAAGAGCAAGTTCTAAGAAGTCATGATTCAAATTGTTCATTGTGCTGCATCCTTCAGATGACAGTCTCTTTAATATGATCTGGGTTGTTGGTTACACAGTTGTACGGCCCTTTGATTGTACATGTTCAGATGGAATGATGTATTACCTTCCGTGTTGTATACTTGTATGCAGTCGGTTGAGTGACGTCCTGTGGCTTAGTACTTGGTGTTTGACTGCACAAAAAATCCATGCAGATGTTAAACATTTTATTATAGCCGTGTACTTACAATATGCGTTGGGATGGTGACTGGATGGCACTGTTACACTGCAGCTCCAGGCCTCATATTTGCTGCTTGTTGTTTTTTTGTGTTTTTTTTTTTTAAGAAGTCCTTTTGGTTTCTGTTCTAAATTTCAAAAAGAACAATCATTTTTATAAGAATATGCCTTGATGTCTCTAGAATGCACCTTTCCAGCACACTACTTAGCATTTTATTCCACATATCAATGGTTCTTTTTGAAAGACAAACATTCTGACATTTGTTTAAAATTTACCTTTTACCAGCTTCCATTATTGATGAAGAACTTGTAGCTGCCTGGATGCACTGTGCCAGTTCTCATGAGTTTACACACTTCAGTCATGTTAACCTGTCTTTGCTGAAACAGAAAATCCTTCTCTCCTTAAAGTATATGTTTGGTATTTTTCAAGTCAAACTTATTTCTTCAGTATCATTGTGTATATTAATTTTCCAGGTAAAATTGTGTTTTGAAATGGGACATCTTTTATAAATTTTAAAAATGCCTTGTCTGCTTTTGCAGCTTATGATGGAAATGAAGGGTACCATGTGAACAGGTGAATGTAGAAGCCTTAAAACTCCCCTTTTCTGTTCACTTTAATGCAATAAAAAAAAAAAATGCCTTCTGAATTTGTGGTATCCTTGTGGTGATGAAAGGAAACTAGAAATTATTTCATCACAGATTTTTAGAACTTTTTTAAAAGGTATGAATACATTTCTTGTGTGCTTGTCGTGGGTGGAGTTAAAACAGCCCCAATAAGCCCCCAGTGCCAAGTTATATTCTGCTTATTCTGCCATGGGCTGTAAGCAGACAGATGTATGCTTAAGTAATAGGATTATTTTAACCTAAACAGTGCTGACTTTTTGCCCATTCCATTCTTTACATAGCCTACTGAGTGCGGTTCACGCCAAGTGGCAGCCTAGTGAAAAAGCACGAGTTTCATTGAAGTTACATTGCACTTAGTACAAATAACAGTAAATATTAAATGAACTGATTACACTGCATTATATTCTTAATAAAAGTAGTACATTTTTGTAAGAACCAAGTCACCTGCACATTGCTGTTTCTGTGGTGTAAAGAAATAAAAAAAAACTTTATTGAAGATAAAGTGCAGAGTATATGATAGAGCAGACTGAAGTACCACAAACCAATTCGAAAGAACTTTGTTTGCTGCTAAGGGGAAATTTGGCTTTTTACAGATGCTCTTTAAGTAAATAAATAAATACACACACATACCAGAATTTATAGAAAGGAAGAAAACTTCTGAATTGGAAGCCCCACTCCCTGTAAGGTGCTATACAGTTGTATTGCTGTTGGTATAAAGAAGCCCCAGTTGTGTTTCCTGACACTTTGTTGTCTGAAAGTCCTCAATGTCGATGTGTCATTCATTGTATCAACTTTTTTTAATGCCTAATAAGTTGATCTTGTTTTAGGATATGGTGAAGAAAAAAAAGAAAAACTAGGACAACATGCATAAACTGACTGCCACTCGCTGATTCCACTCACACTGTAAATACCCGAGGAGGACATGTAAAACTCATATAGACCCCCTGGTACTGTGAGGCAGAAATGACAGCTCCGCGCAACCCTCTGCCAGTGCCAAACCATCTGTACTAAATATACAGATGAATTGGTTATGCTAAATTGGCTCTAGACTGTGTGTGCGTTCACCCTGTGATGGACTAGGACCCTTTCCAGGTGGTGGTCCTGCAATGTGCTTAATGTGTTTGCCTGCACAGGCTCCAGTTGCCCTGCGACCCAGCCCTGGATCCATGCCCATACCATCCGTTTCATTCTTGTCACTTGATTTCATTCTAAATGCATGCATTATCAATTTAGCATTAGCAGGCAAAAAATATTTGCCGAAATTGTGAAACAAATAACTTTGACTTGAAAAATACCAAACTTATCCTTCAAGTTGTTCCTCTTCTTTAGGTCTCTGTGGTCCTCAATCAGCCTAGTGGCTCTTATCTCAACTCTCTCTGGTGCTGCTTTGACTTTTTGTGGTACAGAGCCCAAACGGCACACAGCACTCCAGGTGAGGCCTCACAGGTGTGCTCTGTACCTCAAGCACAAACTTGTGCTATTTAACACTTGTGATGAGTCCACATGCATGTCAGTTTAACAGATGATCCTGAACTGTAGTGTTGTTTCCTAATGTGGCTACATGGTATGTATGCCTTGTGATTGACTGAGCACCAGGCAGGAGTCGCCTATCTGTCAGTGAATAGATTGGTTGGTTTTTACATTTGGAACACACTATATGAAAGTGTTTGTCTTGTTCCTCCCTTTTTCTTATTGCAGGTCAGGGCATTTTGTTGCTGCTCTCCATGCCTCTCTGTCTGTGTAGGCCCATCTCTAGGTTGTCTTCACTGCTACAATTCAGCATTGTCTTCCTTGGTTTTCCTCTTGCTCTTTGTCCTTCCCATTCCTGCTGTGCTATTTCTTTTAGTAAGTTTCCAATCTCCATTTCTTGCATCTCAACCTTGATTCTTAAATTTTCTCTCCAATAGTCCTTCCTTTCAGCTCCTGTCAGAGGCACTTCATCTCCATCAGTTGCAGTTTTCTTGCCTGCTGCTGTTTCATAGCCCACATTTCTAGCCATTGAAAACATTTGCCAGTGTGCGCTCAATGACATTGTGTGTGTGTGTGTGTTTATGTTTTGGCCCTGTGTGTTTTAGTACTGTCAATGTACTTGAAATCCGTGGCATTTCCTCATGCTTTCTCATTCTGACACCATCACAGGCTAAATTGCTACCTGATCCTCTCCCATTAGTCCTTACTCTGAATTTCTTATTAAAGCCAGGGTGAGAATTTGTTCTTGATCCATTTTTACCTTACATTTCTTGAGTTGTGTACAAGGATTTCAGATCATTTTTGCTGACTTCACTGATGTCATCTTCGTATTTTTTATATTTAAATATTTCTTGCCTACAATACCAGACTTGGACTTTCCTGAGTAAAAGCTGGACATCTTGACCCATGCTAATCTCTTATGTTGAAGTCTGGCCTGCCAAGACTTGTGTTATTTTGCCAAGTCCTACTGGACTAGTATGCTGTGTTGCTGTTTGGTTCTCATGTCTGATAGTATTACTGCTTGCGTACCATTAGGTGGATTCGGTTGAATTTCAGTTGAGCACCTGCTTTGCTCTCAGTTCTCTGTTTATTCAAATCATAGTGGACTTTATTTCATTATTCTAGTGTGAGGTTTTATAGTTAAGGAAGACAGGTGTTTTTGAGGTGAGGTTTAAAGTCATTAATGATGGTGCTGGATTGTATGGTGATTAACATATGCATGGAAGAAATTCCCTAGACTTTTGACAGTAATGGCCATCTAACCTATGCACGGCATGCCTACTACATGCCTGATTGCAAATAAATTTCTACTAAGAGAAACATAACACCCAAATTGTAATGGCAGAGTAAGCCATCTTGTCTGGACCATTTCTGAGGTGTGAAGCATCAGTTGCCAGTGTGGTGCTCACCCTGACCTCTTTGCTCCTCAGCTTAGTTGGGTTTAACTCGCATAAGTCTCAACTTACGTTTGGCAAACCCCAGCCTGACCAGGCTTTAAAAACTTCAGAAATTGACACACTTGTGTACCATCTGGACTGCATGAAAACTGGCTGTGCAAGTTCATTTATTTATTTTTCTTGTGCCGGGCTGCTGTAATTCATTATAGTCAGCTGCTCCTCTTCTCATCCAGCTACCCAAGTTTTGAGCTTGTCATGGAGCCAGAATTTCTCACAGATTGACTTTGTCTGGACACATTCATCGAGCCGGACAAAAATCAGGGAAGGCTGCACTGATAGGCCATGTGCTGAAGGGACACGAGAATGTGTGTCTTCTGGTGTCAGGGTCTCATAGTCAGTAATGAAGACGACAAAATGAAAAACCCACCTGCTTTCTCAGTGCCTTTGCAACTGGTGTCTGCTCTTTGACAGAATTTCAGCATTCTGTGACAATGGTGGTGCTGACCTTCTGGACCACAAACGGTGAATGGGCTACCCAGGATTCATTTTGGGGTTGTGTATTGTAATTGCGTTGCTCCCGAGAGGCTCCTTTTTGATATTACTTGCCAGTTGAAGTAAGTCCGGATCATGTCTGCTCCTTATGTCTTTTAGCTCTGTGTGGTGGTGTTCTCAATGCTGTGCTTGTGGTGGTCCTTGTTGTTAATGGCACAATATCAAAAGAGACTGATGGTTAAACCCCACTTGTGTTTTACTAAGGCCCCACTAAGGCTGTAATCTAAATCATTGAAGTACTGTATCTATTCCATCCATCCATCCATCCATCCATCCAGAAAATAATAAATGAACTAAGAAGAGAGACTTTTGATACATCCACCTCTGTGCTTAGAGACTTGGTGAAATGAGTCACTGCTTTGCTGCATTTGACGTCAGGATCTTTTAAAGTGAAACCTTTAACAGTAGTTCAACATTATGAAGTCCACTTCCAAAGTTTCATGCATGAGGACAAGCTGCTTTGTTGCTACTAGTCTGACATAGCTCTTTGAAACTAAGAGTGAGTGATGGAAGTATCCGACCTCGTATACTAATAGAAGAGCTTTTCTTATGGTATGGGACATCCTTCCTTCTTGGGTTGCACCATATATCACCATTGGTATATTTTTATGTTCTGATTAAATCAAATTTTGTTTGTTCCTTTATTCACATTTCATATCTGTTTATTGTAAAACAAAGTTCTGGCTTCAGATTTGTTTTTATCTTTAGCTTATGTAACCTTATTACATGTTTTTCATTGTTAGCTCATGAGGGTCACAGTGTAAACTAATGAAACTGAGCAACGTAACACTGTGGATGAGGCTTGATCAGCTCGGTTGTCAGCTTCTATTTTCTAATGCAAGTATTCATAAGCTGGCCTATGCTAAACGTTGTTCTTCCATTTAGTTAGAGCACAGGCTTGTTTGTGGGGAATCCTCCCAAGTAGACAGCGTTGTTACCATGGCAACAGACGCAGCAGCTAAAATGCTAAGTCACAGAGGCAAATCAAAAGTAGCAAGAGGCTTGTCAGCAGTAATAGCAGGAAGGTGATCTTCTAATGGGACCTGGGCTCCATTTCTGGCTCACTTGCTTTTATTTCATGTTTGCTTGTCTGTCCTGTTTGGATACTCACGAAGTTCTTGTGTTTCCAGTGTTGCGCAACTGGTGACCTGTGTCTAGGAATGGATGATGTCCTGTTAAAAGTAGACTCCTGCCTTATATTCAGTGCAGTCACCAGCTTCTTATAACCCATAAGGGAACAGGTGTGCGTATATGTATAAGTGATGTGTATATAGTATGTTTGTGTGTGTGTGTAAAATATATTTATATTTATATATAATATACACACATACTAGCAAAATACCCGCGCTTCGCAGCGGAGAAGTAGTGTGTTAAAGAAGTTATGAAAAAGAAAAGGAAACATTTTAAAAATAACTTAACATGATTGTCAATGTAATTGTTTTGTGTTATGAGTGTTGCTGTCATCAAGGATTTAATTATCATTATTTCCTTCAATCAGGTTCGTATTTGGAGGATGTGTTGTGTTCAAGTTACATTCCATGTTTGTCTAGTCTATCCCTGACCATCTCCTTTTCGTTGTCAACCGTTGTAAAGATAACAGGTTTCATTCATCGAAGTGTTCACTACCCAAATTGGTACTCGTGAATCTAAGATGTTTAACAGGCATTCCCAGTATTAAGTTGTGGATTTGCCTGTGAATATTTAGCGGCAGCGTGTCTATGAATGTAATTTAAACTTAAGCTTTACACCTTGCTTTCCTATTGATATGTCTACAAAGGCTTGTTCAGATTCAGAGGGTTGCTCCTGTCCTACTGTATTAATAAACAGCTTGTCTTCCTCTTTATCTGAAACATCACACAGTGCAAGCACAGGTTTACCTTTCCCAGTCCTGCAAACTTTAGTGAATTGCTTTAATTTACCACATTTTTTTACACTGTCTTCCTTTAGCTGGACATTGACTTTTTCCACCGTGTGGTTTGTTTCCACAGTAAGTGGACTTATGAATATGTGTGTATGCGTCACTCGCTTCAAATTCTGTTGCTGCCGTCTCAATTGTGTAATGTGTTTTTTTTTTTTCTTTCAGCACTCTTTGGAGCTCTTGCTTTTTGCCTGCATACTGCGTTCAGTCGGTTCACGTGAGCCGCTCAGAGTACATGCATTGAAGGTTCTCAGCTGTGCTCGTGCGATCTTGCGATGTCCACGGCTTTATTTAATGTTAGCTAAGACCCGGCACTTAAAAGTTTCTCTCGCACTTTCGCTGAGTTTGTGCCAAACACTAGTCTATCCCTGACCATCTCCTCTTCGTTTGCATAAGCACAGTCCTTCACCCGTGAATATTTAGCAGTAGCGTGTCTATTGGATTGCCGCTGACGGATGGCCTTATATGGGCAGGCAGTCAATTACGTGGGAGGCGTGCTGATGGAGGATGCAACTCCACCTCACACATTTAACCAATTTAACCGTTTCTTGGTGCTAGGATTGCCATTGTTCTCATTTCTTCTGTTGATAATCATTCGTGATGAATTTCTTCAACAAAATTTGGACATGATACGTCTTCTTTAATTGGGAACTTAAACTGAGAAAAACAGTAAAAATTTATAAGAGCTGAGAGCTCAGGAACAGTGTCTGACAAAAGCATTCACACAGATTAGAGGTGAGAGGACCGTGGGCATGGGCTGTGAACCGTAAATGGTTGAAAAGGGGCGGGACTTGGAAAAAATCTCTTGGCAATAGTCTCGTCTCAAGATTTTCTTTTATAATAGATATATAAATATATTACACACACACACACACACACACACATACCTCAATCAGCCGCAACTTTCAAACCATTGAGAGGTAAAGTGAATACCATTGGTTATCTCATCACAATGGCACCTGTCAAGGGGTAAGATATTTTAGGCTATAAGTGAACAATCATTTCTCGAAGGTGATATGTTGGATAAGCGTAAGAATCTGAGCAACTTTGACAAGGGCCAGATTGTGATCATTAGATGAAAGGGTCTGAGCATCTCCAAAACGGCAGATCTTGTGGTTATGGGGTGTTTGTGGTATGCAATGGTTAGTACCTACCAAGGAAGGAAAACTGGTGAAATGGTGACAGGGTCTTGGACACCCAAAGGTCATTGATGTGCAGTCTGAGGGAGGTCTGGTCTGTCTCCCCAAGAAGAGAGATATAGGAACAGAATTTGCTGAAAAGGTTTAATGCTTGCCCTGGTAAAAAAGAGGTTAGAACATCTAGTGCATCACAGACCGGTCAGAGTGCCCATGTTGACCCCTATCCACTACCAAATATGTCTATAGTGGGTATTTGAGCATCAGAACTGGACCATGGAGCAATGGAAGAAGGTGGCCTGGTCTTTCAAATCGCTTTTTCATTTAGATCGGGATGAGCCGTGGCGGTGCCAGAAGGGTGCAGTGCCTGCAGATTTTTGTTCCGTCTGTTTCTTAATGAGAAGTTAAGTTTGGCTACTCAAGCACTTACAGATTCCCCACCCTTAATAGCTTATTTTAGTCTTAACCAGCTGTGTTCACTGTTTTCAATTGCTCCTTATTAACAAAAAGATGCAAATGACAAAGGGCCCAGCTATGAAATCTGGTTTAATAATTTGGAAGAAAACCAAAAAGATTAAAAGTGAAGGACTGAGAATTTACTCCTCTGTTTTACGCTTCAGATCGTTAGGGTGGCAGCCTTGGAAAGGAAAAATCTATGATAGTAGAATGACCTGATATGGCAGAGTTAAACACTGACAAGACGTAGAATTTAATAAGGTCTGATACTGGCAAAGATTGGTTTCTAATTAAGCAACTGGGTTGGAACAAAATCGTACAGCTACTGCGGCCCTGCAGGACCAACATTGCTCACCTGTTTTTGATCATGTGGATGGCTTGGGTGTACAGTATGTATCATTTAGCTGGGAAGAGATGGCAGCAGGCTGCACTATGAGAAACAAGGCCAGCCGCTGGAGGCCATGTGATGTTCTGAGTAATGTTCTGCTGGGAGACCTTGGGTCCTGGCATTCATTTCGATGTTACTTTTGACCTGTACCTCTACCTAAAGAGTGTTGTAGACCACCTACCCCCCTTGTAAACCACCTACCCCCCTGTGGCAAAGGTACTCACTAAAGGCAGCAGGGTATTGTGACCTGCCACACTGCAAAAATTGTTCAGGAATTATTTAATGAACACGATAAAGAGTACAAGTTGCTGATTTAACCTCCTAATTCCTCAGATCTCAATCCAATTGAGCATCTGTGGGATGTGCTGCAGAAACAAGTTCAACCCATGGAGGCCCCCACTTCACAACTTACAGAACTCGAAGGATCTGCTGCTAACATCTTGGAGCAAAACAGCACAGGACACTTTCAGAAGGCTTGTGGAGTCTAGGCCTCAAATGGATCACAGTTATATAGTGTGTGTGTGTGTATATATGTATAAAATATTGTGTGTAAGTGTAAAATATATATAAAAAAGAGACTTTATATGGACACATACAGAGATACAGGTATCGAAGAAGCTGCTAAAGATGGATGGATAATAGAAACTGTGCATATGTTAAAGGCAGCACTGGTTTAACATTTCTGAAAGGAAGTACATGTTTTCGGACTTGCATTGCCATGAATTGCATGCATTTTGCTACATGTTTGACTGGTTTGCCAGAGGCCTAATATAAAGTCAATGCCTCCACATATGTGGCAAGTACACCATGTCGAGATCATGCTACACTAGTCCCATAGAAATCCAGCCAGACTCCTCTATTCTACTCATTTGGGGTTTTGGCAGTGAGCACATCTAAAGCTTTGATTTACAGAAGGGGTTCTCCAATTTTGATGCCTACTGGTTCCTTTGGTTCCAGGGTCTTAAAGCAACAAGGTGAAGTCCTAGACTGCCATCTTCAAATGCAGTTTAGTAACCCAAATGAATATAAATAAATGCCTGTCTTGAAACTCGAACTACACAAATTATAGCATTTCATGGTTTGCATTGTTTTTAACTAGTCAAAGTACAGAATTAGAGTGAAACATTCAAGTGGGACAGTCTTGAATCTAAAATAAATAAATAAATTAAGCATTTAGCAGTAGTGATCTGTGGAGAGTACAGTGATGTTCTTACTTGCATGTCCAACTAACATGCAAAACACATTGGCAGGCTGTGGAGCCGTGAGACATAAGCATGGGTTAATTTATTACACAGAAAACACCAATCTGCTTGGCTATTGTTCTGCTCTAGCTGGTTGCATCTTGTTGATCTTGGGCTTTTAGTTCCTGAAACTGGTGAGGGAAAAACTGTGAGGTAAGATGCAGTAATACAAAAAGAGCTACATTTAATAGTGAGTATTTAAGCATTTACATTACTAGGAAACGCCTCCACCTCTGGTCCTTGTAGAAAGGTGTTTCATGTGCTATGTATGAAGCACAGTAAACCAGGCCATTCTAATGAGGGTGCCCCCACCTCTTTTGTGGTATGTATGACTGTCTTTTGCGCTTGGTGTGACTTGCATTTGTGATGAATGTGATCGGTTGGCCTGTGCAGTGTGCTTCACTGTTGGCAGATGTTGACCCTCGGTTCTTGTCCTGTGAACCATCTTGCGTGACCATGCCTCCGTTTGCTGCTAGAAAAAGCTGAAACCCAATTATGTAGCTGAGTTAGCCCGCTCCAAAAATTTCTGGGTCATGTTACACATATCATGTCCTATGCTTTTAGTAAACACAAAGATCAAGGTTCAAGGCTCAGTGGTTCTCGCGGTTTGCATGAGAATCAGACAAGCCTGGCTACAGGACCATGACAGTCTAATGGAGCAGGTGTCTGTTCACTTGTGGACCTGGGGAAGAAGTTCTTTAGAGGTGTCCACAACAACTGTGGAGCAGCCATGCTGGAGCAGATGTAGACTGACGTCCCTGTGTGTTGCACTTTCAAACCCCTGGAAGCAAATGAAGTGGCCAACTGGTTAGTTGGACCAAGTAAAGCAGCCAATGAGTGTTTCTTATTCATTTTAGAGTTAAAAGTCTGTGAAACCATCTACTGTAGATTTTTTTTAATGACTGCTTCATTGGTATCTCGTCCTCCATGTGTAACTGCATGGCTTATAAAGCTGAATGGAAAGATCTTAGCAAGAGGCTGATGCCACTGCTGCAGACTGCAAAGGGTGATATTAATTCTGAAAAAAAGATAACACATTTTACAAAGTATAGCTTATTGAGCCTAAAACAGCCTGCAATTTTTCCAATCACGTTGTGTCCAAAAAGTTAAGCTGTCACAATCCCCAGGAGGTGCACTAAATATCAGTCCTATATAATGGGGTTCATGGGTCTGGAGTTCTCTGCACTGAGGAGTGCTTTGTGAAATTTGAATAAGGTGCCAGTACGCCATGTCCTTTTTGAAGAACTGATTTTAAAGTAGCAGCAGATGAGTATCTGTCTTACTTACTCTGACAACACCTCTGTCGTCAAGTCAGTCATTTATTTCATCAACCTTTAATGTGGGAAGTGACATCCTTCATGTCTTCTACATCTCTGTGAAGGCCAGTGCAATTTTTTTTTTTTACGAGGTGATTTGCTGGGCTGGTAACATCTTTTCAGGAGGTGCCCACCGAATTAACATGCTAATTTAAAGGGCAGGCACTATTTTGGGATATGCTGTGGGCCCTCTGGAGGTAGCAGAAAAAGAGAAAATTGAAGCAAAACTGAGTCATTATGAACA
The DNA here is from genome assembly GCA_026402145.1 of Polypterus bichir lapradei. Taxonomy (NCBI): domain Eukaryota; kingdom Metazoa; phylum Chordata; class Cladistia; order Polypteriformes; family Polypteridae; genus Polypterus; species Polypterus bichir. The sequence goes on from JANRMT010062827.1 coordinate 213,875, forward strand.
ATTCTGCACATTCTCTTTCTCTCTGACACAGCAATGCCAAGTGAGTACCTTCACCCGACAAATTACTCAGCAGAAATTAATCAAAAGACGCAATGGGGGCTGCGACCAGGGCTGCCAAGGCAGAAGTTTTCTTTCTTGTTAATTTTTTTCTTCCATTTTAGTCATTTTAGCGTGTGTATATATACGGTCATGGCCGAAATTATCGGCACCCCTGGAATTTTCCTAGAAAATGCACCATTTCTCCCAGAACATTGTCACAATTACAAATGTTTTGGTGTACACATGTTTATTTCCTTTATGTGCATTGGAACAACACAAAAAAACAGAGAAAATAAGCCAAATCTGACATAATTTCATAAAAAACTCAAAAAATGCGTTGGACAAAATTATTACCCTCAACTTAATATGTGGTTGCATGCCCTTTGGAAAAAATAACTGAAATCAAGCGCTTCCTATAACCATCAACAAGCTTGTTACACCTCTCAACTGGAATTTCCGGCCACTCTTTTTTTGCAAACTGCACAAGGTCTCTCAGATTTGAAGGGTCCCTTCTCCCAACAGCAATTTTGAGATCTCTCCATAAGTGTTCAATCGGATTTAGATCCGGACTCATTGCTGGCCACTTCAGAACTCTCCAGCGCTTTGTCTTCAACCATATCTGGGTGCTTTTAGAGGTATGTTTGGGGTCATTGTCCTGCTGGAACATCCATGACCTCTGATGCAGACCCAGATTTCTGACACTGGGCCCTACATTGTGCCCCAATATCTTTTGGTAGTCTTCAGATTTCATGATGCCTTGCACACAGTCAAGGCATCCAGTGCCAGAGGCAGCAAAACATCCCCAAAACATCTTAGAACCTTCACCATGTTTGAGTGTAGCTACTGTGTTCTTTTCTTGCCCAGAAGGATTTTGGCTTCCTCAAGTACATTTTGGCAAACTCCAGTCTGGCTTTTTTTATGTTTCTATGTCAGCAGTGTGGTCCTCCTGGCTCTCCTGCCATAGCTTTTCATTTTGTTTAGATGTCAGTGGATATTTCGAGCTGCCACTGTTGCACCCTGAGTCTGCAGAACAGATTGAATATGTTTTGAAGTTGATTGGGGCTGTTTATCCACCATTCGGACTCTCCTTCATTGCAGTCTTTTATCAATTTTTCTCTTCCGTCCAGGGAGATTAGCTACAGTGCCATGTGTTGTGAACTTGTTGATTATGTTGCTCACAGTGGACAAAGGAACTTGAAGATCGCTGGAGATGGCCTTGTAGCCTTGAGAATGTTGATATTTTTCCACAATTTTTGTTCTCAAGTCCTCGGACAATTCTCTGCTATTCTTTCTGTTCTCCATGCTTAGTGTGGCACACTCAGACACACAACAGAAAGGTTGAGTCACCTTTTCTCCATTTTAACTGGCTTCAGGTGTGATAGCACCTGTTTCTTGCCACAGGTGAGTTCAAACGAGCATCATATGCTTGAAATAAAACGATTTACCCACAATTTTGAAAAGGTGCCAATAATTTTGTCCGGCCCGTTTTTGGAGTTCTGTGTGACTTGATGTCGGATTTGGCTTTTTTCTCTGTTTTTTTTGTGTTGTTCCAATACACATAAAGGAAATAAACGTGTATACCAAAACATTTGGAATAGCAACAATTTTCTGGGAGGGAGAAATGGTGCATTTTCTGGGAAAATTCCAGGGGTGCCAATAATTTCAGCCGTGTGTGTGTGTGTGTGTGTGTGTGTGATATATATATAATCACATTTAATGTATTGATTTATTTATTAAAAAGCTATAAAAAGCCAAACTTCCTCCTGCACATAATTAAAGTTCTGTCTCTCCATCCAACTTAATTCTGTTCAGATTTAATGAAAATTGAAATCTATTCTGGCACATGTCTTCCATCTCTCTGTCCATTCAACTACTTTTAAGTTGTTTGTCCAGTTCAAGGTTGTGGGATCCTAGCAGCATGAAGTACAAAGTTGAGAAACAGCCCTGTTTGGAGGTGCCAGCTTATTGCAAGTCATCCTCATGTGTGCCCCTTCTCTTAGCTAACATCTTTAAGCTTGGCGACTGTGGAGCACACTTCTACACCGACCTGCTGCCTATGACTGTCATATCACTTTTTTAACCTCAGTTTGCTATGGCTGAGACAATTTGAATCCTTTGGTCTTGTAGCTCGTCTCTGGATGCCATTTGGTAATATGATGGCCTCCTCATAATATAGACAGTAAACCTTCACACAGTATTCCTCTTGTGGCATCACAAATGCATTACCCAGTTTCACTCATAAGGTTATACAGCTTTTGAGTGCATCCGCCCTTTTGCTTTATTTGATAACGGTTATTCCTATACAAGCATGTATCACACCTTATTTGCCTGTAGGTCATTATGGCCTTCTGTCTAATGTGAACTTGAACTTCAGAGGTTTTGTGGCTGAACCCCAAGCTACTCTCTATTTCTAGTGGGTGTATTACTGTGACAAACCTCAACCCCCTAGGTTTTGCCTAAAAATAGCTCACTATAAATTTACTCCCAGTGAATAAGGTTCTGCAATCCTCTTATTTGGTCATCTGAGGTGGATTTCCTTATACTGTGAACGAACTTGTACCCCCATTGCTGCTTACATGGGGCCCTACAATCAGTCCTCTCAGTTAAGAGATGTGAGCTTGCTGGGCTGAATGACCTGTTCTCATCGAATGATTCTGATACTGTGCATTTGATTGCAGGTTGGCAGGGCAGGGCTGGGCTGGGCTTGGGCTGGGCTTGGGCTCTGGTCACATAGGGTGATTCTCTTGGTGATTTTTTACTTTTTTGGGCCTACATGTGCCCTACACTGCAAGGTGATTAGCATTTCTGAGGGCAAGTAACGTCATCTGATTGCATGCAGGGGCCACATTTTGGTGATTTTTGAATTCATTGCCAGTGTGTCATCTTTGGCTCAAGCAGCTGAGAATGGTGTGGACTGGCATTTCAAAATGAAGACACCTGATTCTACAAGAAATTTTAATAGCAGCTTAGGAGAAACTTGAGGTGCCTCTATTCAAGTTGCCTTCATGTACACTCACCTAAAGGATTATTAGGAACACCATAATAATACGGTGTTTGACCCCCTTTCGCCTTCAGAACTGCCTTAATTCTACGTGGCATTGATTCAACAAGGTGCTGAAAGCATTCTTTAGAAATGTTGGCCCATATTGATAGGATAGCATCTTGCAGTTGATGGAGATTTGTGGGATGCACATCCAGGGCACGAAGCTCCCGTTCCACCACATCCCAAAGATGCTCTATTGGGTTGAGATCTGGTGACTGTGGGGGCCATTTTAGTACAGTGAACTCATTGTCATGTTCAAGAAACCAATTTGAAATGATTCGAGCTTTGTGACATGGTGCATTATCCTGCTGGAAGTAGCCATCAGAGGATGGGTACATGGTGGTCATGAAGGGATGGACATGGTCAGAAACAATGCTCAGGTAGCCTGTGGCATTTAAACGATGCCCATTTGGCACTAAGGGGCCTAAAGTGTGCCAAGAAAACATCCCCCACACCATTACACCACCACCACCAGCCTGTACAGTGGTAACAAGGCATGATGGATCCATGTTCTCATTCTGTTTACGCCAAATTCTGACTCTACCATTTGAATGTCTCAACAGAAATCGAGACTCATCAGACCAGGCAACATTTTTCCAGTCTTCAACTGTCCAATTTTGGTGAGCTCGTGCAAATTGTAGCCTCTTTTTCCTATTTGTAGTGGAGATGAGTGGTACCCGGTGGGGTCTTCTGCTGTTGTAGCCCATCCGCCTCAAGGTTGTGCGTGTTGTGGCTTCACAAATGCTTTGCTGCTTACCTCGGTTGTAACGAGTGGTTATTTCAGTCAAAGTTGCTCTTCTATCAGCTTGAATCAGTCGGCCCATTCTCCTCTGACCTCTAGCATCAACAAGGCATTTTCGCCCACAGGACTGCCGCATACTGGATGTTTTTCCCTTTTCACACCATTCTTTGTAAACCCTAGAAATGGTTGTGCGTGAAAATCCCAGTAACTGAGCAGATTGTGAAATACTCAGACCAGCCCGTCTGGCACCAACAACCATGCCACGCTCAAAATTGCTTAAATCACCTTTCTTTCCCATTCTGACATTCAGTTTGGAGTTCAGGAGATTGTCTTGACCAGGACCACACCCCTAAATGCATTGAAGCAACTGCCATGTGATTGGTTGATTAGATAATTGCATTAATGAGAAACTGAACAGGTGTTCCTAATAATCCTTTAGGTGAGTGTATTTGACCAGGTTAGGAGATGCTATTGTAAGATAACATCACCTTTGCATGTACATCTCCTTATAAATGGATTATCTGTTCATTGGACTGGGGGCAATTTAAGTTACTTTTTCTTTTCATTTTTTCCCCCCTCTCAATATCCTTAAATGTGACTAACAGGAATGGCCTAGGAATCGTAGTGGACTGGTCACTATCTCCATCTGTATAGTGGAGAGAGTGATTTAGAAGGCTAACAGGGTGTTTGGTTATATTGCACCCTAATGTGCACAGTTAAAAGTCAAAGGAGGTCTCTTCTGGAGTACTGTGGGCAATTTGGTCTCAATATTATAAACAAAGACCGCAGTGCTGGAGATGGTGCAGAGGAGAACGACTAGGCTTCCACAGGACCACTGAGGGCAAGTTTGGTGGACAGACTGAAGGATATCCCTTTAAGGCCCGTTCACGCCTAAGCATTTCTCTAGAGGAAGTCAGTGCCTCTTCTTTGATGAATCAGCTCAGTGAAACTATTAAAAAAAAAAATATATATATATATCCCGGTGTCATCGTCCACATGTGTGTTTCAGTTGTCTAGTGCCACCTATTGAGGGAGAGGTCAAGTGTGCATGTACCCTTCAATCAAGAGACACAAATTTAACAAAAGTTGTGGGTGTACACTGAGTTTGAGTCAGGCTGAAATGTAGTGCTGATGTTGTAACAAGGCAAAGCTGGCTTATGTGTATGGGGTGTACATCTTCCACCAGTGAATTTCTGGATTCATCGATATTAGTGAGTGTGTCTGACAGAGTATGATCACCTGTTTTCACACCGCTTATGTGTCAGCGACAGGGTTGTGGAGTCGGAGTCGGACTCCTCTCTCTGTAATTAAACCTGTGCACTTAGGAGCGTGAATCAACAGGCTACTGTTTAGCACTCCAGCCTCTTAAAGTTTGGGTTTAAAGGCTGTAGTGATGTTATTGTGACTTACTCAGTGTTTGTAACATAAAACACTAAACTTACAAATTTAAACAAAGCTGCATTTTTATCAAAAGTCTAGAAAAAAGGAATGTGTGTAATCAGTTTCAAAGTGAAATTGGAAATTTTAACACATTATATTACAATTTACATTTAGTAGGAGTTGGTAAACCGACTCCAAAGCACTGATCAGTGAGAGTTTTCAATTAAGAAAATACTATGTTTAGTCCTTCACGAAGTAAATGACATCCATCCAACTTTTCTGTCCCCAGTCTGAGCCCCCAGGTGAACTCTGGTCACTGTGCCACCTGATAACACGCTTTCAAAATATCTTTAGCAAATCACTGAATTAAACTAACCAGACAGTGCAGTAATGGGTTTCTGGTGCCAGATTACTCGCAGCCCACTGTTTTCTCTGTGGCTGTACAATTGAGCCCTACAAAGGATCAACACACCGTCCACCATGTGTGCTCCTTGTGTTACACCCAGTGCTGCTGTACTGATTTTTGGCTCCTTGTGCCCCTAAACCAGGCCCTGTCCGCACATGCAAGATTAGATGAATATGAAAACAACGTATGTTTGATTCTTTTGAGTTGATGACCCCTTCCTCGCTAGGTGTCACTGATGACTGGACCACATGCTTGCATTGTGTTTTTATTTTCCCCCTTCTTCACATATCACAACTTAACGTGCTTATTGTATTTTTCAAGATGCTGTCTGACTTCTTTCGGGACTCTCTGTTGCTGAACAGAGTGAACCCAATATTTATGCTCACAAAGCTGACAACACCTTTTCCTCAGTGCTGTAATCGCCAGGATTAAACGCACTAAAGTCATAAAAGACATTCTTGAAAGACAACAGTCACCTTAGAGCCTACAAAACAGAAATGGCAATCATATTTTCTCTGAGAAAACTCTGTAAAAATGCTTGAAAAACACCTGAAAGGCCTCTGAAAAGGCTCCAGAAAAGACTGAAAACCGCTTAACAATGCTCAGGTGTGAATGGGCCCTTAGAGTTTAAATTAATGAAGATTAAGAAGTGATCTGATTAAAGTGTTTGAAATTATGAAGAGAATTACTATAGTGGAACCCAGCTGTTACGACTGCTGAAGAAGAAACCAGGAACACAGTTGGAAACTCATCAAGGGTGAAATTGTACTGAAACTTTACAGAGTTGTTCTTCACACAGAGGACTATAAGACGCATGTTAGATAAGTGACTGTATAGCATGGTGGACAGTAGGACTGTGGAGACCTTCAAAACACAGCTTGAGGTATCTGGCTACAGGTACAAGGAATAGCCACAGTCACCATGAGACACTCACTGTTTCTTGACACACTTCTTCTAAAATAATGAACCTTCTGTACAAGTCATGTCCATGCCACCCCTGTCAGGAAGGCCATCAAGTCTGTGGTTTCAGCTTTTATCCTCAAGGTAACCAGAAGACACCAGAGTGCCATTTTCAAACACTGGCTATAATTGTATCTGACATACACCACAGTGTGCAAGGAAGCCAAAAGAAATGGGTGCCCAGTGCAGTGCCAAAGAATGCAAAACAGACAAGGCAATCGCAGAAATGATTATTGAGATAGTAGGCAAAATGAGCCATTAGCACTGCAATCATTTCTTCCATATTTCCATGTGAGAAATTCTGTGTTCACATGTTATGGTAATTTTCAGCGATACCATTTGTGATGTCACACCTTCCCACTTCATTCTGTTCATGTACATTTCCAGTCAGATTTTGCAGAAATTATATTGACTTCCTGCTTGAAATTTGCAAAAAAGGGGGGAAAGTAAAGGAAATAAATGCCCTAAGCAGGTGTGGTGTTGCACAAGAATGCAATGCCCCCTCCAAATGCCGTTTTTGGCTTGTCGATTTCCAGTAATAAAATACAATTGGTTCGGGTTCTCTCCAGATTGCCCCACTGTGAAGTTCTGCAGTACTTAAGCGGCCCTTCATATAGCATGTTTGTGCTCAATGTAATGAATGTAAAAGCAGAGCCCAATTTAGTTACCTGCCAAAAAAGCAAGGACACCCACCTGGTTCTGGCTGCTGGTGTTTGTGGAAAAGGAGTGTCCTGCGCCACCTTATGTATTTAGGACAAGAATTAAAGCAACAAGAGGTCAGCATGCAAGCATTCACAAATGCATGGCAGATTTGAAATGGATTCATTCTGTAGAAAATGAATATTTTTGTATTACATATATATTAAGTTGAGAAATATTAAGTATGGTTTGGTTAAAAAATATACCTACAGAAATGATCCATAAACAGCTTGGCCCTCTTTACATGGTGTAATGGTAAAATCAAGCAAGACACAAGCTTTTCATATCCCCTTGGCCTGATGGTACGGCAGTGTGCCGTGTCCTTGGTTGAACCAACTGTCTTCCCTCTACATTCTTGCCAGTGTCGTCTTTAGAAACTCCCAACTGTAGAGTGTTTATTATCTACACCTCTAAACAGTGCCCGGTTACAGACAGTGGATATTGAAGATGGATTCTTTTGGCTTTCTTTGCTGGTCTGTAGAGAAAAGCCAAGCAAAATGACACCTTTTATTGGCTAACTAAAAAGATTACAATATGCAAGCTTTCAAGGCAACTCAGGCCCCTTCTTCAGGCAAGATGTAAACTTCCACTTAAGGTGACTTGTCTGTAGTCCCAGTGCGATTCCCAGGTCTGCAGCCGTAACATTTTGTAAAACTAAGTAATCGAGTGGAGGGCTGTGATGGCGTGGCATTGTGTCCTGCCTTCAGCCAGATGCCCTCAGGATAGACTGAGGCCATCAGAAGCTCTGCAGTAGGTGGCACAAAATGTCTGAATGGAGAAAAAAGTTCATCCCTAGATTCCTATCTGCATGTATGAAAGTAAATGACGATTTGTGATATGCGTCTCATTTAAATCACCCACATCTGGGAAGAAATGTGCAAGAAACAAACAATAATGATATTCCAAACCACACAAGTCAGAGCTTTGCTAAAAGAAACTGACTGTCAGTTGGGACGATTGACTAACTAGGATGAATGCTAAATGCAGTTTATTTTAAAGTGTGCATCCTGAAATGATGCAAGGCAGTGCTGGCAATGGGGTCATTTATTAGAAATTTACAAGGTAATTCAGCTAATAACTTTCTATCACACAGATACACACACATTTCGATTATTCAGATCATATCTGGGACAAAACCTGGATGATGAATGACGCCACGTGCTTTGGGGACTCCCCACATTAGGTTCATAAAATGGTGCCTCATTTGTCAGACAGTCTTGAGCTGTCAGTCCCTTCAAATCCTTCTAACAGAATTGTTCAGAGAACTCCTGGTAGGACAGAAATGTATTCATGGAGATTGTCTTGTGACATTGTATGTAACATCATTTCTTACTCAGCACCTTATCTTAAATCCTAACCCACTCTCCACGGTTTAATGGCAAAAGGATGTCTTGTGTAAAATGTATAAGAATTGTAATGTTCCATACGAGGAATGGTCCAAGATATTTATTTATTTTTTTTAGAATGTGTGAAGTTTCTAATGAATTGTCAGCATTTCTGCTAACCCCTCGGAACACATAGCTGTGCACTTTGGCTAGCAGACAGTATTGAAATTATTCTGTGACAGTGACTGGCGTCCTATTCACTGTAATGTCATTTTACCAGATTGTTTTTCTAAAAACAATCCAAGCAGTGTCTTGGTACCTTACAATGCCAGGGGAGATGGCACATGGCCTTGCGCTGTCTCCTCTGAAGTGTCCCTTTTGCCCAATGCCCTCAGAGAAATCTAACATTTCATGTGTAGTTTACTTGTAATTGCTTTATATGCCATATCCTCCGGACAACTGCCACTGAGATGGTTTAGTGTTATTATGTTAAGGAGTGTGCAGGACAGAGTGACACTGGACCAACATAGGGAAGTAGTGAGGATACCCCAGTGTCCAGGTCCTTGAAAACAGGAAATCTGAAATAATTTAAACATTTCACCATCCTTTTCACAAACTGACATATGCATTCAGTTTGATGATTGATTAATTTTATTTTTCAAGATCAACTGTCATAACGATTTCAATGCAGCTCTTGTAATAGTGGGAGGTGTTTGCCCCTTTGCCAAATAAAATGTCGGACAGACAGTCTAATGCAATAAGTGACCTGCTGGCCGGTAATGTGCTTCACCTCTTGGATTTGGCAGAGGAGCGACCTGTTTCATGGCAGCAGTAAACCGCTTTCAAAATGAAGCTTTTTTTTTTTTTTTTTTTAAACTTCTGCTCTCAAGCAAATTAATTTAAATTGGGATGAAAAGGTCGTGCTGTGATGAGAAGTTTCTTCCAGGCTGGTCAGTAGACTCTCCTTTCTTACCAGTTCAGGCAGAAGCTATTGTTTTCTCAGAATCAAATGGGACTGATAGGACTGTCTTTGTAAAATGGGACTACATTTTGTCCAGAGAGCCATGGTACTATACTGCATTGTTACTTACTGGACCACCAATGCCGCCAGTGACCAAGGTGGGTGTTCATATCTTTATGCACTCCAAGGCCCATTTGAAGGTTGTGTCCAGAGCTTTCATGCTGTTTTTGAGATGAGAAGTTATTACTTTGGAGTTGTTGAAAGGACCCGATTCCACTGTGCTTTCAGATGATTCCTGTGTAGCCTGCCATTTTCCGCAAGTAGCTTTTACAGAGGCAATGTGTCTGAGCATTGATAGGATTGTCCTCATTTGTAACAAGACCTTGTGTTTGTGACATTCTTATGTGAACATGCCGCTTTGGAAAATGGATGGATGAATAAATATCGGGTAGTCCTTTTGATTTGTTTTCAATTGTTTACAGTTAAAGCTTTAGTGGCCCTCCATGCAAATGAAAAAGAGGGGACTTTTTAGAAAATGGCTGTGGCCTTTCAGCAGTGTCAAGTGGCATCCAACCTTTGTTGCATAAAGAACAACAAACTTGCAAAATAACTTTTGAAAACGTACATATCTAACATGTTCAAAGAATAAACTACCCCATGCACTCCTGCAGTCATGTTTGTTCCACAGAATGCATGAAGATGTTGCCAGGCCGAGCACCCCTCTGTTTACATACTGTATGTGCCAGGTAGAGGAGGAGCAGCACATGTCATGTATGTGTCTCCTTGTGAATGAACTGTTCAAAGCAAAATGTGCTGCAGTTGACATGGAAACAGAAGGCCAGAATGGACCAGCAGACCTCGAGCTGGTCGAAATGCAGTAGTTGGTAAAGCGTGCGCTGGCTGAGCACGTGCTGCAGGGGATTACATGTGAAGAATCTATTTAAGAAATTCGAGGACTGGTGGGTCAAACTCCGCTATGTAACCTTATTTAGTTGACAAGATCCCCCTGCCTATCAAGCGGCCACGTGCCACTGGAAAATGTTGGCTCTGAGCGCAATGGTGTATATTTGGATTTTCTGCCTGTGAATAAGCAGAGTGAAATGGAGCAGCGAGGAGAGGTTATATTTACTCCCATGTTCCTGGAAGGAAAGGAAGGCAAGGCAAGGGGGGTCTCTCAGAGAGCCTTTTTTTTTTTTAATCAAACTATCACCTCCCAAGCAGGCAGGCGAGAGTTATTCCCACGCAGCTCCCTCCGCCACGATCCTCGCTCTCCTCCCTCCAGTCTCCGCTCTGACTCCGTTCGTTCACTTTATCTTCCTACTGCATCGTGTTTACCTAGCAACACACATCACCCGTTACTGGCCTTCCTATTGGTCATTTCAAACCACGGCTCAGACCAATCGCCGTCCTGTTACCATGGCACGGAGAGTGTTGCCGGGTGGAATTTGCTGCAGGCACGTGAGCCCGGATTCCTGCTGCCTTTTAATCTTTGGTGTCTGGAAGCTCCAAACGTGATTTACTGGAACTCAAGTCGCACATACGGGAAAGCGGTCGCTGTCATGGGTGACAGGGTGCTTGATACGCTCCTGACACCTTTTTTAATTATTAGCTTTGATTAAAAGTTTGTCAGAATTAACAGCGCAGTGAAACCATGCGACTTTCACTCGACAAAAAGCAAGCCTCCATTATGAAGGATTTGAAATGCTTGCCAGTTTCGCGACCGTGCCGTGGGCTTTCCTGTCGGAATTGGTAGCTTCTTGTATTGTGACCATCACTTATATTACAAAAAAAAGAGGAGTCGGGGGGCGCCTGCAACAGTAAAATTCTGAGCATCACAAGACTCATTCTGGATCTCCGAAATGAAAGGGCGGGGAAGGCGGCGTGTCTTACAGTCTCTTCACCCTTCACCTACTGTTAACGCAACATCCGCCTGCATGGCGCTTCTCCGGCGCCAGAAGACTCTCGTTTAAATGCACAGCTAAACGCACGGACGTGAACGGTGAAGCCTCTGCTCGTCAAGCGGCCCAAATGGACGGCCTGTTTTGAAATCGATCGGACGCTTCCGGCGGCTGTCGAGCGCTCGGCCTCTCTAAACCCAAGATAACACCACCCCCCTCCCCCCTTTGAGTTCCAGGGGCGGAGCCTGTCGGCTCTCTGGTTAACTAAGCCCGCCCCCTCCCGCTCGAGCCTCTTACTCATGACTTTCTGAATTATTTTCAGGCATTACAGGCAGGGTGGGAAATTGTTAAAGCTTTACATCATTGACCCCCTTCCTTTGGAATTGGGATGCAGCAGTCGTTTGATCCTGGCCAAATGAAGGTTGCAGGAATTTGGGTTATCATCCCATGTTGTAGTTAAAGCCGCCTCCCCGAGCGACACTCTTCGCGAACGGCTTTAGTTAAAAATGAACGCCAACTAAAAGATACTCATAAGTTCAGATCGAATTAGCCAGAGCTGAAAAGTCAATGACGGCCACATTCCAAACCCCAAAGAAATGTAGAAATTGCTTGATAAAAGAAATAAAGACAGTAAGCATGATCTTTCAAGTTATTAGAGCAACTGGTTCCTGCTGTCCTTCTTGGCATATTCCGATTTCTAGGCTACTAGTTGCTCTGACAGGGTATGAATATCTCGCCAATCGTGCGCCATGTATTTTACAGCACTTTTAGGAGCTGACTGTATGCTTTAATATCTGCAGTCACCCGAATGCTCGATTCATTTGCGCGGGCACGTCATTCAGTGCCTTAGCTACGACGGAGGACAAGAAATTTTGGTCGCTCCGCCCGCCAACATCGCGTCCAATGAGCTTGAACCTTTTTGACCAATCGGAGGGAAGTTTCCGTGGCGTCGGGTAGCAACAGCTGCGGGGACGCGCCAGGCGGCGGCGGCGAGGGGGCGCGGTGACGTTGCTGCATTTAAGTTTGCTCAGATGCCGAAAATAAGAAGAATGCAGGGCGGTCGGGGGCGCGCGCGGCGATTTGGGAGCGCCTTTCTGCGATCAGCAGGCGAAGTCACAAGTCACTGTGGATTCTCAATATGAATGTCAGTGTCACATACATCTGTATGGAGACTGTAGCCTCGTGCCCAATGCAGAGAAAGGAAGAGACGGACACTTTGTAAACGGTGACCGTCCATTTCACCAGACATCTGGATTCCGTATTTTACCCGTTAACGGTGTGTAGTTTGCACTTTGACCCAACGTGTTCAGTTAATGTGTGCGTTAATGAGGACTGACCTGGCTTCTAGTCCAGGGTTGGTCCCTGCCTGTCACCTGACGCCGGTGGGCTAGTGCTCCCACTTATTTGGGGTCTGAAGGGGTTCGGGCATGTGCAGTAGATTTTTAAAGTGTTTGAAAAACTGGACCAAGTGGCTGTTAAAAACGTTTTCTGAAAAGGTATAATGGATGCCTTTGCCATACGTTAATATTGGCCAACCCTGTGAGATGTGTGACATTTATAATTTTAACAGTTCATTGTGAAAGCCCTGAGCTGATGTAAAACTTTATTTATAATTCAATCCAATTGTCCCGACATGTGCACACACACACACACATTATATACATATTCCTTTGTTCTTCAGAGACTGTCAAGCAGAAGTAGTCCACTTTGAGTGTGTTTTCCACATGTTCTGAACCCCTCCTTATGATGCATTTCCTGCTGTCAGGGTACACAAGCCGCACTCAGAGGACAAACATGGCACTGCCAAGAGTTGTACATTTCTAGTTCCCTGCCCTTCAGTCTCCTGGAATGACACTCGGCCTTGCTGAAGTAGGATGGGGAGACGGAGTTGTTGGCTTTGTAGAGTAATAATAATACCGAGACAGATAAGGTATCTTCAGGGGCACAAACGCGTGATTTCATAAGGTGGCAGTAGGACAAACCGTAGGATATGAGGTTAATCGAAGCTCTTAGAAGACGATATGAAGGTAACTTGTCTTTACTATAGCACTCATTTAGAATGAATACAGTTGGTCAGATGAGCATCATGACAATTATTGTTTCAAAATATTTTGTGCTTAGCATGATACTTCCAAAAATCTGGCATTGTGTATTTCCGGAATATTTTAGTTTATGCAGCAACTTTCCATCAGTGCTTGTTGGTCGTCTTCTCAGTTTACCATTTGATGCCGGTGTAAGTTATGGGATGTGTCCGGCAGGGTGAAGCCCACGTAGAATTGCAGTTTTTGTGTAATTTGTATACATGTATTTATGTGCGTGAAGATGGAGTGCCAGTAGAATGCCTTGAACTAGGCTCTTGTTAGGTGTTTCTGCACAGTCTCCATTTATGATCATATTTTAAGAATCCACCATATTGTTTCAGTTGACAGAATTTATTTCTAAAGGGTATGCTGTGAATACATAAACTCTGACAGTTGCAAATGACCTTAGCTTTGGCTGGACATTAACAAGACCACACAGTATTTGTAGCTAACAAACAAGCTTGATGGACTGAATGGTCTCCCTCGTTTGTCAAATTGTTCTGTTTTCTGTGCAGTGACAGTAAACACTTGTAGGGTCTGGGAGACTCAGCCCTGCTTCTACAGTGGTTAGAAAAAAAGAAGGAAAAATAGTAAGTTTTAAATGAATGCAGGCAAAGTGGTATAGTGGGAAAGGTTTTGGACTTCAAACTCTGAGGTTGTGGGTAAAAATCCTGCTACTGACAGGGTGGCCCTGAGCAAGTCACTTCACCGGAAAAAAGTGTAATCAATTGCTGTTCAAATGTTTTAAGTGGCCATGGATAATGACGTCAGCAGAATAAGTAAGTAATAAAATAACAACTCTGGATGTTTTCCAGGTAAAACTGTTTTGAACTTTCTTTAATGAAACTTCTGAGAAACTAATGAGGAAGTGTCAGAAGTCTTTTTTCTTACAATTCTGTTAGCACAGGGCTACACCGAGTAAAACCTAGGGGGGTGCGGGAAGAGTAAAATGCATGTGTAGCCTATTGGACGCCACAGGATCGTCGCATTCGCCAACTAACCCAGAAAGATGGCGATAGACGCATTTTTAAAAGGCAGTGCAGAAGGGCAGCACGTGTTTGTAGGCTGATCAGAATGAAGCCATTGAGGTGACCTAAGAGCTGCCCATGGACAGAACAGTATGGGGTATCGTCAGGGCCCGAACGGCACGGCACCGCACCTGGATCCGAGAATTGCGCGAAGCGCGTGCTCGCTGGGGGAGGGTTGGCGGGAGCGCGCGGACAATGGCGCCTACCCAGTCTAAATATAACTACTGGCTTACTATAAATGGAGAGGGGCGTCTGGGCAGAATAACCTCCGATGCTCAATGAAGCCGGTGTGCCATCCAAAAACGGCGAATTAAGTGTTTGTCGAAGGCACCGAGATGTGTGCTCACATGCCACACTCGATGTTCGAGCCTCTTTTTGTCATTTAAAAGTTGGAAGCTCGCCTGTGTTTTGGTCTCTGACGCGCAGGGCCACTGTGAGCGGATCTTCGTGAATATTCATGAGCTAAGGACCGCCTCTTCCCTCCCCGGACCACCCGCCTCCTGTGGTGTGTGGCTGGCGGAGAGAGTCCGTGCCCAGGGTGTGGATCATAACCGGGGAGTGCTTTTCAAACCCGGTGGAGGAGGAAAAAAAAAAAAAAAAAGAGGCGGAAAGAGCACGGACTATGTGTTAAAGTGTCGGAGAACGTGCAGGGACCGAGCGAGACCGCGCAGAAGACACGAGAGGGGGGCAGCGAGGAGAGTGAAAAGGGGCGCGAAGGTGGAAGACGAAGGCTGCCTAGCAGGACGCGGGTTCCGGCGAGCGGAGCTCCGGAGAGGCCCGAACGGTGCAGATTGCTGCAGACTCAACCATACCCCGTAAGATCGCAGGTCTTCGGCGACGCAGGAGCCTTGCGAGGACGAGGACGAGGACCAGGGACGTGAACGTGGTGGTGGTGGCGGCGCGGATTTGGTGTCCTCTTCCGTATGGGAGAAGGAGCAGCAGGAGACGCTGAAACTGAAGCCGGAGATCGCCGAGGCCGCGACGCAGCAGGCGCTTTCCTGGATGGAGTGTGTTCGCTTTTCATTGTTCGTATTCGCATATTCTGAAGCTGCACCCTGATCGAAAAGTCTCAGCTGGCCGTGGATTGCTTTAATTTGGGAATGGAACCTAACAAATGAAAGGAGACGTGCGGGATTTCGTATCGGACACACGCGAGTCCTTTTCGCTTGACAAGATTGAGCTCATGGATGTTATGGACTGGAACCACCGCCCGTGCATTAACGAAATAAAATAATTATTGTTTTTCAAGTTGTGCCTAGAATCGCCTGTCGTGTTTCTGTCCGGTTCCTGCTTCTTTCTCTAAAAGGGAGGTGAATGTGCAAAGTCAAGAGCTGTCATTAAAGCTACGCCAAATCGCTGACCTTACGCAACCTGCCAGCATTAGAGGTCACTAGTGAACATCTGCGATGGAGCTCGCACTTCCACGCTAGTTGACGGGGACAAAGTCCGTGGAGGTGTCCGGCGTGAGTTCCGTGAGTAGCGGTTGGTAGGCTTCAGCTGCTTTGGAACATCCCAACCTGAAGAGTGCGTCTGTCAAAAGTGGAAAGATTTGGAAAAACACTCGTGAGCTGCGCTTCTCTCTTCATCGACTCTCAGAGACTGCAGTTCACTTACCAGCACCATTTTGGAATATCCCGAACGCCCGGTTACTTATTACAACTGATGACAGTCGTGATGGGGTAAATCCAATCCAGAGACCCCTGAGAAACTCCCTCCCCGCCCCCTCAATTGTCGTTTGGCCGTCGCTCGTGATTCCATCCTCTTTTACCTTTGTTTACGTGGACGACACCCGGCCTCCTGGGCTCTCCCCCCAACCCTGGTCATGCTGCTCTAGTGCCGATTGTACTGTAACTTAACTTAGCTGGGAAGATCTTCTGCCCAAGAGTTTGCTCATTATTTTTTATGTTGTGCAACCAAATGAAAGCAGATGATATATTTTTAACTTTTTTTTTTTTTGTAACTGAGTGAAAACAAAATGTTGCCTGATTTTTATGATGTTGCCTTAAAAGAGAGAACCGAAGAGGAAATTTACAAGTTAGCCTGCTAAAAGAAACTGAGATTTTAAGGGATTTTGGTGCCTTCCCCTCCTTTTTAGCTGCTGTTCAAACTCAGGAGTGCTTGGAGTATCAAGAAATAATAAGACTGGGATATACACATACCTAGCTTGCCTTTCCATTTTTTTTCTTGTAACTTTTCCTCCCTTTGCTTTTGTCTTTACTGTTTCTCATTATTGATCACACTTGACTGGATCCTTTTCAGTTCTGAGTTGTTCACTTTGCAACGTGGATTTTGCAGGATTTTGGATTACAGGATATCCTTTTAAATATTTAAAATGGTGATCACCTCAACAGTGGAGGAGGAAACCTCTGCTCAAGGACTGTTGGCCTCCTTACAGACAGAATGGATAAGTTCACAAGAATCTGGTCATTGCCGGCCCAGACCCAAAAGACCACCGAAAACAAGTCAGTATATTATCAGTGTTTTCCAATTTGTTTGTCCTGGCTAGCTAGCAGTTGTTGTGTTGTGTTTATTTTTTAGAAAGGACTCTAATGTCAAGTTATTGTTACCTCGACGAATCTTAAAGATCAATTCTCACCTGTATTGTTGGGTCATGATAGGTAATGGGAATGCTGTGAAGTGTGGCTTGATTGGCATTTTGGTACTGATTTCAGCCCAGTGAAACTGGTCCACAGGATGGGCATCGCTTACTTGATGATGCAGAATGCTTATGTCCAACGCAAAGTTTGTGATAAACCGTAGTGTAGTTTGACATTTCTGTGTAGCGGAATTGTCAACGTTAAACCTGTTCAACCTGTGACTTTTTCACGGTTTGATTAGTATTTTTTGGGTAGTTCTGCTGAAAATGTACAAGAAACGTAGGCGACCTATGAGATTGAGAGTTGTGGCGACAGTTCTGTAGACTCCTGCTCGTATGGTGCTTTGTGGAGGCCGTAGAAGTAGGCACACATTTTCTTAAGTACAAGTCGGTTCTTCATAATGTGGACTCCGTCCTATGGTTTGAGGACACACATCTGCACTCCTCTCATACAGGAGGTTTGTTTCCTAACAGCCTCACTTTAAAGTACTTTAGTTGACCATCCTGAGGCCTGTGGTATTATTCTGGTGTCAAGAAAATGTTTGTAGCAATTTATAAAGTGGGTGGAAAGTGTTCGTGATGCTGGGACACATCACTGTTTTAGCTTTTATTTCATTTCTGTGACTCTTGTCACACCTTTTAATTTTAGAGGGATTAGGGGTAAAGGCTTGGGACTTTGTTTCTGGCTTTTTGATGTTTGTGACATTTATCTTTTGCCTATTCCTATTTTTCTTTACAATCAATTAAAAGAAAGGTGTGTGCATGACTAACAACACGTTCTTGCTTCTTGTATTTGTGCGATTCATAGTCTGCTTTGACATTTGCTGACTTTAGGTAATGATAGTGTACTAGGGCAGCCAACTGTAAGTCCAATAGCCCTCATGACAGCCACTTAGCCTACATATGTTGATATGAGCGATGGTTGGCGTGTGTGGTGCTGCAGGATTTAGGTATGTTGTAGAGGTGCACCAATAAGGTGACAGGAACAGTAGTCCCCCAAATGTTAATTGTTGATTGGACATCAGGCTTAAAGTCATGCTCAATGATATGAAGGTAATGTCTGATTAGGCACAAGACACTGACAAATTGTAGCTGTCTCAAAGAAACCAGAGAGAGATACAAAGACATTCAGAAATCAAATGAATGAGTTACAAGAGCAACGTTAAAGACCTTGGGTCTCTTTTAACATGCAGTCCCACATACCCCTGGCATGTTTTGAACAATGAAGGGGAGAAAGGACCGTTCATCAAGTCTGTTACACCAGGATAACGATTGATTGGGAGGCATGGCTCATTTAGGACAATCTGCAAAATGGGAATGTGTCAGTTGTGCAACCAAAGGATCTGATGCCACCCCAGCCCCCCTTGAGTTGAATTGAGAGCTGCCAGGGTACTGTGTGCATCTCCACTTGCAATGCCCTCTTTTAGATACAAGTTCTTTCATTGGCAGTTGAATTCCCACCAGCTGGTCTTTTTGGGCATAACTGGCAGGTCTCCTAAAAAGTAAATTCTTGTGTATGCTTGGATTCCACATTGTTGCACTGTCACGTGCCATCTGGAAGAAGTTATTTTAAAATTATTTGAGTAGATAACTATTCCTTGTATATTCATTCAAGTGTAAGGACTGCCAATGCTGGTTGGGACAAGGCAACCAAAAGGAATGACTCGTGTAGCAGACCCTGTGAAATGGGTCAGCAACGTTGCACATCAGCGTTTTCCTGTACTAATTACCGAATATTGATTTCAATTGTTGTATAAACTTTTAAATTATGTTTGATGTGGGACATCTTGCATATGACAGTCACCTTTTAAAATATTAGAACGTATAGCCATATATGTAAGCACTGTAAAGCAGATGTCTCTCCTTCCTTTCATTAAACACCATGTTTATGACTCGGCCGCTCAAACTTTGGGTGAAGGCAGTCGTAACATAACTGTTTGAGTTATAAACTGTGAACTAGGAGGCCTGAAGACGCTGGGAATGGCTGGCCATCCAGTATTGACGAATATGACGCCTGGATCTGGTCAATTGTCCTCTAAGAGGTTTATTTTTATTTTTTTGGACTGTTTAAATGTAGGGTTGTGTGTCTTTCAGTCAGCTGATAAATAATCGCTGGCCTACATTTAACCAGAGTGGTTGGGTTTAATGTGCGAGTTTGAAGAGCGTCATATATTTTCACCAGAATTGCAGTAATGTGTCTGTTCTTGGTGTTCTGCCATTGTAATATGAATGTTTGTGTCTTCTCGGTGGTTTTCCTTAAACTAAAGTGGGATAGTGTCCGACTGGTGATGTTTGTGTGTAGGAAGTGGGAATCCCCACCCGTTTTGATTCCACTCTTTGCTCATGTGGATGTGGACATGTCTAACATAGAGTCCTTCACTTTTATGTCTTCTGTCAAGACGAATTGTGTTGTCGACCCTTTGTAGTTTTGTAAATGGAAGATACTTTTAGAATTTGTAGAACTGCCTTTTTGGAAATCACGTTTTTGTTGAACAAATGAATACCAGAAACAAGTTATGGTTTCTTTAAGTTTCCATTGTATTCAAACTGTAACTTTCCCTCCTAATGGAAGCACCGTGAAGCCTGTCTGAAGGTTGACAGTAAAGTCCAAGTTACGCTGAGGTCTGATCTCACGGTATTTGAACCTTCAGCTTACCTTTGGAGGCGCAGTATGAATTCACCTTTGGGAATAGACACTCTCACGGCTTGTCGGGTGAGGCCTCCTCATTCACCTTAAAGACTCGATGGTCCCCAAACCTTTTGAGTAATAGGGTTTGGCTTCTCTGCTGAGATGAGAGTTGACATTTAAGAGGACAAATGCTTTCATCCCAGTTGATGGAAATGAGATTGTTTTTGCAAATGAAAGCAGCCGTGGCCCTGAGGCTGTGAGCTAAAAGTGTGCGTGCAAGAGTTGGGTGTTCAGTGTTGGCTGACTAGTAAGGACGGACTGCCTTCAAGGTCTCCAGTGTAGGTGTTTTGGATGGTGGCCTTGTGATCATTTAAAATATTTTGTGTGGTTTTTGCTCTCTATTTTAAATGTCAGGTCTGATTTGACCGTTACACTTTCCTTTATTTTCATATCAGTTAGATATTATCCTATCCCAAACATTGCTGTTTAAGGTTTATACAGTGCTTGGCTAGATGGGTGATTATTAGACCTTTGAAAAATAGAGTTGCACCTCTGTAAAGTCCAGTTAGTTTATACATTCGAAGGCTGTGATTTGTTGCATTAAAAGGACCACAATAGATGTTTGGGTGTCTTTGCAATTCAATGTTAGCCATGAACTGAAAAGTTCAACTTTAGACATACGGGTTCCTGGTAACCGATAATAACACACAGCTTAGCTGTAGGGATGGAGACAGAGCTTATTAAAAATCATTAGTGTCTGACTTTTTTTTTTTTAAGAAACAAATATTCAAGTTAAAAACTCCTTCATCGGATTTAAATGCTGTGCAATTTGCCCTTCATGTCCTGTTGGCAGCCAAGTTAAAGTAAAACGTCAGCCCTCCATGTCCCAGGCCACAAGTAACGATGAGTATGCAGAATATTCAGCAGTGCCATCAGCGAATCCTTTTTCTTTTATTAAAAATATTGGAATCAGCTTTTTGTGTGATGCTCTTCATTTACAGTTGTATGTTTTTAAGTGAATTCTGCATTCACACTCTTTAAAGAAACTGGCCAGCCCCTTCTGGTCTTGTGGAGATCTAAACCGGCCACCCACTGAGATTAAAAGTTCAAGGGGAGGCCGCCGAGTAAGCAGGTTATACGATGGTGTCGCTCATGTCTAAGTGGACTAGTAATGCAGGCCACTGATGACTGCTTAACAGGGCAAACCTTGGCAAGCTGCTGGGAGTCGGGGTCTTACAACACTGTTACTGTGACGTCTTTTACAACTTTAAGGCGTCCTAATGGCAATGCACAAAGAATATGTTTAAGTCATCAGTTTTTTTGCCAAAATGACATGGGACAAATCTACCGATAATAGATGCATTGTTATGTGCTTTTGAACGCAGATTTAGAAATGTTTTTGGGTAGCTGCAAACAAACTTTGTCTTTTTGTTAAATGTGAAGGGAGGGGGGATCTTTATTAAAAATAATCAGCATTTGGTTCCAAGTGAGAGCCTGTCATGAGCCACGCCGACTGGCACCAGAACAAAGATTAGAAATTTCAAAACCACTACACATGTTCCATGACCCGCCCTTCTCTTCTTGTCCCCTAATGCATGTCTAGTGTAAATACGCTTGTGTCAGGCTTGTGCTGTGTAATATTTAGATTTTTTTATGAGATGTGCGTTTACACGTCCGGCCCAATGTTATCTCATTCAGATATTTTCAAAGCTCCCCGACTGAAAGTACGTGTTCCACGTGTTGGTGTGCGCGCGGCCTTTCCTACTTTCAGTCTTGACTGCACTTCCTTTCAGTTTGTCTTCTAGAACTTTGAAAACCACATAGGCCTCAAAGTGGCCTCCATTCTGCTAGCTTGTACACGTTTTTTGGTCTCCGCTTGTCTTGTCATGGCAGTGAAAGTCCGTGTAGTGGGATATTTTGGGGTGTTGTTATGGTGACTAGAATCAGTTGAGCACACCAGGACTGAACATCTTTGGTCTTTACACCAGAGCTCTGCCCTGTTTTTACACTGTTTATTGATTCTTCTCATTGAGAATGCTGTGTTACTTCTTATTCTTCTTATTTAACACGTTGGCGGCCGGTGTGGTCCTCCTTGCCTTTCTAATTAGTGTTACCTTACCTGCCTGTGGCCACTTGCACCCGTCAATATTAAAGGGCTTCTTCTAAGTGCTTGTTCGCGTTGTGGCAGATTTCTGCTCAAGCCACTTAATGCCTACATCACTGGCAGGCCAAGTGCAGTACAGTAGTTTGTTAAAAGTGAAGTTTAACTTTGTGTTTTGCTGCCTATGTAAATGGTGGTCAAAAAATAAAGCCGCCTAATTTTTCTTCCCTGTTTGCTCAGCTAGCTGCCTTCATTTCCTGATGTGTTTCTTGTTAAATCTTCTTATTGACATGATTGAAGCTGATGACGCCGTTTGAAGTGGCTGTAGACGGCAGACCTGCGGGTATCGCATGGAGTAGCAAATCCGAGCACTGGGGAAACTTGCGTCAGTCGCGTCACACGCTGGCATTGCAGGGTGAGACTCCCATTCATGAATGGCATTCACTTCACTGCTCTGCTTCTGAAAGTTAGTTGGCTGTTTGATGGCTCATTGTTGTGTGCGATGGAGGACGACGTTGACGTGCTCACAGCGCTTTTACTGGTATTTATTTTGTTCTTAGTTGAGTTGATTGCTGTGTAGCGCTTTTCACTGAGTGCAGGCACAGAGCGAGCGCTGTCACAAGTACACATTTTACAAATTTCTAAATGCGTAATTAGTATGCATAACGACACAGATTTGTTTAAAGACACGGGTAAGCAGCTTGAAACGTAACGTTACAGTAACATAAACGGGCACCAATAATTAATTGTTGAACAGTGGCTGTATCTGCTTCACATGCCATTTTTTTGTGTTTGGTGTTCGTGTTTGATTCTTTTGTTTAGCTTATTGCCTGTTAATATCATTAATTATGTTAGAAATACTATATGGATCATTTGTTGTTTGCTTGCTTTGTGTATGTGTGTGTGTGTGTGTGTGTTGTGAGTGTGAAGGCTTGTGGCTGCTGAGTGTTACTTGAGGTTTCTTCTGCGTTCTTTCCTTTCTGGATTCTGTTTTAGGACTTGTTTGCTTTGGGCTACGCTATTATTGCTCAGGTGACTCCTTTCCATTTTGTACTCCCATGGAGCTGCTTTTGTTCAAAAGGCTTTGTGTGAAAATTCATGTTTCTTGTTGCCCCTTTGTGTGACTAGCCGGGTGGGCATTTTTGAGTTTTTTTGGGACTTTTGTGCTTGGGAACTCCTGAGTTCACAATAGCCACTTGATCATGGAGGAGTCCTTTGCTTTTTCTATGTGACATTGAGGTTACCAACACTGATGTATGAAATTGGTGTGTTTTGGCAACTGCGCTCATTCTTTATGTGTTCATTTGTTTGACGACTGTGGCACAGTGGTTGGCCTACCGTCTGTAAGCACCATATTCCATTTGTTTCCCTTGTGGTGTTTGCATGTATTCCCTTTGTCTGAGTGGGTTGCTCACAGTAGTCTGTTTTCAAGATTAATAACCAGCTCTGCATTGTCAAGTATGAGTGCTGGTGCACAGCATTAGACTGGTGCTCTGTTCTCACCTTGCTCTCATAGTGGTGTGGTTCCCGAGGCGGAGCAGTGGGGGATTTGAAGCCCCCAAGATGTATTGTATGACACTTCCAACAGACTGATCATGCGCAGGATTCATGTACTGGGTGCGCAGCTGTGAAGGCTTTTCGATAATGAATGGCATACCTTAGGAGGCTTAACTGTGGTGCCAGTCTTGGACTACCAGTCAGTGTTGAAGTTCTAGTGATTGTAAATCGGGTGTGGGCTGTGAGTTTAGTTTTGGTGCTCAAAGTTAATTTCTTGTGCTCAGCAGGCTTCTCACTAGGTGGCAGCTTGTTACTTGGTCCATCACAGAAATTGTACTTGTTGGTTACTTAGTCAGGTGTGTGTGTGTGAGTGAGAACAATGGTGATATCTTGGGAAATGACCACTCTCCTTGGCTTATGTGTGAATTTGATGAGTCAGACTTCCAGCACATCTCAACAGTCTTTCACAAGACATGCTGACATTGATGGCAATGAGCAAGACGTCGAAGGCTTAAGTGATGAAGCACTTAATTGTGAGTTTCACTATCTCACTGCCAGTTTGTTTAGTTGCCAGCTGATTAGGTTTTGAAAATCAGGATGCTAGTCTCCATTCAGGCTGAGGAGGATGCTAAGCTGTTCTGGCTGCTTCCTTATCAAAGGCTGTCTTGTCCAACAACAGGAGTGCCATTGAAGCACAGGCCACCTCTTGTAGAAACCAAGCTGCTTATGGACGTTTTGGGAGCATTACAAATTCATGAATGTACTACTTTGGGATCAGTTTGCATTGCTTAGTTTCTCATATGTAGCTTTGTTTAGGTATCGAAGAACAACTAGAAGTGAGATGGAGTGAAAGAATGGAAGTTCAGGAGAAGAAAATGATGTGATGGATTGAGTACCGGGAGATTAAAGGTGAAAGAAAAATGATGGACAGCGTTGGAGAGAAGCTGGGCCTGTGCAGACCAACTGTGTGCTCAGGAAGGGATTAGAGGAGGAGATGGAAGGATGTGGTAGTGAAGGAAGTGCAGAAACCCGGAGAAGGTGATGGAAAAGAACCAGGAGCCCCTGGATGAGGGGGAAAAGGACATGGGAGCTTGGACATGAGGCAAAGAGAGCACTTGACTTCCTCTGCTTGCCCATGACTTTTCAGTTTGGCGATATCAAGCATGTTGGGACCTTCAGGGTCCCCTGCCATGGCTGAACACCCTTGGTATTAAGCTCCTGAAGTGGCCCAGCCAAACTGTACGTGTGACAGTCCCTTACCGTGCTCTGGTTTGGATGTCACAGAACTCCTGTAACCCACTTAGCGACGTTCCATTCTTAGATGTGACTGTTGCCACTCTGTGAAACTGAGACCCAGGTGATCTTTATTAATAACTGGCATCTGACTCGGTGTGAACTTACACTTCAGGCTGTGCCAGCATGCACAAGTTTTTTGTGGGATAGACATGATCCTGTGCTAAGGAGTTTCAAGAAATGCTCTTGAGTATCCCATGACTCTTGTGGTAGAAGCCTGTTTACTCCGGCATTTAGTTTTTCTTTTGTTTATTGCGCTGTAAGAGTCCAGACACGAGGGCCTTTAAAGCTAGAGGATGGCAGCTTTAGATGGTGCCCGGTCTTTCATTAGAACATTTGTGAGGGTAAAAGGCCATTTAGCCCAGCTAGCTTGCCAATCTTAATCTCTTCATTTCTCCAAGTCAAGATCTGAAGGTCACCACAAGTCCACCTCATTACTTGGTCATTTATCTCACGTGTCTGTACGGAGTTTTTAAAGGCCTTGTCTTGCATTTGTGACCGTCCTCAGCAAGTACACACCAGTTTATGTGGAAGGGCCTTTCCACTATTGCCTCCCACTGACGTCTGCTGTGTCCGTTAAATTGCACGGCCGTAGTTTCAGGTTGAATTGACATGTGGCCTGTTGTGGCTCATACCGACCTCTTGATTACAGTTTGTCACTTGTCACCAGTGGTCGTGCCATCTCTTGTCCTTTGGCTCTTGAGCTGTTTGTGCTTTTGCCATGTAGGGTTGATTTTGATGATGTGGTTTAAGTGTTTTCTACAAAGCATGTCCTACTCTGTCTGCCATTGTGAAAATCCTCCTGGCATGGTCCTGACTCTCTCTTTTTGTATGTGTTATGCCATTTGCAGTGCTGTGGGTGCCAGCTCTAAAACACGTTGAAGAGCTGTCATCATTGTACCCTAGCAGTTTTTGATAAATAGATGTTGATGTGCTAATGATGCAAATGAAAATGATTGAGAAATTGAAAGCTGAAAGAAACCACGGTTGGCTTCATCTCTGCCTCCTTTTGTCCAGTGGAGATGCCACTTGGTCAGATGTTGAGTTGAATCTCCAGTGAATTTCAGAAATTCTGCCTCTCCATATTGTGTACACTGTATGAAAAGACACATGTGGCACCAACCTAACAAAAGCAAGGTGGTCTGCCCACAGGGCATCAGTGGCACAGAGTTGGTATGATGTGCATGTGAGGATAGCTCAGCCATTGGCTGCTCACCCCAAGTGACAGGATGGCTGCTTGCATTGCCTTACGATCACTTTGTGCTGTTGTTTGATAGGATGACTGGCTGCCCAGTGGCCTGCTCCGGGTCTCGTCTTTCAGAATGAGTAGCTAACGTTTTGCTTGTGCCCATCAGTCAGTGCTATTGGTCGTTTTCCTGCTTTGCTCATTTTAGTATTTGACAGCCCCTTGTAGTTACCAGCGATGCGATTGTTAGAAGGGGACACATTGGCGGTATTTCTTCCCAGCCTTGGTGAAAACTCAGATGTGCATTTTTGAATCTGAAGTCTGCCAGCTGCTCTTTTTGGGCTCACATTTCTCCTCTAAAAGTTGCTGCTTTGTTGTGCGCCTTCCTGGAGGGTCTCGCCTCACGGCCGTCGTGGTTGCTCGAGTCTGCCGCGGTGACAAGCTTGTCGATGATGTCATTTTCCTCGCTTTGTTGCCATTGCCCATTGTTTGCCTCCCTCTTCTCAGCTGCTCCTTTACGGATGCCCAACTTTAGGCAGCAAGTTTTGCTGGGAGGAGCGCGGCTGTGGGGGTAGCGTATTTTGTCCTTACAGGGAGTTGACGTGACCGCACTGGCGGCTGGATTGGAGGGGGAGGACAGCTGCTGTGCACCTCTCAGCTGTTGGCCTGGGTCACTGATTGGGTGGAGTCAGCTGGTTGCCAAGGTGATGCTGTGAGTGGCTGATGGCAGCTGTGTTTAGTCAGCTGTGTGCAGCGGCAGCAGCAGCAGCAGCATGGTGTGGTGAATTATGGGAAGGGCTGCTGAGGCAGCACAGAAGCAGGGTTATTTTTAGAGGCCCCGGGACTGGCCCTGGATACTAGCAGCCAATTGGGTGACTGGAGATGTTGGGGAAGTGGGGGAGGAGGGTGTTTGACCAATGGTGGGTCAGTGATGTGCGTTGGGAAGGCTGCCTTTTGTGCCGCTGTCATTGTCACAAAACCAACAACTAACTTTTTTTTTTTTCCTTCCCTCGTTCATCTTGTCCAACTAGTGGTATCCCGTCTGTGTCTTTCTCCTCTTAACAGGTGAAACAGTAGCTGCATGTCTGTGTGCTGTAAAGACCCAAAATGGGAACCTTCAACCACAAGATATAGGACCTCCGTTTTAGAGGGTCAGTGTAAGCAGATGTTAAGGCCACAGAGCTTGTGGCCTGGGTGTGTGTGTGTGTGTGTGTGTGTGTGTGTGTGTTGTACGTTGGCTTGGCCATACCTGAGGGAATGTTACCTTTGTCATCCTGGGCTGCACTTTGTCCACAGCCTGTGCAGTGGAGTGTCCCTGTGTTGAGGTGGTCTTTTCTGTTGGGCGTCCATTGCCACTAATTTCAGATCACAGTAGGGATGGCCTGATGCCTCCCTGTGAAGGACAGTTAGGCAGCAGCTGGAATAAAAAGGATCAAGAAGATGGGTTGATGAGTTCAGATCATTTAAAGTCCAGGTGGATGCACAAGCTCAGTAAGTGGTGTTCATTTGGCCATTGTTCACAGTTTGTGGTACGTAATTGGCATTTGATGTGTGCCACTTTCTAATTTTGTTGATGTATTTTGTAAAGAGAGTTTATCCATCAATCCTTTAACCTGCATTTTAGGTGTAGGGTGACTGGGAGCCCAGGGCTTATCCCAGCAGCACTGATTGCAAGACATGGTGTAACTCCTAGTATCAATCGCTAAAACAGGGCCAAGAATAATAAAGTGCAAACCAGACCAGAGCCTCGGTTCAGATGTCTTCTAGACAAGACTCCGGGCTGTCTAACTGATATGTGCTAATATCCCATGGTGCCAGAGTGTGCTGACGTGTTGTGTTGTGTGATGGTCAATGGACATTTGTCTAGACTCCAAACCTGTGACAGTATGACTACGGCTACTACTACCGGTTCTTATATAGTGCCTTTACCAGATGTGTAAGCAGGTCACTTGACTCTTTGGCGCGACTGGCGTATGTATAAGTGCAGGCATGTTAAGCATATCCTTGATCCTAGTGTATGAGCTGAAACATGTCCACCTTTATTGAAGCCCCCTTTACCCAAACAGGCCTTTTAGTTAGTTACAGTTAGTTAAGCTGGCTAGAAATTTACAGTATGAGGGACAGCAGACCCCCTGTGGCTTGCAGGTTTTTTGTTTCCATCGAGTTTCCCATTCAATCAGATATTTTCTCTCAAATGATTTGCATTGTTTAATTAGTTGCTTTTACTTTTTTCTTCTCTTTTTCCACATTTAGAAAAGTGCACTAGTGTGAAAGTTACGTTTGTAAAAATGTGTTTACGTTTTCCCGCTAGTTCACCCTTTCTGTGGGGTTTGCGCTCCTTTAATTGTATTCTAATAATGACAACTGACAATGAGGGGAATAGACGTCGAGGGCTACTTGAGAGTCTCAGTGGGAAATAATGGATGACATAACCAGAACACCTGGAAGAGCAGAGTGAGACTCGTAAAATCAGAATGACAAAAACCACTAAATGATCTTGTGTAACTTACACAAGTGGTTGGGATTTTCTAGTGATCATTTTCCAGATTTAGTTTTGTAATTTCTACATGGACATCAAACCACAGAAACTTGATAAATTAGACTTTGAATCCCATGAAAACTGAAAGAACAAAAAGCAATAGTCATTTGAGAGGTGCTGCCTGATTGGGAAACCAGAGCCATGCGGCGGTCCTCACTGATGCAATTGGAGAAAGTTACTGTGTGTTACAAAAGCAGAGTAAAGAAATCAGCTGCTGTTCCCAAACTAGTCTCCATATGAGTTGTCTTCTCAGCACCCTGTTTCCTAGATTGGTTGGCACATTTACTCAACCCCTCTTTGGTTATTGTGCCCCATGAAGTGTGTGGAGGGGACTGAGTTGGTCACCCCTGACAATTCAGCCATGCAGTGCTCCCATCACATTGGCATTTCCAGGAAAGGCAGATGTTCTTTGTGGTCTGACATACCCTTTTGGAAAGTGGCACCTGCCTCAGTCGGCCTTTGGGCTGAACACCAGCTTTCCTAAATCTATAAGCATGCAAATGTCCTACTGAAAAGCAGAAGGGGTGCCAGTATTGGACAGTGGTGTGCACCACATGTGTAATATTTTTCTAACCCAGTAGCCTTTAGTTCTAGTGGTGAAGTGAGACTCGTCCCTGCAGATGTCCCCACATGGTGGTTCACCTGACTGGAATGAGAGTTGTGTGAGATTGATGGAGGGACACGCGGATGAAGTTAAGGGTTCTCTCCACAGAAGAAGTAGCAGACTGTGGTAAAGTAGTTATTCATTAAGGCCTTCTCATCTGAGAAGTCCCATATCTACAGCCAGAGTGTGTCTGACTGGTCACCTGGCCCTTTGAGGACTAATTCTGGTACCCTGTGTTTGGCTTGATTACATTTTTGTTGCTTGTTCCTCTTCTCGGTTTTGACGACGGCTGTCCAGTTATCTCCAAATTGTTGGCCATGAGTTTGTCGAACACGTAGACCTGCTCATTCATAGATGCTGAAGCCAGCTGGCATTTATACACACTGAGCCGCAGCTTCGATGTTTGGGTCCAAAAGCAAACCTAGCATACTGCGAGCAAAGATATGAAGTGTGGCACTGTGAATCATCATGGCACGTTGGCTTATGTTTCTAGAATTGTCAGGAATGAGAGAGAGAGCGCTGCATGTGGAAGAGTCCAGGTGGTGGCACTTGCTCAAGGACCTGTGAAGCTTTTATACTTCAAGTACTAGAAATGTGGCGCTACAACAGCCAATGGATGTTGATAGTGAGATCTGATCACAGTAGCGATTAGTTACCTTGTTGTGTATTTGTTCATGTGTGCCACTTGACTGAAGGTGAGATGTAGCAGAGACAGACGTTGTAAATATGGTGCAGGGTGGAAGACCAAAGAACTTAAAAATGAGCTCCCTTGGCACGGGAGCACCTGAAACAATTTTCGCTCAAGGGCACTGAGTGCAGTCTTCCTCTGTTTCTTCTGGCAGTTCCAAATCCTCATTGGACTGGGCAGTATCTGAGTTGCTTCTTCTCTAGAGGATCTATTTCTTTTGATGATAGCAGCGGTTAGGGTTTGACGCTGTACTATAAAGAAAATGACAGCTTGAAATGCATGAGACTCGGTTCGTCTTGGCATCAACTTGGGTGCACAGATTAAAATCACTTCAGCCTCCTTCAGACCGTGGTCCACCTAGTAACATACGTAGTTTTTGCCACATAGAGGACTTTTGCTCGATTGTTATGAAAAGAGCATTGTGCAAGGCATGCAACATTTTTATTGTTATAAAATACCTGCACTTTTGCACAAATGTTGCACATTTGTAAAATCACAAATAAATGAAGCTTGTAACTGAGCAACTAACCAGTGGGCAAGCTAATCTTTAGTTGTGTAACTACTAAAGTGCTTCTTGAGGTGTCCATAAAGTTACATTTAAGAAATGCAAAGTTGACGAGTAGTTTGGCAGTCAGTGGATTGTGGAGGAGACCGTTGTCGTTCTTCAATTGTGCCGTCCTCGGTTGGACTTTAAGCTAGTTTGGTGTCTGCTGACCAAATGGAATGGTGCTCATTGGCGAGCGTTTGTGCGTGTTCGTACGTGGAGTTCATGATTAAAAGGAGCTGTTGGCACACTGAACTGAGGGCCCCAACACTGTGATGTGGTAGCTCAGCCTAATGTGGCACCAGGTTGGTAATGCACAGAAGCTCTGCACAATTTAAATATTCTTATTAGCATGTCATCCGTATACTGGTGACAGTAGTACAGTACCGACAACAGACCCCAAAAAACAACCATCATGGAATGAGAAAACTCAACTTCTAGCTTGTGTACTTTGACAAAAAGATGTTCAGCAGTCCAGCTTGTCAATCCATAAAAGTCATCAGGTGCACTTCTATCCAGCAAGGCCCAGTCGGAAGAACATCCAACCAGATCAGCTTGTAAAAGGCCTCCATTCAAAGCTTAGCTCACAGCCACATGTGGACAGCTTTCTGTGCATTGCATAAATGCTTGGATGTCACCGGAAGCAAAGAGGACCATTGGCATCACTGGCCTCTGTGGTTTAAGCCAGGTAAAGGTGTCAGTGTAACAGCACAGTTGAGTATCCACCATCTTCATGCCTGGTAGAGACCACATCAGAGCCAGACTGGCACATTGTCCATCTGAGAGATCTTTTGAGATCCGTTACCTGTACTCCTGCAAAATCCACACCCATGTGGTTAACAGGAGAATTGGGCACTGGTGTCCTGAGCAGAGGGTCTATAGCAGGACAATGCCAGGATACACACTGCTCTTGTGGCCACAGGAGTCCTGAGGAATGATTGCTGGCATTGACCTGCTTCCTTTTCTGACCTTAGCCCCACTGGGGCACCTTTAGGACCATCTGAATCACGATATCTGGAGTCATGCCCCTCTGCCTTCCAGTGACCAGCGACATCATCAGTCCTGTTTATAGGATACCATCTAATGACTGAAGACTTGTTGGCTCATTGTGCCAGTGGGGAGAGAGGAGTGGTGCCTGCTGGAGGCTGTCACGCAAGATATGGAGGGGATGGCAAGATGGTGGTTGTGCATTTTCTTACTGGTTGATATTATGTAGTTTGTGGTGTGCTGCTTTTTGTATTCTTGTTATTCTCAGTTGGTTCTTGTTTGGGAAGTGAGCTTTGAAGTTTGTCTTGACAATAAGTGCTGCTTTTATTTTTAGACTGCAGTTTATTTGTCCCCGGAGGGAAATTTGGCTTTTTACAGAAGCTCTTCAAATAGATCAGTAGATCTAGACAGTGTATAAGAAGCAGTGTGAATAGGTGTTAGGTAGCCTCATGACCCTGACCTCATATGTGTTGGTTAATAGTCTTGAAAAGCAGGCCCACCACCCTCTGTCATGCCCTGTGGCCCCAGGCTGAGAAGTT
The DNA here is from genome assembly GCA_026402145.1 of Polypterus bichir lapradei. Taxonomy (NCBI): domain Eukaryota; kingdom Metazoa; phylum Chordata; class Cladistia; order Polypteriformes; family Polypteridae; genus Polypterus; species Polypterus bichir. The sequence goes on from JANRMT010062827.1 coordinate 245,640, forward strand.
GCCATCCCAGAATGTAATGTAGCCATCAGTTAGGACTCGACTGTGCACCTGTGGAGGTGGGTGAGCACAGATGATGACACATGGTCTTCCTGTAGATGTTTAGGGGAGGAAGGATATCAGTGAGCCCACTTGTGACAGTAGCCAATATGTTGTGTATGAAGTTCAAGTCGTCAGTGATGGTGGCCTCTGTCCTAAAATGTGTGACCAACTTCTTTCTCTTGAGAGGCTGTTGATCAGACTTCATTGTGAGCCGTTGGTGATGTGACCATTGATGGGACACTGTCATAAGATAACAGGCAAAGACAAGGCCAGTGCCTTACAAAAAGAGCGTTTTGACACATGCCATCGCTGTCTGTTTGCTGATCGTTTAAACACATCTCAAGTGAATTTAATTCTTGTGTGCCAGTCATTCTGCTAATATTAACATTTCTTTGTGATATCTAGTTTAAACTTTAACAACAAATGGATGTATGTGTGAGGTGTGTTGGCTTCCTGCCTTGCACCCTGTGTTGGCTGGGATTGGCTCCAGCAGACCCCCGTGACCCTGTGTTTGGATTCAGCGGCTTGGAAAAAAAATGGCTGGATGGATAGATGAAGAAAGTTGGACTAGACTGTGTGCGTCCATCTTCTGACAGCCAAAGGTTTTCAAGAAAAGCCTGAATTTTACTGGTCCTCTCGTGTGTGACAAGGCGCTGGGAGAGGGGTAGACCACTAAAGTGAGTCACAGAGTAAAGTCACACAAGGCATCCCTTAAGGAGTAATTAAAAAGACGGTTTAGGTAAATCGAGCTTCGCTAGTTTTGCATATAATACAACTTTCTAAGCTAAAATTTTAATGGAAAAGAGGAAGACGCACTACTGGTAAATGAAGCAGTTGAGTCCATTAATGACAGGTAATGAGGCCGTTTTTCTCCCCTTAAGCAGATGACAAGTCTTATTATTGTAACCGGAGGCTTTAAGGTGGGCTGTGTTTTAATTGGAGGAGGAGGAGGAGGAGGAGTGATGAGGGCACTTGCTGGGATGTTGAATGTCAGTTCATCAGTAGCTGTGCTGCATGCAGGATGTGTCTTTGTGAGTCCCATTCACAGCTTTCTGTTTCAAGTCATCAATCAGCCTTCCAAGTTTACATGGTTATATTTCTTTAATGTTTCATTCAGAAAGGAAAGTTTTTTAAAGAGACAAAATTAAAAACTGACGTGTTTAACACGCTGAAAGTATTCAGTGCAGTGGACCCCAGCTGATATTTTAAAATGAAATTTTCACGGTTGAAACCCAAGGATACACATTTCGCACATACGCTAGAAAGTTGATCTTCACACAGAGGACCACAGACACTTGGAATTGGTGGCCGAGTAGTGTGGTGGGCAATAGGACAGTGGGGACCGTCAGATCTCAGTACATTGGTATTTGGGAGAAAGAAGTTCGGGACTGGTGAGCTTGTTGGTCTGGATGACGTGTTCTCGAACCATGGAAAGCCGTAGGGAAAGATGAAGTCAAAAGAGTCAGAGTCATGTTTGCAAAGCAGGACACAAGACGCCATCATGAAGAGCTGCCATCTGTGTGTGAATTTTAAACTTCTGAATATGGAACAGCAAAACCTGCATCATTCAAGCGACCCCTAAAATCTCGTATTTATTGTGCAATTCCAAATATTGCAATGCATGCCTAGATTGATGTGATGGCACTGGTTGCTGTGCTGTGTGCATTTGTTTCATTATGATTTTGTGTTATTTCCTGTTTTTCCCACTTGCTAATTTTGGTCACATACATTCACTTTGAACACAGTAATGTCTTGTGTATGTTTAAGTGGTCGCAACGAGACGAGGAGTGTTTCATTCACTTTTTAAATATTGTTTTATTGTTGTAGATTATAATGGATGATCTTGTCTCCTAGCATGGCCCCTCATTCCCATATTAGGGTGGTCTGCTAATTACTTGCATGTGTTCTTTGAACTATGGACCATTAGTGACGTCACTCATATTACCTTCTGTGTTCCATCCATACAGCATTGACTTTTTGAATTCTCAGTCGAAATGCCCCAGCAGCTGTGGTGGCTGCCTTGATGTTATGAAGTGTAACGGGCACAGTGAAATTCTCACTTGTGTGTCCAACCTTTGTGTGGCATCTATCCATCGCCGTGTTGAAAAGCGTGAGATAATGTCGCCCCTATATAAAGTAGTCCCTGGTCAGTCCTCAAGTAAAGCTGAAAACGGGCAGATAAGAAATGCTGACAAAGTGTGTCACGACTCTTTAGTACGATCAAAGTTTTGGGTGGTTAATGGTGTATGTGTGTAAGGGGCTTGGTACTTCCTCTTGTTTTTACATTTGATGTCATTCAGCCTTTATTCTGCATCTGCACTTTAGTTTCCACTTTGACAGCAGTCTGTCCCTTTTTCTATCATCATTAAGTATTAGAAGGCAACTATTGGGGCTAACAGTACAAGTTGTTAGATTTTTGTGTTCTTGGTGCCAGCCTCTGCTTGTCATTCTTATGTCTGTGATAAGGTGTGATTGCCACTCATCGCTCTCATCTCCTCAGTGTGCTGCCCCGTCTGGGTAAGCATGACAAACTATTAGATGCCATCTGTCTGTCAGAGTCACCTAATCCAATTTGGGAGTTTCAGGGGTCGAAGCCTATCCCAGCTGTAGCCACCCAGTACCGTGGTCTACGTCAGGATGAGTCAGGAGCACAAGTGAGTTCTGACAAAGATGTCTCTGAGGTGTTTGTGTCTGCCAATAGGTGCTGACCACACTTCTACTTGCTCTGCTGCATTTTCACAGTCCTGTGTGTCGAGGCCTATAGTGCAGAGCAGCTTGGCACATTCGAGGTTTTTATGTGAGGTGGTCTTCATTCAAAGTAAAACAGATAACCTCCGCTGAGTAGGTGCTTCTCAGTCTGTTAACTGACACTTGTTCATCTCTCGTCAGACTCCTTTTTTGCGTTAAACTTTTTATCCTCTCTTACGTAATTGCTGTGGTTGGTTCATTATAAGGATATTTGTTTAGCAATTTCAATATGGTGGTCTTGGCAAAAAAAAAATTGCCAGTTGTGTTCAATATAAGTTGAGCTTGTTTTTGCTCAGTGTGTGTATGTTATAATATTAAAACGAATAACTGAATCTGAGCACTTTTACATACCGGAGACGCTTCTGTTGAATGGCATTACTGGGAAAAATGAACAGAAGGCCCATGGTGCATTGTCTTTTGAATGACCTGACTCACTCTGATCTTCTCTTTTGTTCCCCCATTAAATCACAGGTGGAAGAAGCTCAGGATGCAAGCCCTCCTCTTCCTCCTCCTCCTCCTCCCTCTGCCAGCCTGTTGCCTTGGGCTTCTCCCCAGCTGAGCCAACCATGTCGAGCCAGCACAGCCATCCCACCTTCAGCCACATTCACTCCATGGCCGACCAACAGCAGGTGAAGCTCCGTGTTTTACCTTCTATTTTAACAGTTTTAATTTCCTTTCTTTTCCTAAAATGTGAGTCAATTTTGAGTTTCTTTAAAGCAAATAAATGATAGGTAAATATTTATATCCAATAAGAGTAGCAAACTATACAATTGAGGCAGCTGACATTCCTTTCATTTGTTTGGCTTTGTTCTTTATGTGCACAACCTTTTAAATTGCTTTTTGAGTGTATAGAAAGTGATGAGCAGGAATGGTATCTCCTTCGATTTAAATGAATAAAGGTTTTGATTATTTTCTTCTAATTAAGATTAGTTGAATGACATGAGCTGCCTTGCGTTCATTCAGAAGGCTTTGAGTTTGGTTAGCCCAGATGTGTCTGTTATTAGTTAATGTGATCTTTCCTGAGCTATTGAGGGTCATTTCTAGTGTAAATATTCTTCTTTCTTTCCTTAGGTGCTGTCAGACATGACTATTTTACAGAGGAGGATTCCCCCAACATTTCGTGATCCAGCCAATGCACCTCTTAGAAAATTATCTGTTGATCTAATAAAGACTTACAAGCACATCAATGAGGTTAGGAGCATCCTTGTGGTTTTGTATAAACATGAAAAACCACCACAAATAAAAATGTACATTACACACTTCCACTGGAGTTGGTTTATAGGTTTTAAGGGGGAACTTGGGCTTGTTTATTATTTTGTTTGAAATTGTGCTGGAATCCCTGCCAGCTTGTAGCCTCCAAGGAGGTCTCCAGTTTTATGCATTGTGGTCCTCCCCACTGAGAACACAGCATCCTTGGTTAATCTGCTCTGTAATTGTAACTCAAAAACGGTATGACTTTGTGTGTCAGGTGTCTCTAGAGTAGCGTGCTGACACAGTGCTAAGTGTCACTGCCACACCGCTCCAGAGTTCTGGCTTGGTGTCCCAGCAGGGTACTGTCTGTGGGGAGCCTGCATATACTCCTACTATATGTATGGACTTTTAGCAGGCCTCATCTTCAAGCATAACCAAACCCGCTTATCTTTGTTGATGGTCTGGTGTCAAGTGATGTAATGGCACCCTCTGCAGGGCTATGCCCAACCTGGTGCTGCTGAGAGAGACACCGGTTCCCTGTGACCCTGAGCTTCGTAAGTGGAATAGGGAATGGGTGTCCTATACTGTATCTTGAAATCTATAACTGTATTTCTAAATTATTTTGCTAGGTGTACTACACAAAGAAAAAGAGACGTGCTCAGCAGGTGCCCCCTGATGATTCTAGCACCAAAAAGGAGAGGAAAGTATACAATGATGGCTTTGATGATGACAACTATGACTATATAGTCAAGAATGGGGAAAAGTGGCTGGACCGCTATGAGATTGATTCACTCATTGGCAAAGGTTCCTTTGGGCAGGTGAGGCTTCTTTCAAGATCTGCATGGCATCACAAGTACAGCAGAAGGCATCCATTTTTAAAGTTTTCACCGTTGCAGAGTTGAATGACATAGGAAAACATGAAATGTTTCATGGATGCCAAATCCTTAGCAGTAACTATTCCTGGTTGGTGTTGGTTGGCTTCTGTTCAGCATTTTCACACAATTATGATGTATGTCTTACAGTAAACACAGAGCTGTATTCTTTATTAACATCATTTTTCCTTATCAATTCAGCATAAGAGCACCAAGAATTGTATTTCTTGACTCTGTGTGTGTGTGTGTGTGTGTGTGTGTGTGTGTGTGTGTTAAGCGGAATCACACATTTGCACTTCCTGACTCTGCTAGCTGACAGGAAGCAGCCATTAATTACCTCTTTGTTGCACTGTTTCTTGCTTCTCTGGAATGCTCAGTATCTCCTTGTCCATGAATATTTCTAAGCACATTGATGCTTACATAGCCATTTCAAAAATCTCTTGGACATTTGTGTATGTTTTTCATGCTGCGGACCTTATACTTTAAATACTATTTCTGAGACAGAATGTTCTTCATCCGCTTGTTCGAGTCAACAGTGTCTAGTCAATTGGATCTTTGTTCTGTGACTTTCCATTCCATCATGGACACTTCCAAAGTTGCTGACCAAAGAAAAGGACTCCCATAACAAGGTTTAGACAGTAAATGCCTTGGCTTGAGGGCTCAGCCTCCGAAGGGTTGAACCCAGCACGGTGTCAAAGAAGAGCCTCCTGTTTCTTAGGACTCTGCTAACTCAAAGCAATTTCAGGCCTGGCCCAAGTTTGTCTCTGCTTATCCCTTCATATTAGCTGCTTTCCTAAAGTCTTCTGCTGTCATTCCTGATCACTTCAGTAGATTATGTGACACATTCATTTCAGAAGAATAATGACAATTTCTGTTGTACTAATTGTGAAATTAGTGCAAACCTTAGACTACAGTTGCCAGTTTGTCCTTGTTAAATGGAGTAATTGTTTGCTACTTTTCAGGTCGTGAAGGCATATGATCACCATGAGCAAGAATGGGTAGCTGTGAAAATCATCAAGAACAAGAAGGCCTTTCTGAACCAAGCTCAGATTGAGCTGCGATTGTTGGAGCTCATGAACAAACATGATACTGAAATGAAGTACTACATAGGTGGGGAATTGAAATGATCTGCTTGCTAATTGAATTTGTCTTTTTGTGAAAAGTTGCATTCAGGAAGATTTTCCTGCCAGCATTTAGTTGGTTACCGTCACTGTTAGTTTGCAAGTTGTCAATGGACACTGTCCAGCGAAGATTATTGATCGCTTATTTTTGTTCAATTCTCCTCTGACTTAATTTAGTATAAACTGGATTGTTGGGATGAGAAGACTGGCATTGGTTAGGTGCCTAGAGGTCTCTTATAGGCATTTGTGTCTTGATTGGACATTTGGGCCAGCTTGTTCTCTTTTTCAGTGTTCTTTATAACATGTGTGATTACATATATAATACATGTATAATATCATTTTTAATTTATTTATTTATTTTTAACTTCACAGTTCATTTAAAACGGCACTTCATGTTCCGAAACCACCTCTGCTTGGTTTTTGAGCTGCTCTCCTACAATCTTTATGATCTTCTGCGCAACACCAACTTTCGCGGTGTCTCACTGAACCTGACACGCAAGTTTGCACAGCAGTTGTGTACAGCACTGCTATTCCTAGCCACACCTGAACTCAGCATCATTCACTGCGACCTAAAGCCTGAAAATATCCTTCTGTGCAATCCCAAACGCAGTGCCATCAAAATTGTCGACTTTGGCAGCTCCTGCCAGTTAGGACAAAGGGTAAGCCGATGCTTTTTTTTTTTTTTTTTTTTTTAAATATATAATAAAGGTATTGTTTATGATGTTGTGTGGTGATATTCAAGTTCCGTTTATCTTCGTGCTGCTGCTCTAATGTGTTATTTTAAATCCATCATTTTACAGGTGGGCTGCGTGTTGTAGTATAACTTGTGTCTGTCAGGTCTACGTAAGCATTTGAAAAAGACCAGCATGTTTAGAATAGATTTGTAATTAGTGTTTCAGTTTCGCTCTTGTGCATATCAGTGTTTCTTTTTTCTTATTCCAGTATTTCTGTTCATTAAACACTGTATTGTGCTAATGTAGAAAGCAAATATTGATACTGATTTTATTTATAATATCAAAAATAACTACTTTTAATTATTTAGTATTGAAGTCACACTTTTCAGTATCCAAATATTAAGAACAGTAACTTGTAGTGGGGCAAGTTGGTAGGAAGTGTTTTGAGATATTCAGCAACAGATGTGGAGCATTAAATTAGCAGATGTCCCTCTTGTCACCATCCTCACCTTAAAAGAGTTTGCTGCCTCAAGTCAATTCACAGGCGGGTTTAGAACTTCCTGTTTATGTCACACATGTTCTCCAGATGACTACTTAGTCCAGAGCCTTGGTTTTAGTTTTCAACACGTCAACATCATCTTGGAGGTGATGCCATCTTTTAAAGTGCACACATAGACACTTCATGGCCAACTGCTTTAAGTGTTACTTATTGTCAGTTTACTCAGGAATTGGGTAAATGGAGAAACCTTTAACTGCTGATTTCGTTTCTACCTGGAGAGGAGCTTATTGCTTTAAAGATTTGTCCAGACAAATCATTCAAGTCTGTCCTTTCCTTTAGATGGTCTTTTCAGTAGCTAATGCTAGGCGTGTACTTGTTTTGCCCTTTACAACTTTTAGCACAGCCTAGACTGATATCCCAAATGTTCATGTATGTCAGAATTAGTGTTTTGCTTCCGAAAACTGATCACTTTTTAAAGTGCAATAAAAGAGAAAAAAATTACAGGAGTATAAATGATCTATTCAGAGGCATGTGATGCTCGGGTTCCCACAGCTGGTATCACCTTCTTGAACTTGCAACATCTATTGACAAAAATTGAGATGGATTTGGCAATGAGGATGCGTTGTACAGCAAGAGATGGTGTAAAGTGTGCAGCCCCTTTTATTAAATTTATTTGCTTGGCACACACTTTTATCCAAAGTGACTTACAAAGGACATTTGAGATACAATGGGTTACATTTCTCTACATTTTCCAGTTGGAGCACAAGCAGGTGAAGTGGCTTGCTCAGGGTCACATAGTGTCAGTAGCAAGATTTGAACGCACACCCTCAGGGTTTGAAGTCCATAGCCTAAATAACTACGCCACACTGCCTGCTAAAGGCAACGGCAGACGGTAGTAAAAACAGGGTTAACGTCACTGTGAGGATCTGTTCTTTAAAACCATTACAAGCTTTGGTGCCTCCTCCTAAAATCAACATCTCCTCTGCTCACCCTTTTAGGCTTTTCAGCAAGGGCAAGTGTCCACCAGCAAGCACAGTCACCCTTCAGTCTGGCTTGTGTCCCCATCACATTCCCAGGGCATTTGTCAGGGGACCCCGCAAGCCCTGCCTCCTTTTTCCATTGCCATACCTCAGCATTCAGTGGGGTCACTCAGTTGGTCTTTCATGCCCTTTAGGTGCACAACAGGAGCGACCCAGCCCCGTGAGCGCCCTCCACTTCCTCCACTCATGGCCACTTGTCCATTGCTTGCCTCCACACTGGCTCAACCATGATCCTGCTTCTTCATCTTTTCTTTACTTTCCATGTAACCTCCAGACATATCATTCTGTTGTCCAGTCTCTTGAGCTCTCTCATTTCTTGTCTTTCCTGCTCGGGCTCTTTTATACTTTAGTGGGCGCAGGTGCCTTAATTACGACCCCCAGAGCACTAATGAGGAAATTGGCTGAACTGCGAGTGTCCGCATGTGAATGCAGCCTCCTCCCATTCACTACCCCTAGGCCACTTGTCCATGCTACCTTGTGCATCAACACCCACCCGGAGCCTGAGCCCATTGTTTTTATTTAAAAGGAAAAAAAAAAAAAGTTGTGCAGAACCATTGACATCAAATGTCTTCTACCACATCACTCCCCCCATTAGCCATCAGTTGCATGGGAGGATGAATCATCAGACCCAGAAGTGCCAAAATGTCTCTGGGAAGCACTTCCCACATCAGCATTAGCAAGCACCAAGGGAACATTTCCCATGCTGCCCTACAGGTGCTTAAACGGGCTTGCCAAGAAGGCCGCTGCCTCCCAATGTACTGGGGGACCTCATGACCATGGTAGGCAGTCTTCCACGGTCCCTCACTTGTTTCAGCTTCTCAACCGGGAAAGAAGGTGCTAGGCATTCATGTCAAGATGCCTCTCCACCCACTCTGTACATCCGCCCTCTAGCTGGAAAAGGGTACATTATGCCTTTCTGTCGGAATGTCCCATCTGACTGTTCATTTTAATGGCCTCCCTACGGGGTAAAGTCTAATTGTCTTTAATTTATATTTAGTATTGCTAAGGTAGGTGGCATAACTGGTGCTGCGTTTTGTGACATTTAGACCAAAATACTCAGTTCTTAAAGAGCATAACATTAAATGTTTTACCAGGAGCATGACAGAGACGTAGCAGCTTATTGTTCCCATTACATCTTTATATTTTTACATGGTATGTTCAATGTTTACATGTCAAACTGATGATTTATAAATTAAAATAAAATTAATAATGGTTATTGAAAGAATATGCATTATATCAAATACAGTTTTTAATGTCGTGTACACAAGTGAAAAGGAACAGGATACAAAACACTAAAATAAAAGTGTGGCTGTGGTCGGCCTGCTTTTCAAATAAAGATACTCGGTTTGCAAACGACTTAAAGAATTTTTTGAAAACCATCCTGAATAGCAGCACAAATCTGGTAATGCGTGTCCTAGTTGTGCAGAGTCAGCAGAATGGTTCATGTCATCTGTAAAAGTCACTTGTAAGATTTGGTGTCTGAAAACCGTATCTAGTTTGAATGTTTGTAAGAGCAAAGTATGTCTTAAGAATGAACTCATTTTTATTGTAAAACTAAGTAGAAGCAGAACATTTGTTTATTGCACTGATTTAGTTAACTAATATTGATTGTTTTCTTGTCTGTCCACTCAAATTCCTCTTGTTTTCTTTAACATTTTGTACTCAGTAAACAAAGAAATTTTTAAAAGAATAAATTATTAGCTTATTTGTATTTCAGATCTATCAATACATCCAAAGCAGATTTTATCGCTCTCCGGAGGTGCTCCTGGGAATGCCATATGACCTGGCAATTGACATGTGGTCCCTTGGCTGTATCTTGGTGGAAATGCACACAGGAGAGCCCCTCTTCAGTGGCTCAAATGAGGTACGGTTTGATGCTGTTAATGCAATGAAGCATTGTGGCAGTACTGCTTTTTGAACTAATGAAAACTTGGCACAGTGGTAAGCACTTTAAGCACTTTGAGCTACATTTTTTTGTATGAAAATGTGCTATATAAATAAATGTTGTTGTTGTTGCCTTGCAGTAAGGAGACCTCGGTTAATGTCCTGGTCTTCCCTGCGTGGAGTTTGCATGTTCTCCCTGTGTCTGCGTGAGTTTCCTCCCACAGTCCAAAGGTTGGGTGAATTGGAAATTCTAAATTGGCCTGAGTGTGTGGCTGGTGTGTGTGTGTGTGTATTCATCCTGCGATGGACTGGCATCCTGTCCACGGGATTGTTCCTGCCTTGTGCCCTGTGTTAGCTGGGATGGGCTCCAGCACCCCCTTGTTACACCCTTCAGTAATAAGCAGGTTAAAAATGACTGCCTTTATACAAAAATAATTTGATATGCAGCTCCTTTCATCACTGACAACCATATCCACGTTAATTGAAGGTCTTGGTGTTGAGGAACTGGTTTTGTATTCTCTAAATATGTAACAGTTATGAGAAATGACTTCTAGGATGCTCTGCTCATTCATCGCTGTCTGCCACTGCAGACACAGTCTGAACTTGTTTTGTTCACTTGTTTATTTAACTTTTTCTTTTTCCAATTTCTAACTGCACAGGTTGATCAGATGAATAAAATAGTTGAAGTTTTGGGAGTTCCACCATCTCACATGCTCGATCAGGCCCCTAAAGCAAGGAAGTATTTTGACAAGCTGTCCGATGGGCTTTGGACAGTCAAAAAGAATAAGGACATAAAGAAGGTACTTTATCCGTCTCCCTCTGTGAGTAAAAACTTACGGCTACTATTTTTCTTCCATTCAACCATGCCCCAGTTCATGTGGAGAAAAAGTTGTTGCTGCACATGTTGTTTTTCCCTTAGTCAGTGGTTTCCTTTTTGCTTCTTCAGCTTTCTAAACAAAAGTCATCTCATTTGGTAACACTCGATTATATTGATGAGTGCAAGAAAAAGTCAAATTGAACTGCACATTGATGTACATTGGTTAATCCCATTGTCTAAGTTCACATAAGAGGATTTCTAAACCAGAGTCAAATGAATGGCCGGCTGCCAAGAGGAAACCTCTGCTCTCTTCAAAAAATATTGTCACCCATCATACCATGTGGATGATCCAGTAGGATATTAGATGAATGAGATTAAAGTAGAAAAACAAAACCCAACAAAACAAGCACATCCCAACTGGGCAGCGTGGTGGTGGGGTTTAGAATAGTTTATATATTGGCAGCTTAGAATCACTAAAGTGTATCAGCATGTGTCATTGAGGAGATGTTTCACAGACAGAACTGCAACAATTGTAACACATAAGTAAATATGGAGAAGATCAGCAGAAGAAATGATATGCTTTGGAATGGGCAAGGAGCCGACCTAATTGACATGTTATGGCATCACAGAACTGGGCAAAGATATTTTATTCATAGTTGATCAACAGGCATACAAAACATTTATGAAGTCATTTCTGCTAAATGAGATGTCACCAGTTACTTATTCCTATTTTTTAAACAGACACTATATTTTGAATTAGGGCTTTTTTTTTTTTTTTTTTTTTTAAAAAAAAAGGAAAGAAGGAAGAGGTTTGTTTTTATCCATCTGTGTTGTCTTCCTGTTGAGTGCCAAGTGAGGGCCTGGCAGCTCCATTCTGTCAACTTCGTAATTCACAAAATCTCTTCTCTTGTGTTGCTTAACTATGTCCTCTGCATCTAAAGTTAGCACAGATCAAACTTATTATGTACTTAAGAATACCCAAGTATGTAAAAATGCAATAGGATAAAGGGTTGTTTTTCATACTTGGCTATAACTCTCTAAATATTGTTTTGGCAAGGCACACAGGAGAAGTACCTGAATGGAGACAAATGTGTACACTGCGTTTGGAACAGTGTTAACTTTGACAAGACATTTTGATTTAGTTTTAGTCGTAGTCTTACAACTAAATTGCATTTTAGTCATTTAAATATTGTTAGTTTTTAGTCTGGTTTTAGTCGACAAAAAGGACATTCATTTCATTCGAGTAAAAGTAAATCAGTCAGACAGTCCAAATCAGATGGATGGATCTTGTTTAACTTATGAATATGCACAGAATATACGGTTACCTCTAAACTATTCTACTAACATGTACACTAATGAGCCAAACCACATGTAGTTATTATCGAATGTGCAAAGGATTTACAGTACACCCCTAAAATTCGCTGGGGTTATGTTCCTAGAGCACCCGCAAATTGTGAAAAACCGCGACTTATGGATGTGTTTAAAAAATTCCTTTTAAATGCCTTTTTTTATAGTTTAAACCCTAAATACTGTATGCCCCCAAAGCACTTTAATTTTGTTGTAAACTCGGCTTAATACATTAATACATTACCTAAAAACAGAATATAAAGGTAAACGACTACTGTACAGTATTCACAGTGCTAGAATGTAAAATACAGATGTTACTGCTATACGTACTGTAATTCATGCAAGCGCATTTTTTTTGGTATGCGCTGTCGTTTTCTTTGTTATAAGTAGAGTAAATACATGATTTCATTTAATTAAAATACAGTAAAATGTACGGGTACTCAACAATAATGAATGATATTGATGATGATGATGAAGTAGCTGTGCAGTACGATGCAGAGGATTTAAAACTCCTCGGGTGGCGCCTCGTCTTCAGGCACTTCAGGAGGAGTCGTATCTTTGGACGGGTCTTCTTCTGGTGGTGTTTCGTGCTGGCTTTTCTTTATAGGTTTCAGGAACATTGTGATGGGAAGTTGCTACATTGTCTCCTGTAGCAAACTGCTGGTGCAATTTTGTTGTGTTTTCTCACGGATGATGTTACCGTCTAAGGCAGGGGTCCTCAATCACAGTCCTGGAGGGCTGCAGTGGCTGCAAGTTTTTGTTCCAACCCAGTTGCTTAATAACAAGCACTTTTTGCTCAAGTAACACTTCTGCTTCACTTTAGTTGTCTCGCTCGTTAAGATTTTGAACCTTTAATGCTTATTTTAGTCTTAAACAGCTGTATTCTTGGTTTTTAATTGTTCCTAATTAGCAATAGTATGCAAATGACAAAAGGGACCAGCATTTCTCCAGTTAGCTTGTTACCATTTACTCCTGTGTGTATTTATCGTGCACTATTTGGTTTAATTTAAATACTTGGAAGGAAAGTGAAGAGAAAAAAGTGAAGGACTGAGAATTAGTCATCCATTTTAGCCTTCAGATCATTTGGATGATATCCTTAGAAAGGGGAAGAAAATCTAAGATATGAGAATTACCTGACATAGCAGAGATAAATCACTAGCCATGAAATGAAATTATTGGCAAGAATTGCTTTCTAATTTCTAATTAAGCAACTGGGTTAGAACAAAAACCTGCAACCACTGCGGCCCTCAAGGACTGTGATTGAGGACCCCTGGTCCAAGGGGATGTTCTTCTTCCTGCAGTCGGTGATCCACAATGCCAAGGCAGGTTCCATCCCGACGATCTTTTTATTCCTTACGGTCATTACCTTTTTGGCACTATCACAGAAACGTACAGATATGGTACTCCAGATCGCTGCTTCGTTCTTCTTTATGTAGCATGCGGTGCTTTCATTAATGCCATAGTGGCGCACTACTTCAGCATAACTTTTTAGTTCCTGGAGCAAATCCAGTAGTTGAACCTTCTCCTGGAGTGTTTTAAACTTCTTCTGGTGCTTAGGCTCAGTGCCAGAAGCCTTAGAAGGTGCAGGGCGATTCGGCGACATCTTGTGTGTTTAAGAATAACATAATGGAAAACATAAGGACACTCCGCTGGAGTTGCGTCACAGGGCAGCAATCAATCAACAGCAAGGAGAAATGAATAACGCTCTCGGACTGGCTACTTTCACCATCCCAAACACGTTTCTCTCAGCGGTTGCTTCCTGTTCTGTCTACAGCACAGTATTGCCACAAAAAAAGCCATAAAAAATTGCGGAGGATATTTGCGCTTTCCTCTAACAATTAATAATTAGGTTCTAAGGAAAAATCCACAAACCCTGAACCACGACTTCGTGGGGGGTCTACTGTACTCCAACAGCTCTTGGTCAGATAATGGCAGCTCTTCTCTCTCATCACCATGCCTTAGTTGTGCCGCTATAAGATTTTACCAGAAAAGGCTGGACTGAGCAACACGTATGTAATCTTTCTCCCAGAAAAAGACAAGGTCGTTCAACATTAAAAGAGCCTTCCAGCAAATATGATTTAACCATTTTTAATGTAGAAAATGCATCTTTCATAAAGCAAAAACATATGGCAGAAAATGTGATTTCTTTTTGAAAACTATGGCAGTGAGAGCACAATAACAGTTTCAAACACTAAAGCTAACAGCAGATTTAAAATAGTGGTCTATGCATCACGTCATTGCAGTAAACTAGTACTGGCATTCATAAATATCAAAATACTAGTCAGGACTAGAATTTTAATGTGTGGTAGTCATAGAGACCCTCTAGTATAACAATAAATAGGGTGATGTTATAATTTGGGGGGCATTTCAGCTTAGGGTTTAAAAAGAATGAGATCATCGTGGACTGTCTAATTTATCTGACCGTGTGCCCATTTTAAATGTATTATCTGATATTTTTTTCTCCGGGAACTGAAAAATATAGCTGAAAATACTAAAAAATAAAAATTCAAACATTATTATATCTGTACTGTTGAATGGGGAATTCCAAAATAATTTAGGATACTTACGTTTAAACAAACCCTTAAAAGCTGTTTTTGTAACAAACTATTTTTAAAGTCTGGCTTGTCAGAGAATCACTCTGTTAGGTTCACAACATTGCTATTGTAAGATTTATGTTTACATCATTAGCTTATTAAAAACTCACTAAAGAGTAACATTTAAAGGACAAGTCCAATTTTTGACATGAATCTCAGAACTCTTGTAAAAGAGCCAAAGTGTCTCGCATCACACCAATTCCAAAATGGATTGATGCACAGACAGACGTGTAGACGTGCTCATTACCATCAAAGAGCGAATGTGATGCTTCTGCTCCTTTATCAGGACTGTGTAGGATGCTGTATTAAAAGCCATTAATTCCCCCGTCATTTAATCTGCTGTAAAAAATGTGTAACACTAGCACATCTGCTTGACTCTCCAAGCTTCTTAAGTAACTCATAAAGGGATAAACCTTGTGTGTGTCTGTGTGTTGGCATTTTTCTTCATTAATAAGCACAATTGCATGCTGAAATTCTCAAACATACAGCATTGAAGTATCAGTTCTTGTGACAGACCATCTGGCAGCACACCTAAAATAAACTGACGTACCTGATACATTAGTGTTAGCAGGGTGAACGAAAGCCAGAGATAACAGTACTGGCATCAGGCAAGTCGCCACCTCAATAACGTCGCATACCTTGGCATGAATCTCAGGTTTGTGGTGCTCATCGTCCACTTGTATGCTTGTAACATTTGCATTTTCTTTAGTTTTCGTATACAATGATTTTAAAAGAATTCATCTCAGTTTTCATCATTAACCCTTAACTAATGGCGCTGGTGTATTTTGTACACCAATCTCAGTTATTTTTGTCCAATGTCCTTTCACTTGAACCTACCGGCAGCATCGCCATCTATCCTCAGCTTGATTCATAACAAGTCCAGTGTCGCAATGGCTTCCCTCCAGTGTGCCCTCAGCCGGTTTCATGAGTGGATGCACAGTCACAAGTTCCATGCCGAGTACTCAAGTATGTATGACAACGGTGAGATATTCGTCGTGCAAGGACTTTGTCTGCAAAGAACATTCGACAACTGAACTGAAATGTGATCCTTGTGCAAATCCTGCAGTGAATGAAAGTGTGATGGGTGATGAACAGCACTGGAGAAGTGGATCAGGTTTATTTTCAGACAGTCCTAGACTGTGTCATACTATTCAGTGATATGGTGTTAAATTACATTCAAAACATATACAATTTAAACTTATTGTACTATTTTATTACAACCTCATAGCTTGCATATAAATAGCCCTTTTAACACTGGTGCATAAAGTACACCGCGCTAGTATTTGTGAGATGGTAAATGGTGCGTGTAGTTAAGGGTTAAAGGAACCGTTTTATTTAGTTTTCGTTCCATTTTCATCACACAAAAAGTATCGTTGTTGAGTATTTTTCATCTTGGTTTTTATAAACAAAATTAACACTGGTTTGCAAATAGAAATACACTGGACTTGGCTTTCCAAAAATGAAGAAAAGTAGCCATCCACTTGTCTCCATAACCTGTCTGTGATCACGCGTGTCAGTCCCCTGTTAGTGTGTGTAAGCGGGTTATGAAGAAACACTCCAGCAGTCACTGCAAGTACAGACAAGTTAGTGGTAAATAGCAAATGATGTCTTTTATTTTACATGCACGTCTCCACTGTATATTCAGAGCCAGTACTGTCTAACTAATACGGCATTGCGTGTTTTTGTTAGTGTCATATTATACAGTATTTGTGAAATGCTTGCTTTGTTTCTAATAATCAGCCCATTTCCTAAATGAAATCAGTGTGGTTTTTCCTTTTTTTTTCCCCCCATACAGTTAACTGGAAGATCTCATGTATTGTTTGTCATCACCTGTATAGAAATGCAACTTTACATTTTACAGGATATAATTTTTTATTATTGTGTTAAATTACAGTGGTGTGAAAAACTATTTGCCCCCTTCCTGATTTCTTATTCTTTTGCATGTTTGTCACACAAAATGTTTCTGATCATCAAACACATGTAACCATTAGTCAAATATAACACAAGTAAACACAAAATGCAGTTTTTAAATGATGGTTTTTATTATTTAGGGAGAAA
>JANRMT010062827.1:262533-281939 GCA_026402145.1 Polypterus bichir lapradei
TTTCTCCCTAAATAATAAAAACCATCATTTAAAAACTGCATTTTGTGTTTACTTGTGTTATATTTGACTAATGGTTAAATGTGTTTGATGATCAGAAACATTTTGTGTGACAAACATGCAAAAGAATAAGAAATCAGGAAGGGGGCAAATAGTTTTTCACACCACTGTATATGGTTTATTATAATTGTTCAGTATTATAAAAGTCAACAAATAAGCAAAATCTTGAGCATTTTAGCACATTTATGGCAGGAACTGGCGATTGGTTCCAGTAAGGCCGGCCAGTTTCTATTGGCTCTTAACTCTTGTAAAGAACATGCAGTTAAGATTTGAAGGACACCACAGCACTCCTTGGTCACTACATCATGTGATTGGAAAATGTTTTTTCACATAAAGAATCACAATGTTAGTGTGAAATTTTCCTTTGACACATTTACTTCTGTGCCCCTATTGTCTTTAAGAAAAAAAAAAAAAACTCCTTTCAACATAATATCTGGAATCCACCTCACTCATCCCTTTCATAATTTTGACCCCTAAATCTCCTCTACTTAAAATGAAAAAGTTAGGGTTTTCTTTCCACTTCCTGCGCTGCTGTATCTTTGTGTAATATGGAGACTAAAACTACACACAATACTCTAGTTTAGGCCACACTAGTGTGGTATAAAATATATAAAGTATTGTATTGTATACATGTCATGTGACTTACATAGGATCAATGCTGTGTAACTTGAGCGGATTGGTGACATCACAGGTCTAGCACTGAGCTGACAAAGATCACTTAAAAGTAAGAATGATGTCCAGATTGTTACATTGGTTGAGATAGAAGTGTGCAGGGACTGAACTTGGGTGCCACTTTAGACTCTGGACATAGAAGCACTGAACTTCTCGTTCAAAGAGCATGCAATTGAGTTAATAAAGCATGAAGTGAAGATAATGAACATTTAAACTGATTGTAAGAGCCAAGCTTGGAAAGTTCATGTTTGATGTTCAATTCATTTGTTTGCTTAATTTCTATAGAATATCAAGAAGGTGGCATGGCCTTTAAACCCCTTGTAAGTTAACATGAGATTGGCCTATTGAAGGCTTTCTGTTAAATTAACATCCACACTGAGTAGAGTTTGAGGACTCCTGGGTAGGTCCCTGTGTCTCCATTACTAAAGGGATTCTGAAGGCACCACTGACTCTTGTCACATTTTGGTGTCACTTTGTGTCTCCAATGTTTGTTTTTAGCTCATTCTTCTGTTTTTCCACATCCTTGCTTCACTAATCAAATCTTGTCTTATTAGTCATATGCGTACTTTGGGGTTACAGATGCTAAGTAAACGTGTTTTTCATTTATAACTGTATCTCCATTACTCTGGAGTAGTCTGGTTTTATCTAATTTGGAGGCACTAAAACTTTATCAGTAAGATACAGAATTTGTGTTAGCACTTCTCTTCTTTACTAAGTACATTAAATCTAAAGTGGCTCGACAGTCCTACTGGACCATCATTTAAGTACATTAAAGGGCTGAACATTTTTAAATTTATCAGTATATGTTAACTTTAATTTACCATAATTTTCTTTGTGTGCATTATCTTTTACTTGATGTTGCCATCGAGAGTTGTTTTGTTTGATTGGCGGTCATTTTCAGATTTCTTTTTTGGACAGAACACCATTATTCATCCTCCATTGCCTGTCCTGACAGACAGTACACCTTGCTCTCACACAGCCTGTGACATAAATTATAAATTCATTTCAGTGGGCTTGCTTTCAGATAAGACCTTTGTTAATGAAAAGAAAAAAAATGCATTTTTAAAGAAAGTTGCATAATTGTTATTTGAAGCATAGAGCTTATTTGATCCCATGTAAATATAAATTTTATTGTACTGTCTAGTCTGTAGAGGACGTACCAGCTTGAGCCAAGAGGGTAAACAGCGTTGCTTAATTGGCTGCTTTAGGTGTTTAAGAACATTTTCCAGAGTTCAGTGTTGTTCTGACCCACAAGCTGCAAGGTTTTCTTTACCATCTTTTACATAACATTCCTTGATTTATATTAACAGTTTCAACAGTATGACCTAAAACTTTTTTTGCCTTTTTAATCAATTTGACACACTGCTTAGACAATCAACCCAAAACCCTAAATCCTTTTCAGTTGTTGCTTCCTATAAAATCTTTATATTTATTTAATAATTTATAATTAGTGTTCCTCATTCCTCTTGTTTCCTACGTTAAAGTGCATTTCCCAAGGGTTTACCCACTTCTGAAGCTTGTCCTGAGCTTTATTTTACAACATTTTCTGATTTCAAAGGGCATTTACTTCGTCATTTACATATGCCCTACTTCTTCAGTCCCGGTACTGCATATGCTACCCATGTGGAAGATGTTGAACGTCCCAGACAAGGTTCCAATTAAACGAATTCATGGCCTGGGTATGCCTGCAGTCATGGCTCGTTCTAGCCTGTTCACTTGCCACCTGCTGTTGTGACGTCACTGCCTCCAGAAAGCTTTGACTAATTACAATTTATTTGATTTCTCATGGACAAGGTTTCACAAATGATCATTTTCAACTTGATTTACTTTGTGTTCTGCTCATCTGTCAGTGCCTGATCAAGTGATGTGCATTCCCTTAAGCTCATCACCATTTTCAGTTCTTTCAAATTTGTTTACAACATTGCCTTTAAGATCACTTTTTTCCTGTGTAGATAGGAAGACAAGCTGTTCACGTTTTGTCTTTGATGTCTTCTTTTGTGCTGTCAGGAGTCTTTTAAAAGTGCCTAACTGGAGTACTGTGGTAATGTCATTTTAGCTGAGGCTCCACCACTAACTAGCTGTACTTGTTTTGCTGTGTAGGAGTACAAGTTACCAGCTACCCGTAGGCTGCATGAGATACTTGGGGTGGAGACAGGAGGCCCTGGGGGTCGGAGAGCAGGGGAGCAGGGTCATGCTCCTTGTGACTACCTGAAATTTAAGGACCTTATTCTGCGCATGTTGGACTATGACCCCAAAACGCGCATTACACCCTTCTATGCACTGCAGCATAACTTCTTCAAGAAGACAACCGATGAAGGGACAAACACTAGCAGTAGCACCTCAACAAGTCCTGCCATGGACCACAGCCACTCTACTAGTACAACCAGTTCTGTCTCCAGTTCAGGTGAGTAAGAGCTGAAGTGTTATACTATTTGATATTCATAATATTGTTTGAAATACACAAAGTGATCACGTGTTTCTGATTTTTGTCTGTGCCGTTTCATAGCCACCTGCTTAGTTGGTGTTGTCATGACAGCTTGTGCTAACTGGTCACTAATGGCTGTGCAGGTCCAAGGCTAGTCCTGCATAGCCGTTGTCCGTGTTCTAAGAGTAGCCCACCCTACCTGCTCTGTGACTCCCTAGACGTCACTGAACTTGGCTTCCTTGTTTTCCTCATCACCCAGCGTATCCTCTGTTCTCATGCTCTTTGCACTTTTGCAAACTGAACCTTCATCTAGCCTGATAATGTAAGCATCTGAAGGTTCAGCTAATGTAGTTTTAGCTACCTATTTGAGGATTGTCTTTTATTGGGCACTTTTTTGCTTGGAGACATCTTGTGATGTAAGGCAGCCTGACTGTGCCAGGGATAGACAGTATTAAGGTGCCAAAGTGGATGAAGCGAAGATTGCCTTTGAACCACAAATGTCAACTTCTGAGCCCTATTGGGGTGTCTGAATCAGCCATGCGGCTGAGGCCTCAGGACTATTGTCTGCAGGTCTCTTTTGACTGGACTGTCATGTTCAAGGCTGGCCATAAGAATGAATATTTTTTTGTGTTTCCCAGGCACTGATTCTACACAAATTTGCTAGTCTTCCAGCTCCTGGTCTCTATTATTGGCACCCATGAAATTTAAGTACAACATGTAGAATTTCTCCTGGAAAAAATTTCATTCTTTTGTTTCCCAAATATGAATCATTTATTTGGTTTCAGCTGTCCTGTTTTAGTCACTGCCACTGTAAGATTGGTGCTTATATTTATTTACATCGTACTAGAACCTGAAAGATGTTTGGCCTGTTTTAATTTTGATGCTGTCTGTCTGGCTGGCTCTGGTAAACTTTCTTTGATTGCTTAAAAATCTGTAGGTTGTTCCCTTCTACCAACAAGTATTTAATGTCTTTCTGTCTGCTTAGCTTAACGTGAAAAGGCAGGTGAGATGGATACCGATGGCAACAGAAATAATGTTTTAAACCTTTTATTACAGGTGGATCTAGTGGTTCTTCCAATGATAACCGAAATTATCGGTACAGTAATCGATACTACAATAGCGCTGTTACCCATACGGATTATGAGATGCAAAGTCCTCAGGTATAGATGTCATTCTTTTTAATGTCACTATAGCCCTGTATACTGCATTGTGTTTTGTATGATAAAATGTACCTATTTATGCTCAGTTTTCACTTAACTTTTCCGTGTTCTGTATTTTTTTCCTCTGTATTTTTGTATAAATAAGATTAAAATTCAATTTTACAAGTTCCATATGGTTGTTTTTAATTATTTATATTTTTTCATGTATAATGCAGTGCCTGTATATTTAAATTTTATTGTCCTAGAAAAGATATGTTGCTTTTGAGTAGTGTTGTTAAGACCAAAGAATTGGGGTGAAGACCAGTAGACTAATCTGTTTGATTACACCAGATGAACCTTCAAGGCAGCACATGGGCAACACAACATGGCCATTACATCTCATACATGAAGTTATGAAATGAATACGTCTACTATAGCATCAAAAAGCCCAAACACCTTGCTAATAATCACCCTTTATGGTCCATTCCTAGTGATGTGCACCTTATTCAGAAAATCAATGGTAGTCTGATTAGAAAAACAAAAAAAAGATAAATGAACGAAGCAAGTCCCCCCCACCCCGATTTAATGATCCAAGTGTTTGCCTTGACATACATCAGCTGGACCGTTCCATTCCGTTAGTTTTGTTTTTTTTTGACCACTCTCACCTACTGTGTATTTTCTGTGGTCAGATCCCCACTGATTACACCAAAAGTGACAAATACGCACTCGTCTGTCCAATTCAGTTCAATGGTGCTGTATTTAAACACCAAAAGCGAGAGTAAAAACAACAGTCTTTGTAGTTTTGAACAGTGTTCGATGGTAACTTCTGACTGTTTGTGTCCGTTATAGGGGGAAATGCATTTGTGGTGATTTTATTTTTATTTTGAATTGAGCTCTTTAATTGCAATAGACATGGTGTCCTGAGAATCTAGGAATCTCCAAGGAAGTCAAAGATACAACCATATTAACATTTTTTGAGCAGAAGCTTTCAATAGGATGATGGACTATGCATTCATTAAATAAAAAACTGAACTGATTTTTTTTTTTTTTTTTTTTTTTTTTTTTTTTAAGTACCAAGCTCCTTGCTGCTCAAGTTTCACTCAAGTAGTTGCAATAGCTTGGTTTTAAATGAAATGTCACCCCTACGTGGCCCTGGCAGTGTATCACAAGGGCAGAGATTTCTCATTTGGCTTAACTATCCATCCATCAGTTTAACCTGCGAAATGCAAGCTCTGGCCCTAATAACCCAGAAATGTAAGGGAGGCAATCCTGGAAGTGGCGCCTGCATATTGTTGTTCTGAAATGTACAGTATGGCTGTTAGCTGTTCTACTTTTTTATTCTGTACTCCTCGAGTGTGCTTTATTTACACTTTGACTTAAAGTTATAAAGCCAAATAACATTTAAGAGGAGTTAATGGACAGTTTGTCACATGCTCACAGTATAACTAAACCATCTTGTACATATCATAAGAGCAATACTAAATAGGGAGCCGCATGCAGTGATGACTGCGAGGCTCTTCTGGCCTGTCAGGGCAGGAGCGATGGACGCACGTAGTTTTTCTACAAGCTTCTCTGTCGGAGATCCTCCAACTCGGGTACTGCGGGCCGTCTCTGTTGACACAGACTGTTGTGTAACTCCAGCAGCAATGCAGGAAAACACTGTGTGTTCCCAATTGTGGCACAGTTGACAAAGTTCATATATTTCAGACTTGAATCTTAATGTACTGCAAAAGACAAAATAAAAATCCTTGTAATAATAGCCTGATTGATGTTTTATGGTAATTCAGTTGATTTTTGTATAGTGCTGTGGCAAGCAAGTTCTTGGGCACAATACAAACTCACGCCTTACAGCTTAGTGAAGACCTAGAGTACACACACAGACGTGAAATCAAAGTAGTTGGAAACTGATGGACACAACTGGGGCCCGGCATTGTCAGTCCGTTCATTAATTATTGAAAACGAAGGGTGTCCATGGGCAGTCACAGCAGAGGAGGTCAAAGACAGAGTCAGAGTCCTGGTGTCTTTGGCCAGCTAGGCCGACAGGCTGCCCATCTGCTGCTGTAATCATTCCGTCCCTGTCTGCTGTTCCACCTAAGAGCCTCTGCATGTACATTTGTGCCATTGCTGAATGCAACTTGAGAAAAAAAAAAAAAAAAGATATATATATATATATATAGATATACTATGGGGGTCAAGACAACAGCATACATTTATTTTGAAATAAAAAATGAGTAAAGGTGCAAGTCACCAGTTGGCTGTGTCACAATGTCTTGTACTTGTTATCATCTGATTCGTTACTCACACTCTGCTTCTTTTCTTTTCACTTCCACTCAGGCACTGACACAGCAGCAGATGCGACTCTGGCCTGGAGGGGACGGGCCGATCACCAACAGCGATGCTTATCCTCAACTGCTCCTGCACAAGACTGCCACCAACCAGCAGCCTCGCCACTACTCCAGTGTCCTCGCTGGCAGCGGAGGAGGAGGAGGGATCATTGAACCCCACCACCCTCACGCCATTTACGGTCATCACGGTAATGGTCGGCAACTCCAGCACCGACAACAGCAGCAACAGCTGATGCCGATCTCTTCTCCGCAACTCCCAGATGCCATTGAACTGAACCTCACACACCACCACCACCTGGCACCGTCTTCCATTCATCACCCGGCCTCCAACCTGCCCTCCAGCTTGGACTCCAGCCAGTATGGCTCTTCCAACTTGCATCTGGGTCTCTCCGCCTTCCGGACTAGGACGGTAGTAGCCCCCCCCCCAGGACACTGTAGTTGCCAGCTCAGGGCTCAACTACCCTCCATATCCTAGTAGTAGCAACAACAACCCACAGGGTAGTGGCCCCTCTTTGACAGGGCAGCCTCGTAGCAATCGCCCTGACTCGGAAGAATCGGTCATGCTAACGGTGTGTGGCAGCGGACCCCCACAGAGTACGGCTGCGAGCTCTTGATGAATCTTGAACAAATGCAAAAAGCCATACAATATAATGACGAAACAAACGTGAAACAAGACAAACAGAAGCGGAAGTTTTGTTTGCATGGGCGGGGGACATGAAGAGAATCTTCTCGGGGGAGGAGGAGAGGGGAGTTTATAGGTTTGTTTTATTATAATTTTTATTATTTTTATTTTATTTTGTTTTGTTCAAAGAAGGGGGTTGGCGAGAATTTAGGAATAAACGTGAAATGGGTTGGAATCTGGGTTTCCGAAAGGTGAATGGAACCTGATTATTTTTTTCCTGAAGTCTAGGTGTTTAATTGTAAATTGTTAATTTATTAATAATCACTACATGAGGTATGCAAGACCTGCGTGTGGGGAGAAACAAACTTAAAGAGGAGAAAAGGCAGTGAGTGGGGTTTTTAATTTTGTTTCAATTTTAATTTTTCTTTTTTTGTTTTTTTTGTTTTTTTTTTGTTTTTGTTTCCTCCAAAAAACAAAAAAGGAAAACAAACTCTGGGACTTCTCCCATTTTATTTTATTGTTTATTTTATATGTTTTAAAAGTTCTTGCTACACACTGGCTTACATGTAAAGGACGGAGGAATCTGCCACCATGAACCGTGTCAAAGGAAAACAAAAAAGAAACATTTCTCAAGAAAGACACCCAAATGCTTCCGGTTTATATTCTGTCTGTCCATCGTTCTTCTTCTTCTCTCACTGTCGTTCTGTCTTCTCTCGCTGCTGTCTGTTGCAGTCTTGCCCTGACTCTGACTCTGGAAGGTTCAAGTCTGGTTTGTAGCTGCAGGCCAAATTCTGCTCGCTTGTCTCCCTTGTCATTTGAGAGGAGGAGGAGGAGGAGGAGGAGGCACGTAGTGATTTTAATGATGTTGGGCCCGCTGTCTTCTCACTGCAATGTTCACAGATGCCCTCCTGTGTTCTTTCTCGTTTTCTGGCCCCCAATCCACGTCAGCACTCTGTGAGTGTTGATTCCTGTTTCAGCATTCTCTGCCTCTCTTATCTCTTTTTCTAGGCTGCTAAATCCACTCAAAAATGTCAGGATTGCTGCTAAACAAACATACAAAAGAAACTTTTTAACCCTCCTGCTTAAAAATATAAAAAACCACTGCATCTCATGTATTTATTACTATTTAACAAAAAAGAAAAAAAAAAAAGCTGCCTGTGTTTGCTGTTTTTCTTGTGCCCTTTAATGCTCGTCTGTGGTCCGCGCACAGAGCCCCCCGGTCATTCAGATGGTTGTGTTTGTCTGATGATATTTTTCAGGTGAAGACGTCCAAATCTTCCAGGTAAGGAAGGATCTTCCAGTCGGTGACAGCGCTGCTGTGCTCACGTTGATGAGGACAGCGCCAGGCTTTGGTGACCTCGCCCTCCACAATTCGGGCTCTGTGTGCTCGAGCGTCTTTATGCAGCTCTCGATAGTCACACGAAGAAGAGATTGGAGCGTAACAACAGAAGAGCAGGCCCAGACTGACGTACCCCACCGCCCAGTCACTTATTCCAAATGGCTGTGGTCCTCTTCCCTTGACATGTCCCCGAGTTCTTAAAGTCACCGTCTCGATCCGCTGTATTCCTTTCATCGGTCGTCGTTTTGTGGGCCCTGTCTTTATAACTCGCCGAGTCTCTGGACTTTACGTAGCCTGGAAACTAAAACTGCACCCAGGAACCCGCTGAGGCCTCAGCTGTGACTTGCACTGCACACATCAAGGCGCTATATAGCCTGGCATTCTGGGCGCCTTCTTAATGGCTTCTGTCTGACAGTGGATGGCGTCGAGTCCACCGCGACTACTAAATCTTCTCATGAGGTGGTCCCTCGATTTTCTGATCTGCTGTTGTGTATTCAACCCTCACATGTAATTCTTTACAATGACTGCCATTAAACTTCATCGTCCACAAATCTGCCCAAGCCAGTCTGCTGTGCCAGCCCTGCTGTGATGATTCAAGGAATTCTTGATTAGCTGCCAATCCACACATCTTGGTATCCTCTGCAGACTTTGCCCGCTTCATTAAATTTATTAAAAAATAGCGGCCCCCTGCTGGTCGCCACTCAAGGAGGTTTCTTGCACCATCAGCCTCTGCTTCCTGGTCTGCTCCAATTCTGCCCCCATCTGTACGCCACGCCGAGACCTGCCACTTCTTAGTCTGA
The DNA here is from genome assembly GCA_026402145.1 of Polypterus bichir lapradei. NCBI lineage: Eukaryota > Metazoa > Chordata > Cladistia > Polypteriformes > Polypteridae > Polypterus > Polypterus bichir. The sequence continues at coordinate 271,933 of JANRMT010062827.1, forward strand.
TGCCCAGCCTGTTGTGTGGCACCTCATCGGGTCCTGTTTTGAACGTGCAGATGCTTCCTTTCCCCTTTTTTCCGTCTCTGTCTTTACCTGTCATGTCTGTCGTTAGTCGTGACGTCGTGTTTCATGTTGATCGGCACACGCTAGTAAGAATGGGAGTGCGTGGTGGCAGGCAGGGCACAGTAAAGTAGGTGTGCGTGGCTGTGCGTTGTGATTGTCGGATGACTCGACTCTATTTGCACTCTTTGACCTCGTGACTGCCAGCTGTTGGCATGCTGCTATGGTGTACGATGTCAAATGCACTGGACTTGTGTTGCCTTGTAAATGTGCATCAAGCTCAAGACATGGCACGTGTGCCCAAAGCTGCCTTTATGATGAGACATCTTGAATGTTTGCTCCCCACGATGAAGCCACAGAGGACAGAAGCGCGTAGATGGCAGGAGGACGCCTTGTGGATTCAGTTTGATTGGCACGGTGGCTGTTCAGGTCTGTCGATGCTCAGCGTGTGTGATGATGATGATGATAATGGAGTGGGCCACAGAGGCGAAGTTCACCTGCAGCTTGCCAATGGTCTGAAGCAGATGGGCATGGGTACCACCGGATGTGACCAAAGGGAGCACAATGAGGACTGCTGTGCTGTTTCATGCCATTTGTGGAAGATGGTCAATGCCATTTTGAGCAGAAGCACCACTGCCACACGCGAGAACAAGAAGTGGAGGAACGTCACTTTACCACTTTAAAGGGGTGTCTGATTTCTTTTGGCGATGCCCGTCTGCCAGACTGTCTCAGGCGTGCCAGTGGCAACTGGGTTGGCGACTTAGTCCACCATTTTACTCTCGCCATTGAAGTCTGTGGCATTGCCCACCTTGATTATCAAGGCAAAGGTGTGAAGAGGGTGACAGAAGCATTGATGGGAAGTTAGTGGGGGAGCAGAAGCTTCCAGAGCATTGTAGTTGAAGCACTAAAGTGCCAGTCCCGTGTCTGTGTTAGGTTGAGTGGCACATATGATCACCACGTGCAAGGCAGAGCTCGACGGGACCCGAGATGCCAGCTGGCATTGAGTGTGCTTTTAGCTGCCCGCACTTCTCAGGGTGGCAAACGACTGAAATAAATTAAAATTGAGTTTCATTCAGGGCACAAGGCAGCGCTGTGCCAGCTTACCATGGCCAGGTAACTAGGATGATGGGAGCAGCCTGACAAAAAGCCAGGGCAAGGTGGGCGGTGGGGCTGAGAGTTCACCTACCTTGGCATTTGGACTCCCAGGCTGTGTCGATACCTGAACTGCTGGAAACTGGTGGGCTTGCGGGTGTCACGAGGGTCGTGTGTCCCGTCACCCCAGCAGTCCGAAGGCGTTCGGGGGTCCTTTCCTGTGCTCCGTCCGGTGTTTCTGCAGTGTTGGGAGTCTGAAGGCACTTGAACTTGAAGCTAAGTGCCACCTTTTGATGTCCTGTGTGTCACTTGGCGAGCCACAAAGCTGCTTTCCATTTAAACTGTTGATGCGTGGCAGACGGACCACCTTCATGCGTGTCTTGGTATACGAAGCGTCCCTCAGTTCAAAGGCACACGTTTGGCGTCCAGTCCGGCCGCTTGTGTTGTGGTTTGGCCCTGCATCTCCTGTGCCTTTGTGGCTCTGGGTGGGCAGGTGGTCGTGGTGGTCACTGCTCACCATAATAAACCTCTGCTATGGCCTTTGGAGAAGCCTTCTGGTGGTCTCCACACGTTTTAATTTCATTAACAGCCGAGGCCCGGGACAGGAATTTCAAATTGATAGCTGAGGACTTAGAGAAGCGAAGTGAGGGTGTCCACCACTTGAGACAGGCGGCCTTTGGTCCGAGGGTCCGCTGCTGTCGTCTTGGCCTCTTGCAGAGCCTTTCTGTCGGGCTGCTGGCCTTTTATCCTACAGTGACATTGATGCGACTTGCTCGAGGTCCTCTGTGCGGGGAGGCCTGAGGTGACGATGCTCAGCTTTGATGTAAATTTTTTGATTTCTTCTCCTTTTACTTCTGTGAAGGGATGAAGAGGCGCGGGTGACATCAGGGAGGCCTGATGTCACACAAAGTTGGACACATCGTCGTTGGGTCAAAGAGGACAGCTCAGTGGATCGCCTTGGTCTCGAGTGCTCAGTTGTTATATAGTGCCTTTCATGGTCCAGCTCTGATAGGGTGGCTAAGCTTGTGTAGGACGAGTAGTAAAGTTCTGCCCACTTGGACTTGTGCCACCTAACAGCAGACAAGGCAGCCGCCAGCCGCCAAGCCAGTGCTTTTCTTCATCGTCGTCCTTGGTCATCTTGTTGGGCACCTCAGTGGTGTCCACCTTTTCGTGAATGTCGACCAAGTCAGGAGCCAAGCAGGACGGGTCACCAGTCCATCGTAGAGCACAAGTGGGCACACGCAGACGCCATCTCCCCCCCCCCCCCCCCCCCCCATGGACGGCCCTCATATCCCACCTGAGAGTCAGAAAACCAAAGTGGCTGATGGGTGGGGTTCGATTACTGAGTGGCAGCAGGATGGGCGGGGGGGGGAGTGAGATGGCGATTGCCAAACCCGTGACACTCATCTGGTACGCAAGCCCGTTGGCACTCCTGAGGGTCAGCATATGGTCAGAGTGGAGCTTTAGTGGTCCGTCACTCTTTGGCCTCTCAAGTGTCCCTAGAAGTGGCCATACTGTGTTGGTGGCGTCTCGATGGGTTTGCCGAGCCTGCCCATGTGTGATGTCCTTGCTGTTGGCACACTTCATAGCTAATGCATTGGCAGTTCAAGGGCAGTAGAGGAAGACCTCATGGCTGGATCCCGGATGACATGAGGGTACCGGACCCTGGCGCTCTTGACTTCTGATGCAGACTTGGTGCTTCGTGTTTTAACAGATGATGCCCGGTTAGTGTGAAGCCGTACGGCTGGCAGGTGAAGTGGCTTTGGGGTCTTCCCATCGTATTACTTGGCATGACCGTGTCACTCTGGCCAGGGTTCTGTCAAACCAGCAGAATAAAGTGGCACAGTTGATGCCATGGCTGGGCTCAGCTCAGTGTGTTTAGTCCGAACAACACCACCATTTCAAACCTGTTGATGGGTACCCAGTGCCAGGCTGCCAATGGCTTAGACATGGTGCCAGTCTATCCATGGTCAGATGGGAAGGCCAGCATTGTGCCACCCAACTGAGAACTGAAGGTTTTGTGGGGAACCGGGGGACCATTAGAGCAGCGCTGGGCACAAGGCAGGAGCCCCGTCTGGACTGGATGCCAAGTCACCACAGGGCATGCATAGAGAAGTCCAGGAGATAACTGGGATGGAATTTGAACCCGGGGCCCTGGAGCTCTGAGACCCGAGTCACAGATGGCAGCTGCCCCTCATTCTGTTTTGTCACCCTCTGTACCTAAAAGTAACGAAGCCTAAACTCGAGCCCACCAATGTGAGGGGGCCTCTGCTGCACGAGTTTGGGTTCAAGTTGAATCTGTTTGATGTGCCTGTGCCCGCTGGGCTGACTGACAGCTCCAAAGTGGTCCGACATGAATCAGCTTGGGGGGTCTCCTGGGATGAGCTCAGTGTGTTTGACTAGAGGGGCTGACCCTTTGTTTGTGCCAGTTTAGTGGTCATGACCAACCACCGGTGCCCACTGGGTGCCATCCTCTGCTGTGACTTCAGGATGGGACACTTGCCCTCCATTTTGGATCAGATCTTTGACTTGAGCCGTGCCTGCTGCTCTCGCTCAGTGGTCACACCAACTGATGGACCCCAAACTGACATGGTGGTGCTCCTCGGTCCCCAGTGACACACCAGGAGTGCCGATGCCAATGTTTTCCGACTCCTCTGGATTTCTGTTCCTCAAATAGCGCCCTTCACCTCCATGTGACGATTGTCGTTGGGTTTTATTTAAAACGTGGCACCGGGTATTCGTCAGCACTGAAAGGGAAATCGTGAGGCGCGAATGACTTTATGGGCTCCGTTAACATGCGACGTGCTGCCCTCAGCATTCCGCGTTGGACTCCATTTTAGAAAAAACTCCTGAATACAATAAATTGGGGTCACGTCTGCCCTTCGATGAAGACCACCCCAGCCTCCTAACGTGCGACTTGGCAGGATGTGGGAGTTCGGCTGCTGGTGGGCTGTGCTGGGCCCTTACCAGGCTGCCTGGCACCCCCGTCGCTTGACAAATGGTGGCAAAGTGTAGTAGGCAGGATACGAGCGCGCCAGCACTGAGCCTGGGGTGTGTGTTCTGCGTGCGCGGGGGGTCTTCTAAAATCGGGGGGCTGTTCCATGCACACTTACTTATGGCACCTTCTGCCAAAATCTCAAGGCACTTTCTGGAGCTTTCATGCGGACTCCTCCCGTGTGGGTGGCACGGCTCCGAAGAAGCCCCTTGGCACCGTGTGTTTTATTCAAAGTCCTGAGTGTTTTTATAAAATGGGGAGTTCCTGGAGGTCTCCTCGTGTTTTTCTGGGTATTTTCTTAGGGAGTATCAGCCCTGGACAGGACGTTGATTTGGGAAAAAAAGACTGACGCACACAGTGAAGCCACATTGGGTGGCACTGCCACCCGCTCACTGCTCCGAGCGGCTTTCATTGGGCCCTTTGCTTGTCTGCGCACTGTGAACGTCCCGTCCAGGCCTGATGTTTGTCTGTCACCCTGATCAGTGACAATGACAATGGAGTTTCCATCCCCTTTGCCCAACTTGTCGGCCAGGCCCTGTGCAGGGTGCCAAGTCCAGATGCTCCTCTAAACACCAGCAGCGCCAGCCTCGCTCTCTGTTTTGATTGATTGATTGATTGATTGGCAGCATTTTTCCAAAGAGTTTATTTTATGGTTGTTTTCAAGTCAGTGATTCTTAAAAAGACTTTTCTTTTAAAATAGGAGTTCATCTTTCCTAAATATATATATATATGTATTATGTATGTGTGTATTATCTACAGTATATAGTGCCTTTCAAGCACATTTAAAGGGTCCCCCCACCATCATCTAAAGTCAATTCCCATTACAATAACCAATGATTGTTGGAGTTTTTCCTTCATATAGCGCCTTTCCCGTACGTGTCATCTGGCGGGTCTCCTCCGGGGTGTCCATGGCGCTCGCTCGATGTCCCCACACCCAATCCCCATCTGTGGGCCGGCTGTCCCCGTCGCGGTCACTCGGCGTTTCCCCGGCTCAGGTCCCCGTTGCTGATGGTCTGCTCCTCCGGGTCACGTTCGTCGGCTCCCCGGGCCTGCTGTTGCTCGCTCTCCGTGCCCGGCGTCAGCCTCTGAGGCTGGCCGGCAGGGGGCGCCAGTGGGATGGCCTCCCCCTTCTTGGCCAGTTCGGCGAGCTCCTTGGCCGAGCAGGTGGGCGTCGGCGTCTCGTACGTGTTGTGGAAGGTGTCGTAGTCCACCTCGTAGAAGCCCTCCTCGAGCGTCAGCACCGGCATGAAGCGCTGGCCCCACATCACCTCCGAGTCCAGGTACGAGCTGCGGGCCTGGCACGTCATCCCTGTCGGGGGAAACAAGAAGGAGAAGAAGAACAAGACGTGAGCCAGCGAGGGGACCCCTGGGCCAAGCCCGAGCCGCCGCCGCCGCCGCAGCCGCCGCCGTTCAAGTCTTCGGTCTTTCCCGGAATTCCCCGCCGCCGTTTCAGTGATTTGCGCAGATGGGCCGATGTCGCCACCTTGTGGCCGTTTTCGTGCGCACAGCCGACTCGTTCGGTTTGCGGACGCCTGAAGAGGACACGGTGCCCGCTGACGTCACCACGGAGCGAGTGCGTTTGAACCCGTGTCTGCGCTTTGCTCAGTCCGTAAACGAGAGGGACTCGACCTATCCCTGGGCCGGGCCGGGTGGTCGAGTGACTTTCCAAGTACAATTGGTTATTGGACACGTGCGTGATTATATAGCGCCTTAGAGTCATATAACGGACCATCCCCGGACGGGACGTCGTGCTGTCACAGCACCCAAAGTCCCGGGCCCGGCCGCCACTAATTCATCACTTGAAACTTTGCCCACCTCACTTCTCGCCCCATCCAATTGACGTTGTCTTGTCTTGTTTGTGCTTTCATTTTAAATTTGAATTTTTCATGTATTATTTGCACGACATGTTGTTACTCTGTGGACCCTGAGCTTCGCAGTTTCCTCTGTCTGTATATGGTTGAGATGACAGTAAAGTTCGCTTTGACCGCGGGTTCAAGCAAAAACAGCTAATGAGCCCACGTCCTGAACACGTCACGATTAGAAGATTATTTATATAGCGCCTTTCCCACGCTCAAGGCACCCGGGACGTACACTGGGGGGGCCCTCCAAGGGGCTCGTGTTTCGGATTCGTAAGGGGGTGTAGAGCCCCGAGGGTCCCGTCCTGTCCGACACGCGTCCTGTGAACCCATTGAGCTAAAGGGGGCTTGTAAATGAACCCTGTGATGGCGTCGTCTCACACGGGCGGGCACTGCCCGAGTCCCGGAGCGAGTGCAGACGAGGCTGACGCCGGTCTGGGGGTCTGCACCACACCTTGGCGCGTAATTGAGGTAAGCTAAGCGGGTTGGGGGTTGGGCTCACCTGTGGCTTCCACCATCCCCTCCAGGATGACCACAATCTCAAACTCCTCCTTCTCCAGCTGGGCCCTGGAGATCTCCCAGAAGGGGCTGTGCTCGTTGACCTCGTGGGAGATGATGAGGGGCGAGACGAGGAAGAGGCGGTCGTCGCCCGTGTCGAAGCCCACGTTGATGTCCGTCTGGTTGAGGGGGATGAACTCGCCTTCCTTGGTCTGCTTAGACTTGATCAGCTTGGCGCGGATGGACGCCTCCACGATGTGGGAGTTGCGGAGGTCGCCCACCCGGAACATCAGGCACAGCTTGCTGTCCCTCAGGGAGATGACAGCCTTGTTGGAGAACATGAGGGTCTCGGCCCTCTTCTTTGGCTGGGAGATCTTGACGAACATGCAGCCCACCATGAAGGCGTTGACGATGGAGCCCAGGATGGCCTGCACCAGCAGCAGGATGATGCCCTCGGGGCACTTGTCCGTGATGACCCGGTAGCCGTAGCCTATGGTGGTCTCCGTCTCGATGGAGAAGAGGAAGGCCGACACAAAGCCGTTGAGGTTGTTGACACAGGGGGTCCAGCTGCGGTCCTCGGCGTGCTCCAGGTCCCCCCGGATGTAGGCGATGAGCCACCAGATGAAGCCGAAGAAGATCCAGGTGGTGGTGTAGACCATGGTGAAGACCAGCAGGTTGAAGCGCCACTTGAGGTCCACCAGCGTGGTGAAGATGTCGCTCAGGTAGCGGTAGGTCTCGCGCACGTTGCCGTGGTGAACGTTGCACTTGCCATCCTTCTCCACATAACGTTGGCGCCTCTTCTTGCTGGGCTCGCTGGCAACTACCAGAGTGCGGTTAGTGGGCACCTTGAGAAGGACAAGAGACACACGTAAAAGGCGGCTTAACGGAAGAACAGAAATGTGGCGTTTCTGGGTCATCGACCCCAGCACCCCTCTCCCCCCCTAAGGGGGCACGTCATGCCAGTCAGATGCCCGAGAGTAAAACCACACCATGCCGGCACCTCTCAGATTCCCTCCTTCTTTTTTTGTGGAGCTCGCCACTCTGTTTGCCACTCCAAACCACCGTGTGACCCCCTTGTGTCGATGTCCATGGCCACCAGCCTTCACAGATGAAACACACCTGCGCTGAGAGCTGCCATCCAGCCGCATGCCCACTCCGGTCATTGGCTAGTTTGGGCACCCTGGGCCATTTGAGGATGCCAGTCTGGTGATCGATGGCCACTGCAGGGGTGACCTGGGGTCTTGTTGTCTAGAAACACTTTGACGCTCAAACCTCGCCATGGTGGCACCTACATGGGGATGGGATGACCTCAGGGATGCCAGAGCATCTCCCACCAGGCTGCCTCACGTGGGCTCACAAGGCAGTAACTTGGGGCATGGTGGGCCACGGGCACAGTACCATGCCACAGTAGTCGGGGATCTTGTGTGGCATACCTTTCATTTATATAGCGCCTCTGTGTAATGGTCACCTCCAGGGGCATTGACAGGTCAGGTGGCGCACTCAGGGGACATCAAAGCAGCCATCCTGTGGGTTACAAGGGGGCCTCACAAAGCCATGAGGGGGCGGGCACTAAGGTGGCTCAGCATGCCGTGATGATTACTTTGAGGGTGCAGCCCACCTGCCTCGCTGCCCTGTGACCCCAATGTCACTCGCCTGGCCCAGTCTGCCCAGTTCACATGAGATAATCACAGGGGGTGGTGGTGTGGGGGCTGCAGCTTCAAATCCCATCCTCATCAGGAGGTTGGTGCCACTTGTCTGTACTGGTCATCTATGTGGCTCTGCGGTGGGCACATTTGGGCCCTCAATGCATGTAATCCCTCATAGTGACCCGCCGCGGATGCCATTGTCACCTCGCTGAGGGATGAGTCCATGTGGCCTGTCTCACTGGGCCTAATGGCACCACATGTCCTGGGGGCACTGGTGGGACACACATCCTATTCTGTAATTAACCCACTGGATACTTGGGGGTCCCAAATGACCTCAACTGACCTTCTGTTTGGGGGCATCCCAGCGTTGTTTTGGCAACTTGCCATCCCGGTTTTCCACGTCTTGTCCCATGGAGTGGCCTCTGTAATCGTTCATCTCCTGCAAGACACAAACCAGGAAGAGGTCAACGGGTGGTCCCCGTGTCACTCGTGCCCTCAACGGCGCCACGCAGCTGGGCCAAGAGTTCAAGAGCGGGGCTGATCAGTGGCGCCCGGGGTCAGGCATGTAGTCTACAAGAGGGGCCCGGGTGGGGGAGGGGGGTCTTCCCATTGTCATCACTGCAGTGGCTGAGAGTTCAAAGGCGCTGGTTAGTGGCACCGTGCCACTCGCGCTCTCCCCCTCGTGAATTGTTCAATTTATGTGTTCCACGACATCCAAAAACTGAGGACCACCAGGAAAATGCGAATTCCAAAGGAACCTCAGACAGTGTGAGACCCGGGTTCAAATTCTGGACTAACGATGGGTGGGCCTGCCTACTGTCCCCATGCAGCAGACGCAGACCCCACGTGCACCCGGAGAAAACTGGAGTGGCTTTGGACTGAACCCACACCGTAGCATCCCGAGACTGGCCCAGCCGTTCAGTGCCCGTGGGCACAAGGCCAGGGTGCCCCTCTTGTGGATTAAACCATTTGTGCCATCCATTTTCTGACCAGTTTAATGTTGTAAGGAGTCAATATTTCTCCTTGCAGTGCTGGGCACAAGAAGGACACAAACTCCAAACGTGGCACACTCACCCGCAGCAGCCCAGTCCAAGCCACCAGTGCCGCTAAATTAAAGTGCTTATTGAGCTCTGGTGAATTCGGGCTTCACTCCCCTTCAGCCATCCTGCCACTGCTGACCAATGCCATTCACAGCCCTGACCCGCCACTTGTGCCCAATGCCACACCTTCTCAGCATTTATTGGAGCTGAGGGGCGAATGGCTGGGCAAACTGGAATTTCACTCAGGTGACAGTCCAGCTGCGGTCTGCACTGGACAGAGAGGACATGCCACGTTGGCACAGAGGCAGAGGGTGACACCCACAAGAGAAACGAGATGGCTCCACATTGTGTGCCCCACAAGTACAACTGCAAGCAAAGAGTTAACATAACAACTGGCCTCCGTGTCCAGCAGGGGTCAGGACTGCAGTCCTCATCACGTCACACTCACGCCAGCTTCATGTCAGCGTCCGGGTGGCAGGTGGCACAGTGCTGGCACAGTCAGGAGGTCGGAGCTCGAGTTTGTGTCCCAAGTCCTCCCTGGGTGGAGTTTGCTTGGTCTCCCCTGTGTCTGTGGGGGTCCCGCCATCCAGAGACATGCAAGTCTGATGAGTCAGTGACGTTGACTTGGCCTTTGTGTGCGAGTGAGTGTGAACGAGAGTGTGTGTGTGTGAATGTGTGTGAGTGTCTGAGTGAGTGTGAAAGTGGGTGCGTGAGTGTGAGTGAGTGTGTGACTGTGAGTGTGTGTCAATGTGTGTGAGTGTGTGTGCGTGAGTGAGTGTGAGTGTATATGTCTATGTCTGTGGGTGTGTGAGTGAGTGTGTGTGTG
>JANRMT010062827.1:281949-298567 GCA_026402145.1 Polypterus bichir lapradei
GTGTTTGAGCGTGTGTGTGAATGTGTGTGAGTGTGAGTGTGTGTGTGAATGTGTGTGAGTGAGTGTGAGTGAGTGTTAATGTGTGTGTGTTTTGCTCAGGTGTGACCACCAAATGTGCCCCCAAATGCCAGCTTTCACTGGTCAACAGCTGCCAGAGGATGTTGGCTGCCCGCCATCTTTGAGCGTCTCCCCCTTGTCAAGATCACAATGGCAGCTCCCTTCAATTCTCCTTTAAGATTCAAATGGTGTCAACTTGAGACTCTATAACGGGCTCCGTTACCAGCCTGGGTATTTGTGCCGCACCACCATGGGCAGAGGCATCTGCTGCCCACTCCCTGCCACCCGATATGTAGCTGTGAAAGGTGCCATATAATAAATAGAGTGATGATGATTGGTGCAGTAGAATGAAGAGAGGGGCAGTTTGAAAGGCGCTATATAACTGGTGCCTTAGGTCCGTATTGTCACACGTTTTAGAGTCCAAAGCCGTACGTACTTGTGGATCGACATGAGACCTGGCCACACAATGGAGAGCTGTGAAAGGCGCTATATAACAGGCCGGTACAGTTCTCATCGCACTGGGTCCAGTGGAGGCTTTCCAGTATTCTGCCCCCTAGCTGCCCGCTGACCGCAGCCCTGGCCGTCCCTCTCAGGCCTTCATTTGGCTCTTAATGCTGCCATCCCATAATGTCAGGGCCGTGGTCCTCTGGCACTGTGCCGCTTCATCGCTGCTCTTGGTTGCCATTGCCTAGTTTTGGACCCCCAGAGGGCAGGGTGGGCAGCTCCCCAGGGTGCCAAGGCCTGACTTTCCCTTTGGTTTCCTCATTTTTACTTTCGGCTTTTCCCTTTAGGATTCACCCATCCATCCAACCCGCTATATCCTAACGCAGGGTCCCGGGGGTCTGCTGGAGCCGATCCCAGCCAACACGGGGCACAAGTCAGCAAACAAACCCCCCTTTGGGATTCTTTTAATGTCATTTGCACTTTTTTGTAATATTTTTACATTTACTTTTATTAACTCTTTCAAGGCTGGCGTCGACATCAGCGGGTAGAAGGTGTTACTTAGTTTGCCCACTAGATGGCAGTGAGGACAGCTCGGTAACAATTCCTGGCTGGCGCTTGTGACTTCTTACGTGGTCAGTGACTCGGATTGTGCCTTTCAGACCAAAAGACAACGAGAGTGGAGCTAAAAATGGCGCCAGCATTGCGCGCCACTGGACGCCTCACACAGGGCCCTCATTTGAGCAAAAAGGAAAACAGAAGGCTGAAGGTAAAGAAGGAAACAGTCGGAAAAAGTTCAATGAACGTCCCAACGGCGCCAGGAGATCCTTTCAGGTTTGGCAGGAGCGTTGAACCTTCAATGGCATTCAAAGTAAATCACCACAGCTGCCTGTGCCCTGCACCCTCACGGTTGGCTCCGGTCGCCACCGACATTGAAGGGGACCAGCGAGTCACAAAATGGCAGGCTGGCCGATGTCTGTGAGGGCGGGTACACATCAAGACGACGGGTCAGGTGGCCAAGAGAGAGAGAGGTTAGGAACGGGCACTGATACCCACCACACGACAAACCAAGTCAGGATCCAGATTAGGACCCGAGTGCAGCCACACAACAGGTGACACCTCAGCACCACAAAGCCAAGCTGCCAGTCGGACAGCAGATGGCGCCAGCACATCGCAGAAGTGACATTCGTGCGCTCGTTGAAGGCCACCCTCCACGTCACCAGGCTGCTCTCTTGTTTCTGTGCCTCTGTCAGCGGTGAATGAGCGTTGGCGTCATCTGAGTGGGAGCCAAGGTCGCCCGCCCGGCCTCGTTTTGTTTTTTCTCTTCGGCAGGCAGGCAGCATTTCTAAGAGTGACACCACACTTGATGGTGGCCTTGAACGTAACGCAGCTTTTAGAAGGCCTGCGTGGACAATTAGTTAAACGAAAAGCTTTTGATGGCCGCGTATGAGGAGCAGCGCTTAAGTGGCACACAGACGCTCAACTGCCTGTGTGGCTCCCCCAGACCCCCATCTCCCCGGCTTGTCTCCTCTTCAGTTTCCATTTAGCTTCCCAAGTGGTTACGGCAGCACCTGGCAGAAGGCGTGACGCACAAAGGGGCTTTGAAACGGGGACTGGCAGGGGTGAGCTTTAAAATGGTACACTGGGGGCCACAAATAGTCTACGGTGGGCATTAGTGGCCCTCCTCTTAAATGGCCTCGTGATGGACTTGCTGCCAAAGACATGGACGACAAGAGAAGGTGAGCTTAGGGATGACAAACCAAATCAGATCGTTGAATCAACGACACGAGATGAGGTGGACCCCAAAATGGACGGCTGTTAAGGGCCTCCTCAACGGCCGTCCTGGGGCACCAGAGACCACCTGGTGTGTGTGTGGGAAGTCGGAACCAGCAGGCCACGAAAATGGTATAAAAGGACACGCCCCCCCAGCTCCACCCCTTCTGAACATGTGTCCTCAGGCAGGGACTGGGGGCCACCAATCCAGGTCACATCCTAAAGAAGGCGTGGCCTAAAATGACAAGTTGGAAAAAAGGGAGAGGAAAAACCAACAAAGCCCTGGCCAAAAAAAAGAAATGGAGCAATAAAACCCAAGAAGGCAACGAAACAGAAAGTACCCTCAGCAGCAGCATTAGGGGGTCAAGCGCACCACAATAAAAAGGCGAAGGTGACAACAGCACTAGCCATAGGGGACAAACCTTCAGCTAAAGGCCACCTCCACGCACTCCCCGCAAGAACTCCGTGACACTCGCCCCCTGGCCACATGCCACCCACACACTGGCCTGGCCAGATGTGACCTTCCATCAGAAGTTAAATCAGAGAAGAAGCAAATCACCCAAACCTCCCAAATGGTGGCTTCATCAGGACATCCAACCACTGGCGTCCACATCACCTCAGAATCCAACCATCGTCCTAACTGGCTTACCCAGGGCGGGGTCCACCTCAGAATTCAGTCATTGGGTGTAAGGCAGGGACAACACCCTGAGAGGGCGCCAGTGTGTCACCCACACACACACACACACACACTGGCATGGGGAGGACCTCAGCACTCAGAACTTCAACCCTGGCAGCAATGCTACCTCTGTGCCCCCATGCCACCCCACAACAGAATGCCAGTTTTTAAATAAAATGGCGGTGTCCTGCAAACTCCAACTGCCCAGCCCACGTCATTCACAAGGTGATGCTTAAGCTGGACAGTTGGCACAGCTGGCGTATCGGAGTGATCACGCACCGGCTGTGCCCCTCCTGTGCCGTTTAGTCTCATTTCCTAATAAAGTTGAACAAAAGGGACAGCAGCCTGCCTTTCAAAGCTGCCACCTGTCATAATACAAAAGGGTGTCACCACAAGTGAGACGGAAGCCCAAAGGCCACCAAAGAAGCAGACAATGCAGCAGACAAAAGGTGGCGCGCTGCAGGGCATCACGGGCGTCACGCCATCCTGCACTTACATTTGGCCCAAATGAACCTGATGTCTTTCAGAGAGGAGTGCCACACACGAGGGTGCCAGCTCGGTGGTCATTGTGACCAGGGCCTGAGGTGACCCGAAACTGGGTGGAGCTTGGAGGCCATTGGTCAAACATCCTGAAATATTTGAAGAGGACGATTAAAATATGAAGAACAAAACAACAGCAAGCCACTAAAGTGACAAATATACAAACCACAGAACCCAACGACGAATCAGAAAGGCTAGCGGACCCCCGAAACCTGAGCTGGAAAGGTGGGGAAAAACTGAAGGGGAGCAGAGCTCAGTGCAGGTGAGGGCTGCCTGGCATGGCCTCGGCTGCTCGTCGCATTAACGTGCTGTCCCTGCGTTTCCTGGGCTCTTATTGTTCCGTTTCCTTTGTCTTGCATCTCTTTGGTCACGGCCAGCGGGTCATCTGAGTTGGAGTTGACGTTTATGGCATCTTGTTGGCAACAAAGGAGGGCAGTGCAGGTGGGTGTCCTTGAATGACTCGACCCTAAAACACGATATACAAAAAAAGAAATGACAAAAAAACCCAGAAACAACAAAAGGAATACGAATGGCAAGAACTGACAGAAAGCAAACAGCAAAAGCAGCAAATAGCAATGGACGCCTGCAGCTCCACCCACCTCAGGCCTGTCACTCAGCATGTGCAGTGGGGCTCCGCCCATCAGAAGCCCTGGCTAATCAGTGTGGGTTATGGGGCTCCGCCCACCAGAAGCCCCATCACTCATCATGTGTCACAGAGCTCCGCCCACCAGAAGCTCTGTCATTTGGTGCAGGTCACGGCGTCCCAGCTATCAGAATCCCACCTTAATCATATTCCAAGTGGGGTCTTCATGAGACGTCACTCCGGATTGCAGCAATTGCAATAAACAAAATGGCGACCAAAGTAACCCAAACCCTAAACCACAAATGAATGAATGAACGAATGAATGAAGTTTATGTTAATGAGCTCAAGTTTGCCACTTAGAGGAGTTGAGTTTTCCCACTTCTGACACTCCTGCTGTGGCTCATCCAGCGCCTGGCATACCACACTGGCATGCCTGAGCTGGGGCAAAGCAGCCCTGCCATGCACATTCCATTAGCCACTCTGGGCACTTCTTCCACCCTCATGCCGGAGGTGGGGTTCTCATCTTTTCTTTCAATGATGCAATGGGACTCAAAGCACAAAGCGGTGATTTTGAAGAGAAAATCAGAATCTGCACCAAGAAGTGGAAGGCCGAGGGCCGCGGATTTGATGAAATGTGAGAAACGAGGTCATTTGGCCGAAAGCTGAACCCAAGTGGAGAACATCAGACCAGCAGCGAGGACAAGCCATCGATGATAAGCACCTCACGGACCCCCAGGGAGCAGGCGAGGCCCTCATCACCCCACCCCCCGGACGGCCCGCCCCCCCCGGTGTGCGATGCTCAGCCGGTGCGCCACAAGTTCTGAGCGACGTCTCCGCTTCAGAGAATGACGAGGATGAAAACCCGACACGCACTTCAGAGACGTCTCCTCGGGTGACTTGAGTCGGCAGGTTTGTGACGGGGCCTTCATCTGCGCTCGAGTGGAGGAGCGGCACTGCCAGTCTCACATTTCAGAGTCTCATCTCACCGCAGGTAGACATCAGTGAGGCTCGGCAGTCGGCGCTTGAATTCAGGAGAGCGGGCACACGTGAGCGCGCACGTGGGGTTTAGCTGGCATCAGGAGCTGCTGCTGGCCCATCTGCTTCAGGATTCATTCAGACTCTGTTTTGAGGAGGGGGTGGCACGCGAGGTGTGAACCTGTCAGGTGCACATGGGTCACTACAAGACCACCGCGATGGCCTGATCCCACCCAGGGCTGCCTTACCCATCACGATGGGCTCCAGGGCTAAGTGGGCTCATTCGATAGACGGACGGACCATCACTTCTCTCACTCTGCCCATGTGCTTGGTTGGTCAGTTTAGCCTTCGCTCCGTGCTGACCCTGCATTTCCCCCAAAAGGTCTGCCAGTGGGTTCTACCGGGCACACATCGTTATGCCCAGCCTTCACATTTGGGTATTGGGGTGCCACACAAGAGTCCCCTTAGACAATCAAGACCCAAGGGTCCTCGTGGCCGTCACCTCACAGCTCCCTTTGTGCTCACCGACCGGCCAATAAACAAAAGGTGCCAAGCCTTGCCAATGCTTTACTAATGACCTTCAGTTGGCGCGCAAGTTGAATTTTTATCAGCCATCATGAAAGTAAAATTAGAAGCTCAGCGTGCCGGACGTAATCCTCTGACCAAGCAGCCTTGTAATGGAGTCCGGCCCGCCTGTCAGACTCGCCATTAGCCGCTCGATCGCCGACCTTGCATTACGCAGGGGCGTGAAGCCCCCCAGGTGCCCGGCTGAGTCAGCTGTAAGCCCCCCGACTTCCATCGCTTTGGAGGATTTAGCTGTCAAACGTCCATTGCAGAGCTCCCAGAAGGCCATCTGCATTGATCTTCACGGCTCCGTGTCGGCTCCGCGTTACAATTTGAAGACGATGGCCCAGTTGGCTTGCGATTTGAAATAAAATCCGTGGCTCCAGAGACCACTCATGTCGGCCAGAGGGGGGTGCAGCTTTCACAAGGCTGTTGAAATCCGACGAATCCATGAAGGGAAGATGAGGAATTCAAAAATCTCACTTGCTTACCGTGCATGTAATGGGGGGCTTGTGCCCAGCGGAGTGACGCCAATTACAGCTCCTCCACCGTGGGACCAGTGGCTCCTGTCAGCGCCCATCCATTTCCTAACCTGGCTCATTTATGAGGGGCTATTTCGATCTATGACACAGTGCCTGTCATATTTGACCCAATTTATATAGTGCCGGGGCGGCACAGTGGTGCAGTGGGTAGCGCTGCTGCCTCTCAGTTAGGAGACCCGGGTTTGCATGTCCTCCCCGTGTCTGTGTGGGTTTCCTCCCACAGTCCAAAGACATGCAGGTTAGGTGCATTGGTGACCTTAAATTGTCCCCAGTGTGTGCTTGGTGTGTGTGCCCTGTGGTGGGCTGGCGCCCTGCCCAGGGTTTGTTTCCTGCCTTGTGCCCTGTGTTGGCTGGGATTGGCTCCAGCAGACCCCCGTGACCCTGTAGTTAGGATATAGCGGTTTGGATAATGGATAGATGGATTGATATATAGCGCCTTTCCCATAGAGGTAAGAGTTTCTCCCTACTCTGTTGACAGCCACTTCTACATCTCAAGGTCCCCAGACTCCCATCAGAAGCCCACCCCAGAAGGGATGACCATCCACTGTCACACATGGCCAACTAGAAGACCACCCTGGCCACACCCTAACCCGAGCCACTCCCACTGGTGAGGGTGCCCTGATTGTGGATTGGTCAGCCTAAAGCCCCGCCTCCCATCAGGAGCTGTGATTTGTCCTGCCAAAACCTGATGTGGTCTTCGACAGTCCAGGCGGGACCTTCAGGACTGTGGGGGTCTCTTGGTGATATGAAAGAGCGACAACTGGGGGTCCGTCGAGCCGTGGGAGTTTGTTTCAAGTGAATTTGTAAGCTCGCTCATTCATTTGTTTTTCAAGCAAATTCACAAGCCTGCCTGTCATAGCAAAAAGAAAAAGGAGCCCTTGGTGGGACACTTGTCCCCCACAGGCCACACTCGACAAATCCACCCGGACAACGGGAGAACATGGAGTCTCCATAGCAACTGTGCCGAGCCGGACACCCAATGGGGGACTTGAAGTCTAACACTGAGGGGCCGGAGTCGGCAGTAAAGGGAAGGAGGAAGTCAATGGAGGGACCTCAGAGGGTCCCGAGACAAGTGGATCAGAAGTGGCGTGTGTGGAGGAGACCAACAGACCATCAGACATGAAAAACCAAGATGACAAGCAGACGTCCACAAGCGGCCCACCACTGAGACCTCAACATGAATGTTGGTCTTTCTGAGGAGGGCTTTGTGCGTGAAGCTTGTCTGCAGTCATGAAGGGTCTGGCAGCGGGCACTGTCTGTGTGAAACTTGCATGTTCTTCCCATGTTGAAAAAAAATGTTCTTCTCACGTCCCAAAGAAGTGCCTGGAAGTCTGACTGACCATTTCAAACTGGCCCAGGTGGGCGTGCCCTGCAATGGACCCTCTGGAGCTCCCTCAGGCTCTGCCCCCATCACCAGGAAATGGACCCCCCCACACAAAGTCATACATCAGGGTGACTGGGAACACAAAATCGGCCCACCATTGAAATAGTTTGGGTTTGATGGGTCTGTGCTTCACAATGCAAGTCCTCCTCAGCTCCTGCCTCACAATGGCTGCTGTCAGGATTGGCTTTGGCATCCTGCAATGGAGTGGGCGAGGCGGGCAGAGGGGTGATTGGCCAGAAGCATTTTAAAGAAGTACAGGCTGGGGGGCAAAGTCAGAGACTGAGGCGGGCATGGACGTATCACAGGTACGAGAGTCGAAACTGGAGTGGGGTGTGTAGATCAGCACAGCGGGTGACAGTGAGAACCCTATGACAGAGTTCAGACACTAGAGGGCGATGTAGTCAGGGACATGCCACTGCAGCACACTGTGTGTGACAATAAGCAGCTGTCCGCCACATCTGCCACTCGTCATGCCACTGGAGAGTGGCCATGTTAATTAGCACACGCATGCCGGTGGACTTTGACTACGCACGGACCACTGACGACCCCAGAAAGCGATCCGTCTTGACTTACTAATTGGATTTATCGATTTAAAGTTCAGGGGACTCGGGGAATGGCGGATCGACTGAACCCTGAAGCCATTAGACAGGCACGACAATCCCTCCTCACACAAACTGGATGGGGGTCCGGGGGGCTACGGTGCCAGCGCCTTGTCCGGTGCCCGCGTTCATCTGATTCAGGCAGCCTGTTGTGTTAATAATTTGCATAACCTGACACTGAACCTGCGCTCAGGGAAGGGCGCTATAAACAAATAGAAACTCCTCGAGGCGCGGTCTTTCCCCCCAATTGTCAGGTAATCCGGACACCCCGCTCTTCCAGCTGGGCAGAAGTCTCCGTGCCAACCGCAGATCGCCACCGGACATCACAAGAAAGAAAAAGAAAGAAAGCCATCACGGCGACATCTCCATCTCCGCCGGCGTCACATTCACCCCAACTTAAACCAGAAGGGGGCGCCCGTCTGCCGCTGGTCATCTGTCACTTCACAGACGCGCTGCAGGTGTGAACGCGACACGAGCTCTACGGTGAGGCGGCGACAAGGGGCTCAGAGTTGAAAAGGTGCGGAAAAAATGAAAATGTCTGAGAAAGAAAGTGACAGGAACAGACAGAGGAGGAGACGACGTGACAAGGCTGCTGAATTGTCGAACATTGTTAGAAAATGAGAATGGGGGAGAAGCCAGAGAGAGGGGTCTGCCACTAAGACTCAACTGGCCGTCTTCGGCAGCCGCCCCTCAGTGCCCCTGCTTCCATGTACTCACATACTCCGAGTACATGGTGCCCCTAGGAAGCGGTGGCTGAGCGATCCCCCTCATATTGGGGGGTTCCCCTTGAACAATGGAGTAAGTGGGGAGTGCCTACTCTACTCGGCCATTGCTGATTGTTTCTCTGCCTTGCCCACTTCCTGCACATCAACTCCATCTGCCAAACTGAGGGTCACAGTGGCCATGTACCACACACACACACACAGCTTCTTGGCGTGTCTAAGCCCCTTCTGACTATCTCTCGCTCACATCTGCAAGGTCTCTCCTAGATTTTCATTCCAAGAAGGCCACTGGGAGTGACTGGTGGTGGCACAAGCTGAGATGCTCTTCTATGTTGCCCATTTCTTTTTCTACCAGCTCTGCTGCCTTGTCCAAGATGGGATAAAAGTTATTTGCAGTGCCACCCGTCTCTGTTATATGTCATCTGGTATGGGATTGCTAAAAGCCAGGATGATGTTTGAGATGTGCCATCTGTTGGAATGACAAAGGCATAGAACCGTTTGGACACACAGGTAGAGGGATGAAGAAGGAAACTGCAAACCATTCAGGGCTGCCATCTGTCTGCGTGCTTCCTACCTCGCGCACGCCGAATGTTACACTTTTGTATTTGACAATTTAACGTTAAAATGGAATTTTCTTGCTATTAGTGTTGTTATTTACAGGAGCCCCCCATGCCTACCTCACCCCACACCAACCTCAACAACAACAGCAAATCCTCGCAGATTTTTCAATACACAGAAGTGTCCGTTTGCTAAATCGCATTGCAGCTCACAAAGGGCTGAGACTCGCGGCGCCGGGCCACTCGTCCCAGCACGAGAATCGCTGCCTGTCTGGGAGGCTGCCGTCGGCGTTTTAACGTTGTTGTTTGGTTGTTTTTATTTTATTTATTTATTTATTTATTTATTTATTTATTTATTTATGTATTTGTGTATTTTATTTAATAAAGACGCCGTCCCACGTCCACTGCCGGCTCCAGCGTGCAGAATCGGGCGGCTCGTCCATTTATCTCCATTTCCTCTCAAGGTCATTTTTCCACATTTTCGTCTCGTAAGAGTCTGTCGCATTATAGGGACGAGGAGAATCATCTGTCACACGGAGAGGCTTCAAGTGACGGGCCAGTCCATGGCTGACCTTTTAAGAGGTCCGACAAAGTTTTCTAAACATCAATAAAAACCCGAGAGATCAGCCCAGCAGCGCGTCTCATGTCCCATTAAGAGCCCACAATGCATTGCGTTCTAATTAGCGGGGCGTCCCGTCTGGTGCGAGTCGTGCGTTCCACGCGGCGCGGCGTCCTCTGACTTTGCACGTTTGGGACCCCCATCTAAGGTCGGGGTTCGGCCCTGATTCATGTCGGACATGCAGGTCACTCGGGCTACTTGTCCTCCGCGACCCTAAGGGCACACATTTAGCTGCCAGCACTGGTACTGTAAAGAAATGAGAAACAGCAACACGCTCAAGTACCATGGAAAGACGCTATATAACGTAACGGATGGGCTCAGCTTGACTCGCGCTCAGCGTAAGACATGAAACCGAAGTCACTTTGGGTGCCACCGACCCAATTTCTACCCCGTGGGCATATAGCTGGGCGCAGAGAGGGTCCACTCCCCGGACGGGTGCCAGTGTGCGTGTCACTTGCCACGGTCCATGATCGAGATGGTGGTCGAGCAGGATGAGCTCAGAGGCCCCTCTGTTTTGCACCCCAGCGAGCTCCAGGACCTACACGAGAAGGGAGACCTGACAGGGAGCGCGCGTGCTGCCATCACACAAGACTCGGGTGGCCTTGTGAATTAAAGAGACCACCGTGCGCTCTTAAAAACGCCAGACAGAGACCCCATTTTCGTTACGTGAAAGGTCCACTCATGCAGGCGGCTGTTTGGGCTTTTAAAAGGTTCCTAATTTGTGGACAAAGCCAAACTCTTTAAGGTCAAGCGGTCAGGATATGTCCTTTAAAAACGAAGAATCCAGAGGATTTCACAAATGTGTCGCCATCTATTCACGAGGCCCGTTACGAGGCTACAGAAGTAAAGGGTCGTGGGGATGGCCGCCCTGGCACCGTCATTCGCTTGAGGTAATCAATATGCAGCAATCCACCCTGCCAGCCAGCCCTCCATTTTACCAAATCCTGAGCAGGTCGTGGCGAAGCGGCGCCTATCCATTGTCCTGAATCGGAAGGCCGCCATAATGGAAAGCAAGGAAGTGCGACGAGGAAAACGGAACGGAAACAAAGACATCACAGCCACGAGCTAATTGAACCCTCGATATGGCATCGACTCGTATTTACGTTCATTATGCCATCCTGGACCGTGCATGGGGTGCCCGCTGGTGAACCCCTGAGGACATTTGGGTCAACCCGGGGAGAACACGCAGACTGCACGAGGCAAACGTGCCAGTTTATATGCACGGGCGCATATAATATGTCAAGTAAATGATATCGATCCATTTTCTCGAGCCTCTTTATTTTAATTCACAGTCGCCGTGAGCCAGGAGTCTGTGCGTAAGAAACTGCTGACCGAGCGGGTTTAACGGAAAGGGCATACAAGGGGAGCTCGTCCGCCATTAACTGCCCCAGCGCGCACCGGTCCCCGCCTTCTTCACTCTTTTACATGGCGGACTGGCTCTGCACAGGCACAATAAAAATGTCAGCCCCTGATATAGCAGAGCCCTCAAACTTACAGTCCTGTCGGCTCCTGCGTGGCTCGTGCTGCCGCCGGGTCGGGCTCCGGATCCCCGCGAGATGCGCTTACCGTCTGAATTACCTCCGTCACTCACACACACACACACACACACACACACACACACACACACGCCACTTAGCAGATCTAGTAGGAATATTTCCGCTGAATATCCCACTACATTGTATTTTAATTTGAATTTATTTAATAGACCGTCACATCCTGCCGCACCGCTATATTGGATTTCCCAGCAGGGATAATTTAGCGAACAGATAGGGGCAAATTAACGCGATCAATCAGACAGCCATCCGCGGTCGCTCCCTAAATCAGCCACCGCCTCACAGAACCCGGGGGAGGGGGGTTTGGGTAGGTTGGTTAGGGGGATAGCATCCTGAACGGGGACCCCTCTCGGGCGTTCAACTTTACAAATATAACGATGGATTAAACAAAAGAAAAAAAAAAACTGATGGCGGTGCTCCGCCGCCCCCGGTCTTTCGGAAAGTAATTGTGTTCTGTTATCTGAGGAGTCATAAAAGTGCGCTCGGACACGCGGGCAGAAGGCGTGCTGGTCAGCGGCATTTGTCATCCTGGTGACTGTAATTGTCCTCGCCTCCTGACAATTGCCTAACGTCACCTGCCACAAATGAGCCCGTCGCCGTGGTCCACTTTTTCTCCTGCAACCCTCCAGAAAGTGCACGCCAAACACCGCAATCCGCCCGTTAATAAAAGTCATTAAAGCCGGCCAGTGCCATCCCTCCTCAGGCCCCGCCGCCCTCCGGGCTTTACCTGCGTTTCTTGGAGATTTGCAGGGCTGGTCCAGCAGGCAGCTCCTCGAAGGGGGCGGTAGGTGGGATTCCTCCAGCCGGCGTCGAGGTGCGTTTCCGCCCGAAGGCAGTCCTGTTATCCACCGGTAAGGACGTGAATCTGTCTGCGATCACCTCGCCGCCGTCCTCCTCTTCATGGCAAACAGCTGCTGAAGAAAAAGAAAAAAAAAGGGAGAGTCACCCAGGGAAGAGTGCGAGGTGTCCGGCACGGCGACTTCAGGTTCACTCGGGGCGCTCCGTGCAGCCGGATGATTACAAGGAACTTGTCGGGCGACTCACAATGTTGCGTTAGTCTCGATAACAGATCGCAC
The DNA here is from genome assembly GCA_026402145.1 of Polypterus bichir lapradei. Lineage (NCBI taxonomy): Eukaryota > Metazoa > Chordata > Cladistia > Polypteriformes > Polypteridae > Polypterus > Polypterus bichir. Next base: position 294,611 of record JANRMT010062827.1, read on the forward strand.
TTCATGAACGCCTTCACAGCAAGAAAAACGAGTCCGGTGCAAATTTAATAAAAGCTTCCAAGTGGAAAACAAGTCGCGTCCCTCCGCAGCGCTCAGCCATCAATTAAAAAGTCCCCGAATCAGGCCGGGTGTGTGCGTTCATGAATTATTAACCGGCGGACAGCAAGCACGTTAACGGGGGCGCCTTACTTTACGGTCGATTCCCCGAGTAATCGTGGTTCTCGTATCCGACTCTTCAAATGACCGCACGGAGCCCGGCGTCAGGTGAATTGCTCGGACCGTTCACTTTCCTATCCAATCAATCGCCGTGACTCGCACTTCTTGTCCAAGTCTTAACCTGTTGTGCCGGCGTGAGGGGCGCCCCGGTCCTGTCGCTGCCTTGTCAGGACCACGGGGGGACGACGCGACTAAAATCATTCGGGGTGTCAAATGTTCGAGGTCGGGGAGGCCAGTCGACTGACGCCATCCAGTCCCGGGATCGAAACAACGATATAAATAATAAATAATATGGCGGCAAAAGTACAACCTGTTCGGAGAATTAAGGAGGTTCGTTCCGTCAACCGAGAGCAGGTCGCGCCTGCCGTCCTTTCTTCTTGATGTTTGCTTGGCGCTCGCGGAGACCGCGGCGAAGGTCCGGTGCTCGAGCGCTCGCCACTCCGTCTCCTGCAGTTTTCCATTCATACTCGGCGGTGAGAAGCTCCAGCGGCTACCCCGGCGGACTGTGCTGCCCCGTTAAGACTCTCTGTTCACCAAGCAGCCCCGGGAGCGAAACCGACGGCCCCCCCCACCCCCCCCCCCCCCCCCCGCGCTCAGGTCCAGCTCGCCGCAGTCTCCTCTTCTCCGCCGCTTTGTCACTCGTGAATCTGCACTTTCGGCTCGAGCCGCGCCGACCGCACGTCTGCACCTACCCTCCCGGTGGCCGCTGCTTCCATCGCTCGTCAGGGCGCCTCCGTGTTCGGCGGGAGAGCGGAGCCCCTCAAGGTGACGTGCAGGGCTCGCATGTATCTGGAGCGCCGCTCGGATCTTCAGACGGGAGGACTGGCGAGGCGAGCCGAGCGCTCCAGGCAGACCACATCAGCAGGAGGAGATGTCGCTCATGTGTCTGCTGAAGCCCCTCTCCAGATTAACCCTTTACAGGGCGGCGGGGAAACCTGCGAGACCCTTGCGGACGGGACTTGTGAGTTCCAAGTTTGGAGGTCGCTGGGCTTGAACGGATTCGCTCCGTTTCAGAAGTAACGGAAACGTGAAGCCCTTTGAAAATTCCTGCCTGTTTGAGGTTTGCACAAACCGTCGGCTGGCATGACTTGGCAAATCAAGACATCCTGGCGTCCAGATTATCTTCAGGAGGTCCTTGTCCCGCTTTTATGCCCCACGGCTTGCGATTGTAAAACACGCACGAAGCCCTGGGGGGGGGGGTGGTTCTGTGCAGCAAACGCCACCCAGACACTTACGGCGTCCTCGTTAATATTAAAAAGGCGTTTAAGAAAGCAGACGTCGATCAGCGCCGATCGGTGCCGCCGCACACCCCTCCATTAGCCCAGCAGTCTCCCCGGCTCAGATAGCAGGGGCCAGGCCTGAAATCGGCGGGTGCGAAGGAGTCACCATCCTCAGGGGGGCGCTCTTTAGTTTGAATCTGCCCTCTGCAGTTTTAAGTGTGTGGAATAAACGGGCACCAAGCGCAGGGCCATCACAGACAGTGCCCGACGAGGGCACCAAATGCCAGCAATACGTCGCTTATGAGCGCCTGTGACTGTTGTGGCGGCAGCACCAAAGGTGGTGACATATCGCGTGTTTGATTGTCGGCACCTTTTCTTTGACCTTTCATATTCGCTTATATCCACTGTTATTTATTTGAAAGGCGCTATATAAATATCCGAATTAATGTTACCCCCAACTGAAAACCTTCACATGCCGCTAACCAGGAACACATTTCTCAAGTCACTGCGCTGATGGCCGCTCGGAGTGTTTCACGGATTTTGACAAATGCCACGCGCTGTAAATGCTGTCATTTGTGTTGGCTCTCCTTTGAGGTTTTTCAAATAAAGTCGCCCACATCAGCTCCATGGGCACCTGCACCCATCGTCGTGTTCCTCGCCAGTTCACAAACCCCTAACGCTGACATACAACACCATCTCTGTAAGGCTGTCTCAGAGTGTCGCTTACTGCTGCCACACTAGGCCCAGCGCCACCACCGCCACTTCTTAATCTGTTGGCACTTTGAACAATCAGCGCAGTTGTCACCAGTGCCAGCCCCCTTCTTATTGCTGAAGTTGTAAGTCCAGAGCTTTCCAAGTGGCCGCAAATGGCAGCGATGTTTCAGCGACGGACACCGGCGCCCAGTGGACAGACCACCACACGGCTGTACTGGCAGAGAAGCTTAGTGCTGTCACTTTACGGACGCCGCACAGGTTTGCCCAAACTCACCCTCCTAAAACTACGACCACCACCGCCAGCCCGACTCAAGGTGTTTCGGGCGGGTTCTGACTGGTGACAATGACAACGTCACTTACTGCTACAGCACATCTTCGTACAGACGACACGTCACAGAAGTTACGTGCAAAGGAATAAAAAACAAATTAACATTAAACGAGAAGGCGCAACAGAAATCAATCAATCACGCTTACAACTAAGAAACGGGCTCCTTAAACGACAGGGAAAAAATCTCTAGGGGGTCAAGGGGGACAAAAGTGCAGCCAGCCCCCGATGGGCCTTTTGCGTTCTTCATTGCTTTTTGTTACATTCGGCCATCGCCGGTGGCTGCACACGCAGGACTTTGAAGAGGTGGCACCCCGAGTCTAGAAGGTATTTAGGATATAAAGTGATGATGACCCGTAGCGTTAGCCTGGCGCTTCTCTATTGGTCTAAAGTGGCGTTGGCCCCCACCCTGCGGTCACTACACCCACCACACTGCCCAGATGGTAGGGCCAGAATCACGTGGCTGGGCTCCCACTGCGGCCCAGTATGGTGGCAATAACGAGACATCATCTGGTTTAATGGAAATAATAAGAAATCAAATCATCATAGCGCCTTTCGAACTACTCGGACTGCTCTTTCCATAGACCGCCACCAATGTGCAGCATCAGCTGGGCGGTTAGCCAGTAAGGGACAGGGGACGATAAGGGGGCAGGGTGACCAGGACACCGGGTTACACTCTGCTCTTTTTATGGCCACAGAGAGTCAGGGCCTAACTTTTGTCGTACGCTCCTTCTCAATGGACAGTCGGCGAATGTGAAGAATTCTCAACCGATCAACGAAGAGCAAACCAGTCTGCGCGTCACCGCCGTTAAATGAGGGGGGCTCGGGGGTGACATCCGTGCAACGGCACAGAAAAAGAAATGAGCGACGGTTCAGCACTTCAGACAGCGCCGGGCCACGATCTCTGTGGGGTCAGTGAGAGGGGACGAGTCCCCCGGTCCCCGAATCTGAGGGACCCTTTAGGCCTGTGCCCATACCAGGCTGGAGACTTGTTGGCTTAGTGACGTAGTCAGCTCACCACAGTGCAGAAATGTGGACGAGATTATTGTTACTGTCTGCAGCGCCAGTGCGTTACTTGGGAGGGGTTCACGACGAAAGGAGCTATAAAGCCTAGAAAGCTGCATGTCAGACTGGGCAGCACCGAGCCCACCGGGAGCGCCCGACTCGAAAAGGCACTATATAAAATGTGAGCGACACAGAGAGACAGAGGGAGGCACAGTAAAAGTGACACGTTACGACAGCTGATATAATAATAATAATAATAATAATAATAATCCACTGTGTTTATGTAGCGCCAACATCAACTGCATTTACACATTTTGTGATAGAAAGCTAGATAGGAATAATGGGAGATATCCGGTGAAAGGCGCTATATAAGATAGACAGATATATGTGGAAGGCGCTATATAAGATAGACAGATATATGTGGAAGGCACTATATAAGATAGACAGATATATGTGGAAGGCGCTATATAAGATAGA
>JANRMT010062827.1:298577-315327 GCA_026402145.1 Polypterus bichir lapradei
CTATATAAGATAGACAGATATATGTGGAAGGCGCTATATAAGATAGACAGATATATGTGGAAGGCGCTATATACAGTAACAGAAAGCTGCCTGTGAGGCGTGTAAGGCACCTTCTACGCAGCAGGCAGATGCACGTAATGTAAGTCCTGCTCTGCAGTGTCGCCCGCCTCTTTACAGCTAATCGAATCCTTTTGTGTGGGGGGCTCTGTTGGCTCGGCCGTCGCTGACCCAAACCCCACGCAGGTGCCGTTTAACATGCAAGCGCGTGCTGATGTGAGCTCCTGGCAGGTGTGAGACTGGCCGTGACAATGGCAGTGTCGTAATTCTTGCAGTGCTGTTCATGCAGGTCCCAGAAGTTCAGGTGTAAGATGTCGAGGTGTCTTCTCGTACGGACGCGGCCCACCCTTAAGTGTAAAATGGACGTACTGTGCTCGCAGTAGTGCAGGCCTGGGTGGCTTTGTGCCTTCTTGTGTCCCCTTCAGCCAGGACAAGTTCCAAGCTGCTGTAGACTGCACTGGAAGGAGTAGCACCAGAAAAAGGATGGATGCACCAAGCTTGTCCCAAGACAATGGGCTCCTTTGGTTTTTTGCTGAGGTGGACATTATGGGTCCGGAGAGCCACGATGGCTGCAGGCTTTCGCTCCACTCACTTTCTTATGTTGATGCCAATCTTCACAGGCAATTGAATTTGTCATTTGATGAGACGTTTGGCCGCCGACCTCGACTACGGGTATTGCTGCCATAACTTGAAGTATGCACGGATTGTTTCACATTCTGCATTTGCCTTTATCTATTTTGTCACTCTTTGGTGAAAAGCCCATTCCTTAATTTGATTTCATTTCATTATTAACGTATGTTCTGTTTGTTTCTGTAGCAGCATGTTGGCACTATACCCTATGCCTCTGGGTGGGTTCACCATTAAGCCCCCCGTCTCCCAAGCATTCACTCAACTCTCCCAGATGGTTAAGTTCAAACTTGGTGGGAATTCATGGCGTCATTTTCTGGCCTTCCCGGTTTGGATTGTAACTCAGATGTCTGCTGAATGAACCCCTGCAGTCCTTCGAGAGCACAGAATTAACGAAACTCGCAGCACCGGCGTAGCAGCTCTTTGACTTCATCACACTAGGAGAGGCGCCATATACCAGCGTACCACAGCAAGTGCCTGCTATAAACCAATTGCTGCCCTTCTTCCACACGTTAGACTGTACCAGCGTATATATTTTTATACCCCCTTACACCAATTCTGGGAGATGGAGGCATCCCCAGCAGCGTGGGCTCAAGGCAGGAATCCGATGTGGGCAATACGAAGGGCAGGGCCACACAAGACCAGTTTAAAATGGCCGACCTGGAAGGAAACCCCAACGTAGATACGGGGAGAACATGCGAAGTGTTCATTTGGACGCTGGACGATGGATCTGTGAAGAGAATCAATCAGTGATAAAGCAGATGGGCACTCGAGGGGCTTTACGCGGTGCGGCGCGGCCCGAGTTACTTTACGTTGTTCTTTTGTTCACATTTAGCTCCGTTTGTCAAATAAATCAGGGCCGCCGCACTCCTGGAAGGACCGGAAAGATTCCCAATGCAACCAACCGGCCGCTTGTATTCCAGTTTAATTTACAAAGGATTCGTCTAATCGAGTAGCGGCAGCTGCTGCCTCCGAATTCGGACAGGCGGCCTGTCGGCGGGGTCCCCGGGAGCTGTTAACGGGCTAATAAGCGCTCGCGTTACCGTGATGGCGGGGAGAGGAGTCCATCGTTTCTATTTAAAGGCAGCTCGCCCGCTTTGTTGTTGTCGTTCAATTAACGATTCAAGAGGCTGAAAATCTGACAAGTGCCGAAAGTGTCGACTTGCGCGGGGAGCCTCCATATTTGCATAGGCGTACATGTTAATGAGAGCGGAGCCGCGCGGCCGTTCCTCCGGTTGTTTTACACAAGTGCCGCCCTGCGATCCGCTTTAGCATCAAATGCAAAGTACACCTCGATTTGAAAAGACACTCGGCTCGTTATTTCACATCCTCCAGAGGGCTTTTTAATGGGAAAATGGTTTGGAGGAGGACAATAATGACAGAGAAAACTCGCCTCGAAAAAGTTGAGATCCACTTCACGGGCCCTCCAGTTTAGGCAATCGACGGCTTAAGCGGCCCGCTGTCACTCACGTCCGACATGGCCGCGGGTCTGAGCTGCAGTGGCTGGGGTCTTGTCGGAGCACCAAGGACCCCGTGTTGTCGGGGCGGAGTCCGCGAGCCCGCCGAATGTCGGAAAGGCGGTCAGGTGCCGAAGCTGCGCGACCCTCTTCAGGTCACTGTGTCGTGGTCCTGTCACCTGCCTGCTGTCCCTGTGCAGAAACGCAAACCTAAGTACTGCGCGTGTCAGTAAACCACCTCGAGGTGGCCTGCGCTATGAAAGGCACTATAGGGTCAAATCCGCGCTTTGAGTCACTTTACGAATGAGCCGAAAGGCGCTATATGCGACAGATACATAGATAAGAAACGTGAAAGGCACTATATAGTAGATAAATCAAGACACCATAACGATAATGTGTTGATCTCAGTGAGAAACTGCACTGTTATGGCAGTCAGCACAAATTATCCAGAATAACAGATTTTATTTATAAAGCGCCTTTCCAATGTTCAGGTTTTCAAAACACAAAATAAAGCTGGACGGAAACAAATATGAAGCATTAAACAGCAACTAACAGATAGCAGTAGTGCAGCGGGGGGCAGCAATTTAGCGACAGCAGAGTTTGTGGGGTGGGATGGGTGGGCTGCATGACCAGCTCACTTCAAAACGTCCTTAATGTTCAAAGCCATGGAAGATGAAGTTCTGAACTAGAAGTAGAAACAACAAGCGGGGGGGGGGGAATGCACAACGACAGAAGAAAACCATAAACAAACAGCAAATATTCGCGAGATATAAAAGAAATAAATACGTCCCGAGCATAGAGAAAGGCGCTATATAAATAAAATGTATTGTATGGCCGCTGACCCTCAGTCGGTTTCATCTTCTCAAAACTCATCTGCCGTTTTGCTAATGGCGCAGATGTGCAGTAAACGACAAGGCCGCTTCTTGTGTCACCTCACGTGCTTACAGCGAGGAGACAGCACGCCTTGAAGAGACCATATGCACTGATGTGTAAGGCGCTATAAAGGACCAGAAGGTGGTCTAAAGCACCGCGTTAACCTGAGAGTCGCTTTTTCACCAGCCTTTACCTGCAAAGAGCCTTGCGATGGCACCAACTTGGTGAAGGCGCTATATAAACTAAGCTTCATTTAAACGGGTTTGGCAGACCCAAGGGACACTTTTTCCAGGATCAAAGTGCATTGCTGTCGTCACCAGCGCTGAAATAGTTGGCCTGTTAACAACAAGAACTCCCATCGCCCACACTTGGGGTGACTCTGAATAAGTCGTGTCACCCATTCATGACACTGCACGCAGTGAAGGGCCCTATAAGGGACTAAGTGTAACACGACGACCCTTAAGTCACTTTTAGTAAACATGTCATTGCGGAACTGACACTTCAACAAAACTTCATTACTTACTAAAGTAACGGGACAGGAATCGGTGGACGCGGGAAGCGACAAACACGTCGCAGTAAACTGAAGGGAGCTTGAAATGGAGGTTTAGTACCAGTGGGTATGTGAGACAGGAGGACCCCAGGGGGATCGAGTTTGTTTGCGGCCAGGCCGGGATGACTCAAGTGCGACACGCCCACCCAGCGCGACCAAGTTGTGAAGCAACGTATCTTGAATTAGCATAAACCCCGCCCCCAACCCCCTTGAGCCCTTTAGCGGGCGGCGGGCAGGACGCGCCTGGCCATATGAAGTCGCGCTGTCCTGTCCAGACGTCCTCGGGCCATCAAGCTCGACTGTACTTTTCCTCTTTGACGATTTTAGCACGTTTAAAATTTAAATAGTGTCGGCAGTGACGTCTGATTAAAGCAGGCATTTCAGCGGAGTCTCAACGGCCAGATGTCACTGTCATTTGGCTCAGGCGTCTTTTATCTTTGCTCTCACAGTTCCTCGCTGGCAAAGTTCAGTAGAGATGAAGAGGCAGGAGCTGCGGCTTAGTTCATGGCTGCTGGTTCAGCCGCGCCATCTTCTCTAGTCATTTGTTGACGTGCTTCACGTCTCTGATGCCCTCAGATGTTTCGGCTTGTTAATACCGAGTCGGTTTTTACTGCTAAAAAGCACACGGCCACCCACCCGAAAGGCCGTCCTCTGACGAAGGCCCCACTCGCTGCCACCCACGCCTCGGGGCTGCTTGTTCCTTCAGGTCTTGGGGTCTCGCTGGCAATCGGCGTTGTGTTTGATACAAATGCCGCCCCTTCGTTACTAGAGGAATGATAAATGGCTGCTGCCATCTGACCTTGACTTTCAGCTCCTTTTATCCTGCCACAGCGCTAAGCGCTCATTAGGAATCTGAGAAGGAAAGCGCAAGAAAAGCCGAGCACGTGCTGCCCTCTAGCGGCCGCTCGATAGACCCGTCCGGACTCGGCTTGGTTTACGTAATGGGAATTTAGAGACACTTTGAAAGAGCTAAAAGTTTGAAATGCGGGAGCACTTAAGCGTCAGTGCTTTAAAGAGTGGGCCGTGAACCCCCCCAAGGAAGGGGTCTGAAATATGAATAACTGTTAGTATATGTCTAACAAGTGTGAAGGGGGCAGACGCTTGGGAATATACTTAGTAATTGCTAAATGAGTCATACTGTCCATCAGTCAGGCCAGTTCCGGACTAGAAGGGGTCTAATCCAACACCAGGGGGCAGATGGCGCATCCGGAGAGCGAAAGGAGGAGTCCATCAAGAAAAGAGGAGCGAAGAGGGCGTGTCTACTAAGGAGCGGGACGTGGGCCCGGGCGGGATGGGCGTGGCCACACGTGGCCCATCCAATGATAAACCAGTACTAATAATGGTTTCCCTTATTTTGGTGTCTGGCTGTCCTCCCTGCACATCTTCACGCTCAGCCTAGGATGACAGCCCAGTCACACCAGTTCTCCAATGGCTCAGTTCACTGAATGTCATGGAGTAAAGGATTAAGAATTTTAAATATTTATTTTTCCTTAATATGACAGGCTATGTAAGAATGAACACGAACGCACATCCAGTACAGATAAGGCAGTGCTGAGGTGCTCTGTCAAGTCATCTTCTGTCATCACCTGTAAAAGGACAGGCAGATAATCAAATACGCAAACTGAGAGACGATAGAAAGGCAACGTATAAAAAGAATAAAAGATAGCAAAGGCTCGATTTAACAAAAACAAAGGGGACACCAGTATGAAGAAGTGATGGGAACTGATGGAACTGGGGACATGCATGGGAATGGAGAGTGTTTGGCGTGGCTCGAATGAGTGGGTTATGGTGGGGGGTAGAGAAGGTAACCTTCACCAGATCACATCTGGACTAATAAGAGGGTCCAAAGAGTCAAGAGAGCAGAAGATCTACTGATGGCCAGAATGATGCGGAGGATGACGAAGAGCAGGAGACACAAGTCCAGCAGAAGACGTAGTGTAAGGAAGAGCAGGAAGATACAATGAGTGCAAATGGAAGGAAATCAAAAAGGCCGTGACATCAACATGTCAGAGTCAAAGGAAATCCCAAGGCAAAGAGTGGACATCTGCTGAGACCCCAAGAACAATCTAGGAAGAGAAAGAGAAGACAGCTGCTGTGGACACGAGGAGGACTATGGTGGGAAACGCAAAAGCGGGTGAAGGACGCACAGCAACAGTTAAGAAGAGGAGCAGAGCTGGCAAACAGCGGTACATAAAAGGGCAAGCAGGCCTGGAGGGTCTCAGGAAAGTTCAGCCAGACCGATAAACCAGCAAAAGACAACGAGGGGAAACCAACTCTGGGAGAAGATCAACGCAGAGGAAAGGCTGGGGAGAACAGGTCCATTGAGCCCATCCAACACAGAACCCGCACCACAAGATCTACCTTTAGACATCAGCAAACCCAACAGATAAGAAATTCAGACAGCCGCCAAGCTGTCTACGCCAGGGCAGGCGCTCAATTGAAAGAGAATGGAGGAGCAGCTCAACACACCTCTATGTGACCAAGAGGCTGGACCGCCCAGAATCGGACCCAGCGTAGAGCAGATGGCACTGCTGCACGTTCTCTGTGTGCCAACGTCATGGACTAGAAGAAAGCCTCCAACTGTCTGGACAGGAAAATCCTCTGGAAACATCTCTGGCATTACGGTGGGCCGTAACAAAGCCCGCCGGCATCATCAGGAGCTCATGTGAAGGGGTGACCAGTCTGTGGAGGTCGGCTTACCCTCACCGTTACTCTACCCTGCGTAATGAAGATGTCCGCAGCCCAGTCAAGGACACGAATCCAACGGACATGCGTTACTCAACTCGAGGCTCTAAACTTTGCTGATGACTCGGTCCTACAGACCCTCAAAAGCCAGATGAACAACACGGTGAACTCCTCAAAGGCACTTGGTGTCCGCATTAACAAAGAAAAATCCAAGATCCTGAAGGCCACTGCAACTGGCGCAGAGCAATGGAAGAGAGCAGAGGTGGCGGTGGCAGCCTTTATCTACTTGGGCAGCGTCACCAACAAGCAGGGTGGGCCCAGAAATGATGCAAACGTAAAGGCAAGAAGGACGACTGAGCAGCTGAAGAACATCTGGGATACTCAAGAGCTACCACTACAATGCCAGTCAGGTCAGGCTTTTCAATAGCAACATTACCTCAGTTTTACTGTACAGAGCAGAGCAGAAACATGGAGGACAGCCGTGAAGAAAACCAGACGCTCATTAGCAACTGCAAAAGAAAGATCCTCCATATCTGCTGACTGAGAGCCATCCCAAACCGTAGGCCTGAGTGAAGGACAAAGTCCTGTAGATCAGCGAAAGCAGCATCACCCACAAAGCCCTAAAGGGGACACAGCAAGGCGAGAGGAACAGAGGATGGCCAAGGGACCAAAGGGGACACCAGCAGCCAGACGGAGAGAAAAGCCCAGAAACGGGGGGCAGACGTCAGTAAAAGTGTAACAGCTGTCAACAAAGGTGGCCACAATATGGATGAATTATGAAGGACGTCACACACTTACAGATGGCACCAGATAACGGACAGACAGGCACAGCAAGCTTCATGTGTCATGGCTCCAAGTACCGTAAACTTCAGAGGACCTCAAGGGCCTTTCAGGTCACAAGGCTAGACAACCACAGAAAGGCGTGAGGTGTGTGCGCTCGTCCTCGTGTGGGTCTTGCTGACACTTATGGTGCCCCTATGCCATGCGCCCCGGGCTCGACTTGCGCCAGTCAGTCTGTACCCCACATGTCTGTCACCGACCGTCATCTTCTTCTCATGTTCTACTTTCTCACGTGTAAAACTTGGTACCCCGACATTCACCCAGTGGGAATGCAGGGGCCGCTTCTCCTGGTCACGGGTTCAACTGCAGTCCGCTCACTCCCTTCCGTCTCTGAAATACCATCAGCTTCATCATCTGGACGTTTACTGCTCATTTCTTAGGGAGGTGATGTGAACGATGAGTTGGGTGACAGTAAAGGTGCCACACTGAACAAAAAGGCAAACAGAGAGACAAAGCAGAAGTGACAGATTTGAAAGGCACTACGTAACAGAAAAAATAAAGTGGGAAATGGGCACCATGGTCAATAAGTGAAAATGAATGGGCCAGAATACAGTAAAGGTCAATGAATACACAGAAGACGCTGGTGAGAATTTAGAAAAAGGTTACACAAAAGATAGAAGGCGAGATACAAAAAAACTCTACACGAGTGAGTGATGGGCAGACACAGATGGCATTATAATAATAACATATATAATATTTAGGCACACCAAGTGCATAGTGGCACTATACACTATGTGACAGACAGAGAGACGTGAAAGGCACTATATAAGAGACAGACAAATACTCAATGAGAGGTATGGCATATGGTACAAACACAAATGCAGAAGCCGCTATATAAAATAAGACATTTCACTCGGTGTGAAAGGCGCTATAAAACAGAGAGATTGGTGAATTTATTGGAATGAAGCGTACTTACTAAGAGATGAAAGGCACTATATAATAAATAGACAGATGTCTGTGCCAGGCCCATATACTGTAAAGGATGACTAGCTAGGTGGCTAGAGCTAGGACTGTTAAACGGATTTATCTGAAAGGCGCTATAAAGTGTTTGCCAGGTTGTTTCACTTTTCAGTCCCTCTGCCTTTTTCTTTTTGGTTCTGATTTTTGAACTCACATGGCAGGACCCTGAAGCAGCTGTTGGCGTCCCATCTTTCGGGTCCTCCTCAGTTATTCTGTGCCAGCATCCACACCTTTCGTCTCCTCATTATTGGCTAACCTTCCGTGTTTTTGGACGTTTCTTCTCTTTGCTCTCCCACTGCGGTGCTGGCACTTGACGCGATGCCACTAAGGGGATGAGTACCCGGACGTGCCAGCTGGAAAGGTTAATAAAAGCTGAGGACAGCTTGGCTTTTAAGTGACTGGCAGATTGCGTGTTCTTAATGAGCACACTCGCCGGCTCTTCTTGAAAAGGCCACGGCGCTTTTGTCAAAGGTGTCCACCTGGCCACATCCGAGGCGACAGCACCCGTCAGACTGCACGTCCCGTCCCGCCCCGTCCTGTGCCTCGTCCAGGTGGCCCTGCGGCTCGGACATCTGGGAGCCTACCGTGCGTTCGATGCGGTGGGCTTCACGCGCTCGTGCGGCTCCTTCGTCGGGCCGATTGCCGTCCTGGTTAAATAAAAAGCAGCAGCAAGACGCCGAGTGCACGCCGCTCACTTGCGCCATTCGTTTTAAGGCGGCCCCTTATGTTAGGGTCGATGAACGCCTTCACATACGACGAGATTCCCACGAGGAAGTTAAGGTGGCCAAGTGCGGCGTACTGGTGCCGGGTGGGTAATATGGGTGTGAGATCGCTAATAAACACCACGACCCTCTGAACACTTAAAATCAAAACGAGTTTGAAAAAATAAAAAATATAATCGTTTAATAAAAGAAAGGGCGGCGGCCCGAAAGCGCATCACTGGCTGGGCGGGGCGCGAGGAGCGAGTGGCATTAGGTTGGGCGGAGCTACGGGTTTGAGTGGGAGGAGACTTTCATGGGGTACGAATAAACGGGAACCCCAGGCTGGCAATAATGTAGGGATGTGACGTCAGAGTTGAGAAACGGCGATTGCTGATGGCACGATGTCACATTACGCGACTTTTCAATGCTTTTCAGCCATGGCTGTCATTTACATAATCTCGGAGAGTCCGAGGCAGTCGGTTGTCCATGTAATGTGACAAGCCCAATGAGTCACTCCAACTAGTCCTCGATTCGCCCCTCAGAAAGGTTTGGTGTTTCTGACGACCAATGAATGCTCGTCTAGAAGAAGAGAGCATGAGACACGGCCATGAAGGACACGGGTGTTTTGGAGATGAGGACAAAATGGGAAAAAGAACAACAAAATGGAGACTGAGATTGTGGCCGAAGTCGCCATACTCGTTAAGGCTTCATACAGGGAGACACACGCCAGTCACAAATTTAGAACGTGATATTCTCTGATAACGAGATCAGCAGTTGCAGCCTGACATGACCAGAAGTCACATAAAGCCGACGTGACATTACGTGACGTCTAGTCATTGGGTATGTCACACTCACCGACGGCGTGAAAACATCTCGTTAGACTCATTAGAGGGCGGTGTTGCTGCTCAGTGACATTTGTGACAAGAAAATTGTGGTGGGGCCATCACAGGGTCTTCCTGCGTGTGTGCAGAGCTCTGTAATGTGAATGTGAACTCACCTCAGTAATCAGGCCAGTCCATCTTTGGCAAGACATGCAAGTTGTCACACCTTCCTGAACTTTGTGACACCCTCTGACATCTTCATCACCTGACAGGGAAAGAGATTTAAACAGCAGGAGCTTCGAGCGTCCACTGCTACACAAAACGTTTTGGCTGTGAAGCACCTCAACTGAAACGGAAACATCTGAAGTGTCCGATTAGTGACAAAGGACAAATGGCGATAGCAAGGACAGAATGGGCACCTGACACGCACGCTGCGGGCTCTGCTGGTCACTGTGACGCAGCACATTGGCTCCAGGCTCCCTTGAACCTGCAGCCGCCGATGAGGACACACACGTGAGCAAGGCGTAGGTGCAGAAGTGAGAAGTTGAGTAGTGCAGTGCATCGAATGGACTAAATGAAAAAAGAGAATCCACTTAAAAACAGAGAGAATCGGGGGTACGGGGGGTACGGTGGGGGGTCAAAATCAATCCATAAGTAATCCATTACAATAAGGTTCAAATTCTAAGGGCAGGAAACTCTGCTCACCTGTCATGGGACCCTGCAGACACAGCAGACCTCCTGCCGACAGGCCCAGCTATCCTTCTAGCACAGGCTGGGCTCCCGACACTCACTTCTCTTATGCCCATGTGTGGCACCAGCTGGGTGCTGTGCCCTCTGCGACTCCCGCTGCCCCTCCTCGGTCTTACTCAGCAGGTCACTCTAGGTCCCTCTGAGGGGCTCTCGTCCCGGCTGCCTGCCTGCCAGCCAGCTTTCCTCTGCACTGGCTCTCTCCTGCTCCTGCCTTCATCTTCCTCTCTTGACTTCTGTCTTTTTCTACTTCCCTGTTCTCTTCCCCACCACGTCTGCCATGCTGGTTCCTTTTATTGCCTTGATTGTGTGCAGGTGGGAGACGCTGGCACAAATGAGGCACCTGGAGAGATGCTCACATTCGCATGTGTTGGCACAGTCAGCTTGGCACCACAACCGTCCCTGGAGTGGCTGGCAGTCACGCATACCCATGCCCACTTCTGAGCCTGCATGGCACCTTGGCGCACTCCTCATGTTTCTCCACACTCCGGTCAAAAAGGAGCAGCAGACAGCTGGTGAAGTGGAAGGGGCACATGTGGCCTTCCTTGGTGGCTTTTTCAAGTCATCCTCAGCAGGTGGTGAAAGTCAAGATGTGGCACAGTGTCCTGTGAGTGGCGCCCTCCTTTCTTTTTCACGGGCAGGGCCGGAAATGCAAAAAACGCAATAAAAAGAAACAACAGCATCAGCATCACGTGGTCCTCATGTGAATAAAGACCCCTTCAGGTTACACATGTGCACCCACACTGCAGCACCCTCCCACCATGAAGGCAATGTCACAGACCACCAGACACAAGTCATGCCAGTGAGCTCATGACAGGAGCTTGAGGACAAGCCGAGGATTCTTCTAAACATTTTAAGAACAAATGAAAGGACTTTAGGAAGCTCATTTCTTGCACAGCCTGTGCCAGGACTGTGTGCCCGACTGGCCTGTAATGCACAGATGCCACGCTCTGCTGTGCTTCAATGAATGAGCCCTTTACTGGGATGGCCTGGAAATGCAAGTGGCGCACACTGAGTAAGACTTTCTGCCACTTGCCACTTGGCCAGGCTGCCAAGAGAACTTCAATTCCCAGCATTCACCATGTATGCCCTGGGGCTGATGGGCGAGTGGTGCACTCTGCGGGGGTGTTTTGAGTGGGTGCCAGTCATGATGCCGGTGTGTTTTTTGCACGTGTTGGGTAAATGAGGGACGCCCACCTTAAGTGATGCTATTCTCCATCGGATCTCATTTCTTGTTTATTCCTGCTGCCTGAACTCATAACCCCTGGGCCTGCGTCCCTGTACTGGCTTCCAGGTAAGTTCAGCGCTGATTTCCGAGACCTCCTTCTTACAGATGAAGCCCGAAGCCCTGCTTAACCAACCTGGACTTACCGTCCCATACATACCGGAGCTTCAACTCAGATCTCCAGAAGCGGTGGGATGACGTCACCTCTTCTGTGACTGGTCTGCCTTGAGGTTGGCACCGCCATCATTACACCGCCACATATCAGGTTTACATCAGTATGGCGCCTTCCTTTTAATGTTATTAAACGCAAACAACAATCAAACCCAACTTCAACCCCCGGCCCCCCAAACAAAGAGAGGACAGGCAGCCAGCTGAGCAGATCTCTGAAGCAGCGAGGCAGGACGCTTATTAGAAGATATGACTGATCAGATCCTGTCGTATTTTAAAAGGGCTTAGAAAGAGAATGGCGCCTCCTAACAAAGAGTTTGAGCAAATGGCGTACTGAATACTGGGCACAACAAAGTCACCAACCTGACGAGAGCCCCCCTGGCACCTTGAGAAGCCGGTGCCATTAGTGAGCAATAAGTTCCGACTTCGAGGACACGCAGCTGGCTGACTGGATGTGGTAACTTGGTGCCCACTTTAAAGCGACCCTCTCGTGTGCCCACGTAGCTCAAGCCGCTGGCCATGGGACCGTTTTTAGTTTTGAATTCATTTTGTGTGACGCTTGATGAAAGCAGAGGGCAGGCAGGCACTTTGTGGGTGACGAGCCTGGTGTGGAGTCCATTAAGCTTTCCTGTGCCCCCTCCCCCCCGCTCATTCCTTGCCGCTGTCAGGGTGATGGAGAGCTGATCGGCCCTTGATGTGCTGCCGAGGCGCTGATGTTTGCTTTCACTCCATATAATATCTGCTCTCCGTCTGCATTAGCGTTGGAGAGCCGGCTCAGTCATTAAGGCCGTGTGCCACTCGCTCCGTAATGGAGCACCACTGGGCTCCGCTCTCAAGAGCCGTAAGTGGGAGCTGAATGGCTTTTCTCTTTATGGATGTGCGGAGCAGAAGCCAAACAACGTGAGACACGGGCCGGGGAGCGGGGATTTGGGAAGACACCCGGGACGTGACAGAGGGAGGAGGTCTGCCAGCTGGCCCGTGAATATGTGTGGGACTGGCAGAGCAGGCATTGAGCACTGGATGGAAAGGCACAGAAGTGAGGCAAGGCGAATGGCGATGAGGCTGGTAGTGGCCAAGAGGGCAACCGGCAAGCCAGATGGCATTGGAGCAACAGGAGCTGGGAGATTCATGGACAGGAAAATGGATGAGTGCCCTTGACACGCCCAGATATCTAAAATCACTGGCAAAGCCGTTTAGTGTGACAGGGACGTACCACGCTCTCAGGCTGCAAATCAGGTAGTGTGCCAAGGCTCGTCTCCCCCAGCACCATCAGAGCCCTTCCCAGCTGAATATGGTGGTCACACACAGTCCACCGTCCAGCTTGTGTATGTGGGCAGCCTCCTGTGATGCCACTTTAATGTCAGTGCCCCTTGCCATGCCCCAAATACACCTGCGCACACCCCCCACCCCCAACTGCTAATGACCCCATTAGGAGAGAAGAACAAGAAAAATAAGGTGAAGGATTTAATGAGGTCGTTCAAGTCAGCGGCTCTGCCAAGGCAGAATTCTCACTACAGATAAGTGCTGCTGGATTATGTGGGCAATAAAAAAAAATTAATAGGCAGAAAAGAAGGGCTGGTGAGATAAGAAGGTGCCCGCCCGGAGCCTGGCAGCAGTTTTATGGAAGATAATCCCAGGAGAAATAATGTTTAGTCATAATTAAAAAGAAGACACAGCGGCAAGTGAAGAGCGAGGGCATCACAGGGACCAGCTGCCAATGAGGCCCATGACACTCATCAGTGCCCGCGTATGTGAAGTGGCCCAGCGATCTGCAGGCAGGCGCATGTTAGCCCTTGGTGTGCACTCATCAGCCCCATTGCCCCGGGTGTCAGGTTTGCACCTTTGTCCTCACCACCACAGACACTGAAAGGCCACCTCTGCTCTAAACCTTGCAATGCCACCGTGGGCATCACTTTTAACATCTCCCCAGGAGTTCTGTCACCGTGCCCATCTGTCTGTGCAGCACATCAAAGTAGAGGGAGGCCGGTGAAGGAACAAAACTGAGGTCAGGACATGAAAGGCTGCAGGGCTCTCATTAGCTCAGTGGCGGCCATTTGAGTCCTCTGAGTCACCAAGCCACCAAATCTGACCAGTGCCACAAAGAGATGTTTAGAAAGCATCCTGAATTAGCAGTAGGGCAGTGTGGGAGTACATCCAGTGGCCTGTTGTCACCATGAGGTTATCATGGAGGTTAACCAGCTGGCCCAGTGAGTGGGTGACAGTGGACCCCATGATGGACTGACACCGTTGGTCCTGTCTGTGAAGAGTCAGCAGTCAAATGATGGGCACCTCTTGTCATCTGGATGGCAGGGCCGGAGTAAGAAACATGTGAAGGGTGGGGAAGAGGCGGAGCCACAGATGGGTCAAAGGTGAAGGGAGCAGCTGAGAAGGAGTCACGGGGACTTCACCCATCTGCTGTAAACCTAACAGAAAGTGCCCAAGAAATTGGAAGGAATGGCACGTGGGGCCACTCATGCAGGCAGCAGGGAAAGCAAAATATCGAGGCACTGCGTCCACATGCCAACCACGTCACAAGCCTCCAGAGCCTTTGAGAAAGTGACCTCCGAGAAGGTGACTGCAGGCAACTCACCCGCCGTGTGCCAACGCCGCGTTGCGGCTGACTCTGCATTTATATTACATTTTATACACTCGACATAATGAGTTTCTTCTGCTTTTGGAATTCTCCATTGGTATCAGAAAATGAGAAAACAGCAGCTCGTGGTCGGGAATCCCGAGGTGTCACTGCGGCGATGGCCTTCTTCAATCACAGGCCTGTGCAGACACTCAACTCGAGCTGAGGAATTATCAGATGATGGCAGTAAGGGAGTGTGTGTGTGTGTGTGTGTGTGAGGGGACCTGAAGAGTGTGAGCACACGACACATAGATATAAAAGGACAGTCTGGGGGTCCGCCTGTCCATCAGCTTCTGCCTGTCTAACAGAGCGCCTTTCATGTCTGTCTGGCACTTTAACGTCTCTCTACAGTGTATAGCGCCTCTCCTATTTACAGTTAACTTCCTCGTATATAACATCCTCCACATCTCTGTATCTAAACGGTCTCTCTAGTATATAGCGCCTTTCCCGTCGGTCAACTAAAAAAGGACTTTCATGTCTGTCTGTGTGTCTCATACACAGAAATAGCTTTGATATTCATCTACCGTAGGTGCCTTTACTGAGCTACACCACATGGCACGTTGTTCTATGTAGCTGAAAATTATATAGCGCCTTTCCTATCTCTCTGTCTTTCCTGTCTATAAATCGAATACACACGGACTTACATACCCATGCTCCATCTGTGAGACAGTGCCTTGTCTATCTATTATATAGTGCCTTTCATTTCTACCTTGAAATCTCTAATTTAGAGTCTATTATATAGCACCTTTATATACATCTATCTGTCATATAGTGCCTTTCACATCTGTCTGTCTATCATTCTTTTCTTTTTATGTACCTCTATCTATCCATCCATCCATCCATTATCCAACCCGCTATATCCTAACTACAGGGTCACGGGGGTCCGCTGGAGCCAATCCCAGCCAACACAAGGCGCAAGGCAGGAAACAAACCCCGGACAGGGTATGTTTGGAGGAAAAAAAAAAAAAGGGTCAGAATTCCAGGGAAAGAAGACGTCTCCATCTGCTGTGTGCGAAACCGATGACGTGGAAACTGGAGACTTGAGCAAATTGTGCCGCCATCTTACAGAGGTAGAAAGTGGTGAGAAAAAACGTGAAGTGACCCAAGCAGCAACAGGGACAGTGAACCAAAGGACCTCAGCCACATGGCCAGAAAGGTAGAACCCAACCTAGAAAATCCTACAAATATAATGAGAACAACTCACAAACCCCAGACTCACAGCCTAGAAATGTCTACAATATCCAGGAGCCGGGACACTGACAGTAGCGTGACGCCATCTTCTATTGGTGGACAGCAAATCCGTCATGTGACCCCCTGACCAGCAGTGGGCATAGCAACCGTAAACAATGGCCAGTAAATAACATGCTGACCAAAAATATACCACAGCAAAGGAAACAACACAGAAACCCACAGGAGTCATCCAGAACCGGGGCGCAATAAGTCATGTGACTGGCAACAGGCATAGCAACCGTAAACGACACGGCCGTGGCAAAGCAAAAACACACAAAACGGTGGCACCTGCAACCCAAACTTCACAAAATAACAACAGAAATATGAACGCATCTAAAACTACCGTAAGGAGAGACCTCGAGTCAGGATACTCTGCCACAAATCACGAGCCACAAGAGTCCCTCTCTAAAATGGCATCTTCAAAAGCCACCTCAGTGTTTGTCATGAAGTAGAAACTCCTGCTGCCACCCTGCTCCTTGTCTGCCATGTCCACCTCTCCACTCCTGGCATTAGCAAGCAGGGTCATGAGACCACCCTGCCCTGGTCCCACTAGCTGAGCCCACCGTAGACTAAGAATCTGATAAAAGGGAGGGGACAGTCACAAAGTGAGCGACACCGAGCTTTAGGCAGCATCAGTATGACGCCTCCACATGGCCCGCTGTTTCCTTCTGATTACTGTTCCTCAGCCCTGAACAGATCAAACAGAAACGAGTCTGCGCTGCCCTCTGGGATAAGAGGCGTGTGGTGCGGACGGGCGCACAGCTAGTGTAGACGGCGTGACCCCCTCTAATATCCCGGCCCAGATGTTTGCTTAGTTTCTTTGCACAACCCAAGGTGCACCACTCGGAAAGGTTAAACTCTACTTTGACATTTTACTTTTGACAGGAAGACGCCGATCAATCCTGCTGCCCTCCATCTGCTGGGACTTGAGGGGCCTTTTAGGGAGGCATCTCTTTAATGACACCTAGCAGTAGCAGTGCCCATGGGCGATTTGGGGGCTGCCATCTGGGTTAAGGTGTGGAGAACTGGAAGGAAAAAAGCGTCACATTGGGCACCAGTCTGTGTTTTATAATACAGAGGAGCAGGCGTAGTCGCAGTATTGGGCTGTGAAAGGCGCTATATAATAGACAGATAGATAGATAGATAGATAGATAGATAGATAGATAGATAGATAGAT
>JANRMT010062827.1:322512-344165 GCA_026402145.1 Polypterus bichir lapradei
ATACCTTAAGAGAGAAGACTGGCGCGTGTCATGTGCCCAGAGCAGGACGTCCGGTAAGTTCTCGATGCCTTTCACATGTTGCCACTCTCCAGCGCTACGATAACTCGAGTGCGATGTTTGTGGGACCGACTGACCACTGACCAGGAGCTCATTAACCCAGATGTCTACTCTCTGCACCCTCCTGTTCACTGACTGTAGATGTTCCACTGAACATCATTGAAAGGTCAAGTCACAAAAAGGACTCCAAGGGGCTTTTCTAAGGTCCACAAGGAATCAAACTTTGGAATAAAACACCGCCTGTGTGCCCCGAGCCTGCACAACTGGACTATCAATGCAAAACGTGGTCCAGAGTCCAATGGTGTGGATTTGCTGCCCAGACAAAAGCACGTTTAGCATCACACGTTAGAGCTGCCACTCAGGACGTGGCACAGCTACCTAAAGTTACTTCTCTCGGTTAGGGTCTGATTTGGGGTGCCTGGACGTAGCCCAGGCAGCACAGGGTACCCCGCTGCTTTACACTTTCGTGCTGATGGTGGCACTTAGGCGCTGGCTTAGCTCAAGACAGACACGTCCACGTTACCTCCATGACTCCTCGTCAGTGTGTGAATGTAATATGAACGGCAGGGTGAAGCTGCATTGCAAACGAGAGCACTTAGTGGGTGGGCACACTCGATCAAATACGGAACACAACATAACACACGCTTGGTCTTTTCCTTTAGTCTGAAGGACATTATGTGGCCCTTTATTTCCCCAGTTCACCCAATACGCCAGTTGGCTGCCTGCTCCACCTTCAGACCATTCCAGTAGCCCACCGAGTTGTGCCTCCTAAGCCATCGGTGCATCAGGGCATGAAGACGGGAACAGGACCAAGAACATTTTAGAACATTCTTCACTGTAAGCACTTTTGTACATTTTTATTTCAAAAATAGCTTTGATCCCAAGGCCCCTACATTACTGCCCGAGCAAACAAAGCCCAGCTAAGACAAAGCAGCAAGCTGTGAAAAGCCCAAAGTGCCAATCGAGAGTCGGCCCCATCCCAAGCGTTCTCTGGACCTCAGACCTGAACAAGGCTCAACTGAGCAGTCAGTTTCCCAGCAGCCTCTCTGCCACTCTCTTCCCACTGAAGATGCAGTCGTTTACCGACACCCCTTCATACGAGGCTCCTACGAGACTGAGAGGCAGGCGGTGCTGCTTGATGAAACTCCAGATATTGTCTGTGTTAAAAGAGAGAGGCACAGAAACTTACACTCCGAGTGCTGGACCCCCGTGTTATCAAGCGTCGCGCCGGGGGGGGGGGGGGGGGGGCCCCCCCGACAGGCATTCTTTCACCAGGCCAACTGTATGTACACTTACTGCTGCTGCTGCTGCTGTGACGGCCTAAATTCTGGGACCCTGAGCCAAAGTGGATGGATCTGGAAGAGCCGACTCCAGACTCTGTGCCGCCATGGCTTCCAGTTGTCAGGTAACCAGTTTGTTACTCAGAGGCCACTCACTGCCTTGAATTTGCACCCGTGTCTATTAGAATTTCTTCAGGAGTCTTATAACAGTCGGACAACGCAGGCCTGTCTTAAGTCAATGAACGGATCGCCGTGTTGCAGGCTGTGGTACTCGGGGCTCTTCATTCAGTTTCATATGAAGGGCTGGCACAGCGGGTTCAAAGCCCAGGGCTCACCATGTGGAGTTTGCAGGTTAAGGGGGCCTTTACACTGGCCCAGTGATGGGCTGGCACCACAACCAGGGTGCCAAATCCTGCCAGTAGAGACAACCGTGTCCTGTGACCCTGAAACTTAAAAATCACAATAAGAAATCGATGGATGGGGGGGGGGGGGGGTGGGGCTGCTCTTCTTTTTTACTTCAAATTTGAAAAATAAACTGCGGCCCCTGTGCAAATGAGCCCACCGCAGCAGCAGCAGCAGCACGCCAGTTTGATTGTCTAACTGTGTGCAGCCATTTTGGAGTTGTAATCTGCTCCTCTGAGGTAAACCCACAAACACTTCTTATTTAGGAAGATTCTTCTTTTGTTCTACGGTTAATCTTGAACCTCGTGCGATGATTTGGAAGATGCAGTTCATTACATTTTTTTTTTTGCCTTATATTTCCTAACATCATATTTTTATGTCATTTTAGCATTCAGGGTAGCAGTGGCTTCTGAGGCTGTGCCATGACAGCCAGAATTCAAAGGTCAATGCTGAGGACTTCTCAGATACTGGAGAAGCTTAAAACAATGAAGTTTGGATTTTCGGGGTTTCATTCCTAGTGCATATCGTGTTAGAGTTTATGGGGTTTCTGACTTAATGAGTTACTAGACGAGCGACTTAGTGTTGCAGATCGTTGTTCCTTTTTCCCTGTTTAACAAACTTCAGCCTGATATCTTGGTTTCCATTTTGACCCTCGGGTCACAATACTGTTAGAACATTACAAGAAAACGGAGTATTTTCAGACAGAAAAAGGAAAATATCAGGAAAACATAAGGGCCTAATTATAGGCAAAAGTAAATGGGATGCAATGAAAAGCAGCAGCCAGGCGGTACTGCAGGGCTAAGTCTGTCAAGGCCGGGCACAGACAGTCGATACACACCTGTAAGGCAACGTAGGGGATGATGGTAACTCTCGGCTCTTGTGTGCGTTTTTTAATTTTGACATTTGGTGCACGTTTAAGTGATAACTTAGCGTTTTGTTTTTTTTTTAATTTGGTTCTTAAGATTTTCATCCTGCTTCTTCACGTGTCCTGCTTATTTCACGCATTATTTCTTACTGAGCACTTTGAAGGTGGGATGCTGAAGCAGTTCCGGCTTTCAGCATTGCATGTTGTCTTGGCCTGTGTCTGCTCTGCTCTCTCTTAAACTTTAGTATTATGACACATTTAGGGGAGCAAATGCCACCAAAAAAGGCAAATTCATAGGAAAACCAGAAGAGAGTTTGACGTTTAAAGCTCTGCTGACGAAGAGGGGGGGGGGATAAATAAATGAGAAGTTAAAATGACGGATGGATTGTGAAACTGGCGGGGGACAAAACAGTGAAGGCCCAGGGGGTCCCCAGGACTGAACTAGAGAACCATTGCTTGAAGATTCTGGGCTTAAAGACAGGACCACCGGTCAGACGGACTTGTGCAGCATCCAGGCCCGCAGCTCACGCGAACAAGGACTTTTACAATCAACTATTTGGAGTTTACGCTCTCCAGCCTTTCTTACACCATGACAAGGCTTTGTAAAGAGGTCACCTGAACATCCTGGCAGTGTACTACACATTGCTCTCTCTGCCTCTGCTGATCTCCTACCCTGACGTAGCAGTGCAGATGGGACGCAATGCAAAAAACAACACTTGAAAAGGACAATCATCTGCAGCAAATCAACTTACCAAGGCACTTCCAGTGTCCCACCAAGTACTGAGGTATGCAGTCCTGAAAGAGAAGAAAGTTACCCGAGTGGTCAACAGAAAGCACCTCTGGAATCAAACCAGAATTCAAATTACTGACCTGAATACTACAGCATACAACCTGACAGCTATAGTTTAGAGAAGGAACCTGTAGAGGGCGTCCTACTGCCCCGATCTCAGGCTTCTGCATTTTAGATGGCGTATTTCGCAATGTTTTGTAAAAGTTTTCTTCTGTTTGATATCTTGCTATGCCTTAGTGTTTCTTTTTGGTATTTCCATACTGCTTTTCTTAATTATGTGCATTTTTTTTTTTTGTTAAATGTGTATGTTGAGCCCAAGGGGGTCGGGCCTCCTGACACTGCATTGCCTAAGGGTGGGCATACACTACACATGGCCAAGGCTAAGGGCTTAAAATAAAAGTTTAGGTCATCATGGCATTTAGCTGCCATTCCTATGTATACACAGAGATACACCTTCCAGGGTCTGGACCCACCCGCGGTTGTTGTCCGCCTGTGTGAGTTTTCCTCCAGGTACTCCGACTTTTCACTCACATCCCCAAACACATGCGTGGCAGGTTACCTGGCGATTCCAAGTCGCCCCCGTGTGAGTGACAGTGTAGGGTGCGACGAGTGAGCCTGCCCAGACCCAACTCCTGCCATGCACTTGACACTGCTGGAACTGGCTATGGCCCCAATGACCAAGAACCAGATCAGTCGAGTCTGAGAATGTTCTGTAGTTAACAAACACAACTTGATTCCCAATTTTGATAGCACCTTAGGCTCCAACGTGCAGTACGATGATGCAGTGCTGGGTATTACTGCCTCACGGATCCAGCATCCTCTGCCTGTATCCCACTGTGGGTTGCTGCCTGTGTTGAGCTCAGTCATTCTCCTTATGTCTGTATGGATTTTTCTGGATTGGCCCAGTAAGGGTGAATGGCCGTATGATCGTCTGGTGCTCAAGCCTGGGTTGATACCTGATTCAAGACCACTACTGCTGGGATTAAGCAGGTCAGACAATGCTATGTGAATGTAAAAGTTTCTATTGTCCTCGCTGTCAAGTGTGGAGTCCAGTGAAATTCTTACTAGCATGTGCTAATCACGTCACCACATTCTGATGCCACGATTAGTGAGCACAACAAGCTTACCTTAAGACGTTTGCCATACTTACCTGACATGGTGATTAAAATGTGTAAAACAGAGACGGACAATGGTAAGAAATCCTTGTCATCCATAGTTCACCTTTTGTTACTATGAGAGGGGAGTCTACAAATAGTGATCACTGCTGATGCTGCAGTGACAGAGGACCCTGGTCCGGCTTTCAATTTCCAGTTCACCAATGAAACCCACCTTATGAACATTAACGTTGCTCCACGACGGCATCTCCTTGACATTTAAATGGGACTTGACTGCCTGTACTGCCACTTGTAAAAGCCGTGCCCCGTCGGCCTCTTCTGGGCTGCCAAACTCTTCTGTAAACCAGGCTCCTCCCATCATCACCTGGGAATACAAAAGTGCCAAACAAATAACGGGCATACTGTCAAAATACCATAACACCATGCAGTACATTCTCTAATCTGCTTAATTAAATAGAGAGTCTCAAGAGCATCGTATCTCGTGTCTGCCCACCGTACTGCCACTCACATACAACACCCACACTCACATGGAGCCAGTTTAGAAACACCAAGCAGACCATGGGCAATGACTGGGCACACCCGGACATCAAGAGCAGATAACCACCAAGATGAAATACCAATGGAGCAATGGAGATGAAAAGAAAGTTCATCATCAATCACAGACTGACATGACATGTGAAATCAGGTGTATAGCGCATTCCACTTGTGCAGTTAGCTCCGTAAAGCGAGATCTGCTGTCTGAATGAGGCCAGATAAGGCTGAAGGTGTAGAGTCTCCATTTAAAGGAGATGTTTAGTTGAAGATCACACATTAATAGCACTCTAATCCCTTTGTACCTCCAAACAAACCACTTTTAGGTAAGGACAATCTCGGCCTGCATTTAACTAGTCATACATGGTGACCAAAGTGTCACTGAGTGGAGTTATGTTCCACGTAGCGTGAAGGCCTCTGCCAGCAGAACGTTAATGGTCTCACTGCGGTGACATGTCCCTTATTCATGTCAAATCTGATTTAAGGTTAAAATCTGAACAATTAATCAGCGTATCCTGCATTGGCCCAATGCAATCGCTTTATTGGGACTTTACTGTCACCAGCACAGAGTCCAGTGATATTCTTACTGGCATGTGCCAATCAACACGCTGCACATTGCCACTCCCGGGACTAAAAGGCAATACATTATTGATGGATGGATGTGAGAGGCGCTATATAATAGGTAAGACAGGTTTGCCTAGACCTTGTTTGTTGTCCCTTGACTCCAGTGAAATTATTACTTTCATGTGCTAAAAAACATACACCTCATAACCACCTACTGCCATCATTGGCGTTTACGACTCCCTGACCTCGAAGCTTTTTCTCTTTCTTACTGTTAGGAAGTCGCCCTGGTCTCGTCCGGGCTCATCTGCTTTTCCTTTTAATTTATTCATTTTGTCTTCTGTTGAGTTAGATTTTGTCTCTGCTTTTATTATTGAATGCTGTGCGGTTTACTGATTACTTAGTATTTTGGTATTCAGGTTCTTAATGTTTTGTTCCTCGTGTTTTATGTTAAACTCTTGTTTTAGTATTAAGATTTATGGATTACAGACTTTGATTTCTCTTTTCTTGTGCTGTGTTTGTACTTATTTTTTAATATTTTGGAGTACATTTCTAAACATGAAGCAACACTGTTTCTCTTACCATGGGCCAGGGGTTTTCCAGAGTGGGCCTCTTCCTTTTCTGAGATTTCTGAACTTACACTTCAAGAGTTTGGGGTACGGCCTTCAGAGTAGGCCTCTGTGGAGCCTTTAGGCCGGCCGCTTAAACTCTTTGAGTTTCATGAACCTCACATACAAACCTAACACACGCATAGTGAAGGATATGAAACTGTAGCATCCCTAAAAATAAAGAGTTTGACCTCCTGCTGTTAGACAGAACTGCCGCACATGCATCTCACGAAAACACAATCCTACAGGAATTCACTTAGACTTATTTTTTCTTTGATCATTAGATGAAAATTCTTCTTCAATATTCTTTGTGTCTTCTTTATTCTTTTGTGGTTTGAATTTATGGGGTTTGGGGTTTGAGGATGGGTTTGTGGGTAGCCCCCGTGACACTTTACAGACGACAAAGTTAAGCTCAGCACTCGGAGACCTCAACATCTGTTTGTATTCTAAGAGTCAAATAAAGATGTCAAGCTTATGACTGAACCTCGTTTATTTACTATAGAAACCTTACTTTTAATGGATATAAGAATCATGCACTTTATCACATATGCTGGACTCTGTTATGTGCAATTATTTTTTACAACAGCTGTTTCATACGTAACCCGTACTGCCTCAAAGAGAGACACAGAGGATCAGGAGACATGATGTGACACACCAAGAGTGTAGCCGGGAAATCAAAAAGCTCCTTTAAAAACAGCTGAACACTCACTCAGCCAAAAAGCTGTTACTGAAAAGAGTTTAGAAAAGCAAAGCAACACACGAGGACAGAAAATGGACACCAAGCCCATCTCTTAACCTTAATGTTATAACTGGTGTTGAAGTGACCGTGACCCCGACTAGCGTTATGATGACGAGGCCACAAAATGGCATCAAAACACATGGCAAACATGAAACGCTGTAAAAATAAAATTAGCACTGTTAGATTGGTGTAAAAAAATAAAATAACTAGTGAATAATTATCCTGGAGTAAGAAAACCTCCAAAATGACAATTAAAAAGGGAAAAAAATCAAGAAGAAAATGAATTCACAACAGAACCTGAGCAATTCTGAAATCACAATTTAAAGTCTATACTGAAGTTCGTTCTCTGGTTGGTTTGAAGTTTAAAGCCGCGTCTCACCGTTAGCCGGGTGCTAGGAGGGCCTTTGCGGTTGTGTTCTGGGAAAGCGACAGAGTCATACACAATGCCCAGCACAGCTCGGTTTTCTGTCGATGGTATCAAATGACCAAAGCCCTTTAAAAAGAGAAAGCAGACATTAATACGCTGGAATTCTGGGTTACCGTCTTACTTCAACTGTCAAGAAAGTTAGGGTTACATTTAAATATGGCCATTAAAAAAACGGTTGTGGACAGAAAAACTCTACCAGTTATTTAGTCAAATGGAACTCTAATTGGTCTAACCCAGCAGTAGAAAAACAAAGAGCTAAAAGGAAAAAACAACAATTTCCAGAAGTGTACAAGAAAACTAACTGCAGTGCCAACCGAGGGTCTTAAGAGAACATGAGGGCAACATTTAAAAAGGAATTAGGGAAGCATAAAGACATCTAGAGAAAAATATTGAGACCAATGACATTCTCTTATTGATGTAGGAGAAAATGAAGAGACAAGAAGGACTGGAAGCACATTAGGAAAAGTCAGAGAGAACTAAAACATACAGCCTGTGGACGGCACATGCCCTAAATTCACATTCAATTCCTATATAAAGAGGTAGGAACAGGGACTGCCAAAGAGCTACTGAGGGATTCGGAAAATGTAAAGAGAGAGGAGCTGCCAAGATTAAACATACTGAAATCTAACAAATCACCAGGGGCCTCATGTGCGACGCCGTGAGTTGAACTCACGCTAAAACACGGCGTACGGACAGAAACAGAAACGTGCGTATGCACAAAAAAAACTCAGATGCATAGAAGGGTGCATAAGAAAAGTTCCACACACTTCTACTTTATGAATTCCAATCAATGTGAATTTTAAGGCACGTACACGCTCCTACAGCCCCACCCCACGCTCCTCCCAGAATTACGCCTATTTGAATATGCAAATCAATATAAATAGCCCCTTCTGTTCAGTGTCTTGTTAAAAGACAATGTCAAAAGCACGTGTAAAAAAGAAGAATTTCACTGAATGTGAAGTGGAGGACCTGCTCAGTGAAGTGGAGGCAAAGAAAAACGCATTGTTTGGTGGCTCAGGCAGTGATATGAGCAACATAAGGAAACCGAAGGTGTGGCACTCAAAAGTTCAAACTGAGAACGTTGCACAGTGCCAAAAAAAAAGGTTGACACGGGGACACAGTAAAGAAGAAAAAGTCTGTCAAGACTACAGTTGAAATGGCAATTTTAATCTTGAAATTTCCACTTTAATCCCCTACTTTATTTTGTCATTAAAGTACAACTTCATCTTAAAATCGATGCTTAATGTACTAGTTTCTCAAACCCAACTGTAACTAAAGGAGCAGGTTAAACGTTTTGTTTTCTAAGTGTTCCTTGACCCATTCGTTAATCATCAAATGTTTCTTAAATGGGAATTCTCTTACGCTGACAGGTGCGTGCAGGCAGTGAACGCCACACAGAATACATTACATTCATGATATTGCAGATCTCAGGGTGCCACCCTTCGCAAAACTGAGCAGAAAAGTGTGTATGCATAGTGTGAGGCTGCAAACGTATTAAAGTATTTTATGTGTAGGAATGAAATATGTTCGATTGAAAGTAGCCCTCATGAGATGGGCCTGGGAGTTGTAGTGGACCGGTCACTACCTACAGTATATCCAGACAATGGACAGAAACAATTAACAAAGCTAATCGGCTGTTAGGTTATATAGCGCCCCAGTGTGTGGGGGACAAGTCAACGAAAGGTACTCTTGAGTTATATGACACACTGGTGAAGCCTAACCTGTGTGCTGGTTTGACCCCCATATTACAAAAAGACAGAAGAGGACCATACAAAGCAAGTGAGGAGGAAAGACTCGAGAAGATGAACCTTTAGAATTTAGGCAAACAGAGTTTAAGATGAGAGATGACTGAAATATTCTAAATGGAATTAGCACAGAGGATCCCCGCTGCTACTTTAAAACGAGTTCTTCTACAAGACCACAGTGAACACAGCTGGAGGCTTGATAAGGGCAAATCCTGCACAAATGTTAGAAAGTTCACAGAGGACCCCAGACCGATGGAATACGTGACCAAATAGTGTGGTGCACAGCAGGTTGTGGGGACCTTCAAGTCTCCACTTGAAATCATTTTAGAGGGATGAAGTGAACAGGACTGGCAACCATATTGGGCTAATCAGCCTGTTCTCTGAATTGTTCTAATATTCTAATTCTTTTTTGCTAAGATTCACTGGCAGCTTACAGTCCAGCAGCATAAAACTGTAATCGCAAACAGCAGCCCTGCTAATTAATAAACATACAAAATCAAAAAGGCTACATCCCCTCACACTGACGCTGGTCATCACAAGGAGAGCTGCCATAAAATATGAACCCCAGCCCACCTCCACTTACTGTAACAGGCAGAATGAGTCCATCGTACTCCAGGTTGACCACAGCCACAGTTGCAGGTGAGATTTTCTGAAGTTCTTCTGCAAGGGGCTGTGCAGCCGGAGGCAGCATTGAGCTCAGGACTACAGACAGAAAACAGTCAAATCAGATATTTTATGTGACTGCTAACAACTTAGAAACGATTTTTATTGATGTCCAGTTAGAAGACAATGTGATTAAAAAGAAGAAACCTCAGAAGGATTAGGAAGTGACTTGCTTGACTACATCTCCATTAATTTGGACACAATGCTTCTCACAAGTGTACCATGGACCAATGACTGAACACTTTCTGGACAAGACCCACCTTGAGCAGTTTCTTGTGCAGAATGGAAAACTCACTTCTGAATCTGCATATGAAATTTTTTAGCATCTTCGCACCCTGAGCGGACAGTCTTACATCAGCACATTGGATTTTGGCCAGGGAGTTCTCGCTACTTTGTGAAATGGCCAGCCAAAGTAGTACATACGCTGGTCATTTCTAGTAATTCGGACTTTGGCCACACCTCGCAGCCAGAATGCGAAATGGCCGAACTTCAGGTAACATATACACAAAGAACAAACAAGTGAAGCGAGTCAGGAAAACGGCATGAAGACAAGTAAAGAAAGAAAAAACCCAAAAGAGTCCAAGAGAATCTAAACGTCTGTGTGACGACACACAAAGCAGAGCTGCGAGTCAAGTGGAGCTCTGAGAGAAGATTAGAAAGACCAATATGGAGTGAGAGACGCAGACTGGAAACAGCGGGCACATCACAGCTGTCCCGCTTCACCTTCACGGGCCTACATGAGTGACCTTCTCCAGCTCCATCACTCTGCTCCTGTTGTGCCCACACTAACCTGGGTGACAGCTGTATGGCGCCCAGAATGACCTCCCGAAATGAATGACTAACTCATCTGCGTAGGAAGGCACTAAACAGACCCGACATGTTGGCCCTTCTTTGTCTGTGTGTTTGTATCACAAGTTATGTTATTTGTAGTATTATATGTTGTACATATTATAGTCTGGATTATTGTCTTTTATTCTATTTGAATGCTTTGTATACCCTGGATTTATCTTTATTTATTTTATTTGTAGCCAATGTTACATATGACCCTACATATATAAATTTTGTGAAGTGCTTTGAGCCTGAGAAAGGTGCCATATAAATAAATTGTGTTATTATTACTGTTTATATTTTTTTCTTTTGGTGGCCTGTCATTCATAATAAGGGACAAAAACAAGAGAACTTCTATATAAGGCAATTAATATAAAGAATAGTGCAGAGTGTACTGCTGCTTTCTTTACACATTTGATTAAATATATCAGATTGGCTGAACTTTTCATTTTAAATTAATTTAGAACAATATTATATACAGGGGGTCCTCGGGTTACAACATTTCGAGTTTACAACGCTCACTCCCATAAAAACTTAAAATTGAGACATGAGAAGGAATAAAGGTAAGGATTTTTTTTACACTCATTTTTTTTCTGTTACTACAGTACAGTGTACAGTACAGTATATTTATGTCCTTTTCTTTTTTCTCAGGCTTAGATTTTGTGTTTTTATGTTCTACATTATGATTTTGCGAATGTGTTAAGATAGGTAAGTGACTTGGACTAGACTGTGTTTCGACTTACACCAAAATTTGGGTTACATCACTGTTGTAGGAACAGAACTGTGTCGTAACCCGAGGACCCCCTGTACATGAATCGTATGTTTTGATTTTAATCATATTTCTTATTAACTTGACGTAAACATTGTCAATTTATTATTTATTGTTTTCATGAATATAAACTATTTTCAATTTGTAACGATTTCAGTTTTGTCGACATGTTACGTGGTTCTCACAGACCCGAACACAAGGTAAAGGTTAATCATGTATTGTACAGAAATGACCCGCATTGTTCAGTTTGATCCATGACATGACATGACATGAACTTCACAATGATACGTACTGTTGGCCTGATGTATTACTTTTCCTTCTCATTTTCGAACAGGTCCATGACACAACATTATTTCCAGACCTTGCCGAGACCTGACAAAACCTTCCAAATGTCCTGAAACTGTTGGCCTAAATTTGCGGTGATGTACGGTGCTGCGGCTCTGCAGGTGGATGATATTGGGTGGGGTGGAAGGGGACATCTGGACATCTTTGCTTAGACTGCCGCTACTACGACTCAGACTGGACAAGTGGTAGAAGATGGCTGGCAGATCATTTGGCTAATTTCAATTGTTGGCCACCTGATCCACGTGTCATTAGGGTACACAGAACTAGGAAGAGAATACATCGAAATTGTTCATTTAAAAAAATCCATTTTCAGCCTTTTCTGATCAAATCTCAGTGCAGTCCCAAGAGGCTGTTAAAACGGTTCAAGTCCACTTTACTTACCTTTCGCCTGCACTGCAGAAACAATATAATCAGCTTGGAATCGGCCACCTTCTACGTGAACCTACAGCCAGAAAACAAGTACGAGTGGAAAATCAAAATGAAATGATCTCTCATCAAATGTCCTTAACGTGTTAAAGAGTAACAGTTTGATTGTGACAATCAGCAACCCTCCATCAACATGACTGGCTTTTTTGTGCCCAGCATGGTCCACGGCATTTTGAGATCTCTCAGCAGTTGCTTTTCTTGGTTTAGGGCACAGAAGCAGATTGTGCATCCATGCCACTCATTTACCATCCTGAGACATAAAAGCTCCTCTCGTCTGCTGTAGGCTGGACTCTGCCCTTACCAGAGTAAACGTCATCAAGCAATTCAGCGTTTATTAAACTAGTAAAACGACCCAAAGATGACTGACCTCCCAAGCAGCCTCTCTGCCCATCCGTATCTGCTGAACAGCAGCCTCTCGGTGTATCTCTACCCGGTGCGTATTTCTGAGGTGGTCCTCCAGAGACTCGGCTAGGGTCTGCAATCCCTGCTTCAGTGACCACTGGGACCAACGTTCTTTCCGGGACAGCTGGATGAGTCTGTTTTGCTTCACGTCACTTTCTTCTGAAGAAAAATAAATAAAATGAATGCATTGTGCATTTGGGGCTTTAGGGCTGTGAGAAGAAAGAAAACTAAAATCGAACTGACCTCACCAAGACTAAAAACTAGACAAGAAGAAAAATCAGAAGACAATGAGAAACTAAAACAAAAAGTAAGAGACTACAAATGGCAAAGCCTCAGAAAAAGATGCCCAGGGTGAAATCTGCAAAACAAGCAGGGTGCATGTAGATGACATAAAGGCACCCAGGAACAATGCCCAGCGCCAATGGACCAAATAAAAAACTGAACATGAGCCTGCAATTTTTTGCCCCATACCAAATAACGGGTTGCAGAATTGCTGTAAGGACAGGAATGAATTACCTTTAACTGAGACACCCCTAAAGCAAGATGGAGGGCCAATGTACAAGGCGCCAGGTGTACATTTCTGTGAAGCCACCCTCTCTCTGGTGGACGCCAACACCCTCTGCTCAGCCTGAAACTCTGCAGGTGATTAACGCTGGCAATCAGCAAAT
The DNA here is from genome assembly GCA_026402145.1 of Polypterus bichir lapradei. Taxonomy (NCBI): domain Eukaryota; kingdom Metazoa; phylum Chordata; class Cladistia; order Polypteriformes; family Polypteridae; genus Polypterus; species Polypterus bichir. Next base: position 335,734 of record JANRMT010062827.1, read on the forward strand.
GCCTTGGCAGAGGTACCCGCCATCAACACTGCTATGGTTATGTAAAGTTTTCGTTTTATTTTGCACTCTCCTTCATGGGTTTTATTTTATGTGGAATTTGTTGTTCTTGTTAGTTTTTACTTTTAGTTTCGTTCTAACAAAACGATCATTTTTTCACATTTTGTTTTTTGTTGTTACCATTTTGGTTTTTAAATGGTGCCGCCTTCTTGTCTTTATTTGAACAGCTGTTGGGGGTGTGGCCACAGCCGTCCTTCATAGTGATGTCATCAACACAACCATACAAAGGTCGCCATCTTGGACACAGTTTAGTCCAAGACCGTGGACTTCTACAATCTGATCGGTGTCTTCCACTCTAGTTTAGAATTTCTAGCAGCAAATTAGGACTTTGACTTTGGTTAGTACTTCCTAACTTTGGTCCAGCTTGACCTGAGCCTGTTTCACGATTATATTCCTATTGCCTGATGTGCTATTACACACAGTTCCAGTCCTTACTCTAATTGTCTCTCAACACAACCAAACATGAGGACCAATGAGCCAAAGGCTGTGTCCAGTAATGGAGGTTGAAGACCATTCGGACATTCAGTTAGAATCGTCCTCATTGCTGAATGAAACAACTCATTCCTTGTAAGTTCAGCTACAGGTGAGACTGAAACACATTAACACCTTTCTGACTTGCTGCACATGGTGATCAGTGTCAGGGAAAAAACATCAGCGGGTCACCAATGCAGAGCAGCACCTCGACTCCACTTGTGAAAGAATGAGAAGGCCCGGGCACTGGCCTGTCCGCTCGGACGAACGTCAGCACTCTGCTAACCGTCTCCTGGGACTTATACGGGCTTCTTGTCTTTTGAACCCTGCAGAATTAGGTTTCACATTTCTTTTGTATTTGAACCCGTAACTTGTTTAATTGATGCTATTTAAATTTACCACAACGACTTCTTGTTGGCACTTTCAGCATCCATTACTACAACACAACAACTTGCTGTCGGGAGCACGGCCCTGGAAGCCAAGCTATGCTCATACAATTCGAAAACCAAACGTTTTGCTTTTGACAGTCCAATCACTGGCCTTTGGCTACGAGTTTCCTGACTCTGATACACGTCACATAATCACTTGTTCTCCTGACTATGCTTAGTCTTTGGTTCACGTTTTAATCTGCTGCTCCTACTTGGACTTCCACCTGCCAGCCTGCCTGCCTAATTCCACTGCCAGTGCACATATGGCACAAGCACCTCAGGTAAAGAAGGTCAGGTAGTTCTGCTGACTAATCACAGCTCTGGACAGCGGGCACATGTTGCATGTTGACTAACACATGCAAGTAAGAATTTCACTGGACCAAGTACAGAAGACACTGGTCTCATCTCATATATTACCATTCACAGTACCAGGGAGTGGGGACGTGTTGCATGTTGATTAGTATTTCAGTCTACATGGACAGGAATGGCCCCCCATCACCACAGGTTCATAATGACCGACAGCTCTGCAGGGTCTTTCACTTTCGACCTGTAAGTGCACACACTTCTATTAACAGTCATGGCGCTAGAGAGTAGTAACGTGTGGCATGTCGATTAGCACAGGCAAGTACCGTGTGTGAGACAATAAGGACCCTATAAGCACATATTTACTGTATCATCTCCTGTAAATGATATTTTCAGAGATGTGCTGGGGGATTCTGAAAATACTTGGGATCAACACTACAGATTAACATGGATTGTGGGAGAGAGGTGAAGAAGAGAGTGCAGGCAGGGTGGAGTGGCAGAAGTGATTGGTGACAGACGGATATCAGCAAGAGTGACAGAGAAGGTCTACAGGATGGTAGCGAGACCAGCTGTTTTATATGGGCTGGAGATGGTGGCACAGGTGACAGAGCTGGAGGTGACAGAGTTAAAGATGTGAAGATTTGCACTGGGTGTGATGAGGATGGACAGGATTAGAAATGAGGACATTAGAGGGTCAGCTCAAGTTGGGATGGTTGGGAGACAAAGTCAGAGAAGCGAGATTGTGTTGGTTTGGTCATGGGCAGAGGAAGAGATGAGAGGTATATTGGGAGAAGCATGCTAAGGACAGAGCTGCCAGGCAGGAGGAGAAGAGGAAGGCCTAAGAGAAGGTTTATGGATGTGGTGAGAGAGGACATGCAGGTGATGGGGGTGACAGAACAAGATGACGAGGACAGGAAGAGATGAAGACAAATGATCCGCTGTGGTGACCCCTAACGAGAACAGCCAAAAGAAGAAGAAGAAGTAGTCCTGGTGCTTTCTGTATTGGTGCACATTGATGGCACACTGATTTCTTCTCCCAATGTCCATCACCAGGCACCACAGCAGCCGCCATCTCATTCAGATCGTCATGCGTACAGATTGCAGTCACTCCCTCTCAGCTGTAGTGTTTATTTTTTCCTTACCTCTCATTCTTTCTCCAAGTACCATTCCCAGTGTGATGGACCCATGTTTGCGTTCAGCATGGAATAATGGAGGAAAGCATGAACGCATGCTAAGCTTCCGGCAGTCTCCAGCAAACACTCCACGGCAAAGGCTGTCTATTGCAATGTCAGCCAACTGGAGGAGGAGATCACAGAATAAAAGTTAATTGCAGTGCCAATGAGCAATAAGGTAACAGAGCCAAAATAAAGCTAGTCCTGAATAAGGAAATAAATAAGGTGGCAAAATCAGAACGGGACAGACACAATTAAGATCAGTGACCCAACAACAAGGCTTTCAACACATCTGTCAGTCTGTCCGCCTGTCCATCCATCCCTTAACCTGCATATCCAGCTCAGAGGTGCCCAGAGCTCAGGTTTATCCTGGCAGAAACCAATCCAGGACGTGCTGCCAGTCCATCACTGGGCTCACTCACACTCGCCCATCACACTACAAAGAGAGAGTTACAGTAAAAAAATAAAATAAAATAAAAGCCACCCAAAATCTTACAAATAACTAAGAAAAGGAGATAAAGTGTGGTAGGCAGACTCAAACGTGAATAAAGCTGAACGCCTGTCAGCAGTAAATATTCAAACAGAACGTCTTATATAGAATAAAATAATACAGAATAACTGAAACACCACTTGAGAAAGAGCTGAAGCCTGAAGTCACTCCGGTCCAATTCCAAATCCAGGCGACCCGTACAAGGTGGACGGCCAATCAGCAGGATGTGCCAGCTATCAACGAGCTCACAAAGCCACACATGACAACTCACAGGGGCGCGCTGAAGGGACATTGGCCACAACAGCTGCACAAATGCGTCAAGGGGCGCAACCTCAAAATGAATGACAGCGTTTGCCAAATGTGAAGAAGCTGCATTGGCCAAAAGGGGTCAAGCTGAGACTCACTGGTGGGGACAAATATTCAACAATATATTCAAATATTGATGGGGACAAATATTCAACAAAAACGAAACATTGTGAGCGCAGAGTTAAAATTGATGGCAAGGCGGCCATTAGTAAAACATCAACACACAAAACCTGATGTAAAGAGCCCTAAGCCTGGCCCCCTGATCTGGTCTGAGGGGGTCTTCTTTCATTCTATGTCCTACACCCAGGAGGAGAAGAAAACACAAAAAGACGCTTTCAACCTACATGGCTGCTGCCACAAGCTAAACATGTGGAGGATCAGCCATCACAGTCACCTCATGGGAGTCACTGAGGAGCATAAGGACATTTTACAGAAGCAGGTGCACCCTGTGCTACAAACGCTGCTCCCTCATGATGTCACCCATGCAAAGATCAGAACTAATTTAAAGTTGGTGTCACGGGCAGCTGGATGAACTCAAGTGCTGTCCAAGGCCTCCACAATAACCAGACCTGAACACCATTGAAACCACTGAACCTTTAAGAAAAGTTCTGTAGCACAAAGTCCAAAGTCAGCCTCCTTCATCTCTCCGAGAACCTGTAAAGCCCCCTGGACACAATTCAGGACTTGGATGGCAGCATTTAAACAGGGCTGTTCTGATGGCGAGCCGGGCCTGCTCCTTCGCACGTCCTTGATATTAACAGACTATCTTGTCCACCTCCTGCATGTGTAATCGTGTATATAAGATTTGACTTCATGTAATCTTCCCCTATTGTGCGATTCTAGCAAACAGTGCGATGACCCAAAGGAACTCTGAAGTGACATGGCCACGCGGTGGAAGACCACCGAAGAGCATCTGCTAGAAATGCACAGAGTTTGTGTTTTAGTTTTACACGCCTGCCACTTTAGTCAGTGAGTTCACCTGAAAAGACTCAAGGAGACGAATCTTTATCTTTTAACCAAGAGGAAGCATGGGTGCAAGTGATCAGAAGCACGACAAGACTAAATATGGTGGATGCCAGCTGTTACCTTAAAATGGGGGAGTAACTGCTTACAGGGAAATTTCACCCTAATGTGAGAAGCTATTTCAACTCCCAAAACCCACAAATGTGAAATAAAATACAAAGCAGTGTGGCAGATAAAATACCTTTAAGGATTTTTGAAAAGGCCCAGGTAAGGAGAGACTGACAAGTTACAGTGGCTTCAGAAGGTATTCGGGTCCCTTCACTTTCAGTACATTGGAGCGTGTTAAAAGTTTCATTTGTAACTGAGAAAGCTGCCATCTTTGCCCATCAGTCCACACTCAATGACAAAGTGAGGACAAGTTTTCAGAAAGGGCTGCAAATTTACTAAAATTCAAAAGCTGAAACCTCTCATTTCTAGAAGTATTCACAGCCTCTGCTGTGGTACCCCAAATTGTGCTCGGGTGCCCCCTGTTCCATTTAGTTCTCCTTGAGATGTGTCTAGAACTTGACTGAAAATGAAATCGACTGGACGTCATTTATGTACTGTATGTAAGGTCCCACAATTCACATGTGCATGTCATTACAGAAACATGAAGACCAAAGAACTCTCTGTGGACCTCCACGATCAAACTGTGGCGAGACAGAGGTCACAGCATGAAGATAAAAGCACTTCTAAAGTCCTGAGCACTCCCAGGAGCACAGTGGCTTCAAGAGTTGAGAGATGGAAGACGTTTGAAACCACCAGGACTCTTCCTAGAGCTGGCCATCCAGCCAAACTGAGTAACTGGGGAAGAGGGCTCTTGGTCAGGGAAATGAGTAAGACTCCAATGGTCACTCCAACAGAGCTTCACAAGTCCTCTGTTGAGCTGGGAGAACCTGTCAGAAGGACGACCATTATTATAGTGGCTAGATGGAAGCCACTCTTGAGTAAAAGGCAAATGACACCCTGCTTGGACTCTGATAGCATGAGGAAAAAGATTCAAAAATTGAACTCTCTGGGAAAAACTCCAAGCGCCATGTCTGCTGAAGACCAGGCACTACTCGTCACCTGCCTAATACCATCCTCACAGAGAAGCATGAGATGGCAGCTTCATGATGTGGGGATGGGGAGAATGGGCAGAACTGAGGAATTCAGACAAATACAGAGAGGCCTTTGAAGAAAACCTGCCCCAGAGTGCAAGCCACCCGGGACTGTGACATTGGCTCAACTTTCAGCAAGTCAACCTTGGAGCGTCTTCAAGACAAGAGTCTGACTCTCCTTTGAGGCCCTGCCAAGGCTCAGTCTTAAACCCCACAGAAGTATCTGTGGAGAGACATGACATGAAGACAGCAGGATCTGCCACGAACAAATCCAAGCATGTAAAGCTTGTAGAGACTTAGCCACGAGGACTCAAAGCTGGAACTGCGGATACTACAAAGTACTAAATGGAGGGTCTGAATACTTCGAGGAAGGAGAGATTTCACTTTCAGATTTGTAATAAATTTTCAAAATGTTGTAAAACATGTTTTCACTTTGCAGTTATGGGTCATTGAGTGTAGACTGATGGGTAAAAATGGCCAATGGATCCATTTATATTATTTCTTCAACACAATAAAGTGTAGAGAAAGTGAACATTTTCTGAATCCACTGCACGTTAGGCTAAATGGTTTCTGTTCTTGTCGATACTCTTTCTTATTTTGTATTGCAGATTGTAAAGAGCTAACCAGGATAACACTTTAGAGCTGTGAGCGGGAGGTCAGATCTATTGCTTCAGCTAATGGTGGGACAATGCATGAAGTGTCACTGTATTCTGTGTATTGGCACTCACATAACCTGCTCATGAAATGGTATACCTTCATGCACCATGTGCCAGGCCTAAAGACTGCATGTATTTAACAGTCAGATAAGTTCTTCTTAATTTGGAGGCCGCTACAAAGTAAACCTGAGCCCACTACAACCAGAAACTGCTGGCCAAAGTCAGAGCCCAAAAGGAAACTCTGTAAGCACCGCCAGAGCTTCTCACCTCCTTCCCCAAGCGTCGCTCCACAAAGCCATGCACGCTCTCATCATCCAGGGTCCCACGCTTCACCAAGATCTCCTTCAGGATGCTGTGAAAGATGGACTTGCTGAAAGGTGGGGTGGCCTTCAAAGCTGCCCTGTAATCACAAGATCACACTCGTGATGTTTTAGAGTAAAATGAAGTTATATTGTTATATTCATGGAGATTATTCAGAAGCTTACACGGGGCTAGAAGGCAGTTTCTGCAGCTTCCCATTGACAAAAAGGAATCTGTTCTTGGAGGCAGGATTCTCAGCAGTAACTGGGAGGATTTCATTTTCTAGCCCCAATTCTGAAACCTGAGAAAGAAAAAAAAAAAAGATTTTTGTTAGCCAGGATTTGCTCATGTACTGAATAAGAGCATTTCTTGCATTCACATTTAAAACCAACAATCCATGTTCCATCCTTGCTTTAATATTATAATGAACAGATATTCTTTATAGGCACGGTGGCGCAGTAGAGGCACTGCTGCCTCGCAGTTAGGAGACCCATCTGGGTTCGCTTCCCGGGTCCTCCCTGTTGGAGTTTGCGTGTTCTCCCTGTGTCTGCTCCGGTCTCCTCCCACAGTCCAAAGACATGCAGGTTAGGTGCATCGGCAATCCCAAACTGTTGCCAGTGTGTGCTTGGGGTGTGTGCCCTGCAGTGGGCTGGCGCCCTGCCCAGCGATTTGTTTCTGCCTTGCACCATGTACTGGCTGGGATTGGCTCCAGCAGACCCTGGTGACCCTGTAGTTAAGATATAGCGGGCTGAACAATGACTGACTGACTGGCTATTCTTTATAAAAATAAACTGGAAAGATTGACCTCATAACCCCCATCCTTAGGTCCCTGCACTGGCTCCCAGGTAAGCTTAGGGCTGATTTCAGAGTCCTTCGTCTTTCAGATAAAGCTTGGAAAGACCGAGGACCCGTTTTATTTATCTGAATTTATTGCTACTTTCGAACCTGATAGTGTATTAAGATGGCAATCTGCCGGCTAAAGATTCCGAAGAGAAACCAAAAACAGCAGGTCATCAAGCTTTTAGGTACAGGGCTCCAAAGCTGTGGATGATCTGCCTACTTTATTAGAACATTAGAACACTCTGGACGAGAACAGGCCATTTAGCCCAACAAACCTCGCCAGTCCTATCCACTTAATTCTTCTAAAAAAATCAACAAGTCGAGTTTTGAGAGTCCCTAAAGTTTTACTGTCCACCACACTACTTGGTCGCTTATTCTAAGTGTCGATTGTTCTCTGTGTAAAGAAAAACTTCCTAATGTTTGTGTGAAATTTACCCTTCACAAGTCTCCAACGGTGTCCCCGTGTTCTTGATGAACTCACATTAAAGTCACCGTCTCGATCCACTGGACTAATTCCCTTCATGATTTTAAACACTTCAGTCAGGTCTCCTCTTCATCTCCTAAAACTGTAAAGGCTCAGCTCTGTTAATCCTCATAACTCATCACTAGTAGTCCTGAATTAGCCTAGTCGCTCTTCTCTGGACATTTTCTAGTTCTGTTATGTCCTATTTGTAGCCTGGAAACCAAAACTGCACCCAGGAATCCAGATGAGGCCTCACCAGTTTGTTATAAAGCTTGAGCAGGACCTCCAGTGACTTGTACTGCACACGTCAAGGCGCTATATAACCTCACAGTCTGTTAGCCTTCTTAATAGCTTCTGCACACTGACAGGAAGTCGATAGCTTATAGTCCACTATGACTCCTAAGTCCTTCTCATAAGGTGGACTCTCGATGTTCAGACCTCCCATTGTGTATTTAAACCTCATATTTTTACTTCCTATGTGTAATACTTTACATTTACTGAAATTAAATTTCATCGTCCACAAATCTGCCCAAGCCTATATGCTGTCCAATTTCTTCTGTGATGATATAATGGATTCCAAATTGTCTGCTACTCCACCTATCTTGGTATCATCTGCAAACTTAACCAGCTTGTTCCTTATATTCCTATCTAAATCATTCATTTATATTAAAAACTAGCAAAATACCCGCGCTTCGCAGCAGAGAAGTAGTGTGTTAAAGAAGTAATGAAAAAGAAAATGAAACATTTTGAAAATAACATAACATGATTGTAAATGTAATTGTTTTGTCACTGTTGTGAGTGATGAGTGTTGCTGTCACATATATATATATATATATATATATAT
>JANRMT010062827.1:349165-497702 GCA_026402145.1 Polypterus bichir lapradei
TCGCTCGCTTCTAATTGTTTCGCTGCCTTCTTAATTATATAATGCATGTTTTCTAAAGCGCGTTTTGTAGCTCTTCCTGGCTTTCTACGTAATGCGTGATTACGTGAGAGGCGTGATGATGTCATACGAAACTCCGCCCCTCCAGCTGAACTCCATTACAGTAAATGGAGAAAAACAACTTCCAGTTATGACCATTACGCGTAGAATTTCGAAATGAAACCTGCCCAACTTTTGTAAGGAAGCTGTAAGGAATAAGCCTGCCAAATTTCAGCCTTCTACCTACACGGGAAGTTGGAGAATTAGTGATGAGTCAGTCAGTCAGTGAGTGAGTGAGTGAGTGAGTGAGTGAGTGAGTGAGTGAGGGCTTTGCCTTTTATTAGTATAGATAGCAGCGGCCCCAACACTGCCCCCTGCTGGTCACCCTAACGTCACCCAATTCTGATGAGGTTCCTCACACCATCACCCTCTGCTTCCTGTGTCGGAGCCAATTCTGCACCCATTGACACACATCACCCTGAACTGCCACTTCTTTTAGTTTGATGCCCACCTCTCATGTGGCACCTTATCAAATGCTTTCTGAAAGTCCACATTAATAATCTCATCTTCTCCACCACTCTGGTCGTATCCTTTTGTTGGCTCCTCATAGAATTCCAGCCTGTTAGTCAAACACGACCTCCTCTTCTGACCCCACTCTGACTGTTCCTAATATCTCCTGTCCTTGTCAGGTGTTGCTCAATCTTATCCTTAATAATTCAGTCAGTCAGTTATTTTCCAACCTGCAATATCCTAGCAGCCTTCCATTAATTTTCCTGTGATGTTTCATGTTAAGCATACTGGGCTGTAGTTGCTTGATCTGCCCTGTCACCTTTTTTAAATAACAGGATGATATTTGCCATTTTCCCATCCTTCAGAATGTGTGTCAACAGGGTGGTGTTTCGTCTTAACTGCTCTATTCCGCTCTGACTGTCTTTTAGCCTCCCTGATATCCTTCTTAATGGTTGCTCTCATGTTCTCATATGCTCTACGATTCACTTTGGAGTTATTAATCTTATTTGTCTGTTTTTTCCTTTTTTAACTCTTTATAAACCCACTACAGTGTTTTAAATGTCCTATTAATTCCAATTGTAGGTCTTTATCTGTCCTGCATTACATTTTTAAACCTGTTCCACTGCTCCTCGACTGTCTTATCCCGGGTTATCCTCCTTAGATTTTGCCACAGCTGCTCAAATTTGCCCTACCAAAGTTCAACTTAACAGTTTTAGTCTTTGCCTCTGCACTCTCACAAAACACTGAGAATTGTATGCTATTATGGTCACCTGACCCTAGTGGTCCAATCACCTCAACACCCTCAATGCTATCCTGATTATTACAAAACACTAAATCCAGACAGGCTTCACCCCACTCTGGTGCTTTAACACGCTGTATTAAATATGCTTATATGAGGGAGTCCCACAGAGGGTCATCTTCCCTGTTAATGTTGCCGATTGCCGAGTTTTGTCTTCCTCACCTCTGTTGTCTCAATGAAATCCCATCACCACCTCCTCGCAGTGACAGCTGGTCACAAGAACCCTAGGGACCTTGCCCAACGGTGAGGGTATGGCCTCAGGTGTTGTGCCACACCGGTCAGAATTATGTTGTTGCATCTTATGGACCTGGACGGTCATCACCTTTATGATTCTGCTAGGGATCGCCCCTTAGGAATGCATGTTGCCCTCACTCAAGTGGCAAGCACAAGTTTCAAGGGCTACCTGCCCATGGACGAGGCAGGCTAAAGAAGCTAGTTCAACATCAACATCAGCGGATTAGAATGGCAATCATCAACATCGTATCGCTCACTAGTTGAAACCACGAGTTGGCCAAAGTGCTGAAGAATTGGCGAGTGTACATCGCCTGTGTACAACAAGGGGTATGGAAAGACTCCAAAGTGAAGGAGACGGCTTCAGGCTTTATTATTATAGCCAGACTGCCACCCGAAATGGTGTGGCGATGGCAGTAAGTGAAAGACTTAGGGATGGTGTTGAGAAATGTAACGAATCTCCGACCATCTTATCACCATCAGACTCGACTGTGGAACAGCCCCACTTGGAGTTACATCATGCTATGCACCTCAAGTCAGCTGCTCAGGATACGAGTAAAGATGAGTTTTGGGGAAGCGTCGACACGCTCACACAATCAACACCTGATGAGGACTCTCTCCTTACTGGTGGTGATCTGAACAGACACATTGGATCGACCAAAGAAGGTGATGTGCAGCACCATGGTGGACAAGGTGATCAAAAGCTGGTGATAGGCGCCAAGGTGAGCCTGTCAGACAATGCAGCCCCGCAGCACCGTCTCCTTGTGCTGGACCTCGCAATCAAGCTTGATGGACAACCAATAACCCAAAAGACAAGAGGAGAGAGGATCAAATGGTGGACAGTTCAAAGAAGTGCTTGGGAACCTAAGGTTGGACCCTAATCGATCAGCAGAAGACCTCTGGTCAAGCATCGTCAACCAGATACACGAAGGTGCCACCCAGACACTGGGAACAATTAAGCCTGGCAAGTGGTTTATAGACAAGCATGCATGGTGGTGGGGAGGAAACTGGCGCTCAAGAAATGGCACAAATCACCCTTAGATGCCGACAGACAGAAATATAAAGCACTTAAATCAAGAACAAAGCGCGCTGTGGCCAATGCAAAAGCCAAGCCCTATGAAGACCTGTCCAGATAGCTGGATAAACACAGAAGTGCCAGCAAATTACTCTGCCTTGCCAATGCAGCTCATTGCTCGACACAGGATATCGGGCAACTCAAGAACACCCAGGCAGGGGATCAGCCACTCCTACAAAATCCGATCGATTTCCTGAAGCAGTGGAACAAAATCTTCTCAAAGATCTTCAACAAAGAGTTCCTGTACCCACCCACAGTAGAGGTTAAGCCGGTTGAAGACCCAGTCCCCTGGATAACCGTTAAAGAGGAGGAAAAAAAAAAAAACGTGAATGCCACAGGACCCGATGACGTGCCAGCATAAGTATGGAAGATACTTGGTGACACTGGTGCCAGCCTACTGGCAAAACTCTTCAATCGAATAGTCAATGAAGGCAAGGTCCCCAAGCACTGGTCTACCAGCACTACGATCCTGATATGGAAAGGTGAAGGAGACATAAGTGACTGTGCAACCTACCGCTCAATTCATCTACTCTGCCACACCATGAAGATCTTTGAACGAGTGCTGGACAGACGAATACAAAACATCACAACCATCACAGCCAACCAGTGTGCACTCATCAGCAGGCATGGTGCAACAGATGGAGAATCGCATCGCATCGATGGTCAGGAATTCAAGAAGGTCACCAAATTTAAATACCTTGGATGGCTCATATGCAGATACACTGCCAGACACCAAAGCCCAAACCAACATGGCCTGGCTGAAGTGGCAACAGGTTACCCGAGTCCACTGAGATCACAAGATTCCAGATCACTTCAAGGCGAAGATCTACAAGGCAGACGTCCACCGATGCATGGCACTGAATGTTGGCCAGCCTCCACCAAGCATGAGCAAGTGCTACACGTGATGGAAATGCGAATGCTGCGGTGGGCTCTCGGCTTAACCAGACTTGACCATATCTCGAATGAAGATGTTCAGAAGATCATGACTGTGGCGCTGATCGATAAGAACATGCGCACCTCCAATAGTACAGCCATGTCATCCACAGTGATGACAACTCACTGGCCAAGATGGCTTTACAATTGAGCCTGCCCGGCAAGTAGCCATGCAGAAGACTGAAAAAGCGCTAGCTTGACCAAATCAAGGAAGATATGCGACAAGTTGACGTTGCCACAGATGATGCCCTTGATTGAAACAGGTGGCGAAAGTCCTGCTCAACAGCTGTCCCTGCACAAGTGCGGGATAATAGCTAGGAGGAAGAAGAAGAAGAAGAAGGAGAAGAAGAAGAAGTTGTCTCAATGAGGTCGATGGACTGACATTCTCGGATTCCATTTATGATTGCAACTACCTTCTGACTGCTGACACTTAGGTGCACCCATTACGTAATTGGTGATTTCACTAGTGAACAGGTTATTGCGCTCTGAGCCTGCACTTACTGAAGGTCACTTCTCAAAAATAAACTGACCAAAGATACGTGTGAATATATAGAGAAAAAAAATCAATAACTTTAGTATGCTGATGAAGAATGAGCTACAGTGCCACCCAAAATATTACTTCAGACTCACAACATCCATTCCAGGGTCGTGTGGGGATGAAGTCTATGCAGGAAGTGCTGGATGCAAATCAGGGACCAACCGCAGATGGGACGCCATCACAGGGCTCACTCACTCATACTGTTACACTGTGCCAATTTACAATTACCCATAAAGGCATCTCTTTGACAAACTGGGTGCAAAACTGGGAGAACACAGCCAGCGATAGGGCCAGATCTGAACCCAGCGGACTGGGCTATGAAGCAAAAGTAACAACCACTGTGCCATGTCAAAAGAAAGATCGACACTTTTTGATTTTCTTTTAATCCGTTTCTCAGTACGTGTATATTCTCTTAAGCCGTCATGGGTACCTAAATACGTTTGCAGCTATTAAGGATAAAGTTAAAGTTAATGTGTGCCTATTTAAGAATCCTCAGCTTCTTGATGCTTCAGGACACTCCCTCGATGTTACGCGGCCCTGAAGACCGATGGGTCAATCAGCTCGAACAGTTCACGCCTGACTGTACACTACACTGCATGCAATCCAATGAGCTTTCCTATTGGCTGAGGAGCACTTGGTTTTCGTTCCCCAAACCTTCAAACCTGACAATGCCGTAAGAGTCTCCACTGTGTATCTAGCCAATCACGGATTAGGACAGCCACACTAAAAGTGAGTTCCAACAGATTCATTGTGTCTGCTGCCTCGAATGTAATTAGGCCTCTAATGAGATCCACATCACGAGTATTATTTCAGTATCTCACCATTAGGTCCTCTTTGCAGACTCTTCCCTAAATTGCCTTCCTCTCCTGAGCAGTGAGGGAATGTAACTGGGATAATACAGGATTGGGAAGCAATAAGTTAAAGATCGGTTCCCCCCATTATATAAGAATATAGGACAGTATTGGATTAATAGAATATGTTATTTACCATCTTATAAGAAGTAGCCTTAGGGTTAGCCTTCCATTTATAGTGTCCTTTCAATGTTCATTGGAAATAAGGTCTAAGATATCTATTTATATTTTGTTTGAAGTGATATTAAAATTTGACCAGGAGGGGGCGCTAAATTTTGAACCCCTTACATGGGATCAGAATTATGGAACATTGAATTGAAATATTATAGATATATAGGAGCCTTAGGATTAGGGCATGTTTAGGACAGACTTAAAGGACTTCTTTAGGCTTACTGGATAATTAATAGTATGGGTGTGATCCTTAACATAAATGAATTATAGGTAGAGCAGTGTTCCTATGCATCGGCCTTCGGGCCCTAATCCCCTACCCTAATTCTGAACAGTTTAAAGAGCTCATTATGTACCTGAAACAGCCACAGGTCTGAGCGCATTCTCGAATTGGAAGAGGCTCGATATGTAGCCTTGACATTTATTTGTAAGAATAATAATCAAACTGACATCATTCTTGAGCTGTTCAGATATGAGGGGGTCCAAATTAAATTCCAAAATGCTTTGTGGAATCATTTGCATATCCCCTGACCGTTAGGCAGCCTGACTCCTCACCAAAATTTCTGAAGTGGTAGCTTCAATTTATAAAATGTATTCTCTAATTTAAAGATTAAAGGTTTGAAATAAACTCTAATGTCCTTCCATCCATTCTCAAATCTACGTAAGCTCACAGTCACAGCAGCTGCAGTCCAGCCCAGCAGCATCAGATGAAAATCAGGAATCAACCCAGGAGCTCCTCCACAAGTCTATAGAGACTCCATAACCGTGTGTGTCTGTCCCGTTAATAAATACGTCAGTGTCAAGCTTCACCCCTGGTGGTTGCACGGTCCAGGCACTTTTTAAACTATTGGCCAATCTCTGCTGCTAATGGAGCACATTTATATTGCTTTAATTTTAATCAACTTCCCTTTCAAGATTCAGAGCCCTTCACAGTTTTTTTATTTTCCTTCACCAAAAGTCAAACAGTGAGGAGGTGCCAAAAGTCTAATCAGCTGACCTCAGGGGTCCCAAACTCAGTTCCTAGAGAACAAGGTTTTTTTCTTTTTATTTAAAAGCCAATTTTTCATTAAACATGTTATTTAATCCTATGGCTTCATCGTGCTCTCATTCTGCTAACTCAGACATTTCCAGATTAATCGATTTCCTTTTTTCTGAAAGCAACAACATCCAAATTTTTCGTGGACAAGAGCAAATCTATATTTCCCAGACCTTTCATCTTTTCTCCTCAGATATTTTATTTATATTATATACTGGTGTTGTCACTAAGCATCTCATTATTGTCTGGTTGCAGATAAACTGAGAAAGCAAACAATTAAGGCTTAACAAGCAAGTCAGTTCAAATGAAGACAATTTAAAATGTGCCTGCCACTGTGGCCCCCTGGGGTCTGTGCTTCACATCCTTGGCTTGACTGTCGAGTCCCCAACCACCAGTTCCCCATTCTGAGGCTGTGATCGAGTGAAGCTCCATAAAGCTACCTGCCAACCCGAAGTGCTCAAAATAGCAAGACACATCTGACTCTGGGAACGGAAACCAAGCCCAGGTGGGGTGTCAATGTCGTTCATGTAAAATGATAAGTGCAGCAGGAACGAATGAATATTAACGAAAGACACTTCTCAAATCATACAGGTACCATTTTTAGGGTATTCCTTCCAATGGCCCCAGCAGGGCGGATGGCTCGTGGTCCCTGTTCGAAGACTGCTCCATCTTCTCTTCTGATAGTATGCATCCATCCTCCAAGGCGTTTGTTAGCCTCAAGTAAAATAATCTGAAAAAGGAAAAATCCACACTACAATGAAATGATGCATTACTGTAGAGCATTCACCGAGTCACAAACTTGCTAATCCAATTCAGGGCCATGGGACTATCACAGAAGTACAAGGCAAGAAGCAGCCCTGCAGTCCGCTATTACATCACACATAGGAGTACCAATAATGCCGAACGAAGCAGAACCATCAAAAGGCTTACCTTGGATAACTGAGAGTTTTTACTAAGATAGTAGCAAGTGGACAGTCCACTGATGCCACCTCCTATAACCACCACAGTCTTCTGCATTCAACTTGCTGGGACAGAACTAAATGGAAAAAGCAGAAAAAACAAAACGTTACACTTCAGGCTTCAAGGTACCTCCTGCCAGACACTAGTTGGCACTGAACTGGGCTCACTGTAAGCGTGACAACACAGAGCTTTAATTAAAAGGAACGGTCTCAGTGCTTCTTCACTTTTGTCACATCATGAAACATGGGGCCTGGAGATGGGCGGAGCTAAGCCTTTGTCCTGTGATAAGGGGGCAGCTTGGCTTTATCAAGACCTCACCCAAAACCACACAAGTCACGTGACCCTCCCCACTGGAGCTTCCGCAGGTCACAGGCAAGACACACTCCGGTGAAGAAAGGGTGCAGCTGCCCTGGATATTCACTGCGGGCCCACATTAAGCGATTCACTTCATTTTGGTTAATTTACAAAGCGGAGTCGAGCTAAACCTTCACAAAACTGATCATGTCATTTCTCAGTGGAGTCTCCATTCTTCTCAATGCACTTGCGCCTCCTGCCAGGCAGTGCCCGGATTTCAGCAGAATAAAAGGTTTCGTCTTGTCCTCACAAACACTTGCGCTCCCGAGGTATTGTCAAACACGACATGCCGAGGCCAATGTGAAGCCTACTGTTTGATCCAAGTGGCAGGGACTCAGCAGCATGTCATTGTCTTACAACAGAAGGACTCCTAAGAACACCAAAGCTTATCTGGGGAAAGTGAAGTTTGAGGTATTGCCACATCCTCCTTATTCGCCAGATTTGGCACCGAGTGATTTACACCTTTTTGGAGCGCTAAAAAAAAAACAAACATCTGGGTGGTCGTCGATTCAAGACAGACGACGACGTGAAGAAAGCGATGCATGAGTGGTGGTGAGAAGGGTGGAGACTCCGTTGAGAAATGACCTGATCAGTTTTGTGAAGGTTCATTCCATTTTCTAACTTTAGCTTGACTCCCCCTCGTACATAAAGTGCTATTCACTTAGTGCAGGTGCAGAGCCTTGTGACAAGTTCTGAGATAAAATGCAGGGATTCTTCCTCTTTCAGTTGCTCCCATTCAGGTGTCGCCACAGCAGATCATCCATCATCATCTATTCCTATCTTTTATGTCATTTTCTGCCATACTGTCTGCCTTCATATCCTCCCTCACCACTTCCATAAACCTCCCCTTTGGCCTTCCTCTTTTCCTCTTGCCTGGCAGTTCCATCCTCAACATTCTTTTCCCAATGTACCCCTCATCTCCTCTGCGTGTGCTCAAACCATCTCAGTCTCGCCTCTTTCACTTTGTCACCAAACTGTCGCACCTGTGTTGTCCCTCTAATATACCCATTCCTAATATGTACCCTTGTTACTCCAAGTGAAAAATTGTAGCATAGGTAAAATGCAGGTATAAACTTTACAAAGGATTAAATACAGAATTAGTACACACAGACACAATGATTTGTTTAAACGCACAGGAAAACAAATTAGTTAGATACTGATTATCCTAGACGGCCCATTAAAAATCTGCAGCAAAGGACTGGACGCTGTTTCTGGAGATTGGCGAGGGTGTAACGCTACAGTCTGACATGTCAAGACCCTGAAATCCCTGCATACTGCTGCTAGGGATTTGCTGAATTCAATCCCTTAAAACCAACAGAAGGTGTGGACATGGAGACCACCCACTCTGACAGCTCCAACATGAATCAGGAATTCAAGCACATTCATTTGATATTTCATTTGGAGTCCATATAGAGTTGCGATTCCATTTCCTGTGCAAATGCTTTCCATCCATCCGTGATGTAACCCCAACTGGGTTCAAGGAATTTAACCATGCCAGGCTGGGGAGCCCCAGCATCAGGGGGCACAGTCACCCAATCACACGAAAACGAACAGAACACTCGTATGCAAATATCACAAAGCACACATTTGAGAGGTTCAAATGAAATCTTACTGGGGGGTGTGGCACTGCGTGCTGGGCGCTATATTCGAGTAAACGGACCGACATTTTATGGTAACAAACTAAACCAAAGTGTGTCGACATCACTAAGTTCTTCGAAGGTGCCGCCTGCGGAGGTGACAAGCGTCGATAACATTTTCTGTAACCGGCTGACTACAGTGTGTTAAAGTGTCCCATACACATTTACAGTATCCGCCGCTTACCTGTCACCTACGGCAGCAAACGGACACCTAACTGAAGCTCTTGAACGGCCCGCTCTCTCAACAGCAACACCGCAATGGTACAGCACGAGTGTTAAAAGGCAACATTAAAAATGTTCAACTTCTGTCACCATTCGTTCAGGAGCCGCCCGTGAGCCTCGTCGCATCTGTTACGTCACTCACATTCCCGCCTAGTGTGCCGTAGACAACTCTGCCTGCTCCAATGAGAAGACAAGGCGCCCAGAGCCTCTTAACCAATCATCTTGTGGCGGAAGGAGATAGAACGCGTGGTGCTGTGAATGTGGGCGGGGCAGAAGGCGTTAAAGGAGCTGCGCGCAGATTTAAAGAGAGGCCAGCGACTTGTTCGTGGTTACGGAGTTAGACGACGGCTTCCTTGTGTTTGTGTAAGAAAAAAAAAGAAAAAAAAAAAAGAAACATTTTATTGACGTTACGTGTCCTTTCATTTGTTTTAATAAAACAGTATCAAATTTGCTGTGTAAATGACAAAAATGTAGAAGTATGTTTTTTTCATAACGTGCATCTAGTGGAAATATAAAGCTCTTAGAAAACGAAACCCACCGAATAAAGGGGACGAAACGACTTTACGACCTTCACGGCCACAGGCAGGTGACGTGACCGTTCAGTTCGAATGGCTCTCCGTTAGGGTTTTACGTCCGTTTCGTTTGAGTATTCAGACGGGACGTCCCGGAGGGCCTCGGGTTTTCTTGTCCGGTACTTTCTCGATTGTTGTAGAGTTGCTGCTGCTAACGGGCCTCTTTGTCCAGATTTGGACTGACTTGTATTTTTAACATTCTCAAACCTTCATGCATTTCTGTTTTCCTTATCTAGCAGGTGAACCGCGGTGCGATGCTACAGTAACTGATTTCCAGCAAACTTGACTCCATTGCTGGACTTGTGTCCTTGTCATGCGGTATGTGTTTAATAAAATATACTGAAAAGAAAATAAAGTGAAGTCTTGGAAATATCGATTTGTTCTGATCCAGAAAACGTTTACAGGAGTCTCTCATAGAAATGGGAAAGCAAAAAATTATTTGGAAAATACTGACGTCGTGAAATCCTCTCCACAGAATGGAACGAAGTGTTTCGTTAGCAGAAACGGGGGGCTTCTATTTAAGAAACTGGTTTGAACAAAATAGTGAGAGTCTGCATCATTCTTGTCCTTCTCTTCATTCATTTTCACAATCGAAAGATAGTGCCTGTAAGTAGCCATCTTTTTCTTGCGATTTCCCAATGCATGTAATATTTCATTTAATGCGTTTTTTTTCCTAATTTAAGAAAGTATTATTTTTTATGTCATAGTTGCTAAGTGTGGTAATGTGTTGCAGGCTGATTAGCACATACATGTGTGAATTTCACTGTACTTTGCATGTGACAATAATGACCCTAAGTGTGTATCTATTAGACGGAATGTCTAGAATATATTTGACTTTTAGAGCTCTGTGTTTGCCTAATTATGCCACTACAGAATGGTGTGCACTGTATAGATGACAATAAGGACCCTCTACACTTACTGTATATTGTGCCCATGTATTCCTGCCTCACCAGCTTATTTTCCTTTTCTTCCTTTGCTGTGTTTCAATTTTTCAGGTCAATCTGTCTTTACTGTCTAATGCACTAGCTTCAGCACATGCATATGTCCAGAATCACTGGACCATCTCTCTTTCACCGATGCTTTTCGTTACATTCTAAGTTTCTTTAGGTGCATGACAGGCCCTTTCATCTGGTATCCAAGGTACCACTCTGTGTGACCCCCAACTGGATCAATTAACCAGTCAAAGCTCCAGCTGTACCTTGGGACAGGAATCATTCAAGGAAATCCGTATGTTCAGTAAGTGGCAGTGGACACTCGCCAGATCAATACTGTAGACGGTGGAAACCTACTGCCTAAGGCCACCACTCAATATGTGGGTGACCCTGAGCGAGTCGCTTCTGCCCGTGGAAACAGCAATGCTATACTTGCATAGGGATGAGTGTCATTTTGAAAAATGCTGCACCTTTTTTTAGTCCCTCCTAGTGCCACATATGGCATTGATTTCTCCTGCTGGTGCTCTAGAACGTGATATGGTTCTGCTGCCAGCCCAGACTCGCTGGGGGCTACACTTCATGTCCAACTGCACCATTTACCTGTGACTGCTACATTGCTTTCATATAAAACAAGTCAATGATTACCCTCCTTGGCTCTTTACCTGAATGTAAATTTAATTATCCTGATAACACCAACTTCATAGGTCCTCCAAATGGACTCTCCTCATGTCATTCATCATATCAAATAACGGGTACTAAAGCCGGTCCTGCCACCAATGCTGGTTCAATAAAAAAACATGTTAGTCCTTCTATATAAAAGCGGTCGAGATTGTCCTTCCGTCCCATGAGTGCTACGCAGGCGCGGAGTTTCACACACGCCCCGTCCATTTTGCAATGCACGATGGGATTTGTAGTTTCTTTTTTCCAGGTAAAAGATGATTTTCTACTCCAGACTGTGTGATATCCTCTTCTTCTATCTTACTATATAAAAGGGTCGGGATTGTCCTTCCATCCCGTGAGTGGAAAGCGTAGCGGTATTCCGCTTATCACAGACTTACTACTTGCAGCTTGCGGTACGAAGCGACACGATGTGAGCAGAGTTCTGGTGCTCCCATCATTCCCTTGCTTTTGTGCGCGATGCACTGGAAAAATAGACAAAATGATGTCTCTGGAAATAATTAATGTTGATGGAGTACAAATGCCTCACCGCGTAGTAAATATCAGGGTGGTTCAAAAGGGCGACCTCAATATAGAAAAAAAGTTTAAATTTCATCACAAAAATAACAAACTACGAGTATTAAAGTAATACCGCTCAAATGCAATATAACCAAATTAATGAGTTTGTATAAAATATCAAATTGATCTACATATTGAATTGCCTTAAGAAGTGGTCAACTTAAAAGGCGGGTCAGCCTAGTAAAGGAATAAACCTCGTTTAGTGTTGCGTTTCCAAAATGTGTCACTAAGTGGCGACATTTCCTCACTAGTTAAAGGAGTGTTGGCCTGCATATGCAGGTGGCCCTCTTGCTCTTTGAAGACCCCTTCACCGTAATTCTGGCCTTCAATTGATAAATCTGCTTAATCCGATTTCAGATAGCAATGTGGCATTGTGGAAAAGGGCCACCATTTCAGTTTGGGCCACCCATTCAGTTTGAAGGGCTCTACCCATTTTGGTTTCCCTAGAATTGCTTTTACAAAAAAAGCAGTCCCCTCTGTGTGTTTTGCTTCTCCTTTATTATGTGATCAGACAATGTCACCCCTTAGTGGTATGGCTGTGGACACACTCATTAGGGTTACTTGATGACCGCTTCCGGGTTGGTCTCTGTATGATGTGAAGTGTGCCACCTCATAATTGATCAGTGCTTATGAAGCACGTGGGCTAGTGGTCAATATTGAAAGGTAGGACTGATTGATTGATTTTTGCCTTTCTCCTGAGCCGTGTGTTCCTGTAATCCCAGTGGGTGATGTGAGACATGATCCGTCATGGCCCCCCAGTGACCTCGCAGACTTCTGGGTAGATTGAGTAACCCAGCGCTCGTAAGATTGATTCTCTGAAGAAAGTAAGGTGGATGGCTAAAGCGACAGTGGGGGTGGACAGAAAGGGAGAAGACCCGTGATGATTAATGGCCGCCCTGAGGCTCGCTTGCTCGTCCCATTAAATATCTAAATGAATGGCTGGTGACAAATGAACACAAAGTGAAGAGCAGCAAGAGAGCCCAGCTGCCAGGCAAAGTTGAAAGGTACAGAGCACCGAATGGCCAACCACACAGTCGCCTCGCAGCTACAGGCACATTGTGGAGCAGCCAGAAGGGTGACAGTGCCATGCAGGGTAACGGGATGTGTCACGTTGGAGAGCCTGCCAGCCTGAGGAGTTCACCTGGTGCCCCTTTAAATAACGGCAGGCTTTACTTGTGTATCCCCTTTCTCAAATCGCAGGCCCAAGATGTCTCACAAATGCCACGTTGGGTTCAGCGGAACTTGGACGCGTTATTCCTCTACCCCAATTCCTCCAGGATATGGTGCGGCGCTAGTCCCGGGGGGCCTACTTCTTCATATTTAATATTCTGCTGCTGTAATCTGTTCTGGGAGTTTTGCGTGTTAATTAGTGTCTTCAAATTAACTTTTATTGCCTTTTTCAGATGGAGGACATTTTAGTCTGAGGAAGGCAAGGCTTGTGTGTGGTGTTTTTTTTTTTTTTTTTTTTTTTTTTTAACTTTCTTGTATATGAAGTATAGGGAAAGTATTGGAATCCTCCAAAAATTCCATTTTGAGTTTCTGTTTTGACCTCCCTGAGTCTGAAAAATGGCATTTTTGGAATGGTGTGTGTGTGTGTGAACACGATAACTTGAGGACACTTTCACTTAAGTCAACCAAATGTTGCATACAAGTATTTGGTACAAAACGTAGATTGCTGTCTCCGCTAACCAGAGGTGGTCCTTTACCTTTTATTCCTGTAGAGTCCGATTTTATTTAACTTTTCTAATAATTGTTCAATATGTTATTAATTGAATTTGTTGTTGATGGTTCTTTAATTTACATAATATAAAAATATAATTGCTATGTGGGTTACTCCTCAAATATTCATCCCCAGATCTGAGCATACGAGAAAGTCGAGGGGAGAGCACCCCCGATTTTTTTTTTTTTTCTTTCCCCCTCGCCTTCACAGGGCGCTTACTTTGTGTCTCCTGAAGAGGGCGCTAGCCAGCATTGGGTTAATCATGTTTTGCATATCGTGTATAGCGCCTTTGGCTGTATTTCACCATAGCCCGCAGTATCCTACCGCATGTAGTGCTCTACGGTAACAGTAACGCGTCACTTGAACCCTGGTCCACTTTTGGCTTGCTGAGGTGCCTGTTCTGTCCATCCTTTTGTTAGACCAAACTTCAACTTTATTAGGTGTGCACATGGTGTTCAGTTCTTTGAGGACCATTAAAAGCAGGAATGTAAATGGGCAGGCAGCTATGCCCAGCTGGTGGCATGAGGGTACAGCAGGTTAACCTTACCATATGGCACTGCCTCTCAGGAGACACCCACTTCATTCAGAAATGCAGACTTAGGCTGTGCAGTCGGGTCAGCTGGCATCTCTTGCCTACACCTGTGCGTGTGTGAGGATGGACTGGCATCCCATTGCTGACCTGTGACACCCTTCAAGATCAGGACAAGGGATGGGTGGACCTGAAGAACGTAGAACTGATGTGTCACTCTGTGAGGATTTATGAGTTAGGAATGGCTAATGAGTTCAGCCGGTAATAACAGCGTTGTAGGACCCAAGCCTGTGAAGCTCAAGGCAGCAGGTTTGGGCCCTAACATGTCACCAAATGTGTTTGGGGTCTTCGTGGGGTAAACATCAGTGACATGCACTCTAGGAAATAAAGGAGACTTGTCTTCTAGGTTGTGTGTGTGTTTCTGTCAGGCAGTGAAGTTGACAAGATGGCCAATTTAAATAGAAATGACAATTGAGAGGCCCGGGGTGCATGAGACTCCTTAGGATGGGGGGATGGGGGGGGGCACTGTAAAGTGCACGTTTAGTCTTTGTTTGTCATACCTATTGGTTTTATTAATTTGAACTGTAAGCCCTAACTGTACCTGCACTGCTCCTCTGAATGCCTAAAGCACCTGGGAGTTGTGGTGTTCACTGTTGAAAGGCACTATAAACAGCAAGGGAGACTTGGGATTGCTGTCTCTCTGTCTTCCAATGTGCCTTTTCTAGCAGTCAATCGGATAGTGGGACCCCCTAGTGGTTAGGCTGGGGCTTACCTTTTAGGAGTACCTGGTGTCAAGTGTGCCCCCTACTGTAGTAATTGTCTTGTATTTGTGAAGCCCATCGGGATGGTGGTCAGTGCTGAAAAGTGCTGCCTCGGTTACAGCAGGCTTGTGTTTGCCTGTGCCTGTCTTCAGCCTGGCCGTGTGCCCTCTAGTGGCTAAGGGCCTGATCCATCAATACAAGTCACTGGCCATGGGTTTGTGCCTACCTGGAATGGTGTTCATCATTGAAAGTTTTACTGAAGTACGCCTTTCATATCATCGTCCAGGCACAGAGGCCTCGGGGGTAGTGTGGAGACCCACTAATTATGGCTGGGTACCTGCTTTCTCCATGGCTGGGTTGCTGGTTCAGTCCTCCGCTTGACTGTCTCATGTCAAGTGTGCCGCCTCATAAGTAAGTTTCCATTAGTGAAAGGCGCTATAAACAGTGAAGTGGGCTTGTGTTACTTACAATCCGTCTTGCGTTGTACCTTTCACGTCTCGATGTGGCACTGTGGCCTCTCTGAGGGGACCCGCTGACTCCCACGGGCTCCGTCCCCACCAGTGACTGTCTCATGTCGCGTGTGCCATCTTTAATTTGTCCTGTACTTGTGAAGCCCATTGGGGGGTGTTCTTTACTAAAAGGCACTATATACGGTGGGCTTGTGTTCTGTCATATCTGTCTTCTATTGCACCTTTCATGTCGGTGTATTTATTTATTTATTTTTTTAATCCCCTTTTCTCCTTCATTCGATTTGGACCCTTTTTTTTTTTTTTTTTTTTTTAAGGATCCACTGGGTCAGAAGGCACACAGATGAGGAGGGGTCAGTCATGGTGTTGATTCTTTGCTTTTTGATTCTTGTGACCATCACAGCAGCTGATGCACCAGGCACTTCTCTGGTGGGCTTGCTGTAAATCCGTAGCACCTCGGCAGTGGCACGCGTCGGCCTGTGCCCTGTCAGACATTCGTCACAGCTTCTATTTCGGTGTGGATGGTGGCAGCTGTCAAGGCCCTGCATGACCTTTCACCTCTGAGACTCCAGTGTGGTGAATCTGAAGGTCCTGCCAACAAGTGGCATTTGAAGAGGCACTCAGGAGTGTGGACATGCAACGACCATCCGCAGTAAAGGTGACATTGGGCTATCCCATGTGGAGTGTCTCAACTGTCCACTTCAACACTTTAATTGTGCTGCCCAGTAACAAATGGTGTCCTGCCACTGGTTCGGCCTGTCCCTAGCCCACTAATGCAGTGGGCCCATCAAGTTTGTTAAAAAGGCCACAAGCCAGCCTGAGCCACAGAAGCTGCTTATGAAAAGGGGCTGACACAAACGTAAAGCATTGTGGGTCCCTCTCAGGCTCCTCCTTCTAACAAATCTCTCCCCACCTCACTCCCCCCCCCCTTCCATTACATGCCTGTCAATCACAGCCCCCTTGTCCACTCTCCCTCTCCCCGACCTCTGCAAGCTCCTCCCTCTTGTGTGTCATTTATTGCTCTATTGCTGTTTCTCCTGATACTCCTTATGATTGGCGCTATATGAACTGAAGATAGTCGGAGAGTCTTTTTTATGGGTGTCAGGATGGTGCAGTGTTTATATAGCATCCTGGGTTCAAATCCCAGCCTGGGCACTGTCTGTAGAGTTTGCATGTTCTCCTTGGCTTGTTTGGTTTCTTAAAGTGTTCCACTTTTCCTCAGACATCCCAAATAATTGCAGGTTGGATTAACTGGTGACTCATGGTGTGGGCACATAGGCACCCGGTTTGAGGCTGCTTCCTGCTTTGAACCCAATGCTGCTGAGATGGACTTCAGCCTCCCTGCAACTCTGAACTGAACTGAAAGGCGTTCAGAATGCAATGTTCTGAGAACCAACTGGAGCAGGGCACACTAGTTTAGCTGTTGGCAGTGAATTGGCATCCTTGTAACATCCAGAAGCCAACTTGATGTCAATATGGCTGAATCGGATGCAGCTTCACCCAAAAGGCCGCGTCTTTCTTAAGGACAGTCATCATTCTAGCACTGCTGTTCCACAGACCCTGCAATCCGGGGTTCGAATGCTAGCCTGGCTGTTAGGTACGGGGTGTCTGATGATCCCCTGTGTGATTAGGTGGGCTTCCTCTCTCCCCTCCAAACACGTGTGGGCACACTAAACTGGTCTGTGATGGACTGGCACCCCATTGCACTCTGCTCCCTGCCTTGTGTTCAGACTCTTAACATTTGTTGCCCTGTGACTGTGTGTCCTCTGTCATACATCTGCAAAAGGCACTATACAATTTAAATAAAGCTGCTGAATCGCCCAGGCCTGTGGAGGGCTTTACCTCTTGCTGCTGCTCTTCATCTCTCAGGACATCTTAGATGTGAGCATGAGGCAGGAGCCAACTCTGAACGGGCACCATGATGCCTCACACACACACACACACACACATACTGTAGTCAGGATAAAGGCACCAGGAGCAAGAGGAAGTGCATGAGGATACTGGAAGATTAGCGTACTGGGAACTGAAGCGCTTGGGCACCATCACCTTACTGCTGTGCCACCATGTTGCCCAATTACTGTTCTTAAAAGTGTATAAAATGTTTATAACTCCCCTTGCCATCAGTAGTGATGAGATATGGAAATGCACCAAAGCCTTGCCAGCTGTCTATGGTGCCCATGTTTGTGTCCTCTGAACTGAATTGGCAAAAAAGTCAGCGAAGGAAGTGGGGCAATAAGGGACGTCTTGCCTCACCTTGTGCCCAGTGTCAGTTTTCAAGAGCTGCTTATTTAGTATTTTTGTACCTTCATCTGCACAGTTTCATGGGTGGCTGGTCTTTGTTCATTCTGCCCTTTCCTAATCGCCAGCTTACTGTATACCAGTGACGGGGACAATAATAACAATTGCTATAATAATAATAAAGGGCCCAATTTTAAAGTACTCACCTGGCCGCTGTATAAAATTAAACTGGATTGACCAGTTTGAGGGCGGCTGGCTCACTACAGCTAAACCGCACAGGTGACCCTGTCAATGTGGCACCCTGCAACCCCAAGTGTACCAGCTGCAGGCTTTTGTAGGTCATCTGTGCCACAGGCGGGGGCGCCCCATCACAAAAATCTGTCCTCGTCCACAGCTTATGACACCAATACTGCGCCCCTTTTGCATTTGAACTCGGTCTTCACAGAGATGACCATGAGGCTGCCATCCCCATGTCATCCCTGGGCATTGCTACCTAACAGAATGCTAATGCCAGGTTAATTCATGGCCCGATATCTTGTGTTCCATCTCCACAGAGGTAAGCTCCTTGGCCACCATTCCCATGGCATCCCAGGGCATTGCCACTTCATAGAATGTTGATGCCAGATAAGTAGAAGGCTAGTGGCTCCAAAGTGGCCCTTTGTCAGTATGAATGGGAGTGTGTCTTGTTAAAAGAGACTGGTGTCCTACCCAGGGTTGGTCCCAGTCTTGTGCCAGACTCTGACCTGCTGCCACCCAACTTCAGAACATGGATTGAAGGATGCACGATGGGCTGCCAGCTCTTTATTTCTCCTCCTCAGATGGTTTCCCTGTTTCTTTGCTTTTTCAGTGACAGACTACACGAATACTGGATGCCTGTCGTTGGCAGAGTCAACACTTGCAAGTGACAGTGTAAATGAGAGCACCCAGATCCTGACGGTGACATTCCTCACAATGCAAATGTGCAAAGTAAACGGAGCGGAGGAGCCGAGTGGAGGGTGAGTCCCGGCCGTCTCCTTCTTTCTGTTCCTTCCCTTCCTGTCTCAGAAGATGTACTTTTGATTTTCAGAAATGAATGTGGAAATCTGCCTTTGGGGTCCAACTGAAGGTGGCACTGCTAGTCAGGAAGACCCCTGGAGGTATCCAGTCAGGGAAGGGAGACCTCCAGTCACAGGGCAAGTTGGCCCGAGTGCACCACTGCCATCTTCAGGGGTCAGAACCCTGGTTTGGTTTTTATACAGTTCTGCATTGTGAAGCACTGGGGCTCTCCATGTATATCAGATGGATGTCGCCGGGCTGTTAGGGGGGCATCATTTACGAGGACGCACACAAAGACCCCTTGAGATCCTGTCAGGGAAAGCAGACCTGCAGTTACAAAGTGCTGCCTTCCAACCACTACTAGGGAGCAGTGGTCATATGCTTTGTTGAGGGGTCTGCATGATGACACTTGCCAAGTTAGGTCACCAACCAGGAACTTGTGTAGGAGGGCACGCCTGGGGCCTTTTAAATGTGGATCGAGTTTAAGGGCAGGAAGCCAACTGGAGCCTTCAGAGGTCACTGCAGCCTGGTATCCCCCAAAGTTGGCGGTGGCATTTTAAAGAGGGAAAGTAATGTATACCTCCAGGCAAAATGCAGGAGGCTGGGGAGACGAGAGGGGCTGGTCAGCAGGGTGCTTGTTGGTGTCCGCATCCTTAACATAAACTTCTTGGGGTTCTCAATTTTATGTTGGGTTTAAGTAATGGAATGAGGCCGTGCCCACTCACCTTATACTCAAATACGTTTTTTAGGCCCCTAGAACCCTAGTGTGCCCAGGCTTATGCCCCGTGCAAACATGTTGTCCCTGCTCAGATTATCTGGGCCTATATACGTATACAGCATCGTGCCATTTATGCCACTGTGCCACTCCTTTGAGCTGCGTTGTTTGTGGATTATTCCCAAGAACTGCCCGCTCCTAGCGCTTTACTTCCTCTTCCTTCAGTGAATGGTCGGCTCTGTGCTGCTGTGGACTTGGGGAGCCGCAGGCGACTGCCAGTGCAGTGGAGCCGCAGTAATGGGAGCTTTTCTGTTGGTAGACCCACTGAACTAAGCAGGCAGCCCCCTCATGGGCACCACTGCCTGGCTGAATGCCATCTACACAGCAGGACCAGATCATCGGTCACCTCAGTGTCTGTCCCTTCAAGCTCTGGCCAGGGCCGTGCGAGTCAAAGTGTCATCCTCGTCTCTGTGAGCTGGGATCTTGTGGTGCCACTCTGTGCCTCATGGGGGTACAGAATAAGGTTTTTGTTCTGTTGTGATCGTTTGGTCTTGAAGAGGATGATCCCGTCTGAATGAAGGACCGTTTGGAGCAAAGCATTCTGAAAAGGCAGGGGGATTCTCAGCCAAACTGACAAACTTGACAATGTCTCATCAAGGTGGATGCCACAGGACAGTAGCACCCGGTGCCATGCACAGTGCTGTGCACACTCTGCCCACCTCACTCAGGACTGTTTTGAGCAGCCCCTGAAAGAGGCTGCCAGGTGAAGTGCTGTGCTGTGCTGTGCTGCCTGGTCAGAAATGTTTTACTAAAAATATCTAAAAGCAAAATGGTGGGGGTGGGGGGGGGGGGGGGCACTGTGGCGAAAAATAATGATGTCCCATAACATCTGTGTGCAGCTGAATAAAGATGTGTGAAGACCAGGGGCACATGGGCAGAGACCAACGGGTACCGACACCAGCTCAGCCCAACAAAAGCCTTTTATTCATGGAAAGACACCCAGAGCAGTCCCAGAGGACAGTGAGACTCTGTTCCTTTCTCCCTCACAGGCGCTGCTGCCTCCTCTGTAAGCCACACGTGGGGATATTCCAGGTGGTTCAGGAGGGAGGTCAGGAATTGCTCCCAGGTGTGGCTGAAGCCCAAAGGAGGGCTCTGCAGCTCCCCCTTGTGGTATCCATGGGTCCCAACAGGGCCGTGCTGGCAAATAGTAATTCCCATACAGCCCTGCGGTAATCTGAGGCACCACTGCAACCTGGGGGGGGGGTCTGCCAAATAACAATTTGGAGAAGATAGTGCCCCTTGGAAACCCACTTCTCCTGTCCTTCCATTTCGGAGGCATCTCGGCCTGGTAATGATATATGTTTAATTGTTCATCAGTCTATCTGTTACATACTCGTACAGTAGTGCCTTTATTGTCTGTCTGCTCTGTACTAGCTTATGTATCTCTTTCAAAGATGGCACCTTTTCTATCTCATTTTCTGTCTGTCTTTGTATCATATAGCGCCTTTCATACCAAGCTCAATACAGATCTTTGCCTGGAGCTGGGCCTCAAATGCTCAGCCGGTGGTCCTTGCACCAGCCCCCTTGTTCTTGTTCCTCCTCTTCATGTTTCAGTTTTCCACTCTGATGTTGCAGGGTTGCTGTATGGCTGCAAGGCTCCGCAGACCCGGCCTGATTTATGGAGCATCTCATTAGGGGCTGCAGACACACACACACACGTGCACACACACACGTGCACACACACACACATCTCTCTTATGGCTGCCTGATTTTTCATTTAAACAAATGCTTTCCATTATGCCAGTGACATTCGCTTCACGACTCCTGTCTCCAGCAGATTCTCTCCCACTGGCCGTGAGTGATGCCATCTCCTTGGTTTCTGGGCCCCTTTTCGTCTCATCGATGCCCCCTCCCCTGATCACCTGTGCGACGCCCCTGTTCCCGTTTTAACCCTTCATCAGCTTATGGTCCTGTGTGCTTGGGCCCCGCACGCTGGTGTCTCCGGTGCTCCTTCCTCTGTGGCTGCTCCGACGCCCTCATTGCAGCCACGTGACTCCTCAGCTGGAAGGGCCGGAGCATCGCTGTCAGCTTTGTCTCATCGCCCACAATCGGAGCTGGCAGGATCTTCTTAGTCACTGCACTGCATCAAGGTCACCTTACACATTTGCTGTCCCATTCACCCTGAGGGGGGAGTGAATTACAGAAGCAGGAAAAGTGCGTGAGAAGGAGTGGATGAGAAAGAGAAGGCGGGGAGATGAGAAGTGACGCTCGGCCTGTGCCACTGTGACGGGACTGCATCCTGAGTGAAATGGGCACTGCCCCCAAGTGGCACCACTCAGTGCAGGACACTACCTGCTCTTAGATATGCCACTGACCCTCAGTGACTCCAGTTCATGGGGCTCAGTGTGTCCCGTTAGCTAATGTGACGTATGAGAGCCGAGTCGGACAGTTCTTACTTTAGAGCCCCTGTGGTGTCAGCTGTGCGTGTGTGTGTGAGTGCGTGAGTGTACACACAGTTTATACACGCGTGTAGACAGGTCCACACAATCACATATATACAAGTGCCGTACTGTCATTTAGTGCCTTTTCAAAAACATCTGCTTAGCTCTGACCCCTCAAGGCAGGGATGCCATGTGGATGTTGTCTCGCACCAAGACGCCAGCAGCAGGTCGTTTAGAAGTTCCAAGGTGGGGCCTCCATGGATCGGACTTGTTTTTCCAGCACATCCCACAGATGCTTGATGGGACTGAGATTTGGGAAATGCCAACACCTAGACCCCTTTGTCATTTCCCTCAAACAGTTACTGCGGTGAGGCAGGGCGCCTTATCCTGCTGAAAGAGGCCACTGTCATCAGGGAAAACCACAGCAATGAAAGTGTGGACGTGGTCTGCAGCACCCTTTAGCTAGTGTCAGATGACGTCCACTTGAATGCCAGGACCCAGCAGCACACGCTGGCTCTGCCCACTTGCCTTCTTCCCAGGTAAATGACGTCCATGCAGCTGGCTGTCTACATGATCTAAAAGAAATTGTCATTGTTCAGAGCAGGCCTCCTCGTTCTGTTGCTCCATGGACCAGTCCTGACCCTGGTGTCCACGGTAGGTGCTGTTGGCGGTGGGAGTCTTCTGACACCCCTCTCTCTCATGGCCAGCATCACGTGGTCTAGTAGCTCTTGTGTGGGATCAGACCTGGCGTGATGGCCTTCACTCCCCCCATGCATCAGTGAGCCTTGGGTGCCCGTTACCAATTCACTGCTTGTTCTTCTTTGATTAAAGAGTTAATGAGCTGATCTGTCTGGGTGGTGGGCTTTCACAGCACAGATCAGTGACCACCCCAATGGAAAGGGACCTGGAATTGGCAGGTCAGCTGGCATATGTCCACATGAGAAGGCCCGCATGTCTCAATCCTGACCCACTTCCCCCGGGTATACTTAGAGAGCTGATGGGCATTTGTCTGCCTGGTGGGCATATCACGACACAGCATAGCTGCATGTCCTGTGGGATGACATCGCCAGCCAGCGTCTCTCCAGAGGGGATGCCCTGTCCCACTGGTAGCCTGTAAATGCTTGTCTTCTGTCCTGCATGATCATTTTCTCGACTGGAAAATTCTTAGCCATCCTGTAGAATCCAAAAGCAGCCTGGCATCTGTATTGAGGGGAGGCCTTTTGAACGGACCCCCTGAAGACACTTTATGCTGTTGTGGTGCAGGTTTGTAGCATTCCATGGAAGTGGGTGGTCCCCATAAGAGATCCTAAGGTGGCTATTGGAAAGACTAGCAGGGAGGAGGAAGAGCGAGCAGACTGGCTGCTGATAAATCCCCCAGTGCCGTGCGCGCCCAAGTGATTGAGCACAGTAATCCAAGGCGGCCCACCCGAGCGGGCCAGCGGGCAGCCACGTCATTCTCCACCGGTGACAAGCTTAATGATAATTATTCTCATTCTGTCAATGACATTGTGATGTTGAAGGGAAAATGAGCTGTGATCAGTGAGGTCTGCCTGGCATGACAACAACGGGCACAGCTGCCTGCCTTGAAGCGTGCAGGTCAGGGGTGAGCCACAAATCCCCTAAATGTGAATTTAAATGCCCGGGGGCGGGGACGAGAGATTTATCCAAACTTGCAGATGGCCGCTGTTCTGTTCCCATAAGCTCTTCGCCAGTTTGCTGTCCGTTAATCGGATGCTTGACCTTCATGGCATCAGCAGTCACATGCGTGCACATATAGCGGTTGCCATCTCTGTGGCTCTGGGCACAAGCTGCACAGGCTGAAAAGGCCAAGCATTGTTAAAATGTCGGCTGTAACCTGAATAGAGAGACACACACGGAGAGGTGCATCTTTATGCTGAGCACCTGCACGGGTGGCATGATGGGCAGAGGGAAAGCAGGACCGCAAACTGGACATTGTGCCCGTCAGCCAAGCTGGTGTGCCCTGCTCCAAGAGGGTGGGATGGGCTGGAACCTGAAAGAGTCCTTGGGGCTCAGTTCTCCTCTGCAGGCCCCTTCCCTGTTTGCAGACGTCTTCTGGGAGTTTCTGCTTTCCAGGCCAGCTTGTCCATCTTTAAAGGAGCCAATTTATGGTGGCCGGCGCTTCTTTGAGAGTTTGGCCCCCCCACAGAGCCACTGCACTGCATGCCAGCACACGGGAGTCCCCTGTGTCCCTCAGCTGCTTATTTGTGGACCTCTTGCCATTTTGTCCCTGTGATGTTTCCATCTTTTATCCATTGTGTCTTTTTTGCTCTCACGTTGTTAAACGTTGAATTTATGAGGGCTCAGCAGTTAGCGCCGCAGCGTCACCACTGCACGGTCCCAAATTCAGCTGGTAGCCTGCAGTCTCTGCACTCATTGGCCTTGTGTGGGTGTCTCCGGTGGAGGAAGTGGGATCAGTGGGTGGGTGGACGGTCTTTTTGTGCCCTCACCTTCTGAGCAGGGCTGCAAGTGGCTCCTTCAGCCTTATTTAGACACAAACACCAGTGGGCGGGGTGGTGGATGGGAGTGCTGGATTTCAGCTGGGGTCCAAAAAGGCACATGACTGGTGGCTCACACACCGAGTGGCCATTTGAAGGTCCCCAAGGTGTGTGATAACAACCTCTGTCCTACCTTAGACACAGAGCTGGACGATGGAGGCTCCCGAAGGGGGCAGAGGGGCACACGTCCTGAAGAGGGGCTAAGAAGGACACCTGGGTAGGCCAGAAAAGACCGCAGGGCTCAAATGAAATACGAGTGAGGCTTCACCTTCAAAAGCACAGGTAGAGCTCATTCACGAGTCTATAAATGGCAAAGTGAACACGCCAGCCAGGCTGAAATGGGCAACAGCCTCTGATTGCCCCTCTGCGCTTCGGAGATGACCAAGCAAAGAAAGAAAAGGAAAGGCGGTGAGCGCCTGAAGTCATCAAAGCGGATCACAAAACTCTCATGTAAGCAAACGGCCCTAAGGCATAATGAGCGCGTTAGGCCACGGGAAAGGTAGCCCCGCCCACCTAGACACACACCGGGGCGTGGCTCTCTGCTAGGGATCGGGGTTTTATTGGGGTCCTAAAATGGATTCTGGGGCAGTGACCTTCATGGCAAGCGCACTATTTACAGAGAAGCTAAGTGACCCAACAGTGTGGTGGACGGTAGGACTGATGGGAGAAATGAGGTGAATGGGCCTGCCTGGCAGACTCGTTGGGCTGAATGGGCTCTTCTTGTTGAAGTCATTGTGATGGACGTGCTCGTTACGTGTCCAGTCACACAAGGTGACCATCTCAGTGCCCACATCTCAGTTCCATTCATTTACTGCTGGTGCTTTTCCTGTCTTGACCGACTGTCTGGACTACACCTGAGGGCAGGCCTAAGAACGGCCTCGTATGCTTTGCCCTTCTACACCGGTGGCATCATTTTGTCACACAGGACACCAGCCAACAAATGACATTTCCTCCATCTGCAATTGACACGATGCTCCATGTCACGGTCTGTTGTCACACCTGAGCGGAGGTCATCACAGTTGGTTTAATGGTTTGTTTAGGGGCAGTTCAGGACTCGGATGTGTGCTGCTGGGCACTGCCATCTTATATAGGAGGAACATGATGACATGGCATGTCATGTGACTGGCAACGGGCATAGCAATAATAAACAACACGGCCAAAGCCGTGAATGAGTGAGAATATGAACAAATGAATGAAGGAGTGAAAGACAGTGAGGGAATGAATGAGTAAACAAAACAAGTTAATGGGCGAATGAAGGAGTGAATGAACTCTACAAATCTGATCAATCCCAGCACTGATCGGACTCATTTTGCCATGTTGTCTGCCCTTCCACGTGTCCCTTTGTTTTCTGCAGGCCACCAGAGTTGATTCATTCCGACAGCAGTTGTGGGGCAAGGAACGGAGGAACCACCAAGGATGGCACACCAATTCGTGCCTGGGCTCACCCTGATGCACCCACACACACGGGCACGAGGTGAAGTCACCAGTCTAACTCCCCACATACCTTTGGAGAGGGACCCACATGAACACAGGGTGGACGTGCAGATGCCTCACAGCGTGCAGTGCAGCCTGGCATTGATCTGGGCACACAGGCCACTTTATTCTGCGTTCCTTTGCTTTTTGTTTTTTCCTTCCTCAAGCTAAACTAACAAGGCGCTCCTCTAAAAAATCGCTTTACTCAGCAGATAGCCGTTAAATTATTAAATGGAGTAAGGCCGCTCTTAGCCAATGCCAGGAGAGCTCTCCAGCAGTAATACCAGGCAGATGCAGAAAGCAGGGCCTTAAGGGCGTCCGCTTCCTCCAGGAGGCCTTCCCACCAGCTTGTTAAGTTTTTGTCTTTATTGTAGCCAGATGGTGGTCCACACACCGTTGTCCAACTCAAAGGGTTTTTTTCCCCACATCATTTCTGATTGGTGCTTTACTAGTAAACTGTCCAAAATCACAGAGCAGCCACTGTCACCAACTGGGGCCAACATCCTGAAGGATCAGGAAAAGAGTAGAAATGGTGTGTGACCGCGATGCCACAAGAAGCCCTCAGTCAGCGCAAAGCGCCATCTCAAACGCATCACTGCTGCTCTTATTGTAGCTGTTTGGGTGTGCATGGAAACACCAATGGGATGTAACCGGGTGATGTGGCAGCTCTCCTGCCTGTGCACTTTGAAATGTGAACTGTGGCACTGGGCACAAGACAGCCAACAGTTGTGCTTAGGGTGCCAGTCTAGCAAACAAACTACACAATATGTGGCCTTTCATTCAGCTGAACCACCCCGCTCTCTATCTGATTATATGTAATATGGCACCGGGCATAACCCATGCAGCGTTTCAATCTACCTGGCTGTAACATATGTCACCTGATCGATCTGCCTCTGTATTACAGCGCCTTCTGTAACCATCTGTCACTTATGGAGTACGGGACCTCCTCTGTTTACCTCCTAAAGGGTCTTCCATACCCACTTACCCTTTGTGAGCCTCACGGCATCTGTTATCTCTCAACGTAGTACAGTGCCTTTCATACAGTATCTGTCTTACCATGTAGTGCCTGTCACATCTATCTATCTATCATATAGTGCCTTTTACTCTATCTATCTATCCTCTATTTCTGTAACAGGATCATTCATAGCTGCATTTCCTTTTCTCCGTCTGGCACTGTAATATAGCGACCATTGCATCTGTTCGGGTAACTCGGTGCCCCTCATACGCACCCAGCAGAACTTTGGCACATTCTTCAAACACAGTGTCCTGTACCTGTGTAATATAGCGCCTTTTTATCTATCCTTTACAGCACTATTCGTTACCACGTACTGTACAAGGGCTCTTTGCCCGTGTGGCTATGTAATTATAAGGCCTTTTGTGTTTGCTTCTTTAACATAACTCCTTTCATAACTACCTGTTTGTTTCCTGCAATGCCCTCTGTAATGTTTTTGTTATGCAGCCCCCTTCAGAGCCAGCTATCCCAACTTGGACACTTTATTTATGTATTTTCTACCTCTGGTCCACTATAGTGACTTTTTGCCACGCTTCAGGCCCCTTTTGTACAGATCTGTGGACCATCCTGAAGCGCCCACTCTGCTTTCTGTCACGCTTGAGTGCCCACTCTGTCGGCTTCCACTGCTCGCTGTCACGGATTGGGCACACTTCCCATACATCTGTGTGCCATCGCTGATCGTACACCAGAGCACCTACTTCAACAATATAGTGCCTTTCCTAACTGATGATCGTCTCATCGCTTCTCCTGTCTGTCTCGGACCCTTACTTATGTGTGGCTGTCAGATCCTCCCGTTCAGCGCACGCCGTAGGCGGACTGCGGGTCTCCTCCACCGGCCGGCAGTTAGGACGTAGGCTGGCGTGTTGGTGATGCCGGCCATGAGAGCAGCAGTGTCGAGTCCCGGTTACTCGAGAGCTGCATCGGCCGCGTTGCTCCCCCGTGTAAGTCGCCACGAGCAGATGCCCGTTTCCTGTACATCGTCACTCCTTACTGCAATGCATCACCTCGCCCCCCCCCCCCATCCCTTCGGCCCCGCCCCCTCAGCGCGCTCTGCGTCCCTCTCAGCCTCCGAAGTGCGGCAGCTTCGGTGCGCCTTAAGAGTTAATGGGAGGCGATTCAGGATATGAATTTAAAAACTGCTTATAGCAACAAAGACGCCTCGGAAGCGACGCTCGTTACCGCTGCCTCGCTCGCTCCCCCCCAACAGGGCGCCCCCCCCCCCCCCCGGTGTCCGCGGTTGGGGCTGCGGCTTTTTTTTTTTTTCCTTTCCTTTCCTCCGTTGGCCCTTTAGTTGAAAGTAGCTGGCAGTGACCGGCAGGCTGCACACCATGCAAGCTGCGGTTCGATTGCGGACGAGATTTCCACGGAAAGACAACGCTGCATTCTCACCAGATGGTCCAAAAGGAAAAAGAAACTGAGCGATTAACGCAAGGATATAAAACCCAAAACGGCAAGAGGACGAATTCCCGGATCAAAGATTGTAAGGATTAGCGAGGCTTCCGAAACCTGGGAATACTCAGCGCACCCGCACTAGGAACATACGGACTGCTGATGTTTGCGAGTTTATTGTCACTCCCTCTGGAGAAACGACATCAGAAATCAAAGAAATCATAATACATCCATAGGCAACACGAGACAGCGGGATGTGGAGGAAGGTTTTGTGAACGGCCGATTACTTTGGGCTCTTCAGCGAATGTGTGGCGAGCTGCGCCGGGTCCGGTTCGGCTTCGTGCCGCCTGCAGCGGTGCTAATTTGACGATGCGCATCGCTACCTAAAGTTGATCTCGGCTTCCTAACCGACATTAACACTTGGTACAAGTATGGATGATTTGTGAAGCCGCTCGTCTTGCGTGCCAGTATGCGTTTCGCGTCATAAAATCAAACGAAGTCGAAATCGGAACTGATTCAAGCATCCGGGCCGAATAGCACGACAGTGCAATGACCTCAAGAGCCGAGAAGAGCACGGAGAGCCTTGGACGGAGACGATACGCTCAAGCCCCGCTCCTCTCCGCGCCCGGGGCTTCTCATCGCTAACACGGACGGCTCTTCTCCGCATCAAGCGCGCGTCCAAATCCGACGTGGGGGGGGGGGGGAGGCCCAAACGTGTCACTGGTGTCGCGTCTAGGTAGAGTTTAGGGGCTGCCAGCTGCATGCACGCGCGATTCAATGAACGAGTCTTCTATTTCGGCCATCTGTTACGCGAAATCTGTTGGCGACTTTTAAAATTAAACGCGACACCACGGCAACTGGAGCCCGACCAGTGATCCAAAGTATCTCTACCGACCGAGGCGCTACCAGAAACGCGAGAACGGCGCTCGATCGGGAAAACCAATGCACGAATGTCCAAGCGTGACGGGCACTTTAACCTTTTACACAGTAAAGCAATAAGATCGTGAATGTCTTTCGTCCAAAGTTCTAACATCAAGGATCGTATTTTTTAACCAAAACATATAACGAACAGAGTATTCCGGCGCTGTATGCGGGGATTTGACGGATGCATTGAATGTTTTGTTTCATTTGTATTTGTCGCATATTTTACGCAGAACGTTATTCTCAGCGGATACCTCCATTTCGGACGGGCCTTCGAATGGCGATGACATCCCCGGTGCTCTCGGTTTAAAATCGGTGCAGAGCTTCTCCCTGTTAAGCCTTCGTCTGTCTGTCGGGAAGTTTTAAACGGGACGGCGACGCACCCCCATGCGAAGAGCCCTCTGCCGCCTAAGACACTGACCAAGTTCATTCCAAGAACGTCTTGAATTCTGGACACGGGGTTATTAGCGGCTCTAAAAATATCCCCCTTGAGCGGAATATCAGATGAACAGGCGCTGAGGACGGATCCGCGCACGGCATCGGAGGGGCTACTGGCGGACAGAGCAGCGCGAGCGAGCACCCGCCACCCGACTTTTGCCTTCCTTTATTTATGAGACTGGCGGTGAGCCCCTTCACCGAAAGGACCGCGGCACGGGATCGAGGTTCAAAACATCCTTGCAATTCCAGAGGAGCCACCGGAGCGCCGAGCTCGAGACCTGACTGGGAAAGGCGAGCCGTTTGAAGAAGACGATGACTTCTCACCGAATTTTGGGGTTCGTGGTCTTCTGCGTGCTCCTCTGTGGTAAGTCGGTCCGGGGACCTGTGGGGTGCGGGGGTGGGCGCCGTTGTCGTTAGCCGGGCCTAGTGTCACAGAGAGACGGTCCCGTAATAGTCCAAAGTCCAGACGGGATGACAACCTGGCACAGACCACCCGCCCCCGGCTTCGCTTTATAGTCGTGAAAGGTGACTTTGAAAAGTGGGAGGCGCGGGTGGGAACCTGGGGAGACTTCGTGGAGGGCTGCGCCAGTCCAGAAAGTCCAGTCGAATCTTTTAAAAAGTTCAAAGTGGCCGTGGGTTACAGAAGCCATCAGTCAGCAAAGCGGCGGGATCGGCGAGTGACAAACGAGAGCGCAGGCCACTAGGCGTGTGGCATCCCTTCGAGTGATTAGAGGATAACGTGAGCGGGTCAGGATGGCGGAGTCAGCAATGCGGGGACTGAAAGGCGAATTCAAACAAAGAGAAGCTGAAATGGCTGACTGCGGCTTATCGACGTGGGGCGCCCATCCGGGCTGTAGGCAAGAGGGGCACAGGGAGGCAGCGTGTGTCGTTATATAGCGCCTTTCGGGTCCGTTTGGCTAAAGTCTAAACTGTTTTAAGGCGCCTCCCTCCCCCCCCGGGTCATTTGAAACTCAGCACTGTAAGGGACACTTGGCACAACAAGCACAGTGCCAAAGTGGACACACACACACACACACCTGACCACTGGGATGGACCCTCTATACCCGTCACTCATTTTAGTCCTGAACAGGGTCACTGGGGCCTGCTGGAGCCTATGGCAGCTACAGGACGCAAGGCAGGAACAAACCCTGGACAGGACGCCAGCCCCTCACAGTATGCGGTGACATTCCTAAGTGGCATTTGCTTTGAACATTTCGTGCCACCCAGGCCCACTCGTTCTGAAGCCCACCTGTGACTCGTCATTTCACTTTTTAAAAGGTTTAACAGAGAAGCCGACACCTCCAGACGTGTGGTTGGCGAGTCTGAGCTTCGTGTTTTCGGTGCCATTTGTAACACGTCGACTTGTCTCTAAATATTGTGGAGTGTTTCTAATTGGGGACAGTGACGGCGTTTTTAGGGTCCGCGCCTTTTAATGTACTTTTATATATACGGTGTGTGTGTTGCGAGATGGGCCCCATTTCCTGTTGCACAGTAGACTTACACACACTTAGTTAATGCATGTGTGTGTGTGTTATATATAAAGGCTGATATCTGTCTATTATATAGTGCCTTTCCTGTCCGTCCCTCTCTCACTGTACACACACACAGACACACAGTGTGTAGAACATCTCTAAAATGTGTGTCTGTGTCTCCCACCCCAAACCAGAACACAACTTCAAGTCTCAGGTCCAAAAGACCCCCCCTGATTATATAACCTGTATAAATCGTCAGGATTTCACCACGATGTACCATTGATGTTTCACCCTCCTCCTCCTCCTACTGGTCTCCGCTCACCTGGCAGAGGAGGGGCGACTTCCGGCATGTCATAAATTCACATCCAAAGGCGGCACCACCAGCACTTGAAAGCTCCTGGCAGAAGCCCCGGAGGTCCAGTCACATTGGCCACGGGGGTCCAGACTGGAGCGGCCACTGACAGCACATGGCTTCAGTAAGCAGTCATCCACTGCCCACCCTTTACCTTGGCATCCCATCTGAGTGGTGCCAGCACACTGAAGTGCCCTCATCAAGCAGCACTCGGTACCCAGAAGGACACACTGAACACAGGACTGCAGACATTGTCACACATTTATTCCAAATCCAAACCAGAAACATGACAGTGACGCAGGCCTGCTGACTAACCAGCCGGGGGTCTTCTTGGGTTTGACACAACAAGCTTTGCACCCCTGAATTTGGGGACTTCACTGCAGGTCCTCGATGGAGACCACCGCTGGTTGGCTGTTTTCAGGTCTCTCTGGAGGGCTTTGGATGTTCCCAGAGTGGTCCCTAAGCCCCCCCGCCCCATTCATGAAGGGTGTCTCTGTTCTCTCCTCGACCCCCTCTTGTGTCCAAGGTGGTGGTGCTCAGGGGATGAGTGGTCCCTGGTCTCCCCCAGATGGTCTCATCAGAGTCTCATTTGTCACAGTCTGATTGTCCTTTAGGTGCCCAGGTGGGCTTTCATGAGACCACTCAGCCGTGAAGCCCACATCGGTGGAGTGCTGTGCTGGAGGCCACCATTGGGTTCTTGGCCACGTCTCTCACCAGGGCTCTTCAGCATGACAGGTGTGTGACTTCATTACCAGACGGACCCTCAGTGACGGCCAATAGGGTGGGGTGCACCTGAGCCAGATTTCAAGTCTCACAGCAGAGGCTCCGCACTTTTGTGTCGCGGTTTCAGGTTTGATTTCTAAGAAATTTCCAGAACTGTCTGCACTTCCGAGTTTGCGTTGCCCTTCTGGGGCGCCGAGAGTATAAAAATACTAATCAGCACGTGGCTATTAATACTCGCCGTTATCATTTATTTATGGAGCCTCCTAATGGGCCCAGCCGCTCTCTTCCATA
Source organism: Polypterus bichir lapradei (assembly GCA_026402145.1). Lineage (NCBI taxonomy): Eukaryota > Metazoa > Chordata > Cladistia > Polypteriformes > Polypteridae > Polypterus > Polypterus bichir. The sequence continues at coordinate 381,749 of JANRMT010062827.1, forward strand.
AAACATCCAGAGATATTAATATTTCAAGGACCCCCGCTGCCATTAGCAGGCTCACCAGCCCACCCACACGGGCTCATATAGCGCCCTGCACTGTCGGGGCGGGGGGCTCACCCTCACCCGCCGAGATGAGTTATCAGGGTAGAGGCGACCTGACAGAAGGGGCTCATCTGGCAGGACACGGGGTAAGCTTGGGGGGCTTTCTTAACTCCGAGTACTGACCTTGGAGGGGACCAGCAGATGAAGAGCTGCAATGGGTGGGTGTCAGCATGAGCGGAGCCCCCCGGCTGGCCGGTCACCACATCATCTGCAGGCGTGACACAGGAGGTCCTACCATGAGGAGCACCAGCAGGGGGCGACCCAACTTGACAACCTGAGAGGACAGTGCGCAGCCTGGGGGTCCTGCTGCCCCCAGAAGGGTTGACCTGCTGGTGTTCATCGATGTCAGAAGAATCCAATGAGATACATGAAGACTGGGCAGTGGGATCCACTGGTTATTCCCGCGTGGTGGCGTTGGCGTCATCGCCCGAGTGGTGAATTCGGTTTGGGTGGGGGTGGGGGGCTGATGATGTGCACTGATTGGCCCACCACACCCGTGTGCTGCTGTCCTTTTAAATGACAAATTAGCCCTCGGACGTCACAGGTGGGATGTGCAGGGCAAACAGTGGGGGACGTTTCAGTCGTCGTGTTCGTCGATGCTGGTGAAGTCTGAGCACCCGCTCAGTGGTCTTTGTCACCGGTGGCTCATTTGGTGGCCATTTCTCTTCTCTTGCACCCCCAAACCCCCCCCCCCCCCCGGGGCTGCCCGTAGCCAGTAGGAAGCACTTGATGGCTTTGTCCCTTTTGACAGCAGCTGCTCTGCCCGACCGTGTCGTCTGTGATGCCACCACTGGTCACCGTCACGTAGGCTTTGCCCCATTAATACACTTGAAGGGGACGATATTTTCAGAGGTTTTCCACCCCCCTCGTGTTTTTGGATGGTTTTGTAGAAGTTGGGGTGCAGTTTGCCCACCACAGGCCTCATGACATTCCCCCTGAATTGTGACGCCTGTTGACAGAGGAGCCATGAAGTTGGGCCAGCAGTGGCAGAGCTTGTGACACTTCAGGACGTCCAGTTACTGGACTGGGAGTGGATCACCTGACCGCCTCGCCGCTTCACATCGTCACAAGTCTGGAAAGTCAACGTCACACGTGGGACACTCGGGGCAAAGGGGAGGCGAGGGTATGAAGGACGACGCACACAAATTGTTCCGATCCCCTCCGGCGGTTACCAGGCTCACACAAGTAGGAAACGCAGGGGCTGACAGACGGCCCGACGGTGGGCACTTGGCACGAACAAGACCACCGCAGTCCTGGCCGCCATTTTGATGTGCTGTGCCTCACTTCTGTTTGGTGTCCCCTCTCTCCTTGTGGCCCTTTGAGGTATGACAAAGGCACGCTGACTGGTGACATCACGTCACACAAATGCTTGTCACGGGCCCACTCCACGACTCCCAAAGACCCTGGCAGACGGACTAACAGGGTGGGCGTTGGGATGCCATCCAAACGTGAAACCACAGGGTTCAACAACTCCATCCGTGAGGGCCTTCACAAGCACCCACCCAGCCGGGCACAGACACACGGGCAACGCCAATGACGTCACATGACAGTGGCCAACGTGTCCTAGCGACAAGCACTCAAAATTAACAGCAAGATGGCATCACAACGATAAAGTCCCCGACACCAGACCACCAGGGACGGACAAGAAAAGGGTAGCCATGGCAGACAAGGTGGCAAAAGCCATGGAAAATGCAGACTGGGGGTCCTGCCCAAACACTGAGGGCTTTCAATGTGCAGCCCCTGGGGAGTTAGACAGGACTCTGCCAGTGGTATAGGTGAGCCCAGGGGGGGCATTAGGGCATGCAGATCACATGTATGATCAAGTGAGGGAGGGAGTGGCGCTCACGTCCTTGAAGGAGCCCCTCATGGTGACCATGTGACGACTTGAACCCATGTTGTTAGAGATGCCCACTGCTTTAAGTGTAACACCAGACTTACACTGGCTCTGTGTGGGCATCCTGTGCCCGGGTTGACGCACTGAAGACCCCCGCCTCCTTCTCCTCTCCACTTGCCGCGTGAGTTGGGATCAAAACTCTGAGGCGCCCACGCAGCACAACCTCCTTGAGAGAAGAATCGGCCTCAGACACAAAGCTGGCATTCATGTGGTGACATCAGCGCTGGCATTCCACAAGACCTCTATTGTTGGCTGTGGAGGACTTCCTGAGCTTGGCCCTCCAGTGCCCGTGCTTCAATTTGGACCAGACAATGCAGTTGGGCAGAGAAGGCAAAAGCTCAGGGAGAGCAGAAGGGGCCACAGAAGAAAGGAGAAGGCTGGCATAGATTTGGGGGTGAAAAGTGGGCATTGACCGTCGCTTAACCAGCCACAGTGGGCAGGAAGGCTCTCTTCTTTATTTTGGATTTTGTGTTCTCATCCCTACCTTGTGCTTTGCACACCTCTGTAATTTGATGCCCTATCTACCAGTCGAGTGGCACTGCCCTGCCCTCCACCTAACGTGTGCCAGTATTTCCATGCAGATCTCAGCCACTCCGATTTTCGGTCCACTGTGCCCTCTCACCTTTTTGTAACTTGAGGCACGGCCCACCTGGCTCCACATGGCACACCTACTGCCAGGCTCAAGTGGGCAATGCCATTTTCCAGTCTGACTCCATTTTCTAGCTTTGGGAAGTTTTCTGTCTGATGTCCGGGGAGGAGTCCAGTGGGCAGCATGGCAGGACTCAAGTTCAAATGTCCATAGTGTCCCTGTCCCCGTGTGTCCCTAATGGAAAAGACGGAATGGCAGCAAGTGACCAATTGAGACAGTAAGAAAGGAACAAAGATGGCACCCGTCTGACCAGTCCGGAGCAGATGCCTATGGCATGGTGGCCTTGTGACACCAGCAGTGCCACTCCAGGTCCTCTTTGACACCTCTGAGTGTCCAAGTGACCCCGTGTTGAGTGCCGTCTCTGAACTCCTGTCTCAGGCATTAACTGGCCAGCGCCTCTGAATGCTGGCAGTGCCCAGTCACCCTGTCTGCAGAGTCCCCTCAATCACAGCTGGCAGGCACACTGACGTCTTAGCCCCCCGACCCCAGTCACACCTGATAGCAGAGTGACAGGATGTGGACCTCCGTGCTCTGCAGACCCAGGGTGTGGTCACTCTGCCAGCCGCTGTCACCTCTGGTCATATTCATGGCCTGGCCCACCCACTCACTGTGTCCCTTCTGCCTGACCCCCATGGTCACTCTCGCTTGACCCTTCTTCATTTCTGTTTAAGCACTGCCACTGTCATGCCAGGTGAGGACCTCAGTGTGCTGCCCGCATCACTCCGCAGGTCCTTCAGCTGGTGGGCTGCACTTTGTGTGCCACATGTGCCCGCTGCTGATCTCGTCTCCCGCGTATCCCTCATCACAGCGGTTGGAGATGGCAGGGGATGATTTATAAAGGGCAGGATGCCAGCTGGGCCCACTGTCAGGGGGCACTGCACCCTCTGTCTGTACAGATGGTGAAAGGCACTATATAAAAGGCTGACCAATGATCTGACTTAACACTGTGGTGACCCAGAGAGGCTCGAGGAGGTGGCCGGCCACAATGGCAAGACACTGTTTGAGGATCACTTGTGAAAGGAAGGGGCTGCATAAAAATGACTGGAAAGGCGCTATATAAAGACGACACTGTCCTGGTGGTCCGTTACCTCAGCATAATCGCATTACAGGAGGCATGGGAGGAACTGTGGAAAGTGGCAGTGCTGGCCCCCCAGGTGATGCCCTCCACCTGCCAGTGCCCAGTCACTTCAAGGACGGCCACATTGTTTTCACTTGTAAAGTTGCACCCCCAGTACGGGGGTCTCCCCTGCAGTGTGCTGAACTGGCCTTGTGTCTGGGTGGGGACTCTCGGGGGCTGGCCAAGTTAATGCAGTTGAATCAAACGTGTGTGGACCACAACGATGCAATAGGTGACCACCAAAGGTCTGGCAGACCACCAGACTGGAATGACGACTCCCATAGCTGGAGGGGCTTCAGCCAGGATGCTGCACTTGGGGGGGGAGAAGACCCCATTCAACAGTGGTCTTTAAGAACATATGGACGATTGTCACAAGAGCGGTGACCTCGCCGATGGCCACCTGTTTTCTCAAGATTTAAATGTCCTGAAAGCCCCGTGGCCCACCACCCCACCCGGTCCCCTCATTCCGTGGGCCCCCTGAGCTCATTTTAAAGTCACAGCTGGGGTCCACCAGAATCGCCCACCCAAAACTGTCGCCTTTCAGTCAGATGTCCCCCCTCGGCTGCTGTCACTGCTGTGGGGTCTTCTTGTCCTTCTTGTAATATGGAGACCACACAGGACTTAAGGACGGCCCCCCCATAGCTTAAAACGTTCATGAGCACCACCGGGGTCTCGGCTTCCCCCTCCGACGGCCCCCCCGTGTTGCTGGCACTCCACGTGTGGCCTCCGCTGTGTGTTCTGAAGCTTCAGCGTAGTCCCCCGCGACACAGCGGACATCTTGTTAGTCTGCTTGATTGACACTCAGCAGCCCACCGGGTCGCCACTTACCTCCTCCACGCAGGGCCCCCTGCTGTGATTCCGCTCATTCTACATGATCTGCCCTTGGGGGTCCCGATGGCATCTCGGCAGCACTGGCTACAAGGCTGGGCCACTTAATGTCACCACGGCCCGTGACACGAGGAGAACATTCAAACTCATGAGTTGTGCTGAAGCCCACGTTCGGTGGACTGGCAGGTGGTCCCTTAGCCATCGGGAGCTTGACCCCGTGCAGCAGATGGTCCAGATGAGTGGTGCCCGCCGGCGTCACAAAGTGTCTTAATGCACTGGCGGCGCTCACGCGAGACGGCGTGATGGTTTTCTGTTAATTACTTATTGATGTGAGAGCCATTAGGGGGGCTCCAGGAGCAGCAAATGCAGGCGGGCATCGGGCGCAGGTCAGCAAAGGCAGGTCGGAGGTGATGCAGTGAAGTGCACCCGCTTCCTCCCACGTGTGGCATGCTCTGAACTGGGCCTGGTCGAGTGGGCTAGCCGTGCGATGGGTGGGCAGCCCGGCCAGGGTGGGCTCCTGCCTTAAACCCCCCTGCTGCTGGGCTGAGCTACGGTGTCCTGGAACTGCAAAGTGTGGGCAAAGGAAAGGAGTGGAGAAGCTTGATGGAACTGGCAGGTACAGGGATTTTGCCCCCCTTGTGCCCACATACAGTGTAGACGCAGTCCGTACATCAGTGGACAAGTCATTCACTCAGTGTCCTGTGCATGCCAACCCTTTATTGAGCATCGCCAGAGTGGCACATGTGTCTGCCAGGTCACTTGGCATCTTTACACTTGCACTGTGTGTGTGTAAGTGAGCCCTGTCATGGACTGGCAGATGGGCACACCGTACGATGAAGAGCCCCATCAGCATACAGATATCAAAGGCAAAAGAGGTGGGTGTGAAAGGCGCTATATAACAACGAGGCTGACGGATGTGCAGATATTAGAGGCCCTACAGTGTGTAATAGAGGCACAGGAGGGCAGTGCCCACGTTAGACTCCACAATGCCATGCTGACGCAGCTGCCACCCCGCCTGGCACGCCAGTCTCAGCGGACTGCAGGCTTAATGACGGATAAAGCCGCAGCCGTGCCATTCCAGGAAGCCTTCGGGGAGGGGAGGCCGTCAGCAAGGATGGCACACCTGTCGTCAAAATGTGTTTTGATTTGGGCACGGCGGGACCCACAAAGCACCCAAGGCTATTGTGACGTGTGTGGTGAGTGACCAGTGAAGGGCGCGAGGGCATTCATCCAGGCTTGTGGTAATATAGTGTCCTTCACGTAATGCCCAGATTCAACATCCCGAATGGGCAGAAATCAGGTCGGGGATTGGCCAGTGCGTGTGATGGCAGCTACTTCTTCCACTAATGTCCCTGGCATGCCATTGGCACATGAGGCCTAATATTTGGCCAGTTGAAGCAACTCAGGCTCACCGTTCCCATGACGTGCCCACTCTCAACATGGGCAGCTCTGTATGGCAGCCTGTCTTCCTAACCTGAGTGGACACAGAAAAGAAACGGGCAAATGAATGGCGGGCAGCATGGCATGTTCTGGGTGTCCCAGGGCTTAAAGACGTGTCTAGCTTGGGTCACATCATCATGGGCAAGCGTCACATTAGGCGGGCTCTGCACTGGGTTCTCAACACCCTTTTAACCCCAAAGACTGAGCGTCAGCGTGCCAAGGGGGCTGCACTTGGGAATGCTGGGACAATCGTTGGTCATCTTTGACTGTGCACATCTGAATGGGGTGTCAGCACTACTGTGGTCAACACTGGCATGCTGACGGACAGACCAGCGGGTAGGATGCAGGTTCAACCCTGTGCCATGTCAGTCGCCAGGGAGAACATGCCAAAGTCATATAGATGGCGAGAGGGTTTAAACCCGAATGCGCAGCTGTGGGCCACCACCATGTGCCTAGTGGTTTCCTGCCCGCCCTGCTGTGACATCACCGCCTGACTCGGCTGTTTTCTATCCGAAGTGCTATTGATTGACCTCTGCTGACCACAATGCCAGCGTATCGACCTGCTGCAGCAGGAGTGGAGGCCTTCCAGTCATGAAATATTCACAAAGACCACTCCAGAAGGGACACGGCCCACCACGGTGGCATATTGAGGGTCCTGTCATGCATTTAGTGGACCCCGCTGACCTGTCAATGGCGTTGTCAGTCATGTGATAATAAGGGAATTCCGTAAAGCCCACCCTATTAAGGCGTTTGGGTCTTCAGAGGCGCCGCTCTCCCTGTGCTCATCCCTCCCTTTTCTATCAGCTGCTAGAAGTGTGGAACTGGCTGTGGGGCACAAACCAACAGCGAGTCTTGAAAGGCGCTATATAAAGCCAGTGGGCCCCCATCCTGAATTGAAATGGTTAAAGAGCCGGAATCTTCCAGAAGCGTCCCGCTGGCCGCTGGTGCCCGAGATGGACAGCCGGCTTGCCGCTTCATTTCCAGAGATGAATTATTCAGGACAGAAAAAAGAGAAATGAGGCCGCTGATGAAGAAAGAAATCCATTTGCTGCTCCTCGTCTGTGCCCACTGGCACTGGGTGCCCATGGGGCTCCTCCTAGGGGTTGCAAAGGGCATCCAGGTCATGTCATCGTCAGCTCCTGCTGCTGGCAGTGTGGGTGACACACCAGTCTGTCCAACACGGGGCTGCCAGCCTGTGGCATTCTAGCCAGACCCCCACATCAGGCGCATTGTGAAGCTGAGGGGCTGAACGGGGTCCGGCCAGTTTAACCCCTCAGCCCCTGGACATCCACTACCTGTCTGCCTTCCCCGACTTCCCGTTTAGAGCGCAACGCAGGAGCTCCGTGGAGAACAGACGGGCGGGTGCCCTTTAGAGGGTCACGCCAAGTGCTCAAGGAGACTTCTGGAGAGGGTGGCACAGTGCTCTGGAGATCTGCCCGGTGCCACCCTGTGTCTTTGAGGCATTTCCTTCTGGACTGAGTGGCGCCCCCTACAGGGTTAGTTAAATGCCACCCTCTGGACTCAGACAAGGCCTGGATAGAAGCTGTAGGAACAGCGGGCAGGGAGATGACACCCCCAGGTGGGGTCAAACCTGACTGGAGGGGAAACTCCAACACGGACCACCACTGGTCCACTGCCCCCTACTGGTGCAGATGTGCAGCACATGGCCTGCTGTACCCCCCCCCCCCCCCGCTCTCACCACTCACCAATGGCCCATCCCTTCAGGCTTTGTTTGTCCATGTGATGCTGGTGGGGTGGCACCTGGGATGTCACTTAGTGTTACTGTCACTCACTGGCGGGGCGTTTGTGACACAATGTCACGTCAGGGGGTCTGTCGGTGTGTGGCCAGCTCGGTTTCCAAGTCACACAAGACGTGTGTGTGTGTGTGTGGTGACGTCACCCACGGGGCTCCTGGCGCCGCCTCTTTTGCCTGCGATCCTTGTGAATGGACGGTGGTCCCCTGGGGGGCGCTGTGACTTTTAATTGCCGTGTTTCTTATCCTGGAAGCCGAAGGGATTTGAGCCTCCGAGGAAATCAGCGGCGTATGCTGCTCTGGTAAGTGCCAGGTGTTCTCCGTGCCTGCGCCCTCGGCTCTCTTACACATTTTCATGGCAGAGTTGTGAGGTGGCAGGCCTTTTGAGTAGCTTTTCTACTTGTCCTCGGCTGTGCCAGAGTGTGCCCGCTGTGGAGCATGGCATCAGATCTACCAGAGTTGGGGCAATGCAGCCACAGGAACGTGAAAGTCAGGCAGAGGGGCCAGTGCCAGGGGGCTTCAGGCACTTGGATGGGCACTGCCAATTCAAGGTCATCTGGTCCATCTAGGAAGAGGAGAAAGTAGCGTATCTATGGCAACAGTCGCCCCAGTGTGACATGGTGCGGAGGCCACGCGGGTGCTCCTGGGCAGGAGTTGCCCGATTGTCAAGTCGGTTCATGTTTCCACCTACTTCCTGATTTATCATTCTGGCGATGCCAACTTACTGCCAGCGTAACTGATGTACTGTAGCTGGGCACCCTTTATTCAGACGGGGACTGACCCCCCTGTGGCGACCTAAGGGACAAACACTCTGCTGGGAAGATGTCCTCTGCAGCTCAGTCAAACTCACAGCCGCAGGGGTGCAGCCTCGGGCACCCAGCAAAAGCAACCCAGAACAGGATGCCAGTCCAGACTCACCCACGGGCATAAGACGGATGGCTTTGGGCTTCAGCACTCACAGAGACTCCACATGGATAACAGCAAATATGTGAGGGCAGAAGTGCTGGGCACAGCACCACCTTGTTTTCTTATAATGAAATGTAAATGGGCTCGAGACTGGCTCCGCCTCTGGCACTGCCAGTCACTGTGCTATAGTGGCCTGCCAGTGTGAGCCCAAAGGATTCTCCTATGCTGCTTGTTCTGCCATTGCCATGACTGAGCAGCAGATCATAGAAAGGCGCGATATAAGATCGTTGGGTTCAACGCCAGTTAGTTCAGCTGAATTGAGCACATGTGGGCACAGCTGCCCGACATATCCCGGTCTGTGAAGAACTTTGGCTGGCGTCTGGGAGAGAAAAGCGTTGGTTGGTTGGCCTTGGGTTCAACTCCCAGTCCTTTTAGTGAATATTTTGCTCCAAATTGCAGTTTTTATTAAACTGGCCTGGGTGTTCTTTTAGGTGCTGGTGCTTCATGGGACCTGGGCACCTGGTAGGGCACTGGCACGGTCTTTCAAATGAGGAAGGGTCATTCAGGGTACATCTGTCCACCGGCCACACCGGCACCTGCCCGGGTCCACGACTGGCAATCCCACCGTGTCAGGGTCCAGCAAACGGCGAGCGCTAACCCAGTGGCACGTTAACAGCTTACTGCCAGTGGTCCAGATGACTACAGGAAGGGGAGGGGCCACCTGACGTCATCCACAGTCCTCATCCGATAAAGATGGCCATGACGTCACTCACGACACGCCCACTCCAAGGCATCATCACTCTTGTGTACTAAGAAAGTGCAGTGCGTTTTCTTTTCCAACAAATGGCACCAAAAAGCAACGCTCTACCCTAATAAAGGAAAATTTGAAATTGGAAAAGACGTTGGATGGGCAGGTGAGCAGGCATGGCTAGGCTGGGCATATGGAGTGTTGTTTGTTCACCCTGCATTGGACTGGCACCCTGGCCTTGTACCTGGTGCTTTCTGGCCATGCCCTGGGTAAACGAGTAAAGAAAAGGGGTAGGAAGGATGACACTAATGGGCACACTAGTCTCATTGAAGTCCATTGGCTGGCACACAGAGAATGGTAGCCAATGATATGACTGGCATTGGGGGGATGTGGGGTGAGGGTATTTGTTATTTATCTGTGTGATTTCATCCTGCTCGGCATTACTAAGAGCAGATCGCCAACACGTTTAATGGACTTGACTTAACGTGGGCACTGCCGCCTTTTTTACTTCCCATATTGTTTTCCATTTTCCTTTATCCAGTTATGGTGTTGGTCGTTTCTTTCCTCAACAGCAATGCTTATATGGCCGGTGCTCCACCCGTTGGAATGAAAAAGGCAACTTGCTTCACTAGTACATACAGGTCCAAATGCATTCCAACAGGCGGCGCATCACACTGCCTGAGCGAGGAGTGCCCTGCTGCCACTGAATCGACCTTAAGCACCGTGTGGAGGGAGGGCCACATCCTGCCCTTAGCGTGTCCCTCCGTCCCCTTTGTCTGTCTGTCTGTCTGTCACTCGGTGAAGTGACGCTGGGCTCTCTGCTTCTCCTTCTCTCTGACAGCGCAGGGCTGCCAGGCCGGCTGTGTGGAGGTCGACTCGGACACGGAGGCGGTGGCCGGAAATGGATTTAAATTGGGGTGCATCTCCTGCAAGAAGAGAAGCGAAGTTGAAGCCACCGCTGTCATCACTTGGCTCTTTCAGTCCGCAGATGACGAAGACTTTCGGGAGGTAAGCTCGTTCTACTGAAAGGCGCTATATACGGTAAAGGCGGGCAGGAGGCTCATGCTGGCTGGGGTGCCCTGTGGAGTGAAAGCGGCGGACAGACAGATGGGACGGTGACATCCTGGTGCCCTCCGCCTTCCCGGCCCTTCATCTGGTGAGAAGTGCTGACTGGCCAGCAGCTCGGGTTCAAAAGTTGACACTTCTGCCCACGTGCCCAAAGCTGTGCCAGTTGGTGAAGGAGCGGGTGGCTCCCGGGTGTCCCGTGTTGTCACCTCTCTCTATGTTGTCTTTGATGACTCTTAGATCTACAGCTACGAAAGCATCGGAGTGGTCCAGGACGAGCAGTTTGAAGGTCGCATCGACTGGAATGGCAGCAAAAACACCCGCGACCTGCAGGACGGCTCCATCTACCTGCACAACGTCACCTTCAACGACTCGGGCGTCTACAAGTGCAACGTCAACCGCCTGCTCATATACGAGAACCACGAGTTCAACAGCAATGCCACCAAGGTCGTTCACCTCAACGTGGTTCCGAAAGGTATGCCCTACAGTTTGGGGGGGGGCGGTGGTCAGCCATCGGCACTGAGACCCCTTCGGGGACCACGGCGTCCCAGCATATCTCCGGGTGCATTCCAACAGGCGGTGCTTTGGCCCACATAGCGCCTTTCACAGCCGTGTAACATGGCACCTCACCGATGCTGACCCTTAACAGGGTCGTCACCCGCCTAATGTGTTGTGCCCTTCATAGTTTCCTTCCTGTCGTTTTCATGTCACCGTCACCGGTCGGATCTGTCAGATGGCGCGTTTGCAGACCCCTGCGCCTCCACGTCTTTCTTCTCTGTTGAAGCAGAGTGCGTTTCCTAGCTGTTATAACCTTTTAAATGAATCGGCCCACCTCGTGCCACCTTTAGCACCAGCCTAGCTACCTGGCAGAGCGTCAGTGACATCTCGAGCCCTTTATATGTCATATGGTGCCTTTCATGCCACACTGTGGCTGGCTGTGTGGCACCTCTCGTGACTTCAGTTCACTGATGCCACGGCCCCTTCATCTCAGTCACTCTCGGTCACTTACCACCATCAGACTGATTCGGCGCTGGCAGAGCTGCCACTTTCTCTCTCACGCATGACCCAGGAGTGCCCGCGGGCAGCGAGGTGGTATCGCTGCCCTGGGAGCCACACTCCTCTCTTTTGTCCCTTTTTTTTTTTTTTTTTTTGCTCCCGAGCCCGTCTCCATAGCAATGACCTTGATTCTTTCTGTGTTGGCAGCCAATCGGGAGCTGACGTCGATCATCTCCGAGATCATGATGTACGTCTTCATCGTGGGCCTGACCATCTGGTTGGTGGTGGAGATGGTCTACTGCTACAGGAAGATCGCGGCAGCCGGAGAAGAGGCCTTACGTGAAAACGCGTGAGTAGACGGGCTGTGGCATGAAGAAGAGGAGGAGGATGACGAGGATGGTGGTGGTGCTCTGCCACTTGAGAAGTCGTGTCCTCGTTCGAGGGTGGTGATACACCAATGACATACTGGTGGTCTCCTCGCCTAAGGCCCCTTGGGCCGGATGGTTAGACCTACTTCAAGGTTTTAGTATCACACCAGTAATCGTCTGCCAGACTCTGCTGGGCCACAGGGTGCCACTGAAGGTGCCCGTGACCGGGACCACCCAAGAGCAGTTTGTTAAGAGACGGACCCCTGGGCTGAGGCAGCAATGAGGAGTCTTAGTCAATGGCGTATCCCAGGGACTCAATCCCAGTGCCACTACGAGACAGTCTGTCAGAAGGGAGGAAGAGTGGCACGGAATGGCTGATGCCCCGCCACACCTGGCACTACCCTCTCATACTACAGTAGGCACTTAATGAAGTCCCCATCTTTTATATGGTGTCTGTGCAGACAGGTGGCACAGGTCCACACCAAGCGGTGCCGTGCCACCCGTGGAGCTCATCAGGTCAGCATGGTACTAGATTGTGCTGTCTGTGCCACTTACCCCACTTCAGGATTATGGGGAGCCAAAGCCTACCCTGGCACTATCAAGGCCTACTTGATTCAAAGAAGCCCCCCCAACCCTAATCTTAAGCGCTGGAGGGCTGCAGCTGGACTCTGTTGGCACCTAGCAGAGGGAGCATTTGTGACACTGAGCAGGGTGCCCTGTAGCGACCAGATGGGCAGCCGGCCCAACTCATCTTGTTGGTGGAGTTATGAAAAATAAAAGTGAAGTTTAAAAAGGCAAAGGCTGGTGACCCTGCAGAGCAGCACATGCCAGGCGCTATGCAGACCCTAAAGCTTAGGGCTGAATGGGCACAGCTGGTTACACTGTCGACGCATTTCCTGGTTTTTACTAACACTGCAGTTGCAGCCAATGAGGGGCTGGCAGCTGGTCACCTTTAGGGGGTCCTGACAGAATGTCCCCCTCTTTTCTCTTTTCAGGGCTGAATATCTTGCCATCACATCTGAGAGTAAAGAAAACTGCACGGGTGTTCAAGTGGCAGAATAGCAGTGGAATCTGACGACGCGCAACTCCAAAGACAGGTCAGTAGGGGGCATCCAAGAGCAGCTCCAGAAGCTGGGCCACTAGGGGGCAGCATTTACAAAGCACCCAATGCCAGGCACACAGATGAGCCCACTCAGCACATTTGAGTTTTCTGAATGACCCCAAAGTGCCCAGTGAACACAAATCTGAGGAGCAGCCATGGCAGGTAAACGTTAAAGTACCCCACAAAATCAGGAGGTGCCACCGAAGACACAGACAAAGAAGGGGTGCCCAGGGAGAGGCTTTAGGATTAACGCCAAGCCCAGAGGTGCCTTCTGTGAGCTGACACTTTGATGAGCAGCGGCCATCCTGCCCACCACACTACATGGTCACTTCGCTTCTTGTAATTGTGGATTATCGTGTGATGAGGTGGGAGTCGGGCACCTGTATGGACTATGGCTGCCCAGGGTGACCCGCTGTGTGCTCACAGATTGGCCGAAACTGTCAACTGGGGGGCCTGATAGGATGTCGTCACCAAGTAGGAGGATGAAGGCTCACCAGTCAATACGAGGACAGGCCACACGCTGGCAGCGCCTGGCAACCCTTCTGAGTTTATAGGCTTTAAGCAGTGCAGTCATGTGACATGTACTGCAGAAAGTGAGTGCCCTGCCAAGGTGGCACATCAAGGGCCTTTATAGCAGGTGGTGCCATGTTGAGGCCTTTAGTGCAGATGGTCATTGTGGCCGGTGGCTCTGACTACCCTATATACCGTACTGGGATCAGTGACCCCCACCTTACCTACCGTACCCCACGCCACTGGCATCAGTATGAACAGCAGACTTGGTAAAGCACCTCATGATGATATTCACTATGGAAAGGCGCTATAAAATATGAACTGAGTGGGAAGACAGCAGTCGTGTACCTGTGAAGCTCATCCAGGTGGTAGTCGCCATTGTATACAAGACTGCAGGTCCAGTCCTCACTACTGAGCCGCTGTGTACCGCCAAGGTGCCAATGTGGGCACACAAAGACAGTATCTGTGAAAGACACACCATGGCTGGGCACCTGATTTGAGGGTTTACTCCTAATGGGGCACCGAGTTGTGTCAGTTTACTGCTCTACCTGTAAAAGCCACATCAACTTGGCATTCACCACCCACAGTAGCTGTTTAATTTGTGCCACATGTCACCTACCATCACCTACCATCACACAACCTGCAGAAGTATTAAAGGAACAGCACTGCTGAAATGTGACATTGACTGTGCAAAGGCGCTATATCAACGGCCTCGCTGCTGAGGAGAAGACGGGGGGCTTCCATGGTACTGGCGACACAGCAGCATCAGGGAGGCACCACACCTGCCAAGGCTCGAGTGGCACACACATGAACACTGTGCCCATATAAGGCATGAAATGGGCAGGTGTCTGCTACGTTAAAACAGAAGGCCGGGGGTGTGACCCTGAGGGACCTGTCATAATCTCTTGCTGTGGTGCGCACCGGGCACAGTAAGGGCACTATACAGCATACGTGGTTAGTCACCTCTTGTCACTGGCGACACAGCAGCAGCACACCTGGCTGGAGGCTTCCTGGCACTGCGTTGCCTTTCTGCCCTGGACACTCCTGGTGTGCTCCAGCCAGGCAGACTCTTCACCGGTCCCCTGGTGGCAGAACTATAACGGTGCCCTTCTGTCCACAGTGCATGATGGCGGGGCACGGACATGGCAGAATAATACATCAGGGTGCCTTTCCGAGGTCTGACCAACGCTACAGGAAGACTTCTAAAAGTAATGGAAGTGAATTAAGACAAGCAGAAGCGAGTGCCAATCCAGCGGGGCACTCCCACCTGGGAAAGTCACCTGTGAAGCTGGAGAAGGGCGTCCCTGAAGCACCTGGCATCAATTCGGTGGGTTCACCTGGACGACACTTGTCAGGACTGGATGAGCACTTGAGGGGGGGTCTTCATCATAAATGTGTGTGTGTCGTGGGACAGGACCCCATGGACTTTAGTGACACTTGTGTTGTTGGCATTTGGGAAATATCAAAACACACACCATTTAAATTGAACATCCTGCACGTGGGCACTCGGAGAGCAGACACTGGCAGGGGGTCCTAAGGCCTCACTTCTTACTGCTGAGGCACAGCCTGACAGACCGCGGCCGTCACGTCATGTCCTTGTGGTCCGTGTCACAGCCTACTGCCCCTTCCTATGACGCTGGGGAATTTCAGGTTGTGCCATCGGACCCCGTTGTGGCTGCAGGTGAACCAACGAGACTCGTTTTATTTTCACTTCGTTTAAAGTCAGAAGCGTGATGGAAGCTTGGCACCTTGTATGACACGAAGCTCATTTTATTGTGAGAGCCACTTTTCTCTGTTGAGTTGACGGAGCGGACGCGGGTACAAATCATACGGAATGCTAAAGTAGGTGACTGCAGGAAGGACACAACACGTCACCGTCTGCTTGCTTAAGTGACACACTTCTCTCTCTCTATTTCAGGTGTGGCAGTCCACGGTGACGGTGACTCAGGGCTGACCACGCAGGGACAGACAGGAACACAGAAGAGCCTTTGTCACACTGCCAAAGGAACAGGCGAGGACGCCGAAGCCAATCGCCATTCATTTTCATATGCAAATCGCTGTCACACAGAGACACTGTTGCCAGGACAAAATTAACAAAGCATGTTGAGTTGTTTAATACTATTAATTAAAAAAAATAAAAAAAAAGTCTAAAATGCAAATGAAAAGAAACAAAAACTGTCTAACATTACGCTCTGCTTGAAGATGTCTTCCTTAGTTAGGCTGCAGTCCACATGGCAGCGAGCTGCACGACGTGTTGGCAATACACAACTGGCAACTCTGCAATGCAAGTCCGTTCTCGTTGAGTTCTCGTCATTTTATGGATTTCGTTTTTTTGCAATTTTTAGATTGTGGCCTGTGAAAATGTTGCTTGCACTTCTTAACAATTGTTAATATGGTGGGTGGGGGGGTCTAGAGGAGGATTTTATTTTTGCCTGTAATTCAGCATGGCCAGCAAAACAAAAACACAACTTTGTAAAGAAGCCGTTTGGGTGACTCTTTTGTTAATAAAATGTATCCAGTGGCGACATGAGCACCTTGACGGGCTGCGTCTGCGAGTCTTACTGGTTATACTGGGCCCAGCGACCTACAAGGGCCGTGCGAATATAAATTCAGTTATTAGCCAGGGTTTGGGGAAATGGGGGGGTCGGCGTTTATCAAGCGTCTCCGAATTACTCCCGAGAGTCGCACTTAAAGTCACCTTAGGCTAAGAATCTGAGGAGAATTTACAAAGCATCCTGGTCCCAATCCCAGCGAGGAGGAGGAGGCCACGTCGCACAACGAATGACGTCCCGCTGATACAGCAGCCCTCAGGACGTTTCAACGGGTCGAGACAGGACTTGGCGCTAAGCTGCCACATCACGACAGACGAGACAGGGCCCTCGATGATACATGAACTGGCCCGTCATGCCATCAAAGACTCGCCTTCTAGCTGCTCCGCCTGCCCCGTCACCGAAGTCACATTCACTCGGACACCGTTGGTCATCGTCTTCCACTGTGGTGACCCTGCGAGGCTCCACGCATCATAATGGAAACGCAAATGTCCTGGGGGGTCCGGGTGGGGGATTCTGCTGGAATGTACCTGAACATTTGCTGCCAATCACCTGTTGCCACCCTGCTTATCTTCAGGTAATTTGATGGGTATACAAATACAGTTTGCACCCACGACCACCTGTGTTTGTGTGTGTGCCAATCCTGTGACATCGTGTGTGTGTGTGTGTGTGTCTCCCACATATAGGCCAACGGTCTTAACGGGCACGCCGACCTGCAAGGATGCAACTTGCTTTCAATCGCGAGTGAGGGGGCCGCAGAGCGCTGTCAACAATTCTCACAGTCACAGATGACACGAACAACTAAATGCAGAAGTCGCCGCACAGAAGTGTTGTTATGGCGTTCAAAATCTTGTGCAAAATTCACGCACACAAATGGTCGCCATTGCAAAGCTGCCTCTTTCCTTTGACCAAACAGCGTAACTTTACAATCACTTGGCGTTTGGGTGCCAGCGCAGATGCATACATAACATTATAATATTATAATGAACTTGACATTAAGCCGTTACAATAGCGGGCGCTAGAACAGCAGTGCATACACATTAGTAGGAACAGTCCGTGTTAAATGGCAAGGCACCTTGTAGGTGGCTGTAATATGCGTCACTGTATTGTGTGTCTTTCATTTTCTCTCTCAGTAATACTGCTTTGTATTTCCGTAAAATGCCTGAAATTTTGTCTGACAGTAATACAGTGGAACCTCGGCTCACGACCAGAATCCGATTCCAAAACTCTGGATGTAACCCGATTTGGTCGTGACCCGAAGTGATTTCCACCATAGGACTGTATGTAAATACAATTAATCCGTTCCAGACCGTATGAACTGTATGTAAATATATATTGTTTTTAAGTTTTTAAGCACAAATATAGTTAATTAATTACACCATAGAATGCACAGCGTAATAGTAAATGTAAAACCATTGAATAACATTAAGAAAACCTTGAACAGCAGAGAAAACTAACACTGCAAGAGTTCACGCTACAGCGCTACGACCCGCTGGCTAAAAACACTTATTAATGAGTTTTAAGCACAGGAAAAAAATGAACATTTGAAAAATCTGTAATTTAATAAACCAGCAAGAAAAGTAACATTAGAACAATGCACGCATGTGTGTGTCTCTGTCATGCGCACGTGTGTGTGTGTGTGTGTGTGTGTGTCTCTCTTAAGCGTGTGCCTCTGTGTGTGTGTGTGTGTCTGTCTGTCTGTCTCTCTGCACAGGAAGAGACTGAACACGTGCCGTGTGGCCCCGCGCATGCGCACTTCACCAGAAGACACACACCCACACGGACACCTGGACGCACACAGGGGTTTTATTAAACAGCCATCCTGCTCAGAGATATTGTGCCAAGGCGTCCTCAGAATGTAATGGACGTTTCAGACAATTCACGTTCTCTCACTGTGATGAGCTCTCGCACTGCCACCTGGTGGAATCTTCCAGATTTACGTAAAGTACACGCGCGGGTATAAACCGCACAACGCTTGCGCAGCAGTAGCGTCCGCTGGTGTACACGTCACGTCACGTCACGTCACACAAACTCGGCCTTACTTTCCACCGAGCGCCTCCCATCGGCCTGAGCGGATACGTTCATCCAGTCAGACCCCTTTGCGCGCGTATTCGCTCACGTCAATGAGCTTCTCTTGGACATCTTGAAGCCTTCAGCTGTTCCACCGGCTCGCGTTGTAAGCCTCCATGTCAGCAATCCGCACCTTTTATTTCTATAAGTTTGTGTTGACTTTTAACTACACTCACCTGTCCATTTATTTCGTTCTTTGGCGGCTCCCCGTTGATTTGGCACACTTTTTTTTGTCCATATGTGACAGAAGTCACGTGAACTAGGCTCCCTTCATAACATTTATAGCAAGACTGCGTGAGAAAGTCTTTATTCGGATATTCAAAGAATTAAAGTCAATTACTTCCCGTAGGCTTTGAGGTTAACTGCACAAGCTCCGCGGCTTTACGTGTGCGTCAGTGGCAGCGAGCGGGGCCGAGGAAAGCCTGGAGTGGCTCCTTAAACGATCGACGCCTTTTTAACATTTGAGACACAACGGATTCCGTTTTTTTGGCTTTTTTTTCCAGTTGAAGTGTCAGTAGCGGGATTTGAACCCACGATTTCAAGGCCTCCTCCTTTTGGTCCTTTGTTTGACCAAAACCTCAGACGACTGCTCAGATGTAATCCTGTCAAACGTAAAAGCCGACTACAGTACAGCATATGAGGCCCAGTTACAGCCAACATCGCTGCTCCGTGCTCAATCTTTTAAAAAGCATAGGGGAGTAAGTGGGGTAAGTTGAGCCATTTTTTACTTAGACTGTCCTCTAGGCAAGGGAAAGCGATATGTAAATAAAACCAAAATGTCTACATCTTTTCCAGGATGTTTCCCGTCAGTGGAAATGCTAAGAATGCATACATGACGTATGAAAATGAAAATGGGACCTCTTGAAAAAAAAGTGGTCTTGTGGCTCAACCTGCCCCAGCTTCGGGGTAAACTGAGCCACCTGTGTGTAAACTGACCTTTTTCCAGTTTAAACCTGATTGTCATTTTGAATTATCCTAAAGGAAACTTTAAACTACTGTATATATAAATAAGTCAAATGCAAGTGTACTGTTCAAAATATAACAATTGAACACCATCAACAGTGTAGAACAACTGTAACGAACTCACACAGAAGAACAGGCCTGCTGTGGTTTTCCTCAGCTATCTACTCCACATGCCACCCCTCAAGGCTGCAGGGAAACATGAATTGCTGCCCTCGCCCTGCAGTTCCTCCAGCCTTCTGAGGTTGAGGCAGCTTCTTTACCACCTCACTTTGCCGGAAAAGTGCCACGTCATCCTTCCCTTTAGCTCGTCCCAAAGATGTTGCTTCAGGCGTTCGGCAGGAGTGATGGTGGCGTGCCTTAAAGTTGTTAAACCAATCTCGACCTAAAAAAATAGAATCCATTCTACCAAGATACCGTAATATTCTACATGACAAAGGCGTTAGCATCAGTTGAGCCATATCTGCTCTCTTAACAGCCGACCTGCACAACGATTCTCCTCCCAGTTCTTGGGGACAGGCATCTTGTTTCGGTCTGCTAATTCAAATCATTTCTTTTGACTCAGGCCATGGAAGTGGTCAGCAAGTTGTTTAAGGTGGTCTGCGAGGTCCTTCTCCGTCTCCACTGTGAAGACTCTCCTTGTTCCACTGTATCCTGCTCTTTTCACTTCTTTTTCCTCTTTCTTTCGTATGAATCTGCGTAGTGCTGACCTGTCCACCTCTCTCTCTTTTGCTGCTGCTCCTCTTATGGATGCCTTGACTTCAGCGGCTGCTCTCTCCATCTCTTCAAGGGCTGTTGCACCCCAGTCTGTCTTTCTGCTGTATTTTCTTGGCATGCTTACTTTTCTACAAGTAAAACATCAGGCCAGCGGTTCAACTCACCCCAAGGCATCTGGCTCACTTTACCCCACAGCCACCACTTGGGAAAAAGTTACCTAGCTTAGCAATTCAAGCTAACCTTTAGCTAAATGGTTCACATGGTGGAATATGCTAGTAAATCATCAGCATGTATGGTATTCATTTTTAGGCCTGGATAAATTAGCTTTCATGGTACAATCAAAATAACTGAAATGCAAAAACAGCTTTTTGTGAATAGAGCATACCTACCGCACTACCACAAGCTTCTTCAATCACAGGGGCAGCAAAGTGGAGGGGGCTTTCAAAATGTATGGTCACATGACAACAAATCGGCACTACTGCCAAGGCTCAACTTACCCCACTCTCCCCCTACGGCTCACCAGTTCGCTCCGTTGCGGATAAAAACTCAAGAAGTGTAAAGCCGAGTCCGGGCTGGCAGGCTGGCGGGCTGTCCGCCGTCGATCTGCACGAGTGTCCGCTGCGAGCGGCCCTTCCCGCCTATTAGTCGGCTGAAGCTACGCCAGCACGAACTTCGCGCCCGGTGACTTCCGGGAATATTACGGCGGCCTCAGACGGACAAACGTCGTGGCTTTCCGTTACCTCCCAATCTGCCTGAACTCACTGCGGCTGCACCATTACTGTGCACAATATTTAGTACATCACAGGCATATGATGGGCGAGGCCGCAGGGAAATGTAATCTATGCAAACAGAAAGCCTAATGTGGTTTAAGGCAAAGGAGATTTGTATCAACTGTGTTATATAAAAAGGGGGGTTTGTATTTCGCATGACAAGTCTGTGACGGCAGAGAGACCACCTGGAGGGATTTGGAGAGAGAGAGGTGCCATTAGAAGGGGCGGAGCCATCATGCAAATAGGCGTGACCATCATTAGAAGGGGCGGGGTGCGTGTTAGCCTTCGAGAAAACACGATGAGGGAGCCCTAAAAAAGCTGAACTTAGGATGGCCGCTCCGCTGCTTAAATCCGTTAGCCTGGCATGATGATGCCAGCGATCTTGTGAAGGCCGCTAGCTTGGATCTGCTCACAGAGCTGGGGTAGCGAGTAGTGATGGCATTGTCTCCAACCCCAAATGAGTGCCTGGCATCGAGCGGACAGTACGAATGTGCAGATGAGGGACATCACTGGGGCGCCAGAGAAGGAGCCGTGGAAGAAGATGGCCTCCAGTAAACCTTGCATGACGGTCAGACACAGCAGGTCACAATGTATTAGGCCATCCGGTGGCAGTGGCAACAAATTGTCAGCTGGAAAACTGGCCTAAAAAATATGAAGCTCTATCAACGTATTGTCATGAAGAAGAGCCACCGAAAGGGCAGGATTACGAGATATTTCAACATTGGCAGCAAACGTGTAATGCCGAGAGCAGAAATGCAAATCAAGGCAAACAGAAGAACCGGTGCAGAGCCGGTGAACGAACCGCATACCGAAATGAAGCCGAGTTCACAAACAGTAAATTGGATTTATACGACTAACAACAACTACCCAGAATCCTGACTTTTATGAAAGGCGCTACACAGACAGGCTGGCACTGGCCAGGAGTGCCACCCGCACTGCAGTGGTGGTCTGTAGCCGACAGACGAGAACAACGCCACAGCACTTCCACCTTTCGGTTTTTGTCTCGTTTGCTTGCCAGAATGGCCGCTGGACCAGCTGATCCGATTCAATTTTAAAAAGGTTTGATTGGCGAATGTAAAACGTTTCCCGTCACAAAAGGTGCCAATCTGTGGCTCCACAAGCAAGTGCAGTTTTGTCTGCATTTCAATAAGCAAGCGGACCCCTGTAAGAATACTACCCAGAGTGCTGTGCGGCTGATACTGAATTTAAAATGGGGACAGAGGACAGGAAAAAGCCACGGGTGGTCTTGTGTTTTCCCGATCGCTTCAAGCCAAAGAGGCCTGCTGTCAGATCTAATGGAGTAGCTTTGGTGTGCCAGTGTAAATGACCAGTCATCGATACGTCTGATGTTTGTCATGACGCCATTTCAGATTCACGGTACCTTCAGGGTGACCCCATGAGGCCGACTACTGGCCATACCGCCCACCCTGACCACCCATGTCTGCCTCGAGTCTCGGGCGTGTGGTGCACTACTTGTGTTGTTGTCATCATCGTGCCACGGCCTCGACATGCCCGCCCTTCTAAAGTCCACATACGATATGACTGACAGATCCCTGGCATCTGGGTAGGCATCACCTCCTGGGCTTTCTCACCGCTTTGGCTTTTAGTGTCCCAGACGACCTTTCCGGGTGAGGCCGCTGCTCTCATAGCTGAAGTCCGAGGCTAAGCTAAGGGTGACCCGATGGTGTGGACTGGGAGTTTGTCACCCTAAATGACTTCTTGAACAACGAGGCCACAGCTAAATGCATGAAATGGTGACAATCCATAGTATGAACGGACAGGAGAAGCCCTGGCATGTGGAACTTGTGTTAAATTGCATGGAAGAGCAATGGAGCGGCACATCCAAACAAGAGCAGAAGGACCACGCCGGGGACAAGTCCAACTGACGCCATTTTCAAACAGAGGCAGATTCAGGAGAAAACAGTAGAAGGGAACCCCGAGCGGCTCTGGACCTGGGCTGGTGGTGTACTCATGGAGTCGTTAAATGTGTTTGAAGGAGCGAAAAGGACACAAGTGCAAATGGTGCACGGCCTTCTGTGAACTCCAGGTTGGTGTACATCAGGGGTCTCGTCTCGTCTCGGTCTGGTGAATGTGCCCAAACAGAAGTCCCATGGATCTGCAGGAAAGGTCCCGCCAGCGGCATTAGAGAGTAAAGGACTCGAGACAACAGAGGAGCCTCTCAGAATCACCAACCCTGAAGTAGTGGAAACGGCGAGATCTGATGGGCATTCTGGGGGACCAGAAAACGCAATTAGAGCTCAAGGAGGGGCGGGCAAAACAAGGATGAGACCTGCGTGGGCTTATGGAGCAGAAACATGGATGCCAAGAAGAAAAGAGGATGTTGGGATCGACTCTACCGTGGTGTAGGGGTCTCACTGAAGGTCAAGCAGAGCAACGGGGAGACTGGGGCCGCCTGCATAGGAGGTGGTCCCATCATGTGCAGCAGAAGAAAAGACGGACGAGTAGAGTAACCCAAGAGCTAAAAGGTACCCCACCTCACCACAGAAGGGGATTAAGAGGGAGACCCCGAGTGCGAGGGGTTTAACAGCCTGAAGGAGGGAGGGGCCGCGCCACCATTGTGTCAGATGAGTGCCGTCACAGCAGGGGGGTCTGCAGTGCGTTCATCTGCTGGGGGCCTTCTTGGTCAAGTCATCTACTCCTCTCATTGTTAGTTTAACTGCACGTCAAGATGTCACACGCACTCCCTCATGTCACACATTCCCGGTCCCCACACCCAGTGAAGAGGCACCTCAATGTGCAGCACCAGAGTGTAGCGGCTTCTCACCTCTGAAGTCCTGGGGTCTTCTTTCTTGGGCTCACCGGGGAGGCAGGAATCTGAAAGACTACATGAAAATACGGGCAGAGCAGCTCCTCTCCAGCTCATCTAAGTTTTATTAGACCTGAGGACTTCAGCACTTTACAGTTTCATTCTTAGAATAAGCGAAATGAACCAAATGAGAGAGACATGAACTGAAATAAGAAGATCAACTCAGACAACCAGCAGCAAGATCAACATAGAAGGAAAAAACAAAAAAGAGTAGCGGCTTGGAGCACAAAGAGGACCCAAACACAACGGCCAGGCTCAAGTCTCGAGTCCCAGTGCATCGTCCGCCTTCCCCGTGCGCTCCGACTACGGCACCCCAGGTTGGTGCTGTTTGAGCAGCCGCTGCAGCCACTCATTTCAAATACTGAAGGACAAGCAGCGCCAGTCTTAGACAGTAAGAGGCGGAGAAAATAACGTACAAAAGAAAGAAAAAGAGCGAGGCTCATAAATCAGGTCACAAACGTGGGGAGCACGTCTGGCACATCGGCCTCCCCAGTGCATTACCACGCGGCTTTGCACCCACCCAAATCCAGGGCCCATCCGGCAGGCCAGCAGATTAAACCCAATAGGGTCGGCAAACGTGAAACTGAAATCTCATTCACCTTAAGGAGGGGCAGCAGAGGTGCCGAGGTTTGAAATCCCAGTGCAACAGCATTTCAGATTCAAAGGACCACAGAACAATAAATAAGACCCCAAACCAAAGTGGTCCCTAATAAATAAGCCCTAAACAGTCCAGAAATGACACAATACTGACTCCTGCCCGAGAGAGAACATCCCACAGCCCGTCACCTGCAGTGTCACCGGGTCTCCTCCGCTAAAAGAACAAGGAACGGCAGCTGCGGTGAAGGAGGGCATGAAATGTGAGCAGCCGGGCCAGCCCGATTTCTGAATTTCATCAGGTAACCAGAGGTCTTCATTAAAGATCAGCAGACCACCTCGAAGGACATTCATCTCAAGGTCTCGTGGACCCCAACGCGTGCCCAGCTCCAGCTAGAAGAGGACACCTTTACCCTCCACTGAGCCCTGGGTCTGGGCTAGCGGTAAGATTGGAGTTTTTTGACTTCTATTCCATACATTTCTCAGTTTCCAGATCTGAAATATCCAGATGCTAATTCTGAACTTCATTTTCGATTACAAACCCATCGTAAAGTACTTACATTATTTTTGTACCTTGCCCTACGCCATTTGGTATTTACACAGATGCCACCCTTTTGTTGACTCGTTGCCATGATGGGGTGGCCGGTTACTGGGGGTCTAACCTGCAACTCACTGGTGTGACATTTTTAAAGTCAATTTCTATATTTCTCACATTACTCTTCATCACTTAGCGTCTGGCAGGTTTTTTTTTTTTTTTTTGCATCTCCAGGTACAGAAACTTTGGCTTTGATGACCGCACTCTGGACTTTGCGGTTTTGACCCTTCCCTTAAGTCAGTTCAAACTGATGGTGGACTTCTATGCTGGTCCCTGCCACCTCCATCTAAGACAGACTAGCTGGCAACTGTGCCCGCTCATCTTCCGTTAACAAGGAACCTCAGCCGCTACACTCCTGAGCCATAAAGAGTCACACTTATCCTACAAAGTTGCCGAGGTTGGCAATGGGGTACCATGGGTATGCATGAAGGACCACAAGGTCAAGACTCCACTGTAAGCCAAGTTCTTCACTTGAACCTGGAGCCACAGCAGGGTCACACCCCACTGGACTCAAGATGGCACCAGCGTTTATGAGCTTTTAACTAATTTGGACACCAAAGAGACTCGAGTCACCGCATGAAGCTCCGATTTAAAGTGACGATGAGGCGACCAACGCTGTGCCATCTTAACAGCGCAGTCAGAGCAGAGGTAACGGTTACATGCACTGTGGACACACTCAGTGACGTGACCTGATCGGGTACTCATCACCCACAGAACTGAGCACTACTGGGCACACGGCAGGGCTGGGACGTCATTACAGCTCAAAGGGTGTGCCACCCTGCGCCACAGCCATCTTACTCTACCTTCTACATACCAAAGTCCACTAACAGAGAGCAAAGGAATAAAACAGCTGGTGAGGAAAAGTAAGAGAATGGCATTTGTGTCACTTCACTCACATCAAGCCATCAAGTGTGCTGCAATCTGAGAACAACTATGAAAAAAAGGAAGAATCCGAGAAGTAATTTCAGAAGTTACTTGATGGCTCCCGGACATCTGAACACTTACTCGTGTCAGATTCTTAAGTACGTGGGCTACAAGGGCCTTGCGAGGGTCCGCGGAGAAGACGAGGACCTCGAGGCCAGAAACACAGAGACATGGGCCTCTTCATCATCTTCACCACACCGTTGGAGAGGATGAAGCACAAGTAAGGGGGGGCCGTACACACACCAAACCCTAAACTCACACACACGCACGCAGCATTTAAAAATCGGGCGGATCGTGAAGACTTTGGTGTGTTCATTTTGGCTCCTTCAAGTGTGGAGTGTCAGCCTGTGCTGAGCAGCTCTGAGGAAGCCCCCTCATTTCAGACACATATCATATAGAAACCGATACACTTGTGTGCTCCCCCTGCCCAGGGATTGGTCCTGCCTTGTGCCCTACGCTTGCTGGATGTCCAGCCCCTCGAAACCCTGCTGGCTTTGAAAATGGCATGAATGGAATATCACACACACACCTAACCCTACTGCCTAATCACACAGACGTCCCCATCCAGCGTCTCACTAATGTTACTGGGTATGACTTGTGGGCTCTCGGTTTTCAAAGACGAACATCGAGTTGAAAGGCCTGGCCTTACATATCTTGCCACGCTGGTAGCCAAGGCCAACAACAAGAATGGCATATTTACAATGGCTGGGCCTTCCTGCTTAATGTTGAAGGAGTGAAGATGTGACCTCATTGTTCTACTGCGCCTCCCTCACTCTTTGCCCACATAAGGTGGCATTGGCTCCTGCTCGTGGCATCTCATGGACCATTTAAGACGAAGACAAGATAGTGTGAAAGTCTCCTTGGCCTACGAGAACTGACTGCCCCTGATGTCACAGGTGGACGTAAAGAGCGGGAGATGAATTCTCTCGCTGCCAGCAATGCCCTAACACAGGCACAGAAATCAGAACCGTTCAAAAAGGCCAACAAGTACCGCAGGATGTCAAACCTCAGTGCAGCTGCCCGATCCCTAATATATTAGTCTTTGTCATTCAAAGGCGGTGAAGCTAACTGCCTGCAGTGTAGCCCCTCGTTCAGTGCAGATGACGCAGGCCCCCCTGATCCCAGTGCAGTCCGAATTTCAACAGTGATGCTGGCCTTCTTCTGCCATCACGGCACACAAGTGTGGAGCTCCCCAGCACTGAAGCACAGCAGTCATGTTTGATCTTTTTCAATTCCTCCTCGGACCCCGACTGCAGCTTTGAAGGTCAGCGAGAGACCCTGTGCTCTAAGATGCCATCTTAACGTGGCAGCAGTCTGCTGACCAAGGAGAATTTGCTCTTTTCCATGTACATAAAAGTCAAACCTTCCATTTTCTTTCACTTATCACAGCGCAGCCTCTTGGATGAGGTTTGAGTGAAAATGAATGTTTTTGTCCAACAGCAGTTTCAAGTAAGAACAAAACACTGATTTGTATAATTTATAAAAAAAAAAAAAAAAAACCCAAAAACTAAAAGGTCATGCTCCTCCACCTCTGCACAAGGCTGCCATGAACTCTCATTTCTCTCCATTTCTTCGTAGTCATTTTGACCTAATGGGCTTCCGGCTCCCTTCTGGCCACAGCTTCTGCCTATTCATGCACAAGTTGGCTCAATGTATTGCACGTTGCTCACAAGACCCTCCAGCATCCTTGGAAAACCACATCACTAGGCGAACGGGTCCTCTTGGTTGTCCTCCGACGTCAGAGGGGCCTCCATCGTTAATATGCCTTTATGCAGCTTCTCCAAGGAAAACTTCATCTGGTAATAAAAGGTACAAAACAGTTAGCTGCCCGACAGTCCGTGTAAAGCGAGCCCAGACCCCAGGTGGCACTCTCTCCAGCTGCCCATTCCATTGTTGTGGGCACAGCGGAAAAGGAAGCCATGACCTTGTCGTCTGAAATTCAACGCAATGAATGGACCGTCTGGTGTGGCACCCTGCATTAACCTTTCTGATGTCAGCCCTGACTTTATGATTACTTGGCTGAGCTACCGAGTAACTGACTCACGATGGTCTGGTAAAGAAACAAAACCAGCTGATCTGTCAGGGCCTTCTCCTAAAGCTTCACAAGAGAGGAGTAAAAACAGAGTGCAGGGAAGACGTTGTCATTGGACAAGCAGAAAATGGCCGCCACGTTAACCAACATGCAGCTGTGGCCTGAAAAACCGAAGGTCGCCACTTCTGTTAGTGCAATAAAATGGCAATGGCTGTGATCCTGTACAGCTGACCCTTGTGCTCTTCAAAGAACGGGTTCAATGAAAAAGAGCCAAGTATCATATAATCATGGAGCACTTGATGTTACTGTTGGTGCTTGAGGAAAAGAAGGAATGAATCATGGCTGCTGTGTGAACCCCAACACCCTGCACTGGGTCTGGGGTGTGTTATGTGAAACAAAGGGAGCTTACTGAGCAGTTGTGACTTTAAAAAGCACACCGAGAGTTGCTTTACCATTTCATTTACACTCCAAATTCTCACAGCACTCAGTTCTTTATGAACCGCCCTGGAGGGCGCCTATGCAGCGTCACCTGTGCCAGTTTGTGCAGGCCGCGCTGCTCCCCATAATGGAGGTGTGGGACTATGGGTGGGTGTTCAATTCACAATCAGTGAAGGAGACATTCTGAAGTGATGTGGAAGTGTCACCAGACCATGGCTAAAACCCAAAGGACACAACTACCAATAAAACGAGGGGGATGTGAACTGCCTGCTCACGTACAACTGAATCTGATTTGACCAAAATAAGGTAAATGGGAATAAAAAGTTTTAATGAAATGTTCAACAACGAACACCATAAGCCGTTGCCAGACTATCATCTCACCTCATCCAACAGTCGAACAGAGGCCTTGAGGATCTGCTTCCACTTGCGGACTTCGGCATTGTGGAACTCCTTCTGCAGCTCCAGAATGTGAGCCCACTCTGTAACTGTCTGAGGTAACTTCCTGAGAAGAGAAAGAGTCGAAGAGCGTAAAGACATCGCCTAGCGGCGCAGCAACAGGGGGCTGACATATGCAGACATTCCACAGGCAACTCAAGACAAGAGAGAGAGAGAGAGAAAGGTCACGCTCACTTCGGACAGCTTTGAAAGGTAAAGACCACCAGAAAGAGAGTAAGAGGGGCAACAAGTAAAAGAGCACAAACGGACCACCGCAGACGCTATCGATCCAAAGCAGAGGTACAAGTTACTGAAGGCCTCTCTCGACACACTCCATTCTAGCATTTTACCTCTGAACGCAATGTGTGAAAAAGCCAGAGTGAAATTTCAAGCTGAGGTCAAGAAAGGAGTTTACTGGCAAAGTGAAGTACGAATGTCTTTGCAGAAGAATTCACTGTGTGGTGTCACTGAGGAAATGTTGGTGCAGCTGGCACAAGCAAGCATGAGGACATTACCCCAAATTTGGCTTCCAGTTCATTTCTGAATCCATTTTAAGATTCTTGTATTTGGTTTTAACTCCTTCAATGATCAGAACTGCTGCACCCTTACGTAGCGTCTCGCCCTCTCAGGTCAGAAGACCAGATGCTTTTACTTGTCCCTAAGACACGAACTGAAGAGGTGACCGGCCTCTCTCAGGTGCAGCTCCAAAGCTCTGGAACAATTGGCCATTGCACGTTAGGCCGACTCCTTCACTTGCTGTCTTTAAATCTGATTTAAAAACACACTTGTACTCCCTGGCCTTTGACCCCACGTGAGGTGTCGACTACCTGTGCACTTTTTTATTATGAATTTCTTCAGCTCTTATGTGTGTGTCCGTTTCTTTTACCCTTTTGGTTATTGCCTGTCTAATATGTTCGGTTTTATTGTACAGCACTTTGGTCAGCCCTCATGTTGTTTTTAAAGTGCGAAAGAACGAAATGTTGGCTGTCAAGTCCAAACCAAAGGCCTTCAGATTATTAACCAGCCACCTCATTCAGCTGAGCTAAAGGGCAATGCGGCTCCTAACTTAAGAGGCAATGACGGACAGGCTCTTTCCTCCAGCACGTGATCACTGCCTGTGTGGAGTCATGCCATTTTATTTGGCCGATGCCTTGATTTAAGACTTATAACATTTGTGAGATACAATTGGCTATGTTTGTTTTCTTTTCCCACATGGAGCACAAACAGGTGAAGTGACCCCACAACCTTAGGGTCTTAGCCACTACTCCACATTGCCTGTTCCGACTGTCCCTCCACATCGCCAAAGTCATGCTGGTTAGGGTTGGGGTACAGGTCACCGAGGGTCATGCCTAAGGTTTTTGCTTTAAAGTGCGCTTTGGAGTCTGGTAGTCTGTAACAATTCCTGACTTCCACTCGATGCTTCCCTCCACCTTGAACTGGATAAAGCGGGCAGGAGAACGTTGTGGGCTTGGCATTAGTCACGCGGTTTAAAGCCCAGTACCCAAGATGGCAGGCCACACTGCCAGTGACAGACAGTTGTTCACAGAACTTGCCTAAAGTGAAGGAAGTGTTTGGAAGGACAAGAAAATGACAATTAGGGGGAGCAACGCTCACACTCACCCATCTGAAAGTGCAAAGGTGTGCAGAGTCTCAAGCGTGTGTGCGGCTCGCTCCAAGGACCACAGCTTGTAGAAGAGCAGCATGTTCAGCACCACAAGGACCACCAAGCTGAAAAAAACAACAGATGCAGGAGTGAGCGCTCATCACAGATGTCACATTCTGCCCAATTATTTGACGTGGAAGTGCTTCCTTAAAATGACAGGGAAGGAGAGAGGGCTGGTGGACATGGCCGTAAGACTAGTCTGAATACCAGGCGTGATGACTGACGTACAGTGAGGAGTCTGTTATGAGCAGACAGCACTTCAACACACTCCACATGGCCGAGGTCTTATGAATTAAATTCACTGCAGTCAGTTCTGCTTAATGCAAGGAATGCGGTAAGCAAACCGGAGTCGACACAGATCCGAGTGTGCCAGATGTGATCCACCAACAGACATCACTTTACACGTGCTGATGCTGATCTAAAACGGCTTACGAGCAAAAGCATGCAAATAGAACATGCATGATGGTCACAATCGAGTTATCGAGGTATGTTATAGGATATACAAAGTAAAACAACACAACAACGGTGCGTGTGTGTGCCCTGCAGAACTGAATGACTCAGGCTTCAGAAGGGGATGTCATGGGCGTGGCATGTGTCTGTTTAGCCAAGGCCTTTACTTTGTCTAATGATCACGACTGCCTTCTCTTTTCAGTTCTTTCACTAGCGGGTGAAATCGCACAGGGAAGTCTTGGTGGGAATTGAAACGGCAGGCCTGACAGCGGGCCAGCAAGCACAGCAAAGGTGACATAAGCTGAGAAGTCGGTACTGGCAATTGAGTAAACTGCTACTGCCACTTCAGGGTATGGGTGAGGAGAGTCTTTGGGTAGAGTGCCAACTAGCACTGGCACTAAGATTGCTGAAGGTGTCGCACTTTACCATATGGCCGGAGTGCGTCAGCCATCTGAGAAGGCAGCTGACTACTGGCTGTTTGTGGGAGACCCAAAGTAATAAAAGGCATGAACACTAAAACAGGAGCTAAATATTCTGAGAACACCAAGGAGGCATCAGGATCGAGTTTCTAGTTGAATCAAAGGGGCTCCTGTGAACAATCAATTCAGATCTGCCAGTACACGTGAAGATAGCGATAACAAACATACGACCAATTACTGGAAAAGATGTCTGCAGATGATGAAAATGTTCAAAATGAAGCAGGCTGCAGGCCACAGGTCCTGTCAGCAACACCTCATCTTCTAAACTCATCCACCAAAATAAATAAATAAAATGAATTGAATAGAAGAAAACATCATGAAGTACACTTAAAGCACTGGGAATGGTTGGAGTGGTTCATACAATCACATAAGCAGCCTGGCACAGGGCCACCTTGATTAATAAAGCAACTGTGCTTGGTCAATCTGCCAGGCCCTGAACCCGACAAGACGCTAAACAGCCAGCGAGTTGCACTTCAATGTTGTCATTCTGAAGATTGGCTCACCAGTCAAACAACATTTGATTTGTAACTGAACTTCCTGGCCTTCCTATCAGTGAAAGTCATCAGATTAGGTAACGTCAGTCCAATCCTCCAGTGCCAACCACTTGGGGCCCTCAGCCCAGCACAGGTACCCGCCACTTTATTTCTTTGGGTCAGGAGGTGTCATGACACGGTAAAGGCTGAAGTTGGCTCTTGTGACACTGCTGCTATGCTTGTCTGCAGTCACGCCACGCCACCCTCATCTGGCCCAAGTCACTGAACTGGTGGGTTGAAGTTTTTTGGGTGGTAGACCATTTTGTATACAGTATATGAATGACTCAGCTCTGCACAAAGCCTCCTTCAGGATTTCTACTCGTGATAAACTCATGCCAGCGCCTCCGACGCACACTGCCTTGCTCGCCACAATCAAAGCCAATGCCTACATGAGATTCACTGGCACCCACCTACTTTAAGTAGGATTCTCTGCACGTATGATGCAGTCGCTGATTGAGCGATCCACAGTTTGGGTAGTGAAGTGACCACTCAGTGTTTCTTGGCCTACTAATGAGGGGGCAGGGGGCACGTTTCTTAATGCCTGCTGTTATAAGCAACCTGCTAACAAACTGCTACAGGGCAGGCTGCTGTGTAAATCAAACAGATTTAAAGAACAAAGGTCATCGGACAGGTGGGCTTTCAGCCTTTGACGGTGGCTCAGCTGCTTTGTAACTGGACACAGGATGTCGTCAGCAG
Organism: Polypterus bichir lapradei; assembly: GCA_026402145.1. Classification (NCBI taxonomy): domain Eukaryota; kingdom Metazoa; phylum Chordata; class Cladistia; order Polypteriformes; family Polypteridae; genus Polypterus; species Polypterus bichir. Next base: position 413,953 of record JANRMT010062827.1, read on the forward strand.
CACAGGATTCTAGGATGCTTGACGAGAGCAAGAAACATAAGCCAACGCCAGCTAATGTTAATATCAAGCAGAAATTAGAAGAATAAGAATTACTTAAACAAAGCCTATTTCCAGATTGCTAATTGCATTTTCTGAGTCATGCCGATATGCTGCAGATGTGCTGATGTGACTCGAAACACAACATCGAAAACAATCATTAGCAGTGGAAATGACTCATACAGTACCTTACACAGATCCTGCAGCGATGCAGCGTTAGGGAAAGAAAGACGGACAGACAGACACAGAGAGAGACACTTGTTTAACAGTCAAATAGAGACACACATAGAAGTAGTGAACCTCTGAGCACATGTCAGCGGCAGGCTTGGCACAAGGAGGAAGCCAATCTGTTATTTAAACTGATCCTACTCCATCACTGTGTGGAGGGTGGCTGAGCCAGGATAAGGGGACAGCCTCACGTTTGTCCCAGCGTCTCTACAAGCTCTGCATGTGTGGTCACTTCATGTGTTCACACACAGCGGTGTTGGCTACGGCCACAGACTCGCAGCTTTGTTACGCCGTGGCATCTGTAGCTGGGCATAGGACTGCAGATTTTAGGACCCCCCTCCTCTCGCAGTATTAAAAGGCTGACCAGGGGATGGTGAAGCACTCCAAATACTTCGGGACGATTATTGATAACAAGCTGACCTTTAATTTCCATAAAGAGCCAATGAGTAAGAATGGGCAGAAAGTGACTGGTTTTAAAGCAGACACACTGTTGGCTCGGAATCTGCTTACACTCGTGGACTTGTATGTTGGCTTGGGAAGTTTAATATTGGGAGCAAGAACTGTCTCAATAGCACTGTTAGTAGTTAAATTGTGGCAGATTCAAAATGTGCACCTCGGAGTCCACTTTGGTTTAAGCAGCACAGTTTTATTCCCAAGACGAGAAAGACCAGCAGCAAACCCATGACAACTGTCATTAAGAGGCACAATAAAAGTCAGCCGACGTATGGCAAGTAAACTAATGGATACCCACCAAAGACATATAAACAACAACAAGACTAAATACGTCCCCCCAGTGTACGTATGGCGCCCCTTTACGGTCCTTCAGACCAGCTGAGTGACAGGACAGATGCATTTGATCAGACCGCTAAATGAAGAGCAGAGAGAGCCTATCAGGTGCTGGATGTCAGCCCTTCAGAAGTGCACTTGTCTTGGGCCTTACTCTGACATGTCTCAGCCTCCCATGATCCTCTCCGTGATGCTGCCAGTCCTGGGCATTCAGTCTGCTTCAGAAGTATAAACTCCCTCCGTGGCTTTTCAAAGATCCTTCTCGATGTCACGGCAAATCGAGGTGCAGGCCACAGCCACTCTGCTTGACATTCTGTCGCTCCCTGCGCCTCTCTCTGAAGGATTTCCTCTCCAGCTAAGAGTTTGTGTCCTTTTTCACTCCTTGGTGGCTCTTCCGTCATTCAGATTAGCCAATCGAAGTTCATTTACTTCTCAGTGAGAAGCCTCCGTTGCTTAAAGAAACAAAGACTGCAGTAGTTCAATAGTTAAAGCGCCCCACTCCTTTTGTGCCTTTAAAAATCCAACAGATAATGAGAAGCTACTGCAAATGGCCCGATGTGCTCACCGTGCGCGGAGTCTCAAGCACATCTGAAAGGAGGCCGACTCTGCTCTGGGAAGTCACCGTCGGCTGCAGATTTAAATTCCTCAGACTCGCACGTAACAAACGGAGGAACTCAATGCCAGCGCTTTCTGCGTTTTGAATTCTAGCGGCTCCAGGGCGAGTTATGACTGGGTACTGTAGGAATTCAGCACACTTAATCTGTAGGAATCCGTGGCGTGTTTTCAGCTAATTATCAATGGAGATCATTTCTAGACTCCTGACTTGTTTTCTTCTTGCAGCGGGTCAATGTGCTTTAAGTGCTTATGTGTTCATCTGCTGCAAACAAATCATAAAGTCGACCTAAGCTAATGCATACCGTATCACAGATGGTGGGATTTAATGCACTAATGTTACCATGACCTTAGTGTAACGGGCAAGTTAAACATTTACACAAGTTAAACATTCTGAACGTACTGATTTCAGTTCACTGGATTAGAATTTCCATTTTTCTTTTAGGAACTTGCAGTGGCAGTGGAAGCAGTTAGAAATTAATAGGCACAGGTAGCAGAGGGTGATGGTGCGAGGAACCTCATCAGAACTGGCCGATGTTAAGAGTGGTGACCAGCAGGGGGCAGTGCTAGGGCCGCTGCTATTTTTAATATATATAAATGATTCAGATAGGAATATAAGTAACAAGCTGGTTAAGTTTGCAGATGATACCAAGACAGGTGGGCTAGCAGATAATTTGGAATCCGTTATATCATCACAGAAGAACTTGGATAGCAGACAGGCTTGGGCAGATTTGTGGCAGGTCAAATTTAATGTCAGTAAATGTAAAGTATTACACATAGGAAGTGAAAATGTTAGGTTTGAATACACAATGGGGGTCTGAAAATCAAGAGTCCACCTTATGAGGAGGTTTTAGGTGTCGTAGTGGACTCTAAGCTATCGACTTCCCAACAGTGTTCAGAAGCCATTAAGAAGGTTGACAGAATGTCAGGTTATATAGCGCCTTGATGTGTGGAGTACAAGTCACAGGAGGTTCTGCTCAACCTTTATAACACACTGGTGAGGCCTCATCTGGAGTCCTCTGTGCAGTTTTGGTCTCCAGGCTACAAAAAGGACATAACAGCACAAGAAAAGGTCCAGAGAAGAGCGACTAGGCTGATTCAGGGCTACAGGGGATGAATTATGAGGATAAATTAAAGCCTTTACAGTTTAAGCAAAAGAAGATTAAGAGGTCACATGAATGAAGTGTTTAAAATTATGAAGGGAATTAGTCCAGTGGATCGAGACTTGTATTTTAAAATGAGTTCATCAAGAACACGGGGACACAGTTGGAAACTTGTTAAGGGGAAATTTCACACAAACATTAGGAAGTTTTTCTTTACATAAAGAACGATAGACACTTGAAATTAAGCGACTAAGTAGCATGGTAGACAGTAAGACGTTAGGGACTCTCAAAACTCGACTTGATGTTTTCTTGGAGGAAACAAGTGGATAGGACTGGCGAGCTTTGGTGGGCTGAATGGCCTGTTCTCGTCCAGAGTGTTCTAATATTCTAAACATACATCGATTAATTTACACTAAAAGAAGACTTGATCGGTGAAAAGGCTGATCACCAAAATTGATATTTTTTTTCGTCCCGTGCTTTTGTAAGCTGTCCATTAATTTAGTTGCAGTGCTCCTTTACAAGAGATAATACAGTAGTTGAGCCAACGCACATCCTTTATTTCATCCTGCAGTGTAAACAAAGAGCAGCGAGTGGAGGCGAGGTGACTGGCATTAAAGAAAGTGCAGTAATACACTGAAAAAAAAGTAATCGGAGAAGTCGTCCTGTGCTTTCAGACCAATGGCAAGAAAAGCTACTTTAAGGAATTCAGACCTTTATTTTGTCCTATTAATTAAAATGGACACCCACTTGAGTTTGGACAGCATACTTGTTTAAAATGTACTTTGAATTAAGACAAATTTGAAATTGCTGCTTAGTAAACAATAGGCTTTTTAAAAAAAAAAAAAGATTTGTAATGTGTTTATTATTTGTTGCATAATTAAAATGGTAATCCCTATTTATATTTACGGCTCAAGAATTACAAATGTCTAAGCTGATACACCGAACACACACAGCTGCATAAATATAGTAAATGTGTGTTTTAACAGCAAAGTGCTGTAGTGCAATGAAGGATTCAAAATGATTAACACCTGGAAGTGCAGGTATATTTATGTTTAAATGTTTAATTGCCAATATCAATGAATTGTTTGAGAATATATTTACTTTTTTGCTGTTAGAGAAATGGTGAACACTACCGTTTTTAATTACGAGCCTCGACTCAGATAGTTCATTACAGAAAAAAATTAAACAGTATGACAATTTGTAATTATGTATGGAATTTTCTTTTATGCCATATGTATTAAGGATGAATATTTTTGTACATGTTTTATTAGTTAAAGTATCTATTTTAAGGAAATTATTTCAGTATTTTATGATCAGTGGATAATAAGCCTACAGAGTTTCATTTTGAGCTAATACCTATAGTTTAATTCTAAAACATCGGTAAGCTCAAGTTACCCAAACTATTCTCTAACATTTCAGTCACTACTTACAGCTCTGATGCTCATCTTTCTGATCACAAAACTGGTCATTATGATAGTAATTGATGAGAAGAACTCATAACTAGCTGCAGAATTACAGTATTTACGGGTTCCTCTGGAGTGCTTCTTTCTTTTGCACGATTTGCTCAAAAACTCATCAGCACCTCATCGTCACATAACAGGCTCGAGTCGAGTTTGGTATTTTTCCATCCAGCCACTTTAGCTGTAGACTGTCCTGAAGAAACTATGACACACAGACAGACAGCCAGCCATCATCAAGATATCACTGACCCTAAAACACTGAGATGCGTCAAAAACCAGAGATCGGAATTTTTGACAAATCTAAAGCTGTCGCTTCTTCCCCACAGACGATGGCACGGGGGGTGTAATAAAAAGATACACTTTAATATGGGGCACAAGGCTTCTATGCACCTGGTTATGCTGGAGCTCAGTGTGTACAGGGTTCGGGTGAAACTCTGAATCGGTATTGGAATCAGCCGATCACGTAACATGAAGATCGCTGTTCGGCCTTACTGGTACCTGACTGGTTGTTTTTATTTTTAAGGGACGCTCCAGTTTCTGGCGCTGCTGTCTCATGTCTCTCTCGGCAGGTCCAGAGCAGACATTTTTGTTGGCTGACACATTCTTCAGACTTTTGTAAGACATGAGTGATGTTCTGTATTGCTGCGACATGAAGCACCTGTCTGCTAAATTTGGGATTATATTGCTTGATGTCTCCTTATTTAGATTGAAGGTAAAAGGTATTCTCGACACTGACAAAGGTGGCAAGAGACATAACTTTTTGGCTGAACTGCCAAGTCAGGTGCCTGCTGCCCTCAATCGCTCAATTGTAGCTGAGATTTATTTCTGCAGACTTTCCAGCTTAGCTTTAGTGGTTTCTTTTTTTTTTTAAATCCACATTAGCAAAATTCTGAAAGCTTTTGAATGGCAGTTGCCAGTGTGGCACATGGATTGTTGCCGAGTCCAAGGTTTGCCTTGTACCCGATGCTCCTGGTAGCTGTGATCCTGGCCTGTTAGAGTGCTAATGATGCGGATATACAAGTACAGTACAAGTAAGACAGCAAAGCCTAGCAGCGTCGTCTTTTATTCCCTAAGCTGCGTCTATGGCCACCAGATCCCACATATTCACCAGTACGTCTGTGCATTGAAAGGGGAGCTTTATTGTATGGACCCTAACTGTACTCAGAAGGTACGTCACCTTGTTTCTCAAAATGCAGGATGCAAGTTTATTTTGTATTATTGCAAACAGCATGTGAACACGCTGATGGCCGCCTACCAACCATCACAAAAGGAAACACACATTTACTCACATGAAACTGACGATAAGCAGGACAGTTGAAATGCCGTGGCTGCCACCAAATCTCTCTGTGTGCTTTAAGAAAGATGACGCTATAAGAGAGAAAACATAACCGTATGTTGAAAGTTCGTCTTCTGCAAAATGTTCTCTGCAGTGCAGCTTTTACCAGAAAAGTCAACCAGCTCAGCCACAGTCTTACTGTAAAGTAGAGAAAGTCAAACAACCAGGAAAGCAAATGGCGTCAGACAATTTACATGTGCCAAGAAATACACATTGAAAGAGGAGAAGCTCGTGTAGTTATGAGAGCAAGACTGGCAAATACGTGGACAACAAGGGCTGGCTGGAATGATGAAACTCGGCAGCTCTGCTCAACACACTTGTAGGACTCGAGACATTTGTAGTGTGACGTTGACCTGTCACAGCTGTAACGCTGCTCTCGGATTTCAGACCAACAGCAAACAGTGGCAGTCCCCCTGGATTTTCAGGTCACCCATTGTCACAGCGGGGCTGACAGGTACCTCAGGGGAGCTTGGCCATACATGTGGTGGTCATCAGTCGAGTTTTGTCCGTTTTGAATTTAGTCCTTTACCACAATGATTAAACGCTCCACCAGAGTTTGATCTCATCGTTTCTCACCATCTTCATTCACAAACTTTAAGTTTACCCTTCAAAATGAAGTATTAGCTATAAGACCAGAGGCTTTTGAAAAATGATAGCCTACAAGCGTGAGGCTGTTATACAAAAACTCAATCTTATCTGTGGAAAGAATGCGGAGAGCGCCATGACGCGAGAGCAGACCCATGGAGTCTGAAGTGCGCTACCGCCATCTGCAGGATACAATCGCCATTGACAGAACAGGCTCAATTAGAGGCCAACTCCTGACTTTACATTCATATAAAATCGCAGAGTTTTTATTCAGTTCAGTTGTTCTTAATCAGTACTCTTGCACCACAAATGCTCGGCTTGTCTAAGAAATTCAGACTGAGATTTAGTGTTACTAGACAACAGACACACGTTCAGTCTTTTCAGTTATTTGATTTAGGCCAGAACAGCACTAGGAACACATCAATTTCTAATTCCATCCATATGGTCCTCAGGCCAAGCTTCAGCTTGTTAAAATAAAACAAATAAATAAATAAGACCCAAAGTAAAACTGATTATGTGGAGAATTTCTTCTGAATGATTGTGCCAAGTATGGCAAAAAAAAAAAAAAAAAAAAAATCAAGTGTGAAGCGATGAGGGCACAGCCTGAATGAACGAATGAAGTGGCAGACGTGACAGAAGTGTGCAGGGCCAGCTGTTCCTCCATCATTATCTAAAATGTGTAAAAGCAGACATGCAGATTCAAATGAATGACAAAGTGAACAATCTGAACAGGAGAAAAGACGGAGGATTACAGGCAGTGTGGGTAAACGCAGGTACCGCAGCACACAGGGCTCCCTTAAACGGCGGGCCTCCCTCCTGTTGACTTGCACTTGAACTGATCCTTTAGGGTTAGGGTTAGGGTTAGGGTAGGGTACCCCTAACCCTAATTTCTCAGCCTTTAGTCAAATTTAAACTGCAATTACCAACCTTAACACTTCATTTTTATTATTTCAGCACTTCCTTATTCTCTTGCAGATCACATCCGAGATGCTGGCTGTGCACTTGAGCCTCTGACAGTGACTGGTTTGTGAGTGACCGGTCCGTTTCATGACGGCACTCTAATGCTTTGCACGTGCCATTGTTCCACTGCTGCACTCCCACAATGACCTGTTGCAGTTTTCATGTTTGTTGTCAGCAGACAGAAATCTGTGCTGCCAAATGCCATTTTGTCAATTAGGTTCTGAGCTTACCGAACGCTGTGCTGTTCATCCGCCACCTCCAAAGTGCAACAACACAATAATGAGATTGAGTCGGGCCAACGTGACACTGCAATGTCTCAGTGATGCTGGCCGTGTCCTGACAACATACATATGTGAACGTATCAAATTCTGGGTGTTAAGAGTTCCTGAACTCAGGTTTGTCCTTTATTAGTCCGAGATGTTTTACCCGAGTTATACTTCTTAACAGCCGAGGGTGCACCATCTAGGGAAGACCATAATCCATTTTCACAGTAGAAGAGATCCAGGCTTTCTTATGAGATAACAAGAGAGAAAGAAAGAAAGAAAGAAAGAAAGAAAGAAAGAAAGAAAGAAAGAAAGTCCAGCAAGCTGTCCTGGCCAACAACTACATAATTGCTTCTCTTTTAACTTCCCTTTGTTAAGTTTGTGTCCCACATTTGGGTGACCCTGGCTTGTGTGACACTAAACTCGTCACAACAGATTGTGAATATCGACTGAAGGCCCCTCCCTCCCTCTCCAGTCTAGAACATTACCTGCACCGAGTCCAGCTCGTGGGGGTCTCTCCTTGTCAGCCAAAGCTCCCAGGGACCCCAATCCATCTACATGATGCGACTTGCGGCTTGGATTGCGTTTCCTCCGGCGGAGCGACGGCAGTTTGCTGGGGGTCTCGCTCCCGGCTACCTCGGGTTTGAGGACAGCTTCTACTTTAGACACCTTTAGCTCTGTGAAGACAACACACAGACACAATGGTGGAAAATCAATACTCAACACATGAGTATTTTCAGAAAGAGTAATTAATCACAATCTATTCATGAAGAAAAACAACTGTAAAGACACACTGATTCTACAGAAAACGTACAGCCTTCACTCTCCAAGCAAGCACAACATGACAACTGGGAATAAAGGGAATTGTGCAAAACCGCTTATTTGTCAGCCCATGTGTGCCGCGCTGTGTGCCCTAACCCTGCAGAAAGCAGAAGAGACAGCAGAGAGGATTTTAAGAGAAGGAAAGGTGTCTGAATTTGTCAGCCCATCACACGAATATCACTGCACTTCTACAAGTCTTCAGTTCAGCTACCGTTATGACCAAAAGGTTATGAGGGGTTTATTCTTTTGTCCGATTGGGCAAACGAACAATGAAAGGCAACGTTTTCCAGTCAAAAACAGCAGTTTTATTTGGAAACTGGCATTTTCCAATGTACTAACCTGCTTCCTGGGTCCCACCGTGTTTAAGGCCATCTCTCCAAGGGTCACCACACAGAGGCCGTCCTTTATTAAATGCTAAATAGACTCACAGGGTCTTACTGTCCAATGACAATCAGTCAATGAAACAAGAAGGGCATGAACTTCCATTTAACAGCCAAACAAGTCTAATAAGGGCAGGAGAGATCACAGCACAGCAATAACAGAAATCAGTAAAGTCAGTGCACCTATGGGAGCGTCACTTCCTAATGCATACAGAAAGTGTTTCCATTTTCTAAAAATACTGAATTTTTATTCCCTGTGCTTTCAACAGTGACTTAACTAAATAAAATGTCACCGATTAGACGTGGTTACTGCAGCTTAACAGCGAGACAGACGTCTATCATCAGTAAAAACTGTCCGCCCAGAGGCCGAGTAGGAAGGCAACAGAATAATAATAAAGCAATTTCAACAAAGAGAGAGCACCGGCTTAGTATCTGAACACGAGTGGCTATGTGAGTTTGATCAGAAGCGTATTATCGCTCACTTTTCATGTTCAGAGTGGAGTTCAGCTACTTCTGCATATTTTTAACACAGGCTGCTTGCTTTAGTGACGCACTCAGGATGAGCACTGAACCAGCACCCCTGATGCCCAAGGTCTTAGCAGTGGCACTACATCACCCTGCCCGCCTAAGGGTACGGTACGGCACGAGACCCGCTGGTGTCACCACAAGGCCCAGAACTCACATGCAGTGTGCTTAGCTCTGGCCTGCCCTCTCACACAAAGTGAAATAATCTTCTCAAATCGGCTCGATTCAATAAAGGGTCAGAAGGAGCTTGTCCCACCAGCACTGGGGACAGAAGGCAAGACCACCACAGAGGCCACTCACTCATTTGGAAAAGCCAATTAACTTAACCTGCAGGGTTTGGGAGACACACCGACAACCTGAAAAGACCAAACTCGGCATTTGAATCTCCATCCATGAGGCCGCAGCACTAACCACTCCGCCACCGTCCTGCCCCTCCGCTTAAAGGTAAACTTTTCAAATTTGCTCTCACGACAAGACGGGGCAACTCACAGTAAACCAAGGAGAGTCAGACGAAAGCCTGGCAGGCCAGGACCGCTCAGCAAAAATGGCACATTTAAAAGGGCAAACCTCAACATGGACTGAAACGATTTGTTTGTGAAGCCCTTGTGGAATTGTGACCCAGGTCAGGTGGGAGACAAATAAGCCATGGAATGTGATTGGATCAATCAGAGCAGCTCTTTAGGCACTGCAGGTAATGGCAGACACTCAATGGATACATTTTGGTTTTCCGCCCATGTTGGAATAACCAGCTAGTAAACTGCAGTAAATAAAGAAGGAAATCTATTTTATAATCTTGAGAAAAGAAGCAGAAAGAAGGAGTGACCCGCCTGTCCACATTAACTGCACTTTCATTTTAAAATCAAGCGTTGCGTTCACATTAACAGCCTCCACCAGGCGGATCTTTGCCCCTCCATGATCTCCACAGCAGGCAGTTGTTTGAGGCCCTGGCCGTTTGTACCTAAATGTCTGAAGTAGTCCTCGATACCACTCCAGGTGTTCTTCTCAATAAAACTTTTGACCAGGTTCCACGGATGCTTCTTGTAGCGGATATCTGATGACACCCTTTAAAAAGCACAAGATAAAGGAGAGACATAAAACAAATTGGGTGACTTCAAGCAGACGTTCATGCAGCCCACGATTACGAGTGACCTTCACATGGCAGCTGTGCACTCAGCCTCCTCTTCGGCTTGCCCGCTCGGTGACGGCTCTCTGTGCTTTAGTTGTCTGAGAGTTCATCTCCACTGCCAGCCATTACTACACTTTGTTATGTGCCATCAAATCTGCTTTGCACACAGACAAGTGCAGACGTGCGGAGCATTCGAGTATGAAACCGTAACACGTGTGGGAAAGCCTGTGTGCGCAGTTCACACTCCTCAGCTGTGCGGGCAGACAGAAAAACACTTCTCACTTCCTGTCTTTGACACCCTAAGCAGATAAACACTCGGTCACACACACACACACACACACACACAGACACCAGTCATGATGCCTTCACGCAGAATACCAGTCACCTCCACCCATCTCACAAGCTCTGGGAACTTGAGTCATTACCCAGAAAGCACTCCTCTCTGAAACACACCGGCTCCCGGGACAATCCCACAAAAGTGACCTCCACGAAATGCCGTGGGGTACTGAAAACATGAGCTCGGTGTGGGGGGGACAGGATTACAACAGTAAAAATGAAATGTCAAGTAGGAATTCAGGAAGAGACGCGGCCGTACCTCAGACGACACTTGCTTCTGGTAACACTCGTCAGGCAGTAGCGGTGCACAGTGTAAAAGTAGTCCTGGTACGGGATTCCCTGCATCACAACTTCAGCGTCAATCACGTAACACTTGCCCTTCTCGCTGCCTCGGCACAACGTCTGTGAAAAAGACCACCGTCAGCTGAACATCATGGGCACTTCTATGGCATCAGAGATAACCAGATTAAGAACAAAAGAAGAAGAAAACACAGACATAAAGCAAAAAAAACAGCGACAGGCTTCATCTGATAAAGCGCCATCTCCACAGCTCACAGAACTGCAAGATGCTTCACAAGTCCAGAGTGCGACACTCAAACGCTTACATCCATTTTGTATCAAATGAAGCAAAAAGTGGGCAGATGACTGGCAAGTCAGAGGCTGGGACTCCACTTGGCACTTCAAGCCCAGTGCTTTAACCACTAAGGCACAAAACGCAGGTTTAGTAAAGTCTTGGCTCGAAACTCAAAGTGCACAGTAATGAAGCTCGGCATTCAGTGACAGCGCATCTGGGAAATAAAGTGAGTTACTCTGGGAATGGCGTCAGTACAAAGTTCCAAATAAACTCATAAATGACTTATTACAGTTAGAAATAAGAAGAGCATTAGAAAACTGGAGGCACTGCTTTTATTTATTAAGTTTACTGGGTATTTAACAATTAAAAAAACAAACTATGTATTTCAAAGACGGAGGTCTGACTTTTTATTTCTACTTTCACTTCATGACAAAATTCAAACTGTATAAACCTCTCCATTTATCCCCCTCCTCAAAACTTCTTTTTATGACAAGGACCGAGGGGCCCGGATGTCCAGCACGGTGGCATCCAGCACACCAAGCAGTGGGCAGCGGGACATCAGTCATTCACATGGCTATTTGGAATAAAGAATTTCATAAATGGCTAACACTCCTGTTATGGCTTAGCCCGAGTTTTGTTGCGGTGTTAAGTAAAGTTTTCTTTAACTTAATATTTTTATTATTTATTAAATAAAATGTGTACACAGTATTTTGTTCTAAGTAATGTGTTTGGTACTCTTGTGTGTTACATTTTGAATACTATTTCATTTACGAATCATTAGTTAAGTATGTTAATATATTCATGGTTGGTTATGTGCCCTGTCCCCTTAAAACATACTATCTGGGGGCGTGGCCACCATGTCAATCAACTGCAGCCACACCCACTGCCTGTTTATGGCCCACCACAGTGGCACTCAGTCGGTGGAGTGAAGGTCTTCACAGTGGGTTTGCTATTCAGATTTTCTGATATTTGTGTTGTTTTTGGGACTTAGAAATTGGACTGCAGACTTGATTCGTTTGCTTTGTATGAAAATGGGCGCTACAAATAAAGATTATTGTTGCTTTGAATCGCCTTTTAAGGCAAACCCTTTTTCATTAGTTTTTTTGCCATTTTCCCATTTTTGTTTCTAAAATAAATTCTTCATGTTTTACATTTGATTTTTGGCCTTTTTTTATGGTTTCCGTCGCCTGTAAGGACGTCTATTTCAAGATATTTTTGAGCTGTTAATGCTATGACCCATTTTTGGGCCTGTATAGGCCTTGAAACCTGCCTGTTGAGTTTGGTGTCTGGATGCCTGGCTTGAAGCCTGTTTTTGGGTCCCAGATCAGGGTAGTACTGGACTGGCTAATAATATTTTGAAGCCTGCCTCGCTTTTTCCTACATTTTGTGGAAAATATCCTAACAACCCCACCCAAGGTGGACTCCTACTTTATACTTCCTGCTTCTATAATGGCCACCTGCTCCTTGTAAAAATAACGAGGAAAAAGTGTCCACTGGAAAACTGACGATTAGAGGAACAGAGTTAAATAAAAGAGGCATACAGTATAAGGCCTGCACAGGTTTTACTTCAGTTAGGTTTGCAATTGGAATCTTTCTCAGCATCTCGGCTCTTCCTTTTCATATTTTTTGGTTTGCTTTATTTAGAATACACAAAGTCTTATTTATCGCCTGCAGAAGGTCATTTAAGCTCATGTATGACTCTGCCATATTCTTAGAAGAGTTTGAAAAATGAATGTAGGTAAGAATACTGAATACTGCCCATCAATGAGGCGGTGCGACATTATGCTTTGTCGTTTATTTCATCTTATTTTCAGCCAAAGCAGTTGCAGTCCTACTTCTGCATTATTCCTATTTGCCTTCCATGTCAATATTCAGTTCACTGCTTTATTTAAAAAATACCTTAATGGTCTCCAACAGGCTTACTGAGGCTGCAGACAACCCCAAATAACACAATGCAAAATGAAAGAAAGAACCCTGCTTACCCGGACAACTCCAATTCTGAATGACCACTTAAGACCACCTGCACGTCTCTGGGGATGTGGGAGCCACAACAGTGTGTGCGATTACAACCCAGGGCAATGGGCCCAAGGGACACAAACACTAACCCGTTGGCTGCCCTGTTTCATTTAGAATATACTGTCTTTGTGGGCAAGCATTTTTAATAATGATTTTAAAAAAGGATAACATCCAAGGACTGTTCAAGATGAGACCCCCAAATAATGGGTGCTTCACAACAGACAAGATCCTGCCTCTCACATCATGCACTCTTCTGTAGGCAAGGACCTCAAATATTACTAAAGACGACGTTGTCTTGCTATACGAGACTTGCTTCTATTTTTAAACAAGCTAAACGATCTCAAAATCCGTGGAGGCTTTCTTTGGAATGACAGGATTTCACGGGAGCTTAGAGTTTGTTGCCAGTAAATGTTTCAGCGATTGCGGTGTCAGTCAAGTGGCGAGCGCGGCCCCCTCACCTGAGTCTCAATTGAAGGTGCAGTCTTTGGTCCAACAGGCTTGTTGATGCCAATGTTGTAAGAGATGACTCTGCTGGAGCTGCCACTGTTGTCCTGCTGCCACTCGTTGACTGCGAGCTCTGAAACAAATACGGCTCATTTAGTGCTGGAGAGACAAAGCATCTCAAAATAATGAAGCCAGGATGAGAAAAAAGAAGCAAAGACAGCCACGCGCCATGGAGGAGGCTCCTTACCGGTCATGTTGCGCTGCTTGAAGAGATCCTGCATGAAGTGAGGGTCAGTGAAAAGCAGCTCAAACAGCTTGTCCACACCGATATGGTAGACAACATTGATATGCAAACGTCCAGCAAGGTCTGTGCAGATGGCCTCCACTTCTACTGAAAGAACATCAAAGGAATGTCACAAGACTGCGGCCGCTCTTACCTCTGGGCTTGAAACGCAACATAAAACCCAATGAAGAGCCCAGGAAATGTCTTCCTGCTTTAGACACCCTGCTCCCAGGGGGCTGCGGTGACTTCAGATTTCGTTCCATTTGATGTCAATCCTTGAATAGGACCCTGCTAGGATTACCGTCTTGTAAAGGCCTAGCAGTAAATGAGCACACCATCTGTGTGATCCATCAAAGGGCCTCAGCACGTGGAAAAGAGCATTGAGTGTGTGCCAGGGAGAAAGGAGACAGACAAGTGCGGTTGAACTGTGGAGAATTTAATGTCTGCTGAGATCCTAACATTCTGTCATTAATTGTAGCAGGCAGCAACCTGCTCAGACTTAACACTACATGGCTCCCGAAGTAGAGCGCAACATCGTGGTGTGGGACAGAGAGTCAGGTCTGCCGCTCTTATGTCTAAGATGTGACCGTCACGGAGCACAAGCAGCAGCGTCTCCACGGCTGGATTAGACCTGAAGGCCCACTGTGGATCAAACCGTAGGAACTCACTTAATGGGAGTCAGCACAGCGATTAGTTCTGCTGCCTGATGGATTTAAATTCCAGGCCTCAAATACCTTTTAAAGATGCCACTGCTGTGGAGTGTGCGCATTCTCCTAGTGTCTGTGGTTTGATTTTTGGTGTATGTTAGGACGACCGACAAGTTCTAAACTGGCTTCTTGTGAGTGCATGCGTTGGTCCAGGATTGGCTCCTGTCCTGTGCTCAATGCCGCCAGCCCCACCATCTCCCTGAACGAAGTTAAGTTAGGTCTGGAAATGTCACATTAATGCAACCAAATAAACTGTACGTCAAACCCAGCCCTGTGACACGGCGGCTACAGCAGACACTTCGCTTCTCCATGCGCCTACATATAAGATTACTGTACTATAGTGTAAGTGGGCTTCACCAGTAATGTACTAAAACAAAAAAAAAAAAGGTGGCCGTGAGTGGACTGCTCTGTGGTCACTGTGGCATTCTAACATGACCGCCATACTCCAGTCACGTACAAGGACTACAAGACAGGCTGGCTATCAGTCTTCAAGACGTGAAACCAGAAGCGACTGGAAAACCTTCTAGTGAAGCAGAAAACAAATCCAGATACCTTCATCTTGTGTGTCAGAGGAATTGCTCATGTCTGTGGGAATGTCATCGTCATTGATTAGGTCCAAAGAGTACAAGATCCCCACAGCCTCTCTTTCGGAAGCAGGAGACAAAATTTGATTGGGTAAGCCATCCAACTGGCTCTCAGGTCTCGGCTCAGGATCATCCAAAAACTACAGCAAAAAAGAGAAAAATAAAAAAGTGTTCAGTGAGATGGCGTCAAAGACGACCAAAAACAAGCCTGAAACAGCACAGGACGTGCCAACTTTGACGGCGAGTGCTCTTCACAAACTCCGCACCCACAGTAAGAACCACTGGGGGATTCAAAGTGAAAGGAGCACACCCTGACTCGGGCACATTCACAGCGCTGCATGTCTGGTACTTTCACTTTCAGGGGAGTGCAAAGACTTTTTAAAAAGCTGCCAATCTGGAGTGAGCTAATGAAGGAGAAAATAACTCTCTGCAGAAAGAGCACCCATTAGCATCGGCAGCTGCGAGGACAACTGGCACAGAAAGAGAACTCGAGGCAGCAGGATGCAACCCCACACAATTCCTTCTGGCTGCATCAGGAATGGCACAGATGCCCTGGGGTCATATGTAGGGAGCCTTAAAAAACCAGAAACGTCAAAGCCCCTGCAGCTCCGCTGGGCCGAGACTGGAGGCCGAAGTACAAGCGGCTGTCAAACACGGACTGAAGGGCATATTAACGGCTGCTTCACATAACCTGTCCATTTAAATCCGCGCCATGTCTTTAGGTATTTCAGTTTTAGTGCATCTTTCTGGCATTACACTCATCCCACTTCCTCCAGTAATGTTCAGTGGGCAACTGAATCCAATGCCAGTACAAAGTTACACATACAAATCCTGGACTGGGCGTGAGCACAAAAGGCAGAGTGCGCGCTCGTGTCTTAGTTATTCCGTCTTTCAAAATCCCACATGGGCTTCGACAAACCTTTTTATTTTTTTTTAATAAAATGCACCACGGGCTGCAGGACATATCGACTCGTGGCTGTGAAGCACGTTTGGAGCCGCGGCTCTCCGGTGTGGTCCCAAGGTCCACAGTGGTTACGTTTCTTTTCATCCCAATCAGCTTCTGCTTTTTATCAGAATCCCACCTTCATTAAGTTATTTGCTCTTTTTCATGTTTTGGTGTCAATCCAAATACCGCAACACTGTAGAAAGTAAGCGTTTCTATTTATTAGATGGCGACAATGTCGTCTTTATGTCTTAGGATTTCAAAGGCCGTGACCGCCGCCGCACTGTCCTACACGTTCTGTTACTTAGTGATGAGCACGATGGCAGGTCTGACGCTGAAGAAGCTGCAGGCATTCAGGCTCGTTTGCCTTGGTGTCCATTGTGCTCATCACTATTTGGACGCACTTGAAACAACAAACTCCACAACTAATGTGGAGTCGGCAAGCCGGATCATTTTAAAAAGCCAACCAGGAGAACAAGGGATCAAAAACAGCAGACTGAGAAAAGCAAAGAATCAAAACCAAAGTGAGGAGCGAAGGGTCTTTGAGTGAAGCTAAAGTAAGAACCGCGGAGAACAAAAAACAAACATTCGTTATAAAAGCAAGAAGCAAGGGGAGAACATGGCGACCTTTGAACTCCATTGTTGTGATTATTTGCATGTCATGAGCCCCAGTGGACACTGGGATACAACATGGCACCCGGAAACCAAACAAAATCCAAAATATATAAAAAAAAAAAACGCTAAAAGATGAATGAATAGGAAAACTGGAAAAAACAGTTTGCACATAAAACTTTGACAAAAATACTCTAAGATCTGTTAGAAATGCAACTCTCATGCTAATGTGCTTTTCCAAATGCAGGAAAAAAAAGGAGAAACAAAGACCACCGAAATAAATAAGAAAAGCAGTTAAAGGAAGAATGACTCACTGATTGGGATATTGTGGCAACAACCCCTGGGGGCACCAGGACGGAGCTGGAGATGGGGGTCTCAGTTTTGCTTGGCTGCAGCAGTTGCAGGCTTTTTCTCTCTCCAGTTTCCCATTCAGAAATGCTGTTAAAGAAATGTCTTGGCCACGTTCCCACGCTCGTCTCGCCTTAACATCCTCCGATGCTGCACTTAAATAATGCTTTGCTTCCAAATGATATTCTGTATCAGTTACAAAGTTCCTGTTGAACGTGGACGCGATGGTCTCATGCTCTCATGGCACAAAGACCCATCGTGAATAGCAGCAAACAAGTCACAACGTCAAATAAGTCACACAATCCAAATGTCAGGCGTTCGTTCAGCTGTATGCTCATAACGGCCCAAACGTGTGTTGGCCAGAAAATGGACTCCTGCATCACTTTTAAGAGTTAAATAAGTAATGGAGAGTTATCAGTCGTAATCAGTGGACTAAAATTAAGCCCAATGCAGTTATGAATTAGCAGCAGTAATTTGCTTCTAAAGACGAAACTGACTGGAATGAAAACCAGAAGGCACTGTGGCCCTCGACGAACACGACCAAGGAGCCCCTCCTCAGAAGAGCAAAAGGCTCAACATCAGAAAACAATGACAAGGCAAGAGGAGATCAGCAACAAGGCACAGAACTCAGTAACTTTGTTTCATTAAGCGCGGGGACGCCCTGTGGCCCTCTAAGATGGAGTCTGACTGATATCTCCCAGGGACAGTCTGGTGATAACCACGAGTACTCCTCGGCGAATCAGGGGACTTTGTTCATTCATACAAGTGTTTGTGCTCTTTGCACAGAATACCCAGCTACCACTTGAGGGCCATAAATGGCCTGTTAGATCCTTCACAGATGCCAAGGCCTGTGAACCTGTCAAATGACTTTGTGAAGCACAACATGGCATCCTAGTGATTACCAATCTGTGGCGCTCACTTCCTTTGTGATTAAACATTTTCAGTGAGTGGAGCTGGAAACACACTAAACCCAGACAGCTAAACACAACCTCCAGTTTGTTTAACACCACAAAGGATGCCAAGTCCTTCATACTGCACACCATCCTGGCATACCTGGGTAATCTAAACTGCTATCATCAAAAAGGCTCACAAATGTCTTCAAATGCTTGAACGAAAGAGCAGGTCTTCAACTGTGGCACGGCAGAAGCTGATAAAGTCGTCTCGGAATATAACTGGCATCGGCTCCACCGTTTTCTGGGCATATATGAGACACAGTGCCTTAGAGGGGCAAACGGGTTTAGTAAAGACCTCAGCCATGTGATTCCAGGCCAGGTTTTATCCTCAGTCCATACACCTGCTCACCAACTAACGGTCCTAACTGACCTCATCTCTCGTCCTTGTATCTTTGTCACATCGTATGTGACATTTTATTCCAGTTACTAATCAATGGAAGACCTTCCTCTAAGAATCTCACTGCACTGCAGACACAACAATCAACTTAAACAGATTGCTCAGCAACTCACCGACGGTCCGCCATCACTGCTCTCCACTGAGGTCATGGAGCGGTTGTTGACACAGCAGTTGGCTAGTGGGCTTGCATCCAACTTGAGGTCCATACTGGGGCGAGATGAGTGTTCACTGCGCAGCTCCAAAAGTTCTGGCACAGCATCATCCACTGGTCTACAAACCCAAAAGAACATTTAAAAACAAATTGTTAAGTCTGGTGTGCTGAAGTGACACGTGGCCACCGCCCTCCCTTCAATCTTGGGATCCTACTGTAGAAGACTCCAGAGCTGACTGGAGATGCCCTTGATCAGCATAGGGGAAGCAAATGTGAGTAAATGGGCATCTGAGGCACTGAACTGTATTCAGTTAATAGAAGGGGCACAAGTGGAACAACGCACTCACAAAACACTAAAGCGTTAATCCCCAGTCCTGTCCATAAGTGTCAAAAACGTACAGCGTCCCCTTTAATCAAGTGCGAATGAAAGGAGCAAAAATTCAACGGCATGTGTGTCATCTCACTGGTGAGCGGCGCTTCAGTGAAGCAGAAAGGTGTGTGTTTATGTTCCTTTCTAAATCAATTTGTTCTTGAAGGTTGCATAGCTCAGCCATTCCGCCCTCTGAACCGTTAAATTCCTGGCTTCAGTTCTACAGGACGCAGAGAAGGTGCAATTTGCTCCAAGACTGGGCAATCCATACGTCAAAAAGAAAGCCAAGCACTAAATGTTACCACCTAGAAGAAAGTGCCGAGGCGCAGCGCTGAACTCCCGGGGTCTCGGTTTCTCCAGGTGCTCATTCTTTGCACATGTCAACATGGCACATCTAGACATGCCCTACGTGAGCGAACGGGGGGGCCGTATACTGTGGGAGGAACTAGCATCCCGTTCGCAGCTGATTTGTGACTCGGCCAAACACTGATGGGATATCCTGCAGCACCACATGACCATGAAATGTAAAAAGTGGATTAAAACTAGTAAACTTACATGATCTGATCAGTAGGTGAAACATAATCTTCATCCTCACTGGTAAGGCCCAGCTCCGTGCCGTAGCATTGGTGGACAATGTGCCATAGCTCTTTTGGGGACAGGGGCTGTAAAGGTAAAACACAGCAGCTTAAATCAGAAAGAAATGGATAGATGGTCGCAAATCAAAAGCAGAACTGCAAAAAAAACAGGTGAAGCACAGGCGTGTGGCTCACCAACGAGCCTCAGACAGGACTTCTGAGATTTTATATGTCAAGTCTGTGGAGAAGACCACTCGGCTCCTTTTCAGTACAATTTAGCTTAACTACAAGTCAACTGCTTTGAGCCCGCACAGCCTGTCCGAGAAGAGCTTGGTGGTATACGTGACTGAAATCACTGGGTTACAGTCGTATGCGATCTGCGAGATGTGGAAAGGTTTGTCAGTTAGTGATCTGCTAAACCCACCTGCGGCTTGCTTTCCCAGACACGTTGTTGTGTACATTCCATTGTATGTTCATCAGACTCGAGATCAACAACAGCTCACTTAATGGAAACTCTCTGGTCCTGAATGTGCCGATTTACTCAGGAGAAATAAACAAACATTTGGTGTAGGACGACTGCAGACTCAACTGGCACGTTTGTGGTCGTCTTAGCCATACTGCCTCTGATGTCACTGAACCAATAGCCAATTTGCTTTGTCCTACATACTCCGTAATAACCTGCTCCACCCTGGTCCTGCCACTCTAGCGATTATAAATCACCTCCTTCAGTAAGGTTCAACTTGTAGGTGTCACTTGTGTTCGCTGTGAAATAAGCCAACGACCAGTTACCAGTCTTGCTCCTTTGTCTTTATACGTTTGAAACTCCAAAACAGTCTCTTTTGGGGCCACGTCATTACTGCGGCCTTCTTCAGCCTACTCATTTACATTCATTTTCCAGCACCCTGTGCCAGGTGTTACGGACATGGCTCGTCATGAATGACAAGTCTTGGCAAAGAAGACTCCATTGTGCAAATTTAAAGTACAAAAGCCTCACCTTTTCCAAGAGCGCATTCTGCCATAGTCTGAAGATCAGCAGGTAACTGCGGTCTCTGGCTCCGAATGAGGTGAAGAAATGCTGCAACAATCAGATCAGAAATGTCACTACATGGTCACCGACTGCTACTCCGAATGATCACCAGGATGCATCTTAAAATCACACCTTCTGAAAATTGCAATGTTATGTCATAAAGTTTACAAAAATTTCAGCCACATGGAAATGACTGACAGATTTTACAAGCCTGGCCGACATACAAGTAGACTCGTGCAGGGGGTGTACATGAGTAACTATGAGTAACTACTTACTGCACATCCACGGACTGCAAGTCTGCTTTTCAAGGAGATTTTATCATTTAACCTGCTCGAATATTCAGTACAGCTCACAGACAGTCAAGTGGGTAACAAGGAAAAGATACCAAAGAATTTAAAACATCAATGAAAATAAACTAAGTAAAGTGGGATTGCTGGAGCTCAAAACTCATCAAAAATGCCTTCATTAATGTGTCGCAGACTCGGCCTTCACTTTAACTTTGAGAATTCAGTAGTCAGCCTGGTCTGCCACGGAGGTGCTGTAAGCTGCTTTGGCAGAGGCCGACTGCTTCCTCAGTGCACTAGGTGGCAGTGTTCCTCTGGTACGGCTCTAGTTTGGACACCCACAAGTTCTGGGGTAGCCTTGTTGGGGTTCTTTAGTTCCACCAGAGGGCGCTGTAGGGAAAGGACTCTCGCTTTCGGAAGATTTGGCCTGAAGTGCTTATTGGGTGCAACGTTGCTGCACTGGAAGTTGTCCTACATCCAGCATAAAAGACGACCTCAGTCTCACCCAGACGCGTTGGAGAAGAGGAGGACAATAAATGGTGTACTGTGTGCAGGAAGAAATCCTTTTAACCTGGAAGAGTATTGTCTCAAATAAAAGAGCTATTGAACCCAGAACTGGTGTCTGTACAGTTGTGTCTGGGGTTTTGGGGATCTGAGAGAGATGCCCCCTACAGGTCACAATATGTGCACAAATGATCTTGATAAGCATACAAACGACAAGTTTAAATATGACACCATATCTACAGATGAATAATTACAGGAGGACCTGGGCAGATGTTGTGGCAGACCAAATTTAATGTAAGTATAACATCTAGGAAGTAAAAAGTTAGATTTGCATACACAATGTGGGGTCTGAAACTTGAAAGTACCCCTTATGAGAAGGACCTGGGCTTCCAATCACTGTCCACATCCAAGGCTGCGTTATATGTCTGCAGCACACATCATGGGAGGTCATACTCAAGCTACACAATTCAGTAGTGACACTCAACAATGCCACGAAAAGTCCAAGAAAGTTCAGCTAGGCTGAATCCACGACTGGAAATTATGAGTTACAAAGACAGACAGAAGAGGGCCCAATCCTAGCGGTTACTTTAAAACAAATGCAAAAAGAAAATGCGGGCACAGATGGAAACTGGTTAACAGTAAATTCTGTACAAGCATTAGAAAGTCCTTCTTTACACAGACAATCTAAGACACGTGACATGAGCGACCATGTAGTGAGGGACAGAGCAGGACTTTGGGCCTTCAAAATGCGAATGTAGGACCGAATGGCCTGTTGCAGTCTGTAAATGCTCTTGTCCCAGGGACAGACATCTAGAAGGTCCCGTAAGCTGAGGGATCAGATTAATAAAAGGTTTTAGATTTTTCACAGGAAGTTTCAATGTTGGAAAGTCCTGCTGTCCCCAGGGCAGATGTTCCAACTTCTTACCTCAGAGTTTCCATAACGGGAGCAAACAGAAATAATGGCAGGTATTCAGACATGTCAATAACTTAGGAGCCTCGCATCACACTCAGAAGTGGTGAGACGTCAGAAATGCACAAGTTACTCTCACATACTGTATAATAACAGTAATTAAAGCTAAGGCATGGAGTAAAGAGGCACACAATTGTTTTACGCATTTAACATCACTCTGGCTGGCTGGCCTGCCTAACAGAGTATATACAATAATAGATCGTCACTAGACGAGTAATTAACAAAGCCAGAGAGCTTTTGTATTGGTAAAAGACTTTTAATTTGTCTACACCACAAAACCAATTTAACTGCTTACATATGTTAGATCAAATCAGAGACATCTGTTTATTGCGGCTTATTAGCAGTGGCTTCAAGATTCAGTCTGTGGAGTGCGCAGTTATATGCTAAACCATTAGCCACCTAAATGGCCCGTGGAGAAGAAGCTGAAGCTCCAACTGAAGGAGAGATGGTCAGAAAGCAAGGAGCTGACCGTGGACTTCAAAAGCTCGGAAGGGGTCAGGTGTCAAATGACACCGACGGGGTGAACAGCTTTAACTTGGGAGAGCTGCTGATGGTCTTTAAAGCTCCTTCATCATCACCTGGGCTGTTAGAATAATCAACATCAACCTCACTTTTGAGAAGGTCAAAGTCAGTCAGTCTGCCTTCCTGGATCAACATTAACTTCTAGAGATGAACAGTGGAGGACCGCATTAAAGTCTGCCATGACAACTGAGCACATGGCGCTGACATGAGTGGTTACAGCATCTCAGGTCACTGGAGCACCCAGAGCGGACATTTCTGAATGGCCCATCTGATGACAGATCATTCCATTGTCTGTGACAGCTGCCATCGAGCAGGTGACACCGTAGCAGTCACTCACACACACACACACACACACACACACACACACACACACAGTACACCAGCAGACTGTCACGAAGGCCTCAAAGTTGTCCATTTCCCAGGACTGCTGCACGACTAATTCAGCTTTACCGTGTAATTCCAGTTCAGTCCTGGGACACCCTGTGACTGCAGCATTTCACTCCAGCCACTTGCACAATTGGTGTGTCATTCTTCCTTTGTTTAGTTATCTAGCATACACGCGTTTCACAATTCATAAATATCTGTATTCTGATATTTTCTCTTTAATTTTCCCTTTGCTGTGAAGTTTTCTCCCTGAATTTTATCCAAGTGCTGATGATTGGGAATTAGCAGTGCAGACACGCATCCAGAAAGCTTTGGATACAAAAGGGGAGCAGTAAGTGTGAGGCATCCTGGCAAGCAATTTAACGGAATGTAAATGAAGTGTTTTTTTTAAATTTTATAAAACGTTTAGACTTTCTAATGTCTGAGAAAACCCCATAACCGTTATATTTTGTAAGCCAGTCTCTGGGTTTCCTTTCTTCCATTTTCGACTTTCAGCTGACTTTTGTTGTACCCCCTCACTATGACCTATTTTCTCAAATCTTTCAGTGTATTTCAGTTTGTTTTTCAAGCACAGCATTACTGCCCGTTCACCTTGTCCTGATCTGTACAAATCTGGATGGCATTGGGAATGAGCTTGGCAGTCTTCTCCTTGGTAAGGGACGTCACATCCTTCAGCTGGATGGTAATCTGGAATTGGCAAAGAAACGCATTACAGGAAATTACAATTAAACAGAGAATGCATGAAAAGACACACGAGCCGCACAGAACCTCAAAAGCAACAGCAAACCTCACAGTTAGGCCATCCATCCATTTTCTAGCCTCCTTAAACTGGAATAGGATAACAAAGCCAAAGGCAGTTACAGTACGCTGAATACAAAGCAGCACTGAAAATAATTGTGTGTAGCGAAGACACACACACACACGCACAATAAAAATTGCAATGACTGCCGCCGCCCCCGCCCCCCCCCCCCCCAACCAACCCTTGCACTCACAGTGGTTTCCCAGCGGAAGATGTTGCTGTAGAAACAGATCCAGTTTTCCGAAAGATAAAGGCGGCCCTGCAGGAGAATGTCTTTCTGAAGTGCGCAGGAGTAATCTTTGAAGAGAAGAACAAAGATGTCAGGCCTCATTAAAAACAGAAAACAAACTCTGCTTTCTGTCGAGTCCATTCTGTGAATGTTTCAATATCTTATTAATACCTAACTTTGACATTACCTTATAGCACTAACTGGCACTCCAGCCACTGCAAAAAACCTCCCACTGGTTCCACTCCATCTGAACTTGTGTGGTGCTGAGGTGTCACATGGCTGCTGCATGGCTACACTCGCGTCCCAATCTGGGACCCTGAGCTGGTTTGTCATGTGGTGGGTGCGGCAATGCGCTGTATCAGCGTGGGCTCCCAGCCATGGACTAGGGTGTTGTACTGTGTTAGCCATTATGGATGCAATGAGAAGTCAAGCAAAATGACCCTTTAATTGGCTCACGACAAAGATTACAATACGCCAGCGTCCGAGGCACCTCAGGCCCCTTCTGCATATTGTAATCTTTTCAGTTAGCTAATAAAAGATGACATTTTGCTTGACTTCTCGCTACATTACCTTACAGAAAGTTTAGGGTGACTTCTAATGACAGCATGTCACAGTAGGCTATCAAAGTGACGCCATGTAACACTTCAGAGCGGACAACAGACTCCAAAGAAATGGCGGTAGCTGTAACTAAAGATTCACACGGATTATCAGCTCTGTGGCAACAGCAGGTCACCCTAAGTAGCACATCAGCAGACCAAGAATGAGGGTCAGCCGTGGCTCACTAGAAGGAGCAGAGCAGGCATGTCACCTGGCACTTGGGTGATGTGGCTCTATAAAATCCTTTGCTGTCCATCAGTCTAGAAGCTGTCATTTTTAACAGGGTGGGTTTGATAAGAGCTGTGCTTTCACAAAACACACAAACTGGCGCCTTGCTGACTTCAATGGTGTGAACAGGGGCGGTCATAGCCGGTTTGGTGCCCTGAGCAAACACCCCCTCTGGTGCCCCCCAGCACTCTAATAAACACTGAACAAAATCAGTGCAATAAAACAAACTATTGGAAACGTAATAGAGACAAAATCAAGTTTTACATTTATACAGCACCAAGATATTTCGTTATAGTGTAAAGAATTTTCACTTTAGTACCATCTCCAGTCATCAGTTCACCAGGTCACTAACAACTACATAAACCAGGGGTGCCCAATGCGTCGATCGCGATCAACCGGTAGATCGCATTGCATTCAAAAAAAACATTTTATTAAACATTAGTCTATCATGTATGGCATTTGCCCCTTGATTGACATACAGGGCGGCCAGTCTGAGATCTCTTTTCTTCTAACATGCTGATCATCCTGCACGCACGATCAAACACGCGAGCTACTGCAAAACTCCGGCTCTGATCTAGTCAGCTTTCCAATTTATATCGACTAAAGAAGGGATTTAAAAAAAATAATAATTGTTTTTGGGGGGTATGGGCTGGATGTGGAATTGGAAGAGGATTTAGTTTTTCTCACAACGTCACAATCGAAGTGCGTTTGTCTGATGTGTCAATCTATCATTGCTATTCCAAAGAAGGAAAATGTGGAAAAGCACTTTCGAACTGTTCAGAAAAAACTACAAAACTGACTTCCTTCCGAAAAGCGATCTGAGAAAGAGAAAGGAGAGGGAATTAAAATCGCAGTTAATCGGACAGCCGTCATTTTTCACTCAGCTGAATTCAAAAGCTCCTTGACTGCGTTATTCGGCTCTACTTATTTATGCGAGTCAGCCTTTTCCAACATGAAGATTATTAAATCCAAATACTGTAGTGACCATAAATGTATTGAATTGTTATTGTGCCATAAAGGTTATTCAGTTATGCAAGGTACAACAACATATATTTTATGTATAAAGTATACTCAGTGTGTATGTATATATGCAATCCCAAAAATGCGCTGGCATGATGTCGGGGCAGCAAGGGCGCGCGCAAAAAAAAAAAAAAAAAAGTTTTTTTGCCGATGCCCAAGATGCCGCCCATATCAAAAAACGCCACTGGGTGTGAAACCCACAATGACTGCCACGACTGTAAAGCACTTCCAGGTAAGACATACGATGTGAACCTAAAATCATGACAATACAAGACTCCTTAAAAGGAAAGAAAAAGCAGAAAAGTCTCAGAGAGGCAGGACTCACCGACTATAAGGCGCTCGGTGTCCGGTAACTTCTTAAACAACTTCCTGAAGTCCTCATTGCGCTGTTTGTAGGTGGGGCTGAGCACCTGCTATAGAAAAGGAAGATGAGAGATGAGCCACGCATGTCACCAAGCGGAGAGCCCACCCAGGGCACTTGCACTAGACACCCTTCAGCCCCCAGACCCCAACGGAAAGCTCACTCATGAGCAGCTAATCTCCAGCACTGCACGGTCAGACATGTCAGATTTAGCCGTGAATTGCTGGATGTACGTTAGAAATTGTGAATTTCCCTTTGGGATTAATAAAGTATCTATCTGTCTATCTATCGAAATATCCATCATTTGCTCTTTTAGGGTCAATACTCTGATCCTGATTTGTTTTACGTTTTGCTTTATTTCTCCTCCTGTGTCCCTTGTTTGTGAACATTTATAATAAACGTATCCAGAAAGCAAATCTTTCTTTGCAAGGGTATGAATACAATAAATAGTCAAATGTTTAACAGTACTATTACCCATCATGCACAGTCTGCACTGAAGGGCATCGAGAGGTAACACAGCTTCGTCTCCATCACGTCTGCACTAACTCCATCAGTCAATAGTAGGATATGATCATTCTGGGTGCAGACCAGCTCAGCGACCCAATCAGATGCCATTTGTGCCCGAAGGCCGAGCTCATTGCATGTTTTTGGCTATCAGGATGTCCCAAGGTATTCACCAGTTGGTTTACTTCCTTCCCACCGACCTCAAACACAGTCAACATGAAGAGTCAGATTTCAACAAGTACAATCTATCCGCAATAACGTGACCTAACTGGATTAGCCAAGTTGTTGATGTGGGCACAATCAGACAAGGCAGACACTCTCCTCTTACTCAAAGACACCTGATTACCTTAAGATGGTAAAGATGACAGAAAAACAAACTCCTGAAAGGAAGGCCCTCCAGCTGCTAACATTTTCTGCCCTTCAAAAGGCAAACTGGGATTATACTCAGGGATGAGTGAACGAGGTCTACTTCAGTCGCCATGCAGGGAGCAGACAGTGAGCTGGTTTGGGGTGCACCAGGTGAGCACATCCAGTAAGCCACACTTTTCAGTGGATACCGATGTGATCTTTTACAGGGCGCCATGCCAGGGCAGCAGCATTAGAGCTGGGGAGGACAGCCTGCTTCTTAACTTATCCTGATTTTCATGGCTGCATATCTCTGAGTGGGCATTCAGGGTCACTCCCTGCCAGTTTAGGCTCTGCTAGCAGGCAATGCTGTGCTGTAAAAAAGCAACTGTAGAAAATGAGTGAATGGCAGAAGGAGCCAACGTGGGGCGCCTCTCTGGTCACGTTCGTGTGAGTACACACCGGTTAACTTATAGAGCCATGGCTGGCAAAAAGCGTGGCAAGCAGGGGTCTGAGGGTGTCTCCCTTTTTTACAGTAAACCCTGGTGTTGTACTCCATGCTCTAAGTCACAGTCACTCCAAGGCAGGCATGACAGGGTGACATCATGAGGACGCATGTCCATATAAACGGACAGCTGCACTTCAATATCATTCAAGCACATAAAAAAAATAAACAAATAAATAAATACGTACAGCAGATCTCTGCTTTTGGAGAAAGGCAAAGCTGCTTCTGCTTACCATTACTTTTGTCAACAGGGGGCAGGAGTGCCTTAGTCATTTGGTTAAAGTGGCTCAGCCAGGGCGATTCTCAGGATTCACACCTCAGGCCTCACCATCTTTACAGGAGTCAACAGAACAATCTGATAAAAAGCAAAAAGCGAAGAATGCACTTTGGGGAAGCTACTTGTGGCAATTTGACCACATCTGAGATTTCAAAAGTAGAGACGAACAATAAGTGGAAACCATTCTGCTGGACTGAAACCAAACTACTGATATGTCTCTCTGATTCTAAAACATTTGACATCATCCCATCCTGTTTGTTTGCTTGATACACTAAAGTGATTCTTAGGAGTTTATTTAGCTTCTGTAACTGACAGACAAAGTGACAGCCATCGAGCTTTCTAAAAGGCAACTGATGATCAAAATTCAAACAGGCCCAGCACGATGGTGGAGCGAGTGGAAGGAAGTGTGCAGGCTGCTGCTTCTGTGATTAGACTCTGTTCTTGTTCTTGTCACTCCGTCTAGATGGACATACGTTTTGTCTCCATGACATTTATCTGTGTGTGTTCACAATTCTATGTGCTGTCACAGTTGGAAATTCTCACTTCACTGACTTCTAACCACTGTGGCATCATAGCAACACCTTTGGAAAAAAGGGGGATTTTACATTGCTAGACAAACATACCATCGTATAATATTTGAAAATATTTCCACCAAACAATTCTGCAGTACAACAACTCCCCCTCATTTCTGCACACTCATAGGCAACCTACAGGTAGGCTACAATGTCTTGACTTGACTGCCTCGTGCCAAACTACATCAGTGACCCTCTCCATCACTATGTGCCTGCCCGCTGATCCACTAAGGTCCTCGGATTCTGGCCATCTTGTTGTGCCCACACTAATCTACACTCCATGGGTGACAGCAGGGCCTTCAGCTGTATAGCGAGTGCCCAGACTCTGGAATGACCTGCCGAAATGAATCAGGTCAGCGGGCTCCATGAATTCTTTTAAAACTCATCTGTTCGGGACGGCCTGTAGCTCTGCCTGTCTTTATTACCCTTCTCTCCCTGTGCGTCTCTGCTGTGTCATCAATTATGTTGTCTGTTAGCCTTTTTTTCTCTGAATTTACTATCTTCTTTATTTGGTTTGTACAATGCTATATACTGGACACCCTGCCATTCTTTCTTAGACTCTGTCAAGTGTCTTGAGCCTGGGAAAGACGCTATATAAATAAAATGCACTGAAACTATTATGGCCATGGGGCAATGAGGCCAGCATTTGGACTCCATACAGAAAGAGCTATGACAGCGGAGCGTCACCCTCTTTCAGCAGGATGGCCACAGGCCTGAATGCCCCGTAGTCAGCGTTAAATGGAGGCCATAAAGACGTCAAACCTCACCTCACCTCAGAATGCTCTTCAAACGAATAATTAAACGTCATTGTGGAAGAATGACTGACTTAGTATTACAGCTGCAGGCATAACAGAAGAGCGAACAAGGAGTATATGCGTCACACCCTACAAGGTATGTTGGCACCAACAGCCACGGAAGTATGCCCAGCAAACAGTAGCAAGAGTACAAAAAGCAAACTGAAGATCCAGCTTGTCATGCCACAGGAAAACAAAGATCTGGGCTTTCTAACCTCCGAGGTAATCCGTTTGGAGACAGGATGGCCCAGAAGTGCTTACAGAAAGTTTTCAGGCACTGCACATTAGCAGACAACTCACCAATGATGAGAATTCAGAGCTGACAGAGCAGGTTAAGAAAAAGAAACAAATGCTGTGCCATGAAAGGCGTGGACCTTAGTTAGGCAGTGAAAGACAAGACACGACATCAAAGGCAGCCAAACGGGTACTTACATTGTACCAGCTCTGCATCTTCTGGAAAAGACAAAACAAGCAGGTGGGTTACTTATCAGGGGGTGGAAGGGTCTCCGTACAGAGCGACTTCACACCCGTGCCGTGCCCTACCTTGGCATTGCGTGCAAAGTTGCGAGCAGACAGCGGGTAGCTGGACGGAGTGCTGTTGGAAGAGCCAGGAGGCTGAACCGGCGGCGTTGCAGACCCCTTTTCTGATGAGCTGTCCGAACCCTTCTCCACCATGGTGATGCTGCTGCTCTCCCCGTCACAGGAGCGGGATGAAGACCCCGATGGGAGCAGGCGTTTACGCACAGCTGGGGAGCTGCTAGGAGTGCTGCGCGGAGAGTTACTGGCCGTACTGCAAAACGAGAAAGAAAAGAAGAAGTCAGCCAATCAGTTGACGGGGACGTATCAGAGCAGGACATACAATGAGGCCTGCCGAGGAGAACGTCACGATGACGAGTGTCACATCAATCCTGGCCAATAAGACGTCATTAGTAAGACCGGCCATCCTTTTTCCTGTACCAAATAAACCTCCTCACAAAATGCTTGGCCTTGTCTGGACCCTCTGAGCTTCTCCTGGTGTTTATTTGGGAAGCTCCGCTCAACTTCAGATGGCTGGAACTCCTCCTCTCAGATTTTTACATTTCTAATTTTTGCAGACCTGATCTGGGACTAAAGATGAAATCTTCAGACTGTCCAGAAAGCAAACAAAAGGTGGAAATAAAACAGAGTGGCAAAACTCCAAACCGTACCAGGCAATGCCAGGATCTGATCTGGACCCCCGCATTGGGCCAAAAAAAAACAACAAAAAAAAAACCAAACCAAACTCCTTCGGTATGCGCGGCTTTCAGACGTGCAGGTTTGAAAATGGCCGACCTGTAAGTGAAGAGGACTTCCTAGTTGTGTCTCACCACCAGCCTGTAATATAGAACAAATCTAAAAGACCAGTTTAAACAACAGCACGTATGCTTCTGAGGGGGGCACAGGGGTTAGCGCTGCGGTCGCACGCCTCCAATGTCTTTGGTCAAAGCCCCACATCTGGGTGTTGCCTTCTGTATGAAGGTCCATCCTGACCTACAAGACCCCAACTCTGGGTGTTTTGGCTTTCATCCCAGTGATTGGCACACGTCCAGTGTCTGACTGGTGCCCAATCCAGAGTCACTTCCTGCCTTTCACTGGATACTCCCAGGATTAGGCTGCGCCCCCTGACCCCATGAACCGGATCGAGCAGGTTTCAGATTGTTAGTACGTGTACAGTAACCCCATGACCTGCAGTTTAATAACATTTCTGGCCTATTTAAAGAGGCTGGCATCAGGAAGGGCACTCGACTGTGCTCTAGTATCCTCAGTGGGGCAGGGAGCAGCTGGCCATCCAAGGTGAACCCAGGAAATGTCTTTCAGCCTGGCATTTACAAATAATTATACACCTGTGTCCAAACACGCCTGGGCAGACGCACAAGCAGCCAGTGGCATGACCAACGCTCAAAGCAGTGCCTCGCCAGCCCCAAGCGATGAGAAGCCCACAGTGCTAACTTTATTCAGAAGAGACGTTCAGGAGAGTGCGATCATGTGACGTGTGTGTGTGTGAGCGACGCTTTTTAAAGGTCCTCTAAGCTGCAGTGTTCCTTCAGAGCGCGGCAGCTTTCGGATTATTGTTCTTTTTGCTCTTTTTAACAAACTATTTTGATGCATCAGAATGAACATTCAGACACTGATCGCCACCTACATTTTCAGGATTTGTTTCTCCACATTTACTTATTTTGTGTCCTTGCATTAAGGCCTAACTGAAATCAGTTTCACTTCTGGTTGAGCTTTCACTTGAAATCAAATTATGTGATATCAGCGGTTCGGTTTTTATAACCCATGAATTGTCACTCGCTTGTATTTTGTTCTGAGCTCTGCACTTGTGGTGATCAATTCTGTCCCCTTGTCCCGTCACTCTTGTTCCCCCCAGCTGATGTTTATTTGATGATGTCAAAGTGCTTCGGATTGGCTGCAGACGCTCCCCGTGCACAAGTGGCACGTCTGTGGTCACAGTCCTTGATTGGTCAGTTTCTCTGGCCGCACTGCGCACTAAAGGAACTGGCCGAGCAGAGATCTGCTCTTTATGGGATGAAGGTGTGCCAGACACCAGTACCAACATGGAGATGGCATCTCACCACAGCAGAGGGTTTACAAATGGACTGAGAAGTTCAAAAATGTTGGACAAGTGCCCGTCCACGTCCAATACCGACCACAAATCAAGCAAGCCCACTCTACGATTCTGACAAACTGCAAGAAGATTGTGAGCCCCGGTACACCTTTGGCTCTTAAAAAGTGGACCACTGCACCAGAGAAGAGCCGCAGGCAAACGAGAGCGCAGTGCCCAGCAGAGAAACTGGCTGATCAAAGTCGAAACTTAGCACTGCGGCCACAGACAGACCACGGGGAAAAGCTGGAGAGCCAAGGCGTGCGGACTCCGCTTCACACACACGGCACGTCAGTCCCAGCAGCGACTGTATACACGGTGTGTGCGCTCGCTGTGTTTTCGTCTGTACTCGGTTGGTCCTCTGGCCTGCTGGGTATTTAACGCCTGCCTAAGACCTCGTTTACTGCTCACCAGCCACAGTTCCTGTCAAAGCAGGTATCAGAATAATGAACGTCCCTTCACGGGCACCACGTGTCTGTCACTGTCTGAGGTGCCCCTCTCGCCCCCCGTCACCTTTACTCCTCCTCGAGCGTCACACACACACACACACACCCCCAAACTGGGCCTGGACACACATTATACTTGACAGATGGATTCAGAGTTTAACGTCCTGCAGATGCTCCACTTTGGCCTTCCGTCTCTGTGGATGTACGTGGGTGACGTTTCCGGTTTGTTTCTCTTTTTTACGTATTCACTTGTGCTGTAGTGTTTGTTATCCGATTATTAAATCCCTGCCAGTTCCATTTTCTTTTTGCCGCTGTTGTATTTCAGTTCCCTTTCTTTCCTTTTAATTTCTATAAATCGCTTTACCTGTGCACTTCTTCTTTTTGAGTTTGATCAACTGGGGGGAGCACCTTCAAGTTAAACGATTCTGTTGACCCCTTCTTCCATTTTCACCCACCCAGGAGTATTCCTCTCTGTCACTAACCCTGTTGCTGTTTGTAGTGATGTGTGAGAACTCAAGAGGGGCCTTTGGGAGAAACGCAGCGCCGAACAACAGCAAACAACATTAAAACATCAATGGAAAAACAAATTGTACATTACTTGTGTTGCATAATCCACGGCAGGCCAGGTATCCTGTCACGTGTGCCCAACATGGAGGAGGCTGGGAGCGTGTGCTGATCTCTCTCACTCACACACACACACACACACACACACACACACACACACAAACACCCGGATTGAGACCCGAGTGCAGCACACTTTATGCTGGCTGGAGTGCCAATCCCTGAGCGCAGATTAACGTCACACTCGGGACAGAACAATGGCAGGTTAAGGGTCTTACTCGGGGGGGCCCGACGGAGTGGAGTCACGTCTTTTGCAGTCAATAGCAGGCTAGCAGCAATTGGCTAATTTGAAACACACTTCCATTTTAGTCCCGTTAGTTTGAGTGTGCGGCCTTCCCGAGTTTCTGAAGGGTGCTGCTCAGGCCTCCTACCTTTCTGCTGCCATCCATTTTCTTTAACAGCGAGTGGTCATCAAGCCTTAGGCCGACCTTTAGTACAACTCTTCTGTTGCTTATTACCCATCCATCCATCTTCTTAAGCCGCTTACTCAGGGCAGGGTGGCATGGGAGCTGGAGCATGCCCAGCAATCACTAGGCACAAGGCAGGAATGATAGCTGGGCAGGGGGGCCGGGTATGTGCTGTGTAAATTGCTATGGATAAAGGGGTCTCATATATGAATTGTCTTTTGCCCTTTTCTTAATTCATTTTTTCTTTTGTTTTATGAGAGTACGTGGGGAGATTAAGAACCAGTGCAGAGTGAAGGAATTCAGAAGATTATTAAAGACAAGTGCTAGAATTTTAAAATAAGGTGACATTAGAGGCCTGAAGTTGACTTTGCTTATTCACGTAAAGGACACACCTCAAGACAAACTCCTGCGGGTGGCACCTGAAGGCATTCGACATTCGGCCCGGCTGTGAACTGCGACGCCGTGGCATACCGCGCAGACACCTTGAATCGCTTAGCTGGCCTGCATTTAGAAGCCCCTTCCACCATCCAAAACTAAACACAAGAAACTGGGAAACAGGAAAGCTCTCCGGCGGGTGCCTGGTGCTCTGAAGCAGGGGGCTCTCAACCCGGCAGCCCCCGCCAAGCTCCTGGATGTCAGCGACATGCAATCACAAGTCAGTTCCTCTGTATGTTTGTACGTAACGACTCCCAGTCCTCGATCAGCTCGGCCTATCAGAGCACTTCAGGAGGCCCGACGCCCGTTTACTTCTTGAGGGGTGGAGCATGCAAATGAGGAGGGGCTACGGCGCATTGCGAATGTGAGAGGCAGAAAATGAAGAGATGATGGTGGGATGAAGACAGCAGTCTAGTTGGCGCCTGCTTCTCGTATTTATTGGGACCCTCGTCACATGTGAGGGGCACACTTGCTTTACAATGTGCCCAATTAAGTCTCATTTTCGAGCAGGTCTCTCCATCGGTGACCCACAACCAGAACAATGTTGTGCCATCACTTGTGCCTTTAGACACCATCAAAACGCTCACTTTCTAAGTATTTACCAGAGGCCATTTGCCACGTGGCACTGCTAGTGTGCCCACTTGATACACAACCGTACTGTTGCTGTGCTCCAGTGATGTCATCGTCTTCACCGTCTACAGGCCACTTTTTGATTCCCTAAATGGCCAACTGTATCTCTGTCATGATTCACTTTCAGAAGCAGAACTTGGAACCTTTCATAAATTTCTCAGCTATTGTGTGTAGAGACGTGTTTGTTTAAATAAAATGCACACACTGACACACACACACACACACACACACACACACACACACACTCACCTGTTTTAAATACAAAAAACGCATCTCATAAACCCGCATAGTCTGCATGCAGTGACGCACTCCTTAAATAAAAGCCTCACTTTTCAAACTGGAGGCGACGTGTTCCACGTTGGTTAGCCGATCACAGAACTACAAGGACCCCCGTCTACGTGTCTGCCGACCGTATAGGGCCTTGCAAATCTACTCCACCACCAGTAGACCAGGACCTGCAGATTATGGAGAAGGCCCACCCACTTCTTTCAGATCCCAACACCTCCAAGGTCCACCAAGCTTAACCATTGCCTGTTCCTCTCTCCATCTTCCTCCATGCCTCCTCTTTTGAGGACCCTGGCTCCTTCCTTTTTCTGCCATTTGTCCTCTTGGCCCCCTCAGCTTCTTGCCGCCCTAGTTTCTCGTCTACTCAAACATGCAGTGCTTTCAGACGTCCGTCTAAGATGATGTGGCCGTTATGTGTGAAGGCCTCCTCTCCTAGTCACATATTAATAGGACCCTTAAAATAAAGCACGAGCTGAAGTTCAGCCAAGAGGGGATGCGATGTGAAGAAATCAGAAAGAAAGCAAACACATGCAAGGTGGCCACGTGGCGTCAGTTCAGACCTCTCAGCAGACCTTCAAGACCACCAGACGGTGGAGCCCCACTCCAGTACAGTCCTTTGATTTGTAAAAATCAGGTTCTTTCCCTTAAAGATAGGGTGAGGAGCTCAGAGTAGAGCTGAGAGGAGTCACATGGGGTGGCTCGGGTATCTGATCAGGATGCCTCCCTGTGAGGTGTTCCCGGGGAAGACCCAGGACACGCTGGAGGGACTATGTCTCCCGGCCGGCCAGGGAACGCCTCGAGATTCCACCGGGAGAGCTGGAAGAAGTGGCCGGGGAGAGAGAAGTCGGGGCATCTCTGCTCAAGCTGCTGCCCCCACGACCCGACCTCGGATAAGCAGAAGAGGATGGATGGATGAAGTTCTTGGTGCTCTCCTTTGCTGTGCCATCACTGATGGAGGTCACGAAGCATTTTAGTCGCATTTACAGCACATGCCCAGTATTGCTGAACTGCCACTCACATTAAAGTGCACTTGGCCAAAAGTCACTCTGACAGGAAGCCATAGCCAGGAAGGACTCATGAGCTCATGCCATTCGGAGCAGGAGCTTTGTCACACACGGTGCCCAGGGGCTCAGCTCTCTCAAGGTGTAAATGGGTGACAGGAGGACCTTGAGGTGACACTGACGGTACTTCATATCTGGTGAATGGCCGTGAGGTGAATTAAACTGGCCACAAACTCTAAGTCAAGAGCCACACAACCAGTCCCCTGTCCCCTCACTGGAGCGATGACAGCTCTGTTGAGTGACGATGCAACACAATTAAGAAATCAATAAGACATTTGTAAGCTGAAGGGGGTGCTCTCACGCCAGCAGTGTAGCCACATGAACACCGAGAAGGACAATGACAGCCTTACACACGTGTGCGGTCACCGAGTTACCAAGCACAGGTAATCTGAAACACACACCTCCGGTGACGAGGGCCTGACCGACACAAACACAGACTCACGCTGGCAGGAGCCGCCCCAACATCGCTCTTCCCACCTTCTCTCCATGTCTGCCTGCCTGCCTTCTTCCCATCAGTCAAAGCTCCACAATCTTACATCCTGCGGACGTCAAGCTCACTACTAGACTGTGCCACACGTAAGGGGCTTTCAGGCCGGGCGCGAGTCAGCAGTCTCAGTATAACTGGAGAAAGCGTTTAACTCAGCAAATGGAGGAAAATCGACAAAGGAGAAGCGAAGTGGGGCGCTTCAAACCCACCAATTGTTAATGTTAATTCTTAAACTGGTTAACGACGGCGCTAGAGAATGGCAGTGTGCAGCAGGAGGGGCATCGGCCAGGCGAGTCAGAGTTTCACTGGACTGCGCACAGCAACAGTCAGCAGCTGCTCTCCAGGTCAACAGACCCGACCACCGGACCAGACCCTCATCCCAGAATATGGAGGAAGCCCATTTCTTTAATTCTGCTGTCAAGTTTCCAGTCTCCATAAATGAGTTCCTCCTTTACGTAACACCCGACCACGAGCTAATTTTCAACAACTCTGAGACCACCAAGCTTCCCATCTTCTGCCAATCTCTTTCCTCCCATCAGTCAAGGTCGCGCCATCTTCAAGGGGCTTTTCAGCCACAAACGGGCACTACTCCTGATCCCACTCTAAGGGTTAGACAAAGCCCACCCAGCCGGGCCTCCATAACGTATAGCAGAGCGCCACACGTGCTGTCACCTAGCCGACCGAGGCACTGTTCACCGTGTGGCACTCTTTCTTCATCCTTATGAGTGCCCCTGCTAGTAGCCCCCAGAACACAGCACCCCGAAGTGCTGGCAGGCCATTTACCCAAGAATGGCCGCATAAGCAGGCATCACCAACACACCCTGTGCCAGGGTGACTCCTCACTGCGCAGCTCCTGTCCTGCACCATGTGATATCGCCCCCCTTTCATTCCTTTGTACCACTTTCTTTATGCACATTCACATTTCTTCTAACAATTCAAACCGAGTGGCAGGCCAGGCTGTGTGCCCACCACATGTCAACACGTTCACCTTGATGATGCCCAACGTTGTTGGCACATGCCCACAGCTGCCTCACTTCTGACCCTACATGTGCCGTCTTATCGAGAGCCCTCTAAAAATCAACCTAAACACAGGGGTGTCCGGTCTTGGCACAAAATGATATCTCAGGATTTCCTGGCTGACTGATGAGAACGATAATTAGATCAAATGTGTCATCTTTTTAAAAAAAGACTGGCTGATCTGGCTTGGTCCTCTCAGTGGGAGACAAACTGTAGCTTACTAAAGAGACTAATGGAAACAACGCTTAAGAAAAGCAGTTCTTATTAACGGACTTAAAACTGAAATAAAGTAACAGAAACGTTCAAATCACCAGTCAAAGTATGAGCGAGATCAAAGTGAGAGCAAACCACTCGAAGGCGGCCTACAGAACTGACACAAACAGACTGCACTGAGACCAACAAAACTATCATGACGAGAGCGCTCTAAACCGACGATACGAAACCAACGGGACTAAAATCACAACTGAACATTACGGTCAAGTCTGCCGCAAACTGACAAGCAAGAAGAGAAATCCACCATACTGGCCTATCGCGTTCAAATCTGTCAGCTCTAGCGTGACTCCACCGAGGAAGTCGTGTGGCTTCAGAGCAGCGCGCTCGCCTGCTACAGCATCTCCTCCGCACTGAAGGCCCCCTCGCGTCAGGGGTGCACAGGTGAGGTTCCCCCAATTTGTGGTTTCCACCACTCCAGTGGATTTCCAGGCCTGTCTACCTCAGGAGCGCCTTCTCTGAACTCCTGGGTTTTTGTGAAGCGGCTGCTGAAAGACTCGGACCGTCCCTTGTGCCTTCACCTGCTCCGACTTGAGCCATAGGGGCGAGATGGACCGAGGCGAGGATCCCCACCCAAATTAAACGGCTCAAGAGGCATATGCTTCTTAGAGAAATAAAAATAATCCATTCCCACGAATTACGTAATTCATGCGATCGGATTAATCATTCGGCGGAATGGATTTTTTTGGCCCGACATCCACGGAGCCCTACGCTAAATTAATGTCACTTGAATTGACAATATTACTTATCAATGGCATTATGAAGCTAATGTCCAAAATAAGGAGGGAAGCGTGTTCCAGTGCACTAACATTAGCCACGCACACCATGGCATCTTCTCGCAGTATTGCCGTGCCATCTGCTGCTTTCCTCCACGTACGCCACTTTTTCTGCTATAGTCTGACGAGTGCGTTTTTGTGCTCGTACCTTGGGTGGCTGGGACCTGTCGTGGACAGCAGCCTCCTCAAGCTTTCCGTTTTCTTCATGTTCCATGCGGTGGTTAGGTTGCAGATGGTGAAGCAAGTTCACTTTCCAGTTGTCTTTAACGGCAACCGATTTATGACACAGTGTGCAGACTGCCATTTTGAATTCACGCGTGTAAAGCTCAAACTTTTGGGCACTTGCCATTTCACGGCCTGTACATTTTAAT
Organism: Polypterus bichir lapradei; assembly: GCA_026402145.1. Taxonomy (NCBI): domain Eukaryota; kingdom Metazoa; phylum Chordata; class Cladistia; order Polypteriformes; family Polypteridae; genus Polypterus; species Polypterus bichir. The sequence continues at coordinate 452,819 of JANRMT010062827.1, forward strand.
TTTCACTTCACCTCCTTCTTCTTGGCCATACTTCTGCTAATAAAATACTGAAAGAATCTCTCTGGACCATCTTGTGCTTTTCCTCCATCATATCTCTTCATCTGCCCTTCAGCTCTCCTACCTAATAAATGGTCAGAATGAAGATGTGCACAGAGACAAGCGCCGAGAGCATCAGACAGGATGTGGCAAGGCCTTGTGGGCTCCCCACACGTCACAGCCGGCCAACTGCAATGGTGAGTTCAGCTCCTGGCACAATGGGCATCAAACACCTCTGCCAATCAGCAAAAGCGACAGCTGAAAGAGGACAAAGGAGTCAACTAAGCAAAACCCAAATATCTCTGTGGCTTTATACAAAGTCAAGGGTCAACCGACACCACAGAAACTGGGACAACGAAGGCTTTACATTAAATAAAAATCCAACGTGACCCAATTTAAAAATAATCAAAGGTCTTTATTCTGCTGTCTGACCTAAGCGGCTGCACACAGCAGGTGTGAAACACCAGCACAGGGCAAGGGTGAGGGCGCAGCGGCTGCCGATCACCACACAACCTGGCTGGCAGCAGCTGTGCTTCATTCAACCGGCCGGCCGGGGGGGGGCCCACCCGCATGCATTATGCAGAAGCACACAAACACAAAGGGCCTTTGTTCCCAGACCAGCTCGTCAACCGTGTCCCCCAGGGTGCACCTGGTGCCGCACGCTTACTTGCTTTCTTTACAGCTGGGGATTCTCAACCTTCCACAAGAGTCCCCTAGTCAGCCCCTATTAGTACCATGGTTGTCACCACCGTGTCTAACTGGGCGAGTGCATGTCGCGATTTCTCACAGAGGTTTAACTGAGCAGCAGTGCGACGTAAAACGGGAGTACAAGGAGAAAACCCCTCGGTGCATGCAAACTCCAGACAGAGCAGAATCATTTACGAAGGAGTATTAGTAGGCACTGTGCCACCCCAGCTGCCAACATACAGTATCTTTGGTCTTTTTAATGTGCCAAGGGAGCAGTCAGCTGTTACCTGTCACTGTATGGTACATAATTAAGAACAAACGATTACAGTTCATTGCCATTTATCAACACCCAGCGCGTCACTCGAGTTCTTCTTTATGTTGCACAGCTACTGACACACATCTAGGACATGACAAAACACACACACACACACACACACACACACACACAGAGTGAAACCAAGGCTAGGCCCCAACATTGTATGAAGTGAGTTCAATCATTTAAATATGTGCCAACAGCCCGCTGTGGTCGCCTGTGTCCCACCCAGGTTGGCTCCTGCCTCATACCCGCTGTTGCCAGGACAGGACCCATCATCCCTACCCAAGATAACCTCAGATTAAATCAAGTTGCTTTGAGAATGCATCTCCTGCTTGTACCAGCTTGCTGTGCTTTGCCCCATTTTCAACATGCCGCACATGAAGGGTATGAGCCCAGAGAGGATGGCAAAAGTGACATTTCACTTGATTTTTACTTCAAATGTTCAATGGCACTAGACTTTAACTCCACTAAAGCAGGTACACTCACGAAATGACAGAATGTGACACTATGGAAAGTCGCTGTGTATGTCAAGACGTTCTCCAGAGGCGGCCTGTGCCACCTCTACAGGAATTACACAATTAACATGGGAGGAGCTGTGCGAATTTCTAACCAACGTGACAAGCAAATGACACAAGATACAAAACTGTGATGCCAACACACACGCAGTGAAATCACAAAGCCTTCAGAGCCCCTCCCTCACTTTCTGCACACTTTCATTTTAAATGCACACTTTTCCTATTTTTGCCCATCAATCTACATTCAATAATCCGGAATGACAAAGTGACAACGTGTCATCAAAAGCTGAAATGTCTCCTTCCTAGAGGTCTTCAGACCCTCACTTCAGTACTCCTTGGGCAAATCGATGCAAGCTCTGCACCTCTGGATGTGGGCAGTTTCTCCCACTCTGCGTCTGTAAACCGTCATCTTCAGGGCTCTCCACTAACGTCCTATGGGGTTGGCATCCCAGTCTTGTTCTGAAGCCACCCCAGTAGCCTTGGACGTTAGGTTTCAGGTCACTGAAGAGTGGTGTGCGCTCTGCAGCAGGTGTTCTTCAAGGACCCCTCTGATTTCGGCACATTCCCTCAATTCCCTGTCCCTCACCCGATAGCATGATGTTGCCTCCAGAGCACTCCATGTTATTGATGGGGTTAGGCAGGTGCCCGCTGGTCCTTGGTAGACAGAGATAGTCCTTGGACTTCTGCCCAAACAGTTCACTTTTGGTGTCATCAGACCAGAGGATCTTTTTCCTCGTGTGCTTTAAATGCCATTTAGTAAGAGTGGCTTCTTTCCAGCTGCTCTACCAAAAGTGTTCGATTAATGGTGCGCTGCCAAGATGGTCGCCCTTCTGATAGGTTCTCCCGCTCATCAGAGGCCTTCTGACGCTCGGTTCTCAGTCACCTCCCTGTCCAAGGTCCTTCAGCCCAGTTACTCAGTTTAGTCACATGGACAAGTCGAGGAAGAGTCCTGGAAGTCCCAAGCCTCTTCCATCTCATGATTTTTGAGGCCACTGGGCTCCTGGGAAGACTCAGAGCTTTTGAAGAAGTTTGATCTCCTTGTCCAGATCTGTACCGCACCACAATCTGATCTAGGCGGAAGTCTACAGAGGGTTCCTAGAATTGTGGGACCTTACATACACAGGGACACGAGTGCCATTCCAAATGGGGGACTTCAGTCAAGTTCTAGAAACATCTCAAGGAGAATTACAGGAAACGGCAAGTGAACACAACAGCAGACGGAGCGTGGCGGGCCTTCTCCCTTGGAGGTCAGGTGGTTGAGGACCCTTTGTCGTGTCATCTCAATGCACACCTCATCATTTACACCAAGTTAGCTCTTCACACTTTACGGGTATTTCACTCGTGTGTGTTGTGCGTGAACGTGAACTCGTCAGAGTGTGTGATGATCACAGTTCTCAAAGGTGTAAGAAGACAGCACCTGCAGGCCTCTCTGAAGACAAGTCCAGGGAGTCTGCATTTCTCAGTAATCCATAAATACTTGTGGCAGAGACCAGTGCCCGTTACATGCCCAGGACTCGCGCTTGGCGAATGCTCAGTAAACAGACTGCTAACACAAATTATTTCCACAAAGCTGAGTGAGATTCTGTCACTAAAAGACAGAAGAAATGGACCCTTTGAGAGTGCATGTTGAGTACTGGTGTCACATCTCTCCTGGACCACCTTTCCTAAAATGATGGCAGGAGCTCCATTTCAGCTAAATGATCCCAGACATCCACAAGGAATCTCTACTGGTGCAGTTTGTAAGAGGGGAGGCTCAAATGAAGACGAATAATCCAACAGGACAAAGTCAAGGAAACAGCGGAGGGACTTAGAGAGTCGAGGCTGGGCGGCCTGTTAAAGCCCACTGCGGCACTTACTTCTTGTGCGATTCTGGGCTCTATCAAAATAAATTGTATTGTATTACACTTCACGGGGCTGTGGAGGGGTCCGTTTGGAATCCGCACCTCAAATGAACCCCCCCTAACTAATCTAAGGAAGCGGTTAAGAAGGGTATGTGCCCAGCAGCCAGTCAGCCTGTACCCTCTATGCACAAGAATAAAAGCGGGTCTCTGGCGAGACGAATTACGAGGGACGCTATGGTGCAGCCTTACGGAAACGCAGAGACTTTCCAGGCTCCCTCTCAAGTGGCAGAGGGACGAGAGATTGGATTCTTCAGAGTTAGCGTGAGATGCCAAGTTGCTTGCACATGGAGGATTCAAATGGAGCCTCAGCGCCCTTAAAATATTAACACAAGGCTCACTGAATATTTAAGTGGGAGTGATGGAGAACAGAACGGCAGCATAAATAATTGACTGAAAGGCACAACAAGCTGACTGTTACCTAATGAAAGTGTCAGGGGGGCACAGTCATCTAGCAGCTGGTTTGGGTGGGCCCCCCCCCCCCCCCCCCAAAGTAACGGCCACTCTCAGATGCACACAGTAGCCCGCTGCTGTAGAACGTGCTGACGACGTTTAATAAGAGGACACGCGTTGTGCAATCCGATGGCATCATTCTGGACAAACACGCAGGGCAGGTCACGAGTCTTGAAAAGATGCGCTCTCAGGTGACAAGAGGCTGGTGGCCAACGTTTATTTAAGGTCATAACCCCCCGGGTGTGGCCATCAGCGTCTACCCACCGGTCGTAATGTGGAGGAGCACTCACTCAGGAGAACAGATGTTGTAACACACCAAACGGTACATGAAACACGCACACACGCCAAGTATACTCTTTATTAATCTTTGCCATTGTATTGGCATCAGCGGTTCTGAGGAGAGTGACAGTCATTTTTCTTTGGTCACATGAGAATACGCGTGACCTGACTTGACAGGACCGGCTGCTTCAGGCGCCCTGGTTACACATTATGCACATGGATGACACACGATTCGGATTTTGCCCTTCTCAAGGGGTCTTGGCTTGGGCCCTTGTGGTTATCACCCAATACTGGATGGCACGAGGCTGTGCATTTTGTTGCGTTCTCGTGTGTCATGGCGGTGGACTGTGGTGGCGTGTTGTATACTGCTGCTGCCACCACTTGTCAGAGTCCCAAACCAGACAGCGTACTGAGGATACTAAGCACCTCAGGATACCTCAGGATCCCCAATTAGGACCCGAGCATAGCCATGCCATGGGTGACACCTCAGCACCACACTAGTCAGAATGGAACGGGACAGTGCGAGACGGCTAATGCAATGGTGGCTGAGGTGCCATGCAAGGCCCACGTGCAGGTCCGGTCTCTTCGCCCCATAAAGGACCCATCAGAGAACAGCCCAGCCGCAGCGTACGAGGAAACACTGAACGAGGCTTCATGACAGAAGGGTGGGCACCAATTTCTGGCACCAATGGGAGGACACACATGGAGGCTGCTTACGGGAAATTTCACACAATTCTTACAAAGCATTTCATCACACTGAGAACCACACTGAAGTGGCATTAACTACGCGGGCCGTTTATTCTTCGCTCCTACACAACTCCGCTCAATGCGGTTTTGCAGAGTAGGTTGGGTTAGGGTGAGGGTAGGGGATATTTGGGTGTTACGGTCTGTTCTCCCAAATGAGCTCCTTGGTCTTCCATCACAAAATGACACGAGGATGACAAGAGGCCTCCCAGCTGCTGGCCACCCGTCCAAAAGCAAAGGAGTGAAGCCAGGTGTCATCGGGATCATCAGGCGCAGAGGTGCGGCAAGTCCTCAGAATGCCGTTGACCCGTCACAGAAACTCTCACATTTCTATTACACCAGTGGGGGGACTCAAATCCACACCATCAGGGCCTTTGAGTTTGCAATCCTTGAGCGTAAGGCCCCTCCACCCTGCCCAGGTAGGTGAGGAAGTGGCCGCGATGACTCACGGCCAGACGTCTTCCATCACCTCTGGGGGCCGCGGCCATTTCTCTGTCAACACAAGCAATTCACAGGGAGAGCTGGGCATGGAAAATGCGAGGTTGAGTTTCAATCAAACACCGAGGATTCGGGGAGGTGAGTGGAGCAGAAGCTCGTCTTTCACCTGGAAGGGCACCGTGCCGGAGCCTGGCCTGCCACACTTGCGTCTGTGCAGACTTGTTTGTGACGGAAGTGATAAATGAGGTATGTCGAGAAGACAGTCAGGTCCACAATATTCAAATACGAGTTGCGCTGATGATGTGGAGTTTCGTCAAAAGCCCTTCGTGAAATACAAGTGAATAAGTAGGGGCTGGAAAACGGAGAATTACGAAGACTGCCCATCACAGGAGAACGGCTAGAAGGACTTGAGCACAAAGATTGAAAAACCCTTTTCATAAAAATCAAGGAGACCAAGAGTCATGCGAGGTGTGAACTGATCCTGGCAAATGCGACCTAAAAGCATTCAGCCCACTCACGTCATGTCTGATACAAACACTTTAAGGCCCACTGTGTGTGCCACATGCGTGTTGTTCCTGCGCACCGAAGGAAGATTAAGAAGCAACTCTGCAGGGGTTTGTGGCAGCCTGAGGCCAGTGGAGCACTACACCGCTGTCACATGTGTGGGATCTCACCATCTCGAGGGGGTCAGCTTATACAACCTGCTGTGCCGCCTGACCGCACTGGTGCCCGTATGAAAGTTTATGGAGAGTTCAGCCGCAGTCTGGCCCAGTTGTTTGCTTTTTCTATTAGACCACTGGTCAGTCGGTTTGTGTTCTCCTGTTGACATTGGATGGTCTGCAACTCTGCCCGAGAGCTCATTGGTCATCAACTGTCACGTACCCACGATTCCACCTCTACTGGAGATCTAAACACCAATCAAACCTGTCCAGTTTGTCAAGGGAAGAAGTCACAGAGTGCTATACCTGGGTTGTCACACTACGTGACCAGAATGTGGACCTCTGAACTGAACAGTACTAGACGGGATATGTGGGCTTCAAAATGCCTGCTTTCACGAAGTGTACCCACAAATCCTTGCAAATGACGTGTCCAGAAGTCTGTGTATTGTACAAGTCCTCAAGCTCAACCAGACTGGCTCCTCTCACAACACCTCACACAAGTGACAGAGGACATCTGGCAAGGCTGGCAGAGTAGCGGACTGGTTAAGGCTCTGAACTTCAAACCCCAAGGCAGTGGGTGTGGCACGGTGTGACCCTGAGCAAACCACTTCCGCTGTCAGTGCTCTGAGTGGCAAACACAAAAGAAATGTCACCAATTGTATCTCGAGTGGAAGAAGTCGTCTTGAATAAAGGAGTCTGCCTCACAGTGAGGTTTAATAATAATTACATTCATTTTTCGCTTCTTTAAAGAAGAGTAATAAACAGAAAGGAGCAAATGTACTTTTCAGTCACATGTTTTGTGAACAGGTCAGACTTGGAAGGAACAGAAGCTGCCAGCCAGCTCACGGTGACAGAGATGGTCAGCCATAAGGCCTTGTAGATGAGGTGGGCCCACTTGGTGGGTTTCGTTCAATTCTTCTCCCTCGCGTGCCCGGCTGGTGTGTACCAGCTGCACTCTGCTAATAATAAAACTCCTCTGCTGCTTGCCACGGGGGACACCATTTATAAACCAGCACCTCTGTGCTTTACAAAAATAAAAACCTTAGCAGAGAAAGGGCTTCACCAAACACTGGGCACAGCACTCGGGTGCCAACTCCACGACACTCACAAGGTCTTGCGCCATACCCGCCAGTCTTTCTGAGTCTCATTTTCATAACCCCTGCTCAAAATAGCATGTTAATCTGGTTCATCTGAAGAGGCGACACCGGGGGACGGAAGCAAAACACCGTGGGAAAAAAAACAAAAACCTAGCAGAGCACTTCTTGAAATGGGCCACCCAGGAAAGGGAGAAGGAGACGAAAGGGCCGAAAGACAAGAAGAAGAAGAAGAAGAAGAACAAATACGCAAATAAATAAAGAGAAGCAGCAACAGAGGGAGGCCGAGTGCCAGGAAGGAGCTGCACTTCAGCACACACAGCCAGCTGTGCCACGCAGTGTCAGTCCTTGTGGCCTCCCACTCAACGCACACATTCGGCTACACAAGCCTGCCATTTCTCCGACTTGCTGAGCACCACAATACCCACAAGTTGCTCGTCACGACAAGGAGCCGAAGTCCTGCCACTGCATTCTGCTACATTGTTAATATTTTTCACATGCGGCGCCTCTGACAACGTTGTGGGGGTCTTGTAGTACTCAGCCGGTGCCCCCGTGCTATGAACGATTGTGACGTGTATTTTAAATAGCAGCTGCCAGAGTCCTCGAGGATTCGGTTATATTTTTGCTGTGTGCCCGTTACTATAAATGATAAAGTACAACAAACCTGTGCTAAGAAGAGTTTATCAAAGTCTGAATACGTTCAAGTTACTTACGGTTCTTATTTAGAATTGGAATATTCAAACCTAATTGGACAGCCTGACTGCGTGCGATGCTCCTTGTCAGACTTCACCGCACGGCTCCATTTACAGTAGCAGACAATAAAACAAACCAACCACACAAGCGTGTCTGCCCATCCACCAAGGAGCGAAGGTTGCAGAGAAGACAATCATGGAGGACTCTGCCTTTCAGGCACGACAACTGCTGTGGCCTAAAGGGAAGGTCCACCTCCGACGCTCCAATTGCTGCCAACTGACATATAAAAAGATGGCAGACTAGACAGCGATAGCCTGGCACACCCCAAACCAGACGGCTTAGCGATGGTGGCGAGGCAACTGCACACAAACTGCAAGATGGCCAGCAAGAAAAAGCCGAGTGGCATCAGGGACCTGAAAGTGTCTGCCTGCGGTTGGACTGACACAGAGGGGCTTCTGGAGAGGACGCAGTTCTACGTTTTTGTGGTTGTCTCTTTGTAACTCGAGCCAGACGCAGGGACAGACACCTCTGCTAAGTGGCTTGTGTTCACCACGCTGGGCACATCAGTCAGTTTCCATTGTCCGCCGTCCCAGACTACAATAACAAGCCCACTATGTTTGCCTTCTTCTAAAGAAGTACAGCAGCGGTCATCAGCTCGCCTCACACTCAGGAGGGAGGATCGGACAATTTACAGGCTAAACAAAGCAAACTGAGAAGCAGACGCCAAGCCATCGACTAAAGTGGCGATGAAAACCACTTCACCTATCTGTGCCACTCTTGTATGAAGGGTGCCTGGCAGTTGAAGTGGCTTCCATATTTTTCTGCCAGGCATTCCAGCCGGCTTGTGCTCGAGAAACCGGTCTCCATAGCGACACTCCCACCGCCTGCACACGTTTTTGGACGGAGTGTTCCTGCTCTTCTCGTGTATCCGAAGTGCTGAGCTAAGCTGGCAAGAGACAGGCACACATGCACACTCACACATAGGGGCACACACTCACACGCCACTCCTGCCCCGTGGCCTACCGATGGCTCCTAACCCCCCTGTCTGCCTTAACAGGGCACCCTGACACCTGGCTCACATCTCTCTGAAGCTCTGCCTGCACAAAGAACGACATCTGTACGGCCCACCAAAGTGGTACTGTCACCCTGCGTCACATGGCCACCTAATAACGTGTGTGTTGGCGTTGACTTCCTCCAAGAACCCGTGTTTTTATGGGACCAGGCGAGGCTACAGAGCACGTGGGTAGGGGTCATGCATGCCTTGCGATGGACTGGTGACGCCGTTTTCCTGCTACGGTAAGCACCAGACCCCCAAGCCTCACACTGAAAGACGGATGGACAGAAGCTGACGACTGCAAGTGTTGTGGCTTTAAATTTCAAAATGCGGAGTCGATGATGAAGTATCACCTCGCTCCTGCTAAAGCTGTTCACGTCAAGCAATGCCATATAGGGTGACAATACCCACCAGACCCCACCACATGACACCAGCCACACTCTTTCATTCGTTTCATTTGTGGCTCACAGATGAGGACTGCGGTGGCCAAGACCTGAATCACTGCTGCTGACCCCCAGTTCAAAGTTAACATGTGGCGCAGGCTCGTCCTCCAAGCCGTTCAGATTCAAACTCTGCCAGGGGCAGCCACATGAGTGTCTCTTCATCTGGGCCTGGCACCATACCCAAAATATGCCCAAGCAGAGACATCTGGATTGTCTGTTCTCATCTCTCCACACAGTGCACAGACTTCTTTGCTCTGCCATTTAACACATTTGTAATTAGCAGTGCCACATACCATACGTGCGCACAGGAGACGCGGTCCACTCTCATCATTGAAACTGCCAGGTGGGACAGGAGACTCGTCATCTCGGGTTCGAGTCCTGCCCATGGCCGCTGCCGGTGTGGACGCTCTCCACATCGCCAGGACATGCAAGGTCTAAAGTGACTAGGGCCTGTGACAAACTAGCAGCCCATCCAGATGGGTTTCCTGCTTGTGCCCAATGCTGCCAAGTTAGGCTCCAGCCCGTGAAACCCCAAACTGGACGGAGTGTATCCTGGAGGGCCGAGCTCTCGCCATTTTAGTGGGTCACATACCTGATGCTTTAGAATGACAAGGCCTCGTTGATGTGGCTCAACTGTGGGTACAGATGTGACGAACACCACACTGGCCTGCACTGCTAGCCTTTTGGTCAGTTATTTCAAAACAAGCTGGCATCTGTCATCAGTCAGTCATTGTCCAACCTGCTATCGGCTCATTAGTTTGGAGTTTAAATACAATGTGAAAACAGAGAAACAAAATGAAGAACGACGGGTGCCAGACATCCCCAAGATCTGCTGTACAATCAGAGCTCCAACTAACCCACTCAGTGAGCCGCAGCGCAGCCCCCTCAAACGCTCATCTGGTAACGACAGCGGCGTGAGACAAAGAAACACGGCAAAGGCCGACTGCTACGAGAGCTCAAGTCGATCGGCGTCATTTACAATATGGCTTCCTGAAACGCTGCTCTTCTGCATGCTCAGGCACATTTTATTAATAAAGGGTTCAGTTTACTTGATTTCATTTCCCCTAAATCACTTTCTCCGCCATCCAAGTACGTTAGGAAGTTGAAACCTGAATACATTTATTTTAATTTAAATTCCTCTTCTGTGCCTCAGGCTTGTCAGAAAAACACATAATAGGACAGTCAGGCTAACCGAGTCACTGGGCACGCAGGACGTGACTGACAGAGGGACTGTCCAGTCAGCACCCAGGTGTGGAGCACCTGAAGGAACAGGATACACAACAGCAGAAGGCCACGGAGTGCAAACAATGGCAAATGAAGAGCGAAAAAATAAAAGGAGTCTAAAAAAAAAAAAAAAAAAAAAAATCAAATGATGGGCTGAAAGTCAGAGACGATGGTCGATTCTGGTGAACGAAACCTCCTGCTGCGTTCCTTTTTGTATTGCATCTCATTCAAGGCACATCCACAGATGAGCCCAGAGCTGCTCTATAAACTCACTGGAAATACGAGAAGCAAAACGTCAATCAAAACTGAACACAATAAAACACACACACACACACACACACGGCGAATTCAGTAAAGTGCAGGCCCGACTGTAAATGCATGTGGCCATCTGCTGGGCTGCCATTTGTGTACCCCTGGCAGTCCACCCCTCGATATTACGGGGTAAGGGGCTTTACTGTGACACGTGGCTGTACTCTCGTGCACAGCACGCCATCTTTAGCCACAACACAAACACAAGTGTCACCTGGGCAGAGAACTTTTCAGTCAGTGGCTGCTTTTCAAAGGGCCACGTCTCCTAACCCCAATGTATACTAAACGATTTGGTTAATGATGACCTGCACGCTCATATCGTGTCCTCGAAGTCTGTTGTCTGTCAAAGATGATCGGACTCCTCGGAGGTGCACACCCATTGATCTGCGCACACATCTGCAGTGGACCACCACACTTTCTTCTGTCCCTTAAGCGGGTCCTCGTGTCAGTAAGGAAGTGGTTTAGGCCTGAAATAGCACGTTCACGCTCTGCAGTGCTTGGGCTAAACGTAAGGAGCGTTTCCACAAGCGCCAGTGACCACAGCGAGACCTGGCAGGAGCCGAGCGCACATATCGGCTAATGGTCGGTTACTTTTGGCTTTTCCGATTGGACTACAGGCAGGCCGAGGGCTGAAGTCCCAAGCCACACTGCCCCTCCTGTTCCTGTTAGTAGAGTAGAGCCCCCCTCACCCCCCCCCCCTCGAGTTTCAAAGGTAAACGGCCTAAGAAACCTTCAGACCTCCACGTGTGCCGTCCACAAGCTGCTGGACATTCAGGTCGTTTCTCTGTCACTTGCCCTTCTGCCCTCTGGTGTGTCCATTTCACAGACGATGGCGACTCAGCAGTTAGAGGTCGCTCACAGACTCGTGAAGTGGAGCGTCTCTCTCACGGCGCTGGGGATTCTCGCCCTTTCACTCCTGACAACAGGAATGCTGCCCGCTGCCACCGCTGCTGCCTGTGCTTTCTGGATGCTCTCTGCTTACAGCAAAGTCATTCGGATTCCAGTTCTGATGCTGTCCCCTCCTGGCAGTCAGTGCTACTTTCTGGAATATCCTCCATATTTAAGAAGTACAAAAGTTCTTAAGAGCCACTTGAGGTTATTGTCGCCCTAATTTAATCAGGATTCCTTTTACTTGTAACCGGTAGTGAAGCAGCAGCAGTGGAACAGCTCGCCTCATCCTTTTTGATTCTTAAGAAAGTCATTCATTGTCACCTCCCTTACGTCACAGTAAACGATGGCAGGCTACCGCTAAGCTGTGCTATACTTGCTCTCGCTGCCCCAGTGCCTTTAATACGAATGCTGCAGAGGCAAGAAAGCAAGCTGAACTTCTGCCACCCTTGCCAACGTACTTTAGAGTCTGCACTGGTGAGCTTGGGGCAAAGCGTGGACTGGCAGTGAGGTACAGAAACCAGGCCAAAACATGTCCTATCCTGCCACTTAATGTGCAAGACTAGCATGCTGGCCTTAAGATGGCAACGGGCTGAAATGGACCTTCATGGTAAGCAAATCGAAGAGAACAAAGCTGGAGTGCTGGGAGCACATTTATTTACATACAAATAATGCTGCTCAAAGTGCTTTACATCGTCACATGGTGATGCTCCAATTTTACTGAGGCTGGCACACTAACGTCACAAGTAAGACTGACCGCCATCAGCAAAGCAAACCCCTGCCCTTCCACAGCATTTGGGTAGAATACGCGGCCCACTGTGAAGTACCACCTCATAGGGGAGACGAAGAACAGCAAAGTCCCTGCCATGGCCGGACTGGCGATGCTGGAATAGACCTTTGCAGCGTTGAACTCGCCATCTTGCAGGCTTTACAGTTTATCAGAATCTTGGGGCCCTCCTGCTTTATTCCACTTTAGCACCAAAGCGGATCGAGGCGACTCCACAAAGGCTCACCGCTCTCCCTACGCAAGTCGATTCCGTATTCAATCCTGGAAAAACACTCTGAATTCCAAGAAAGTGGACTTTAAAAATTAATGAGTTCTGAGGTACCTGATCAAAGGCCTTTAGAAATTCCTGGTAAAATGACACCAGGTGACCTACATGTGTCAAATCCTAGGCTGGGTTTGTTAAGCCAAAAAGATGGCGACTACGCCCAAAGACGCACTCGGCGCTTAGATATGATTTCATTTGTTGTTTTAATAATTGATTTCTGTTCAATTACTGTACGTGACACCCCAAACCAAAGGCAGTGTACCATTTCACGGAGGTCAGCACTTTGAGCTGTGGAGCTATTCGCTTTATTGATGACATCTTTACACAACAGAAGGCTCCATCCTCACCCATTTCACTGTCATTTGATGTCCTTACTTTGAGCCCACTGGGACCGACATGAACCGCACTGTGTGTGTGTGTGTGTGTGTGCAGAATTGACAAGAAAGAAATCCACCAATAAAATCTCAGCCAGTGCTAGGATTACACTAAACTGTCTACGTAAAACTATCAGCAGTAACAGGTATGGGTTACTTAGGATTACTGATCCATTATCTGAACAAAACCTGAATGGACATAAAAACGAAAAGGTACAAAGGACGTTTGTTGGATTTCCATCATCCCCAAAAAAGTTAGCTTAAAGTGAAGAGATGTGCCACCAGACCTGCGCCAACAGATGAATCCTACAAGCTCAAAAAGCGTCCTGCTGCAATGAATGTTCCCATATGTACCCATACATCCAGTTTTAAAACCACATAAAGCAATTCAGAGATGGATGGGGCTGGAATGCCATCCTGATGGAACAAGTAGCACTGGATGTGGTGCCAGCAGGCTGATGGGAAGTCAGGAGCACTCCCCACACTCACCCTTAGTTAGCCAGTTTAAAGCTGAGCGCAGTCACAGCAAGTTGGCAAGTAATGGAAAGAAGCGCTGCACCAGTGTGCCAACCTGACAAAGGAGAGGAAAAACAAACCACCGTTAAGCAGCGTGGGGATGGTGGCCGAGGAGCTCATGCCATGCTAGTGTGAGGGTCGTATGTGTAATGCTCTCATCAGAGTTGCCATGGTCAGCCCTCAGACAGACAGCACTTGCGTTACACGGTTGTGGAGTCGTTCTTATGGTGCCATTTGGCAGTTCATTTATGTCAGGGGTGTCGAACTCCAGGCCTGGAGGGCCGCAGTGGCTGCAGGTTTTCATTCTAACCCTTTCCTGATCAGTGAGCAGTTTTCACTGCTAATTCTCTCCTTAATTTTAATAGCCCTGTTTTGGAGGATTCAGTCCTCTGAATTGATTCCTTTCTTCATTAAATGATAGCCAAACAGAAATGAGACGTGAAACGAGCCAACAGATGACCAGCTAAACAGGGATTTCAAACTCTAACCAATCTCTTAATGAGAAGCTGATTCTTGCTGTTAATTAAACCTGTTATTTAATTCCATGGCTTGTTGCTGCTCTCATTCTGCCACTACAGACATTTGCAAAAATGTTGATTTTTCTGTTTTTCTAAGAACACCATCCAAATGTTTTGGTGACCCGAGAGATCGGCCTTACAGAGACCTTCACCTTTATTTTTAGATATTGTGTGATGGGCACAGGTGAGCTTGCTTTGTGTCTCATTATTGTTTGGCTGCTAATTAAGGAAAAAATAGACATCTAATAGGGGCCTGATTCAAGTTAATTAAAACTAAGGCAAAAGACGTTAATTAGCTGCCAAAGCTGGTCACTAATGAGGAAGATGGTTAGAATGAAATCCTGCAGCCACTGTGGCCCTCCAGGACTGGAGTTCGACACCTGTGATTTACAGTGGTGTGAAAAACTATTTGCCCCCTTCCTGATTTCTTATTCTTTTGCATGTTTGTCACACAAAATGTTTCTGATCATCAAACACATGTAACCATTAGTCAAATATAACACAAGTAAACACAAAATGCAGTTTTTAAATGATGGTTTTTATTATTTAGGGAGAAAAAAAATCCAAACCTACATGGCCCTGTGTGAAAAAGTAATTGCCCCCTTGTTAAACAATAGCCTAACTGTGGTGTATCACACCTGAGTTCAATTTCCGTAGCCACCCTCAGGCCTGATTACTGCCACACCTGTTTCAATCAAGAAATCACTTAAATAGGAGCTGCCTGACACAGAGAAGTACAATACAATACAATACAGTTTATTTTTGTATAGCCCAAAATCACACAGGAAGTGCCACAATGGGCTTTAACAGGCCCTGCCTCTTGACAACCCCCCAGCCTTGACTCTCTAAGAAGTAGACCAAAAGCACCTCAAAAGCTAGACATCATGCCAAGATCCAAAGAAATTCAGGAACAAATGAGAACAGAAGTAATTGAGATCTATCAGTCTGGTAAAGGTTATAAAGCCATTTCTAAAGCTTTGGGACTCCAGCGAACCACAGTGAGAGCCATTATCCACAAATGGCAAAAACATGGAACAGTGGTGAACCTTCCCAGGAGTGGCCGGCCGACCAAAATTACCCCAAGAGCGCAGAGACGACTCATCCGAGAGGTCACAAAAGACCCCAGGACAACGTCTAAAGAACTGCAGGCCTCACTTGCCTCAATTAAGGTCAGTGTTCACGACTCCACCATAAGAAAGAGACTGGGCAAAAACGGCCTGCATGGCAGATTTCCAAGACGCAAACCACTGTTAAGCAAAAAGAACATTAGGGCTCGTCTCAATTTTGCTAAGAAACATCTCAATGATTGCCAAGACTTTTGGGAAAATACCTTGTGGACTGATGAGACAAAAGTTGAACTTTTTGGAAGGCAAATGTCCCGTTACATCTGGCGTAAAAGGAACACAGCATTTCAGAAAAAGAACATCATACCAACAGTAAAATATGGTGGTGGTAGTGTGATGGTCTGGGGTTGTTTTGCTGCTTCAGGACCTGGAAGGCTTGCTGTGATAGATGCAACCATGAATTCTACTGTCTACCAAAAAATCCAGAAGGAGAATGTCCGGCCATCTGTTCGTCAACTCAAGCTGAAGCGATCTTGGGTGCTGCAACAGGACAATGACCCAAAACACACCAGCAAATCCACCTCTGAATGGCTGAAGAAAAACAGAATGAAGACTTTGGAGTGGCCTAGTCAAAGTCCTGACCTGAATCCAATTGAGATGCTATGGCATGACCTTAAAAAGGCGGTTCATGCTAGAAAACCCTCAAATAAAGCTGAATTACAACAATTCTGCAAAGATGAGTGGGCCAAAATTCCTCCAGAGCGCTGTAAAAGACTCATTGCAAGTTCTCGCAAACGCTTGATTGCAGTTATTGCTGCTAAGGGTGGCCCAACCAGTTATTAGGTTCAGGGGGCAATTACTTTTTCACACAGGGCCATGTAGGTTTGGATTTTTTTTTCTCCCTAAATAATAAAAACCATCATTTAAAAACTGCATTTTGTGTTTACTTGTGTTATATTTGACTAATGGTTAAATGTGTTTGATGATCAGAAACATTTTGTGTGACAAACATGCAAAAGAATAAGAACTCAGGAAGGGGGCAAATAGTTTTTCACACCACTGTATGTGAATGCTGGTGTGATCACTCAACATCCAAAGACACCCGTCGAGGGTCCTAAAAAGTCTGAGATCGTACTTCTGGCCCACTTGGACTGACAAGACCCTCACTGGACTAAAGTGTGTGTGTGTGTGGACAATCAGATCTGACCCCATGCTGTAGGTGTTAGGACTCCAAATTGACTGAAGTAGGTTTGAGAATGAGAAGCAACACAGCAGGTCGGGGTCAAGTGTGAAGTGGCCATTTTTCAAGGTTAGCCATTTGACGGCTGCCTGAATGACCAATGGTGCCCTGTGGAGATTTCAGATAAGCCAGCAGATGTGGCGATGATGGAAACTGCACATCAATAAGCCAGACAAGGATACGGGGTGCAGCCCATCAAAGACACAGAGGAGACACAAAACAAAGGGCTCAGTGGTATTTGGTCAGCAACCTGAATATAAAAAGGGCAACCCCCATAAAAGTGTGTGACCCTCAAACCCACATTCATCTGTGCATCTGCCACACGCTCAGAACAAACAACCATAATGGAGGACTGTGAGCTCCTGTTACACGTGGGGTGCTGCCTGGTATAAATCTAAGTGGATAAAGCTTTTGTACAGTGCATGTTCTACATTAAACACACACATTATTAAAAAGATTGAAGACCAAGAGATACGCAGGACGTGTGAAAACATCCTCACTGAACTTCTGCGAGTGCTTCGCTGTGCTAAACAAGTAAGGTGTGAAGCAGCGGTGGCCAAAGGGCACTACTGGCAGACCCTGCCATCTCCGGCCCACCTACTGCACAGCCAAAGATGGCAGCAGAGTGAAACAGTAAGCTAAAGAACAGTTTATCCTCCCAGGGGGCCGAGAGTGCTGCTGCATTTTAATTTTGGGTTTAGTGACTCGCCTGAAAAGAGAACAAAAAGGCAATGAAGCACAAAATCGGTTTCTCATTTGTAGTCCATTCAACTGCAGCCTGGCTTCCTGATTTTTAACTTTTCAGTTCCCACTTTGTGTTTCAAAAGTTTGCCCACCTGCCTCTATCTTTAGGTCAGTGGAAGAGAAGGTAAAGGCAGGATCTCCTACATGCCAGTCTGCCTTCATCGGGCGACCTCGCACTGTGTCCTATACCAACGTGAAGCTCATTAAGAGCGCCAAGTGAACACAATTTGTATGAACAACACAAATCAGAAAGACAACCTGAAAGAACAAAAGACAAAGCTGGCACAAGGCCTCCACATGGCTGCAAGTCCTGCCAGAACACAATCTGTAACGAGACGGGCCACTCGCCGTCTTTCATGGCTGAAATGTCAATCGGAGTGCTAACATGTGCTGGCACTTGTGACGATGTGGATTTTGCATGATGGCGTTTCACTTTATTTTTAAGTTGTCTTTTTTCGGATGATCCAAGGAGGCAGGAGGAGCGCCAAGTAAAGCCGACAGTTGTTAACAGGAGCAGCCAAGTGGTAAACCCCACGCCACGAAGAGCTCAAGCAGGACTCGTCTCAAAGCAAAAGGATCAATTAAAAGGAGAAAACCGAGTTAAACAAACAGTTGGCATGAAAACCAGGCCTGAAAAACTTCAGCAAGAATATCGTCAAATTCAGACGTCAGAAAACACGGCTTATAAATTCACTGCTTTCTCCACACCCGACTCAAGACGTGACCCCTAAAGTCACGGTGGGAATAGCAAGGCCATCCTGCAGCACAATCGCAGCCAGGTCAGAACAGCTAACCCGAGACACGGCTTCGAAAATGGAGGACCTGGAAAGGACACCACATCAACGTGGGAGAAGGTGCAAACTCCAAAACGTCAACCCACGAGCCCTGGCTGCACAAACTACTGCAGTAGCCATGGCTGCCTCGGCTTTAAAGTGCAAATCCTAACATTTCTCAACATGTCCTAACATTTCAGAACAATTACTTAATAAGATTCCATCTGCAGCACCGCGTCATCATTGCTGAACTATTTCTAAACTTGTAACGGGCGTTCCTCTGCGAATCTGAGAGCTCTCGTCACATCTGCTCACATTAAACGATTTCATCTTCCAGGTCTTCTTGTCGGCCATACCAGTTCAGACCCGACTAGTAAGAACGTCAAGTGGGGGCACAAGGACAAGGAGGAGACCATCAAGAAGGCCAGCTGGCGGCCTCAAGTCCTGCTCTTCAATGCATTCTCGTGTATCACAGCCCTGTTGGTTGGACATGTCAGTCAGGTCGCTGTACTCTGCACATGTGACAACATAATGGCTGCTCTGCCACTGTCACCCTACACTCCCAGGCAAAGCCATGCAGCTCTCCTCTGGACTCGCCTTTTCCCCAGTATTCCCAATGGGTATCATACAGCGGCCTAAAGTGATGGAGATCCAATTAAATGAAGTGTGGCCTGTGACACACGGTGACAGATAGGAGAGCTAAACTAGACCAGAATGCATCATGTGCCAAACTCCAACGGCTGAAGACTGTGAGGCCAACACGTTCATCAAGATGTCCGCAGAGCTGCGCCAGGACATCATAATGATCAGAAAACAAAGACGACTCGAGCTGGAGTGGCGTTAGCATTGCTTGACATTACAACAACTTGTGAAATGCAAACCGAGTCACAGCTCAATGTGTCAAGGTAGCAAATATGGGGATTGTAAGTGAAGGAGGTATTCTGTAACGTCTCAAGACTTTTGTGAAGTTCATCCTCCCAGATACGGTACGCGCTCCGATTCTTTGGTACAAAACGAGCCACCTTTCTGGGTCACCAGCTGTCGCCAGCCACACACTATTTGTTTCTGACATTTTCTACAAGGCACTATAAACTGCACACAGAGTACCACGAGTGAGGGACTTCACACTAGGAGGACGTTACTAGGCAAAGGTTTACTTGAAACAAAATGGCCAAAATCACAGGGGCCCTGCATTTTCTGCCTAGTCAACGTGAAAACGTCTGAACCAAACCACCAAGTCAACACCTGCCACTTTGGAGGCCATCTTCAAAACGGGTGACCACAAAGAATGGCTGCTGTGTCATTTAAACATCTGTGATGTCAGCCAGCTGGCTCCTGCACTTGCTGCACATCTCCAGGGCCTTCAGCGGCCTCGCTGCATTTGGCCCCACATGACAAGGCCGTGCAGAGATGTTTAGAGGGTCACAAGCTGTACGCTGAATGCTGGGTAGGGAAGAACGCTGCAAAGCTTAAAAGGCAGGAAACGGTCCAGAGGTTAATGTGGCTTTCACTCTTGTCTCAAACCAACCTCGTGAATCGTGGCGTCGTCCTCAACATTGAGAGATCACAGCACCCCAGCAGGAGAGGAGACCACCAGAGCGCCACGGCATTCAGGGGGTTGCTGCCTCAAACTGCACGTCAGTGATGGCACGCGATATGTTTAGTCACACTCTGGGTGTGGAACGCTTTATATGACTAAAATAACGAAGACTGACAAGTAAACCAAGTGACATAAATGTGCAATCCAACTGGCAGCTCTGAGGTCTGCAGCTAGATGCTTCTCCAAAAATCAGACATACACATCACTGCTTCCATCTAGTGGTTAGGAGGACAGAGCCTGAACTGTATGCTCTTTGGGACAGGCACATGACCAGTCTCCGGGTACCAGTCCACACTTCCCTAGCTAAACATGCTGCCCACTGGCACCTCTGCAGCCATGCCAATTACCTTTAGTAAGTGGCATTACTTGGGCTTGTTTTCTTCATCTTCAAGGAGTTTTGATTAAAATCCCAAACAAGTGGCCACCTCCATGCATTATGGCACCTGCTCAGTCCAATTCTATCCCATCGCTTGCAGACAGTCAGAGTCCTATTGTTGTTCACTGCAGGACACACACACACAGATATTTGACCAGTTTCAGTCTCCAAGTGGGGGCGGGGGTGACATGTAGAGTCCACACTGGTGGTCACCGCGCTGGATTTCAACTAGAGGACTCCGGAACCGACAGGCAGCAGCGCTTACCGCTGCGGCACGTTACCGTTAATACCAAAGTACCGCTATCACTCGGGGGTCTTCATGGTGACAGGTTCTAATAAAGGGCAGCCACGTATGCGCACAAAGGCGTCGGATTCACAAGTCAAACAACAGGCGGACTGTCGCTTACATGTACCGTCTTGCCTCTCGAGGTGCGAGTTAAGACAGGAACGTCCGTTAAAGGCGCCCGTAACGTGCGATCGCTCTGCACGCTTTGATTTCGTCTGTCGCGAAGCAAATGAATGAGCGCCGTCGCGTGAAACTCTGCCATGAACGCGGCGGCGGCGGCATGCAGCGGTCTTTCCAAGTGTTGAAACTGCGCAGGCGGCGCTCGTCTTTTTGTTGTAATGCGGATGCTCCACGCTCGCCGTTTTTGTTTTTGTTGTTTTAATTTCACCCAATGGAACGAAATTCGCCCGTAGCGCTCAACGCTCCACCACAATGAGAAAAGATTCACCGCAGAAGCTCAAAGACACCGGAGAGCAGAGAGACGGAGCGAGCAGCTTTACAGCGAAAGCGCCGGGCGCCGAGCACCGGAGACAAAAAGGCAACATTAACATGCCGTCCACGATCAAGTGAAACACATCCATCATCCCTCCGGCGACTTCTCTGGGACACAGAGCAGCTCAGTCACCCTGGGTGGCGACGGTCGCGTTCTGTAGAGGGCCAGGGGGAGAGCTCGTGCAAAAAAATACAAGAGGACAGCGAGAATAAAATGCTACTTACTCAAACATAGCATGGAGCTTCAAGCGATTGCACTCCGATTCCAAAAACTGCCAGCTCCTTGTGACAATGGCACCTCCAACAAAGGGGTGTCCCGCTACGGGTTCATCTCATCGCCCTCTCTTAAGAATCATCGTTTCTGATGAGTAGCCGGAGCTCCATGGAGCCGAGCCGAGCAGAGCAGTCGAGCGGTCGATCGGTTTGGGAGCCAAGCGGTCCCGGGCTGCTCGCGCTTCTGCTCCGCCCGCTGCTCCTCTGAATGTGCTCGTCTCAAAGCGGCAGGACCTTTCAGCGAGCCTGCCCACCAGCCAATGGTCCCTGGGCCCCCCTCCACCCCCTGCTGGCGGCGACGCGAACCTCGCTTTGGGGGGAGGGGGCGGCTGCATGCGCACTTCGAGATTTCCGCTGCCGCGACCTGAAGACGGGAACGTGCGCTGCGCTGCGGTGCTGTGCTGTTCGGTGCGGTGCGGTACGCCTACCTGTCGAGAGCCGGCCCAACGGCTAGGCAGCGGCACGCAATGGGAGCCAAAGCGGCAGGCAGGTGCACGAATCTCCCCATCGCGGACGCGCTTTTACACAGCAGCAATTCAAAGGGGGACGCGCACTCCTCAAGCGTGCGGTGCACATCCATGTTTTAATTACACCGATTAGCGATCGACAGACAACACTAAAAAGACCGCGGCCGAAGATGCGGCTCCTTTGTCTCTTCGGGACAGCCGATCTGGGCTTTTGATGCCTGAACTTTAAAATTAAGTTCAAGGAGTGTGTGGACTTCAGCATGGATGTGCCAGCTTACATCGCCCAGAATTGTACCGCCGCTCACTGGACAACGAAACCCCCAGTTCTAAAAAATGAGGGGCAGAATGGAAAAGGCAAAGAAAACAGAAATAAATGACCTGTACATTCTATTCACCCTGCAGCTGTGTGTCCCCGGGGTTAGTGTGTGTGTGTGTTCAGATCTGGCTGCTCAGGCTGTGTGACCCTGAACAAGTCACTTCACCTGCCATGTTTCAATTGGGGGGGGTTGGGGCCGTACAAAGACACAGAAATGCATCCAATTGCATCTCTCAGCTGTGGCAAGTCACCACAAGATAAAAGCATCAGTCGAACAGTATGTGATAATAATAAGAAGTCGGGTCAATCCTGACGACTGGATGTGTTACCGGCCTCCATGTCAGAGTAAACTTCATCAAACGCAGCAGGGCATTGCATGGGCACAACATCAAATGTCTGTGTTTGAATACAAGTCATACTCCACTTACACTTCACTCACGTTTGCTTTTATTGGCATTAGGTTTGTCCTGACTTTCAGAGTTGGGGTTGTTTAAAGTAAAATTCATGACTGTATTTATTTTCTACATTTTTATGAAACATATTTACACCTCCACAAAAAGTATAATGGGAGCATTTATGGTGTGGCACAAGAAATAAAATAAGGAAGAAAGCTGCGTCAAACAATATGCAAAGTCTAAGGATGCTAATCTGTGCTCTACATTTGCACATACGCATACATACACATATACAGATTATATAGGTCTCCCAAATATTAAACACATACATACACACACACACACACACACACACACACACACACACACACACACACATATATATAAGATATACACACACGCTGGGCAATCAGCAACTGTGAGGCTGCTCATCAAAAGCAGTTGATGTTCAAAAAAGATAAGAAATGTCAAAAAAAAAAAAAAAAAAATCATCACAAATTCCTGTGGATTAAATTTATAAACACCGTCTACAGAATAGAAGTGAAGAAGAAAGAAGAAATAAAAGGTTTTGAGATTTAAAGTCCCAAAAGCTGAAAGGCCACCCTAGGGTTTGAAAGAGTACGGCGATGAGGCAGCAGAGATGTGACACCAAGTGATGATGATGACAGAGGGGAAGTGTTGACAAATGTCTGCCTATGCATCATAAATTGCCCCCAGTCAAGAAGGGGCAAATGAAAGCTCAAGTCAGGGGTTCCTTAAGAGAGAGAGAGAGAGAGAGAGAGGTGGGGAGCATTCAGCCACCACATGAGGAGAGCAGCGGGTGACACCACCTCAGTACCACACTGGGAGATTGTGAGGTTTAAAAACACAACACCCCCACACACAAGGGGGATGGAGTGCCAGGCTGTTACCAATCCAAAGATCTCCCTGCAAGTTGGAGGACCTGCTGGCAGAGCTGGATGCAGATGAACATCCCACCAAGGGAAGAAACTGCAGGTTGAGGGCCTAACGGAGTGGAGTCGCTTCTGGAGTTTACGGGATTTGAACTGACAACCTTCCGCCTGCTGGTGCAGATCCCTGACCTCAGAGCCACTTAACTGTTAAGGGAAAACAAAAGAAAAAAAAAAAAAACAAAGAAAATCTCTGTAGAACGAGTTCAATGGCAGCTTTTAAATCCAATCAAAAATGTATTTCACTTTCTGAGAAGGAGAATGAAGTCTGAAAGCTAACACAACAGAACACAGCTGCAGTGAGAACTGGGCAGGGCACCATAAAGATTCAACTGAAGTTAGGATCTGAAAGCAGACACTCGCCAACCTACAATGTATTCATTTGTCCAAATATCCAGGAAGGCAAGAATCGGACAGTCCCGTACGTTAAGATGGCAGCTGCCTTTTAAAAGGCCACCAATGTCGATTACACTTTGAAATAACAAACAGAGACCCCTACTGCATCCTAAATCAGTACAATTCATTCAGAAACACAGCTAAGGCTTCAACAACAATGGGGCTCACCTGAGGTAGCAAACAAGATGGGCACATCTCAGGAGCCTACCGTTTAGAAACCGGTCTCTACAAAGCTAAGCAATGCAGTCATCCAGTAAACTGACTTCACTTCTGATTACACTCGAGTCTGAATGATCGGCGAGGACTAAAGCAGTGCTGGCTAGACATTGTAGAACAGCTTACTCTCGTCAGTACTGAGCCTGCAAAGTCCTTTTAAGAGACGTGTGACAAAAACAAGATGACAGGATCCTTAGAGGAAGGCCATCATAAGTCTCCAAAAGGTGCTGCAGTAGGCGTCATTTTAAACAATTATCTGCTTTTAGTTCAGATGTCTGCTAAATTAAAGTAGGCATTGTTTTGCACAGCGCAGTTCATATTCTACCCACCCATCATCCATTTTCAAACCTGCTCATCCAGTTCCAGGTTACCAGGTGCTGATCATGGCAGCACTGGACGCAAGGCAGGAACCAACCCTGAAATGGGACCCCAGCCCATCACGGGTCCACACACACACACACACACACACACAGAGTCTCCAGTTAACCTCACAGGGACATCTTCATAATGAAGAGCAGCGCCATGGAGAATGTGGTGCAAACTCCACACAGGACTCAAAACACTGAGGTAGCCCACTGAAGATGTATTGTTGATGGCTGTGATATTTGGAGACGGACAACTGGCATAAAGGCACAATATTTATTTTTTTTAGAAGCTGAACTGTTTCAGGTGCTACTGAGGCAGCAAGGCTATCATTTCTCCTCAACACTAAGTTCTTTGTTTGGTGCAGGAATAAGGCCCAACATTATCCGGAGATCAACATGCCTGCCGTGAAGCCCGGTGATGGCAGCGCTATGCTATGGGCCTGCTTCCAAGTGTTCGGGCCAGGAAGACAAGTGAAGGTAAAATCCTGGAAGAAAACCAGCTGCTGTCTGCCATTCCTATGGGACCGGAGAGAGGATTCTCAGTTACTCCTACGCCCTCAGGACTTGACGTTGCCATTGTTCACGTTTGAGTCTGTGATGACCTGGCATCCTGTCCTGAGACTGTTCCTGCCCGGCTCCCTATGCCTGCTGGGATGGGGTCCAATGTCGCTGTGCCTCTGCTTGGAATAAGCTGGTTTGGAGAATGGATGGCTGGACTGACCATATTTGCTCCCGTTTCACCGAGTGCTTCTGTATTGTTCAGTAATTCTTCACCAAACTGCACTCGTCGTGGGCTGTAAGCTCTTAGCCCAGTGCCCAGAGGGGACTGGGCGGTCTCTTGGTCTGGAATCCCTACAGATTTTATTTTTTTTTTCTCCAGCCTCTGGAGTTTTTTTGTGTTTTTTCTGTCCACCCTGGCCATCGGACCTTACTTATTCTATGTTAATTAACGTTGACTTATTTTTATTTTTTATTGTGTCTTCTGTTTTTCTACTCTTCATTTTGTAAAGCACTTTGAGCTACATTTGTTTTGTATGAAAATGTGCTATATAAATAAATGTTGTTGTTGTTGTTAGCCTGTACTTGGTGAAAAGCCGGAGAGCACAATCACCCTGCCCTTCCAGGAGGAGGATGAGATGACCCAAACGGATTGTGGAGGGGGTCCCAAAAACAAACATCATCAAGGTTCTGGGTGGTCCCCACCACAATGGATCTGAAGTACCTTGTCAAGATGAATGGACAAAACCAGAAGTATTCTGGTGTCAAAAACATTGCTTGAGACTTTGCCAAAAGCTTAACTAATAAAATAAAGAGGCAAGTGGCTCAAGACTTGTAAAGTCAGCTGTTCTCCGTTTATGTGTGCTTAGCCGAGGCACATCTACAGAATGGCACTTTCACTTTGGCCAAATAAGCCCCATGGATTGAACGGCCCTCACTCAATTGTCAGACTTCTCACCTTCTAATATCACACAACCCCTTGCTATAACAAAATAAATCACAAAATGAACATCACCTTTTGGGGGTCACATACAACATCCAATAGACCGGAAGGCATGTCCAAAGGAACAAGGTGACAATATTAAAATGCAAAACGAGAGGTGGCCAACGAGGCCTCCGCTTATTCAAACAAAACTGTGGAGGCCACCTATGGCGTCCTGCTTAAGGAGGCCAAATTTTCAGGATTTATACATCCAATCCCAAGGAAGTGCGAATATTGCATTTACCAGAGGTACATCTACGGTTTAGTCAGTCACTTTCCTCACGTGTGGCCACTGTGCCTTCAAAACGGACTGTGCCTCCCAGGCCGCCTGCTTTCTCCTCTCCGGAAATACAACTCCAAGGATTACGAAGAGCAATTATCCAAAAGGCATTCATCTTCTAACAGAAATGATAATCTCCTTTGGCTCTGCCGGCCCATCGGAGCACTGCGGAGTGCATGTTAATCCGCACACTCACAAGCCCCAATGTCACTTGCCTGACTTGTGCCCGCGCTTTTTGATTGCACCCTGTCACGCTTTGCGGCCACATTAATCAAGCACTTAAGTGGCAAAGACAAAACAGCAATCTCTTGGAGGGGCTTGTGAGGACAAATCAGTTTCTGCTGCTGCTGCTGCTTAATCTCCACCCTAAATTGGATTGAACCAGTCGTAAAATGGGCAACCTTTGGAAAAAAGAAAGAGTTTGTTTGTAAAAAGAGAAGACCTTAAAATGAGCCCTGGGGCTTTCCATGCCCTAGGATTTCAGTGGCACCCGTTTTCATTTGTCCTTCATTGGTTCACTTGAGTCGTTTCCAGGTGCAGTGCTTGGCAGGGCAGACTCTTCTTTAAGAAATCGGTCATCAAATGGTCACAGAATCCAGAGGCCTCCTTTATAGAGCAACTGTTCTGACAGATTGGGACTTAAAAAACCAAACATTTAGGTGAAAAGCAAAGCATTCGACTGACCCAATGTGCCCTCACCCAGACATACAGTGCATGTAATGCAGTGATGAGGAGTAAGGATCAGGGGTGCTCTGGACCTCGCTAACAGAAGAGAGGCTCATCTGTCTGACGTCTAGCATTTCGTGTGCCACGAAAGAAAAGTTCAGACTGTGGCTGAACTCACTGGACCAGAAAAGCCTTTGCACAGGAAGTGGCTCCATCAGGCAGCACTTTATTGGCTGTCACACAAAGGGACCTTCCAGCACAGTGTCACATCTCCAGAGTCGCGTAACCTGCCGTTTCTGGTCATGTAAACTGGCATGCAGTTGTCAAGGTGGACATCCCCTCCGAGTAGATGGGACGTCAGCTTTATTCAAGATGGGATGCCATTCATACCACAGCAATACAAAAATACACTCGTTTCAGCTAATATCAAAAGTAAAACATTAAAACCTAAAAGAAAAAGACAAATAACAGAATAACACACACGAGAATGGCATGAACCGTTTAGTCGAGGTCAGCAGAACGGCAATGCAGAAAGACGATTGATATCACTCAGTAAAATACGTGGAATGAATGAACAAAAGCGATACGAAAATGTGATTTTGCTGTGGCCTGTGACAATACTCTCACACTTTATGCCTCATTACTTGGAATGTCACGTAGATAAATGTGGTCTGACATTTTCAATCACGACTTATGGACGTGCGCTCACTTGTTACACCATATGAATGGAGCCTCGTCTGCACTCGGTCTTCTGGAGGACTTCAACATCATGCAACATACAAAGCGCTTTTTCAGAGGTCTGTTAAGACTTTTTGGCTCATGATGTTCGCTCCGGTCACCAAGAGCCGCCTTTATGGACCTCCGTCACAGAGCTCAAGTAAGCACAGCCATGCTGCTCCAATTCTCCATGTATGCGTTCTCTGCAACTTGGACCTTTCAGAGAGGGAATCGGTAGAAGACGGGCAGGGAGTAAACTCGGCTCAAACAGCAACCGCCCGCTTACTGGGCATTACATCCAGTGTGCCGTCGTCCTAAATCAGACAACAGCAGCAACATTTATTTATAGAGCACATATTCATGCAGATTGGCTCCAGCAGACCCACGTGACCCTGTAGTTAGGATACAGCAGCTTGGACAATGGATGGATATTCATACAGATGATGCAGCTCAAAGTGCTTTACAAGATAAAGAAAAAATATACAAAATTAGGCAATACTAATTAACAAAGAATAAACGAAGGTCTGATGGCCACGGAGGACACTACACTACAATAGCAGACAACATTTGTAGGTGACAACAGGTCTGCAATTTAGGATGACAAGTCCACTTTTGGAATCCACAGAGTGATTTGTGTGTTTTTAGTTGGGAGGAAACCAAAGTGCCAGATGAACACAGAAGGAGCACTCAACCCCAAACAGCAACTGAATGCCAATCCCAAAAGTGTGAAGCGGCAGTGCCAACTCACCCCAAATATTACCATTCTTTTAGGCTTGTTTTTTTTTTTTTTTTTAAAAAAAAGGACCAGCTTACACAAACACCTGAAGCCAGTCACTGTGCCTCTATGGAGGTCACTTAACGTACTCGTCTTCAGGCACTGCTGCATGGCACATTGGCAAAAGCTGCACTTGGAAGATATAGTTGTGCTTGAAAGTTTGTGAACCCTTTAGAATTTTCTGTATTTCTGCATAAATATGACCTAAAACATCATCAGATTTTCACTCAAGTCCTAAAAGTAGAAACCAGTGAAACAAATGAGACCAAAATATTATACTTAGTCATTTATTTATTAAGGAAAATGATCGAATATTACATATTTGTGAGGGGCAAAAGTATGTGAACCTCTAAGATGATCAGTTAGTTTGAAGGTGAAATTCGAGTCAATGGGATGCCAATCAGGTGTGAGTGGGCACCCTGTGTTATTTCAAGAACAGGGATCTATCAAAGTCTGCTCTTCACAACACATGTTTGTGGAAGTGTATCATGGCACGAACAAAGGAGATTTCTGAGGACCTCACAAAAAGAGTTGTTGATGCTCATCAGGCTGTAAAAGGTCACAAAACCATCTCTAAAGAGTTTGGACTCCACCAATCCACAGTCAGAAAGATTGTGTACAAATGGAGGAAATTCAAGACCATTATTACCCTCCCCAGGAGTGGTCGACCAACAAAGATCACTCCAACAGCAAGGCACACGTGTAATAGTCGACGAGGTCACAAAGGACCCCAGGGTAACTTCTAAGAAACTGAAGGCCTCTTTCACATCGGCTAATGTTCATGTTCATGAGTCCACCATCAGGAGAACACTGAACAACAATGGTGTGCATGGCAGGGTTGCGAGGAGAAAGCCACTGCTCTCCAAAAAAAAACATTGCTGCTCGTCTGCAGTTTGCTGAAGATCACGTGGACAAACCAGAAGGCTACTGGAAGAATGTTTTGCGGACGGATGAGACCAAAATAGAATTTTTTGGTTTAAATGAAAAGCGTTACGTTGGGAGAAAGGAAAACACTGCATTCCAGCACAAGAACCTTATCCCATCAGTGAAACACAGTGGTGGTGGTGGTGGTGGTGGTATCATGGTTTGGGCCTGTTTTACTGCATCTGGGCCAGGACGGCTTGCCTTCATTGATGGAACATTGAATTCTGAATTCTATCAGAGAATTTGAAAGAAAAATATCAGGACATCTGTCCATGAACTGAATCTCAAGAGAAGGTGGGTCATGCAGCAAGACAACGACCCTAAGCACACAAGTCGTTCTACCAAACAATGGTTAAAGAAGAATAAAAGTGAATGTTTTGGAATGGCCAAGTCAAAATCCTGATCTTAATCCAATCGAAATGTTGTGGAAGGACCTGAAGTGAGCAGATCATGTGAGGAAACCCACCAACATCCCAGAGTTGAAGCTGTTCTGTACGGAGGAATGGGCGAAAATTCCTCCAAGCCGGTGTGCAGGAATGAGCAAAAGTTACCGGAAACGTTTAGTTGCAGTTATTGGAGGGTCAGTCACACCAGATACTGAAAGCAAAGGTTTACATACTTTTGCCCCTCACAAATATGTAATATTCTCTCATTTTCCTCAATAAATAAATAACCAAGTATAATATTTTTGTCTCATTTGTTTAACTGCTTTCTCTTTATCTACTTTTAGGACTTGAGTGAAAATCTGATAATGTTTTAGGTCATATTTATACAGAAATATAGAAAATTCTAAAGGGTTCACAAACTTTCAAGCACAACTATACGCCCAAAAAAAAAAAAAAAAAAAAAGTTTTGGCCTATTTTTAGCCCTGGGGGCCCATTTTTGGCAAAGGGAAGTCACCCTGCCATCTAAAGTTGTTGCACATGTTGTAAGCCCACTATGTGCCTCTTTCATTTAACCACAAACATGAAACAGACAGGCTGCAAACCTGCCTATAAAAGCGAGAGGCTACTTGGCATTTGTGTACTAATGATATGCTGGCAACAGACGTCTGTGGCTTCAACCAAATGCTGCCACAATAAATACAGAGGAGGCCGTTTCAGGCTCATGACTGTGGCATTGTGTTGTTTTTGTTTTCCAATGAAATGGCAGGAGCTTGAAACAGAACAGACTGTCTGTCGCAAACCAGAAGAGCTTGAAGAGAGGAGATGAGCGACGATAAGGCCTCAGCAGAGCTGTCACAGATGTGTCAAGTGACAAACCTCTGCTTTATTCACCTGTGGGTACAACCTGTAGGCACGGATTATCACAATTCAGGCCTCAGGACATAAATGCTGGGTGAGCCACGAGCCTGCAGTGTCACTGGTCAGTTGACACATTAATTAGGACAGGCACAGCTGACGGGGCACCTGCAGCTCCATTACAGAATGTGGACATGGATGACTCTGGCTTGGTCCAATTTGACCCCTTGGGGCGAGAAGTTCAGTTATTCGGGGGCTTTTTATCTCAAGTTGAGCATCGCTTTATTTATTATTGATGCTTCAGGACTCTCTAAAACAAATCTCAGAAGGATCACACTGCAGATGGCACGGCGGCATAGCAGGTAGAGCTGCTGCCACCACACCGCTCTAGTCACAGTGTAGTTTGCATATTCACCAGGCACCCTGGTCTTGTCCCTCATCCCAAAATGTACAAAAATTGAGGAATCTCAGCTGGTGTGTGTGTGTCCCATTCAGGCTTAGTTCATGCATTGGGTTCAGCATTGCCAGGACAGGCTCAGGCTTCATACCACCTCGCAAGAACATTTATTACAACGGTGAAATGATGGATGTCATAGAAATTCAAAAGATTTCCAATCTAATCCAAGAAAAAGCTACTTCTTATCTCAACTGAAAAAAAGCCCAAGTAAAAGCTGTTAAATATCTGAAAATGCCATGGAGCTCCTCACTAGCCCTGCTGTCCTCTCCTCAGACTGGGACCGTGGCTTTCAAGAACGCTCCTTCATGTCCACAGCATCCTAAAAGGCTGTAATCAAAGCTAATGGCACATCTGTCTAATGCTGCAGAACTGTCTTCCACCCATCAGTTGCATAACAGTCTGAAAACATTTCAGCTTTGACTCCGTTCTGCTTTAGGGAATCGACAATCAGTGAAAGAATCTTTTCTATTAGGACCTTTGTGTTTTTTCCCTGAACAGCTGTAATTTCTTTCAGTTTAAGTTCCATAAATAACCCATAGTAATGCGGGCGGGCGTGCGCACACACACACACACACACACGTATAATAATTAACTGGCACACTGCACCAACCTGCAGCTGTCACTCTCCGTGGCATGGTTCCTGTACCCCCGCCGGAGCCACTTCTTCAAAAGGAAACGCCTGCGTCGCGGTGAGGCGCTGGGAGTTGAGCAGTTGGACCACCGCTGCATGTCTTCATCACTGGATGGCGTGATCTCAATGGTAGGGGGCTGGAGGACACCAGCAGCCTGGGGCACGGCATGCTCCATCTCATTGCCTGCGCTTGCACCCTGCTCCATGAGTTTTGCTTTGCGACGCTTTTTGAAGGTGGGAGTTGATGAACGTGACCAGGCTTCATTATCTGAGGCAGGAGGAAGTATTGTCAAGGAAGGAATGGAGAGAGGCTTAGCCATGTTGTTTATCTGATTACTTTCACAAAGATGAGGAGGTGATCAGTCTGTCCATGAAGGTGAACCTCTACTCCAGTAACGTTATTCAAACACTCAAAGTGTAAAAATCACAAATCCAATAGACGAGGCTCTTGCACTCGTTACAGACGACCACTCCCAGGACACGTCACACCCACACAAAGCCACGCCATTCCATAAAAGTGAAAGGAGTCCAATCTCCCAGGCGGTCGTTAAGGTAAGTGTCCTTCCGTCATGATGGGCAGAAGAGGATTCTAGAAAGTTCAGTCCAAAAAGCACTCTGCATCGGACTGGGTCCTGATGTTTCAAACAACTGAAAGGCAAAACGGATGCTGGATCACCAAAGTCAGCCCTGCAGGGGACAAAAGGGTTACGTTTTAGTAAAATATTTCAGTCGTATTTCTTGACTGTTTAGAGAAACAGCAGGCGTTTATCACCGTAGCCATATTAGCTCAGGAAATCCGAGAGGAAGGAGGAGTAGTGCTGGTATTGAAATGGTCAGATTACTTGACAGATTGGCTGGTGTCATCTTTAACGCAGGACTTTAGAAAAGGCCAAACCAGGCCTCCTAAAATAATAATTGGAGCAAACTGTTAATTAACGTCAGGTTATTGTTGCTTTTTTTAAATCCAAGTGTGAATAAACCAAACTTGTTGGACCAACTGGCTGCACCCTGGAGGACTGGGATGAAAGGCAACACCAGATAAAGAAAAAAAACTCGCCTACCTCAATGTGACAATACAAAACTAACAAAAACACAAAAACGTTCAGAGCTGACAAATCCCATCTTCGACAATTCAAATTCCATATCACGGCATCATTATACAGCGGAACTGACCCGACGCCATCCACTCCGTCCAGCAGGAAGTGTAAACGCATGGCGTGAGCCCCCAGTGCTCACATACTGGAAACACACACTGCTGTCCTCCTGCACTTGGCACTTTGATACAAAACAATGTGCAAATGACATCTAGGAAAGCAAATAAAGAGATTCATTTGGTTACAATTTGCACATTGTTTCAGTGGGCGCTGATAGTTTGCCATTTCTCGTATGAGGTTTCATCCAAGTAACATGACATTCATACATTTGTTTGGGGGATATCATTTCATTATAAACACTTGATGTGTGACTGTACAATGACACAACAGAACAGCAGCACACGCTTTACAATATACGGGGCACGTGGGCACAGAGGTTAGTGGCGCTTCTCCCCGTGCTGCATGGCTTTTATTTGTACTCCGTGTTCATCCCACATCCCAAAGACCACGTGGGGAGGCTGAATGGCAGCTCCCGACAGATGACTGTGCCCTGCATTTCCCCATCCAGGGCCCTTTCCTGCCTTACACCTGATGCTGCTGGGATCGGCCTCGGCCTATTTGAAGTCCGTGTATGTAACAATGTTTTGGGTTTTGCACCTGTGTCATTTTCCAAACGGTGGTATCTTATGTGGGATTCATTCCTTACGGCATTTCCTGAGCAGTACGCCATGACTACACATCAATAGCGGAGCTAAAGAACTCTGAGGCTTCTTGTAGTAGTGAAAGGCAGCAGACCAGTAATGTGCAGCCTTTGGACGGAGTTGGGACTTTCAGTTCGAACAAACCAAATTTGGAGAAGATCACAACCCTTCAATCTTTGTGTAAGCACCGGTCTCTCTGGTTGGCACGTCTGCCCAGACCACAGGGCAGTCCTCTTGATTCAGGGCCTAGTGGCAGTGTGACCTGGTGGGGTCGAGGACACAAAGGCAGATACTGTAGAGGCCACCGGTCAGACGGGGCAGCCCGTTTGGCATTCACATTTCGCAGCGTCCCTCACCTGAAAGCATCTTATTGAGCTCACACCTGCACACCCCTTCACACGAGACCACTGGGAAGGAAATGTTTCACAATGCGGTAATCATTAAGATTTGGAAGAAACACTCTGCTCATGGCTTTATTAAGAAAGTCTATGCTGTTAACTGCGCGCGTGTGCACACACACACACACACACACACAGAGCATGTTATGCAACTAAAAGCGTCATTGCTGGCGGTTTAACTTTTTCTAAACACAAAGAACATGAAGGCTATTTTGGAAGGCAGCTTTCTACAAAGACACGGCTAAAATGAACAAGACATTAACAGAGTCAAACTACTTTACCTGAACTACTTGATTAAAAGCAAGTCCAAAGGAAGTTGAAGAGCAGGGGTCTTCACGTTCAGTCCCAGGGGAGCGCAGGGGCTGCTGGTTTTTGTTCCAACAGTCTTCCTTATTTAGAAGCCAATTTGTGATCAATCTGCAGTTTTGTGCTTCCTTGTCATTCAGATTCCCCCCCTTCATGGCTCCTTTTTGTCGTAAACAGCTACATTCGCTTTTAATTCTTTTATGTTTTATGTTTTGTTAGCCAGCAGACAAATAACAATGAAGAATTGTTACGGTTTCTCTGGCAGGTGCTAACAAATTCACTTATTTGTAGTAGAATGGGCCGCTGCCTCCATCCCACATCACAGGAGACCTCTTGTGACAGACCACCTGGACCCACTGCAGTTTGCCCATCAGACACAGTTATCTAGCTGCTCCACTACCTTGACAAAGCGGCTTTTGATTTCTCCAGTACCTTCAATACCATCCAGCCATGTCTGTTAAGGGGTAAGCAAGTGGACGAGTCGATGGTGTCCTTGAGAACGGACTGTCTGTCCAGCAGACCACAGCCTGCGAGGTTCAAGGACTGTGAGAGCAACAGGCCCGACCGCCATTGTCTTTACCTTGTACACCTCAACCTAAACATGTAAGAGCAGGTCTCGTCATGTGCTGAAATTCTCAGAGGATTCTGCACTACTGGGGTGTACGGACAAGGTGGGCAAGAACCAGAAGGCTCAGGGGCAGAACTTTACTTCTTGACGTAGGAAGAATTATCAGCATGGCACATCGGCAAAACCAAGGAACTGGTTATGGAGTTTCACCACGCCAAACGGCCTCTGCGCCACGTTACTGTTCAAAGAGTGGATGGGGAGATGGAGCATTGCTAGAAGTACTTGGGGGTTCACATCACCGACATGTTGGACTGGTCTCATAAGACAGGGGGACTAGAGAAGAACGGCCAGTAACAGCACTTCAAGAGAGGCCCATTGAACCAACACGCCAAGGGTGCAGGCTCATTTATGGGATGTGCTCTCTGGACCCAGTGAAGGTAGCAGTGACAGAGACAATGAAGACCAAACTGAGTGACATTATGACCAATGCTGCACAGCAAATCGCTCAGCAGAAGTGTCAAGAGATGAGACTGGGGCTCCTTTATACCACCAGCAATACGCCTGTACAGTATGGGGCCTTCCTGGGCCTTTTGTGCCAACCAGACCCCTTACTGGGTCCTCTAAGCTGGCTGATTTGGTTTCTTGAATGAATCCCCAACCCAAGTACGTATCAAGGAGCTCACAGCCTTCTGTTTAAATTGTTCAAATCCTGAACAGCAATGAATGTTTACGTTTTTGGACACGGTGCCACCAAGTGCAGGCCCTTCAACTACAGAGTACAGCGCATCATAAGGTGTTCTGCTGAGGGAGGCACACATTTATCATGGCATTATCTGTGTACACTCAAATACAAATAACTGTCCATCGTTCATAAATGTGCGTCTCAAAGATGGCTACTGCAGGACTCCACTTATTTCTACTGACCTTGTCGCATCCATTCTCCTCACATCTGTCTAAACAATCGCTTCTTAAAGCCTTGGAGTTTTAACGGGGTCCTCGCTGACACCACATTAACCTGCTGGCACCTTTACTTATACATTCCCCTACCTTGGTGACATTTCTCCGCTGTCATCGCACAAGTTCATTTAGTTCTCTTTCGTTGTTTTCACCACAAAGGAATCAGGTCAGGTCAGCTCAGGTCAAGCCAGGTGTTATGTGGGTGACCCCTTGGCCTGGTCCAGTCACTCGGGTTACCCAGCAATGAGGAGCTAACGGGCCGGATCACCCACAGGGAATCGCGCCACATGGCCGTAGTGCAGTAACTGACGCCCCCTCACAATGCAGGTCACGTGCCTCATTCAGGACTCCATGAGCAACACAAAGTCAGACCAGCGGCCCCCCAGGACTCTCTGAAGCGACACACCTGAAGGAGTCCAGTCTTCATCTCAGGTCACTGGATAGCGTCCATGTCTCACAAACAGGGAGCACCAGGACTCTAAAGACGTGGACCTTCGTCCTTCTGTAGATATGGAGAGCGCCACACACCCCTGTCCAGTGACCTCATGAGACCCCCACCCCAACCCCCCATGCTCACCAGAGATATGAATGTGGCTGTAAAGGTAAGAAAACTTTACTTGCTTACCTCGGCACAAAGGAATGAGGAGAAATAAAAGCACCGATCCCCTTCATAATCTACACTCGAGTAAGCGTGTTGAGGTGACTCAATGAGAAAGTGAGGAAGTTCATTTTCAAAAGATGAATAAAGTCTTGCACTTCCTACCAAACAGGAAACGTATTGCCCGTTGTGAAAAAGCCGACCACATCCCATGTGTTGACCCCGCCACGATGTTCAGTCATGCACAAGGCCCGGCCTGGTCAGGGCACAGCCACAGCGTTTGTGCGGCAGTGAATCGACTCGGACGTCATTTTACTTCCACCGAAGAGGTAAGCAGTGAAGGTGTGCCGGTTGTAGTTGTGCCCCTCAATCTGCTTTTCAGGTGCTACCCTATGGACTGCTGTCTCCCTTCACTTGCACTTTGTTTGATATCATTATTGAGAACAGAAATGCTGAAAAGAATTTCAGAATACGAGTCCTTATTTACGTACCTTACACGGTCCATAATTCCTGTATTTCTGCATGCCAAATCTTCTGCTTAAGGACAGAAGACGAGAGTAACCAAGCTGCCAACGTTTGAAAACCTTCTAACTAGAGACCCAGGGCAGCTACAACTGCCCAATGATTTTCAGGAGAACTCAGTCAAGAAACATATCTACCAACATCTCCATTTTAAAAGCAAATTTATTTGTAGGACGTCATAAGTCGCTATCAATGTGCAACCACCAATATACTAATTGGGGACACTGTAGTCCCCAGATATTGCGATCGCTACCCCTTCAGCTCCCTCCTCAAGTGAAAACAATGTCAAACATTAGGGCTGCACAATTGATTGCATTTTAATTGTGATTACGATTACAGGAACAGCAATCTGCTAATTGTGAAGTATGGATTGCTGCATTCCATTCTGTACTGCCCGCTCTCAGAGAAAGGGTCTTACACGTCACGTGATCAGAGAGACAGACATTTCCTAAGCACAAGCACTCGCACCATATGACTAATTACAGGCGATTTAAGAGTTCAGCCCATAAAAGTAGCAGCAGTAATACTGGACCTAAGCCACCTTATACCTTTCACATGCTTTCGTACCAAAATGAAAAGAATTGTCCGTAATGTGGTATCATTTTGTTTTCAATAATGTTAATGTGATCAAAAAATAAATAAATAAATAAATCATACATACTGCACTGTGTAAGCTGTTAAAATGTACACAGCCATCTAAAATTCAACCACGTAGTCTAGTGTGGGAATGAAAGGTAAGCAAGTCCTAGTAACGTAAGGTCCTCGACACGGACAATCAGCACGCCCGAGTCAGAACGTATGTCGTATCCAGCAGGTTGACGAAAGTAAAATCAGGTTACATTAGTCACTGCTCTGCTTAAAATGGTGTGCAACAAAACACCCAGGATAAGACCCCTGCCCTGCCCTGTCCTGCTGAAAGGTTTCCAAAGTTGCATTGCTTTTACTTTATTCCAAATATCTGACAGAATTTTAAGTGAATTTGAAACAAACAGAACCTCCTGCAACCACAGCTGATTTGTGGCGGACTACAATTATGGAAACATGTCTGAACACAAACGGTTCAATATATTGACGAGGAAGTTACACTGAAAAGCAAATGCTTACCAGCATCAAACTCTCCTCAGACACAATGACTCAAGGACTGAGAGTCACAATGGCCACCTGGGGCTGATGGGCGAAGCTGCAAGTTTGCAATATGACAGATAATGGAGGATGGGGATGAGTGCAACACAGAGGGATACACATTTAATAGGAAGGATAGACAGAACAGAAAAGGAGGAGAGGTTGCGGTTTATGTCAAACAGGATTTAAATGCAAGTCCCCTTCAGTTGGACAAAGAGCTCCATCTTAGTGAGGACATGTGGCTTCACCTGGAAAGCATTAGGGAAAGAGGTCCTATTTGGGAGTGCGTTATCCGTCAGTCAGTCATTGTCCAACCTGCTATATCCTAACACAGGGTCACGGAGGTCTGCTGGGGCCAATCCCAGCCAGCACAGGGTGCAAGGCAGGAACAAAGTCTGGGCAGGGCGCCAGCCCACTGCAGGGAACACCCACACACTAGGGACAATTTTGGATCGCCAACGCACCTAACCTGCATGTCTTTGGACTGTGGGAGGAAACCCACGCAGACACGGAGAACATGCAAACTCCACGCAGGAAGGACATGGGAAGCGAACCCAGACGGGTCTCCTAACTGTGAGGCAGCAGCGCTACCCACTGCGCCACCATGCCGCCCAGGAGTGTGTTACAGACCACCCAACTTGGACAGTAATTTCAACAGATATCTTTACAGTAATATTAAAAAGGCACATTTACAGGGAGATATTATAGTCATGGGGGACTAATTATCCGAATATTAACTGGGATAACCTTGCAGATGGAGGAGCACAAGAGTTTTTAGAAGTAAGCAGTGACTGTTTTTTAACACAGGATGTTAAAGCACCAACACGGGGTGAAGCCTGTCTGGATTTAGTATTTTGTAATAATCAGGATAGAATTGAGGGTGTGATTGGGCCACTAGGGT
Source organism: Polypterus bichir lapradei (assembly GCA_026402145.1). Taxonomy (NCBI): domain Eukaryota; kingdom Metazoa; phylum Chordata; class Cladistia; order Polypteriformes; family Polypteridae; genus Polypterus; species Polypterus bichir. The sequence continues at coordinate 491,301 of JANRMT010062827.1, forward strand.
CAGGTGACCAGAATATAATACAATTCTCAGTATTTTGTAAGAGTGCAGATGCTAAGATTAAAATTGTTAAGTTGAACTTTGGTAGGGCAAATTTTGAGCAGATGTGGCAAAGTCTAAGGAGGATACACTGGGACAAGCTTTTAAGTGTTGATTCAGTCGAGGAGCAGTGGAACAGGCTTAACAATGTTTGACATGTAATGCAGGACAGGTACATACCTAAAATTGAAATTAATAGAAAATTTAAAAACTCCACAGGGGATTAAAGAAGAGTTAAATAAAGAAGCTGCAAAGTAATAAAGAGACGAATAAGGCATATAAGACTGACTACAAAGTGAATCGTAGGGCGTATGAGAACATGAGAGCCACCATTAAGAAGGATATCAGGGAGGCTAAAAGACAGTTGGAGAGGAACAGAGCAGATAAGGCGAAAGACCACCCTAAGAGATTCTTTCAGTATTTTAGTAGTAAAAGAGCAGTCAAGGAGGAGGTCAAGTGCATCAGGAATAGTAAAGGGGAATTACAAGTTTAGAATGGCCGCTATTTCACTGTCTGGATCTTCACAGGTGATCAGGTGGATAACCTCCCAGGCGTAACAAGGACTACTAAGGAGGTACTGATTGATTTGGAAATTATAGAGGGAGAAGAGCTGCTCATATTAAATAGGCTGAAATCAAACAAATCACCCGAACCAGATCATATTTACCCTCGAGTTCTTAAGGAGGCTAGCGAGTAAAGAAATAAACCCTTGACATATTTTTAGGAAGTCACTGAGCACTGTGGAGATTCCCAGGGACTGGAAATGGGCAAATATCATCCCATTATATAAAAAGGGTGACGGGGCAGATCAAAGCAACTATAGACCAGTAAGCTTAACGAGCACCACAGGAAAATTAATTAATTAATCTATGAGGAGGCAACAAAAGGATACGATCAAAGCAAGGCACATAATGACCTGGACTTTCAAAAAGCATTTGATGAGGTGCCACACGAGAGGGTGGGCATCAAACTAAAAGAAGTGTCAGTTCAGGGTGTGGTGTGTAGATGGGTGCAGAATTGGCTCAGACACAGGAAGCAGAGGGTGATGGTGTGAGGAACCTCATCAGAACTGGTCGATGCTAAGAGTGGTGACCAGCAGAGGGCAGTGCTGAGTTCACTGCTATTATTAATATAAATAAATGATTTAGATAGGAATATAAAGAACAAGCTGGTGAAGCTTGCAGATGATACTAAGATAGGTGGAGTAGCAGATAATTTGGAATCCGTCATATCATCACAGAAGGATTTGGTCAGCAGACAGGCTTGGGCAGATTTGTGGCAGATGAAATATCAGTAAATGTAAAGAATTAACACATAGGAAGTAAAAATGTTAGGTTTGAATACACAATGGGGGTCTGAAAATCGAGAGTACACCTTATGAGAAGGATTTAGGAGTCGTAGTGGACTCTAAGCTATTGACTTCCAGACAGTGTTCAGAAGCCATTAAGAAAGCTAACAGAATGTCAGGTTATATAGCGCCTTGATGTGTGGAGTACAAGTCACAGGAGGGTCTGTTCAACTTTTACAACACACTGGTGAGGCCTCATCTGCAGTCCTGTGTGCAGTTTGGGTCTCCATAAAGACATAACAGCACTAGAGAAGGTCCAGAGAAGAATGATTAGGCGGAGTCCAGAGCTACAGGGGATGAGTTAGGAGGAAAGATGAGAAGAGCTGAGCCTTCACAGAGCTGAGACCTGAGTGAAGTGTTTAAAATGATGAACGGAATTAGTCCAGTGGATCAAGACAGTTATTTTAAAATTCAGGTCATCAAGAACACGGGGACACAGTTAGAAACTTAAGGGCAAATGTTTCACAAACATTAGGAAGTTTTACTGTACACAAAGAACGACAGACACTTGGAATAACAAGAGACCAAGTAGTGTGGTGGACAGGAGGACTTTAGGGACTCAAAACTTGACGGGTTTTTTTTTTTTTTGAAGAATTAAGTGGAGAGGACTGGCAAGCTTTACTGGGCTGAATGGCCTGTTCTTGTCCAGATTGTTCTAAAGTATAATATCACCTTATAGAAGTGATGAGGGCAGCAGCATGTAGCAGAATGCCACCATTTCATGAGCTTGCTATATATGGTTACACTTAATACTTTAACACATGTGTACAACACAATTTACTTTAACTGATTTTAATGTTACATTAACCTCATTTAAGAAGGTGTTTTGCTTTGATTTTTACCTACACAGACATTTCTTAATCAAAAGCTATGGAATTCCTGTGAATGCAAGATCAGTCCGGCATACCCGGACTAGAGCTGCCGACTACCTGTGCACGCTCAATTTCTCTTTGTTAATCATTTGTACAGAAAGAGAAGTAATACAATAAACTGCTACTAAGCCTCCTCTATTCCGTTTCTCTTCTGTGTATCTGGATGTGGCACGTGGTACGCTGCTCTACTGTATGGGAAAGACATCCCAGATAAAGGGGCGGTGGAATCATCAGATGGAAACATTCTCTCCTCAGATTGGACGGCCAGCACAGACTCCACTACAGGAGGCCCAGGAGCGGACAGACAGCCAGTTGGCCGAGGTCTCCAGGACTGGGACTGCACTGGACTTTCTCCATTGTCAGCTGGCCATAGTTCACCAGTTAATTAATGGGCAGATATTGTTGGTTTCCATTTGTATTTAATCAGTTTCTACCTTGTTCTGTGTGCGTTTTAACAAATCTGCATTTACAGTATATGGGTGCCTGTTCTAGATTTAGTGATTAGTTTAAACTGTACATTCCCGTTTTTGACTTCCCCCCCCCCCACATTTTGCGTTTTTGAGTAGGGAATGGCAGTGATGGCAGGTTTCCTAAATGAAGTACTTTCTTTTTAAAACAATGTTGTATTTTATGTTATATTTTATTTCAGAATGATTTGAATCAGTAATTTGCTGTATTTACTGTATTACAAAAGCATTGAGAAATATTTTTACTAAGTGTGTCGTACCTTTATTTTACAAAATAAAAACATTTTATACACAGAATTTTAAAATTTCCAACTAATCCAGCGTTTAACATTTTCACATGAACAATTTTAAAGTGGTTCCGTAATAAATGGAGGTTCTACTGAACTGCATTGGCACACAATACAATACATGCAGATGGCAACACAAAATCTGTACATCACTGCAGTGTTACCAATTAAAACTGACCAATCAGAAGTACAATATCAACTGCAATACTCGTCAACTATTAATCTGGAGCTAATCGTGGGACACCGAGTGTGCCAATAGGCATTGATGCGGTTTGCACATTGCGATATTTACAGCAAGAGCAGCAATAAGAAATGACCAGTGAAGTTCAAATGCCATATACATCAATCAAAAAGAAGGATAGGCTGCCATACCCTTCGGTTTCCTTTTATATCCAGTTCGGTTTGTTCTGAAATCTCACAGAGGTTCTTTGTCCTCTCTTCTGTCCTCTAGTATCTCTCATTCAGTGGTAGCTCCCAAAACAAAGCCTCTTTCTGTATTATTAGAAAGCCACTCGTAAGTCAGTCAGTCATTCTCAGTGCTGTTGATTTAGGATCGTGATTTACAGACGTATCACTTTAGCATCTAAGTACCCCAGTAACCAACCTATCCATTTAGGGGATTTCTGCCTCAATGGTGTTCAACTCCAGGCCAACAGTGGAGCTCGCCCTGGAGATGCAAGTCCTGCTTGTGTCCGTCTCCCTCTGGGCGTCCGGTTTCTTCACCTCCTCCAGCAGCTCTACTCCTATCCTCCCTGCCAGAGACACGTCCTCATCTTTCTAACAAGTCCGTGGATGGCCATCACAAGCCCCACCTCAGTTTTAGGGCTCTACATCAGTCCTTGGATTCACTTCCCAGGTCAGGGCTTGTTCTACCAACTAGCATGGCTACAGAATCACGGTGCCCCCTCGCCTGAGCAGCCACCAATGGCACGGACACCCAGTACTTTTCTTTACCTATATGCTTTTTCCCATTAGACAGCAGAGCCTCAGTAGGTTTCAACTGGAAAACTCCAGTGGCCCAGTTGCTGGATTAGGGGGATGAACTCAGGCTTTGAGAGAAGACCCCAATGTATCTGCATATGTAAAAATGCCCAATAAATGCCAAATGAGCACACACCCAGTGAAAGTCTTGTTAGTCCAATTGCTCCCCTAGGCCGGGGTGGTCTTGCAGATTTACAGTTAGGGGTTTCTCTCCGCAGGCCACAAACCCACTTCTAGGGATCCAGTCATGTTTCATAGGTGGGCTGCAGTCCTCACAATAACGATGATGAGTGTAGATAAATTCAACTTCCTATGACACATCCAAAATCTGTAATCCCATTTAACCCATCCGGAAGTTGAGACCAGAACCTCTCCTGGGCAGCAGGCACAAACTAACAAAAAAATGGCACGCCAGTCCTATGGAGGGTCCACACACACACACACACACACGCACACACACACATCTGTGTCTCTTATAAAACATGACAACTGGGAGTCATCAGTGAACCTAACCTGAATTCACCTAATTAAATATTATTTCATGGTGGCACAGTGCTGTAGTCAATGCTGCTGAATTACAGCTCCAGTACAATGGGCTCCAATCAGGGTTGAATTTCTATGCTCTCCGTGTGGACTTTCTCCAATAACTCTATCTACCCAACATTGCATGTCAGGTGAACTGTCGACTGTAAACCCGCTTGTCATGAACAAGTGTAGGTGTGTGCCTGGTCAAGCCAAGCCTTAGCCCTTCAAGACCTTGAATTTGATGAGCTGGACTCATTCTGTGAATGGATGGAAAAATATCAGCCAATTATTATTCAGCCCTGACAGCAAATGTCTGCAGAGTTAGCATGGCACAGTGATAAATACAAAGTTTAAAAAACAAAAAGGACAGTATCAGCTGTGATGGGTCCTGGCAGGGTGCCACCATTTCCCAAAATGAACCCAGTGAAATGAGAATTGCTTCATGGTGCCTGGGCTATTCGGATGCCAAATGCCATGCATTCTCTAGCTGCTCTGAAGACAGAGCAACCAGCAGCCAGCATTCTTTCTACTGTGTTAGCAGAGGGCCATTTATTACAAAATATAAAAGCTGTCTGCAGAGGCTCATGACAGATAAGACAAGGTGAAGAGTGACACCGAAGCGGCCCAAATGTCCGCCAATGAGACAACTGAGCCTCATTAAGCGCAGCTCAATCTGCCAATTTCATAGCCTTCTTTTCACGTGGCACCCCAACTCACTGCTCATATTGTCCATTTTAGAAATGGGCAGCATGGGGCTGTGAAGTGACTTGTATTTGCCTGCAGACTGTGGTAGGATTTGAACCCGTATCCATGTTAACTTCTGTCTGGAACCTTAGCCATTAACATCGTGAGATGGGCCTTAGCAATCTCGGTAATGATAAGAACATCAACTCTCCTAACAGAGTCACTGCTGTAGCCCGGGGCAGTCAGGCTAGTTGGCCTTAGGTCACCCTTTGAAAATGAAAGGTCAGCACATGCATGGTGCCATCGTATAACCATCGTTTGAGTTTATTTTCTGTTCCAAAGGGACGATTTTCGTCGGAAACACAATAAGCAAGCTGGCTCTCAAGACATCAGTGTTCTCCACATAAGACCACATTTAAAAATCTAGTTAATGACTGGGAGAGCACAGGATGGAGGTGCTACGGCCTCACGGCTCTAGAGTTCCGGGTTCAAATTCCGGCATATTGACTATCTGTGTTGCCGGCTCATGTTCCCCACAGGCCCAAGTGCATTCTTATTAAGGCATCTGCATTCCTGCCATCTCCCAAAGAAGTTTGAGCTGTACTCCACAGTGGCTAAACTGGGCAAGTGTGCCCCACGTTCAACAGTCATCTCTCAGAGGGCTGCCTCACACCCTTGTGAATGAAAATAAAATGAAGGGATAGGTGGATGGATGACTGCAAAGTGACTGCCCTAGACATTAAAGAGTTGCCCACTTGGAGCTTCAGTTGAGAGCTCAAGTGGCACAGGCCACTCCAGTGTTACCTTTGCATGACGTATCTATACTAATAAACGGCAAAGCCCTCACTCACTCACTCACTCACTCTCACTGACTGACTGACTCATCACTAATTCTCCAACTTCCCGTGTAGGTAGAAGGCTGAAATTTGGCAGGCTTATTCCTTACAGCTTCCTTACAAAAGTTGGGCAGGCTTCATTTCGAAATTCTACGCGTAATGGTCATAACTGGAAGCTGTTTTTCTCAATTTACTGTAATGGAGATGAGCTTGAAACCCGTGGGGGCGGAGTTTCGTCTGACATCATCACGCCTCCCACGTAATCACGCAGTACGTAGAAAACCAGGAAGAGGCCCAAAAAGCGCTGAAGAAAACATGCATTATATAATTGAGAAGGCAGCGAAACAATAAGAAGCGAGCGAGTGA
>JANRMT010062827.1:498102-525206 GCA_026402145.1 Polypterus bichir lapradei
TATGTTTATATATGTGTGTGTGTATGTGTATATATATGTATTTGTGTGTATATATGTGTGTGTATGTATGTATGTGTGTATATGTATGTGTATATATGTAGATATATATATGTATGTATATATGTGTGTGTGTATATATATAGATATGTATATATATATATGTTTATGTGTGTGTGTAAATATATATATATATATATATATGACAGCAACACTCATCACTCACAACAGTGACAAAACAATTACATTGACAATCATGTTACGTTATTTTCAAAATGTTTCCTTTTCTTTTTCATTGCTTCTTTAACACACTACTTCTCCGCTGCGAAGCGCGGGTATTTTGCTAGTAAATATATATGTGAGAACAACACTCATATCAATGACAAAACAATTACATTAACAATCATGTTACGTTATTTTTAAAATTTTTCCTTTTCTTTTTCATTGCTTCTTTAACACACTACTTCTCCGCTGCGAAGCGCGGGTATTCTGCTAGTTTGGTAATAACTCTAATAAAACAAGTTAATATGTAACACTTGAATGGCTTCACCCCAGCGCTGGTCAAATCCAATCCCTTTCCATATATGTAGTGTACACTCAGTAAGTCCGAGTGGATCCTGAATGACAATAAATGGAAGTGACATCACATAACAAGCACATGCAGGACTAACCACTGCGAAAGGACAGCATTAAACAAACTTCACACCTAAGAGCCAAGGGGTCGGCCTGCACGACTGCCAGAATGCGACCTTCCATTTTGCCTCCTCCTGTTGCTAGCTAAATGAACCCGGGCACACACTGCGCCATGTAAACCCAGTCCACTACAAAGTCAAAGGTCACCAGCAATCGTGCTCTATGGTGGACAATGGTGCCACAGCACTGCTGACCCCCGACCTGCCTACACTGTTATGGGCCTTCGTGCTGCAATCTGCCAGCCTGCGGGGGAAGTCGCCATCTGGCCTTCTATCAAACCTGAACTCTCGGCCCCTATAGATCTGCTGCCCCCTTGCACTGCCAATTCACTTAGAAACAGTAAATCTCATATCATCTCCATGACTCTCCTGCCTCTGACAATCAATCAAAATGCAGAAAGTCCGCTTTATGGAAAAATAAGAAATAAAGATGAATAAAATTAGGATGACTTACCTGATGGGTGTGGCCCAGAATAGCCAAGACAACAATCCTGTTTTCACAACAGAAGGCAGCACATCGTGTCTCAACAGGTAAGGCAGTCAAGACCAGACTGGCACATTCTGAAAGGCCTGCTCTTTTTACTTTTTTCACCAGAGACTGGAATGCTCCACAAATCTGCCATTTATCTGCCCGCCTGCGTCATTTGACGGACATTTACAATCAGCTCCTGGTCCCGTCAGGTAAGAGGGAGGTGGGTGAAGCAACTTTAAACATCACAAACCCATTTCTTTTCCTCCTCCTTTGAATTAAGCATCAACTCTACAAGGCTCCATATTCAACCTGCACTTCAACATACAAAACGCACTTGGCATCAGCAGCTAAAAACAACAAGACATTTTTAAAAGCCTCCTAAGAGGAAGGCCAGAAGGGCATCTTAGGAGGGCCACTTGCTGGGTTTACTTCCCTTTCCCCGTTATCAGGGCCACGGACAGGATGCCAGCCAATCACAGGGCACGCTAATAAACAAATGACCGCCTCACTTGAACGTCATCTTCATTTCTACCCCATTTCTGTTCTGCTTTTCAGTAACATGCTGAGCTGCGCTGACCAAACCTCCTTCATCCCAGTTCTTGGAGAACACTCAAAAGCCTAACAATGCAGGTGACAGACACAGACCCCCAAAGTGTCTTGAATGCCTGCCATGCACTGCAACAAGAGGGCCAGTCCACCTCAGCTGGCACCTCCCAATTTACAGAAGCAGCAGTTCTGCTTATTCAGGGGTCCTTACCCTCTCGCACACAGTGAGCCCAGCAGTGCAGGAATCTCATTCTGGTGCTCACTTTTTCCAATCACACACACACACACACACACACACACTATTTGAGAAGTGTGAGCAGCAAAAACAAAAAAATAACAATCAGTCGAAATGCCCAGAAAGGATGCCAAGGACCTGCGTATGTGCTACTAAATGAGGTGCAGCCACAGAGCATCCTACTCCAAGGGCAGCTGTGCTTGAATGTTTAAACAGGAATGGCCTGTAAGTGGGACACTCTAACTTCAGCTGGTGCGACCCTTTGTCACATCGCTGCTGTGAAAGTCACGATGGATTATGGTACCAACACAGTGTGCCAACAGTAAGGATGTAAAGTGGCCGACGGAGTAACAATTTGGGATGTCTGCGGCTGGCCAATACAGCCCATATCTGCTACACATTTTCAGCTTGAAGTGACATGGCCTAAACAGAGCTGGAGATTTTCTTGATTAAATCATTTAATTTCAATTAAGCGGTTTAAAGTGATATTAAAAAATGAAAATCACATTAAAAAAAAAAAAAAATACCAATTAGTACGGTTAAACAGTTGGGAAAGCAATGAATTATGCCAACAGCTGGGTACATGTGCACAGTCTGAGCTGTGAACCACTGGAGATCCTGGACTGATGACACCAAGAGATGCAATCCTTAGCGTCCGAGACCAGACTCCCCGACACCACAGCTGTGTTTTGATATCATGTCCATGAAAATCACAAACAGGAGACAACTGTGGATGGCCGGTGCCCATATTGAACAGACTCAACCCAACACCCAACTCTCACTCTACAAATACACAGACTAAATGGCACGAACAGCCGCAGCCCCGAGACCCCATAATCACGTGGCATGGAGTAGCTACTACAACACAACACAGGGCACAGAACACTAAACTTCTCCCAGATCCAGAAAACAGGACTGGCAAACTCCTACGACATCCTAAACATCTGTGCCTCAAACACGAGGGTCAGCATTGCTCCTCCAGTCAAAGGACAGTCCACTGGATGGATGTCTCCATTTCAGTACCCAAGGAGGTGAAGGAGTGTGATCTCTCAGTCACCGGAGCACAGCCCACCGTCCTGAGGTCCCTGCCCTGCTTCACCTGCCTGAATCACCAGAGGTACCACAATAGGTTTCTAGATGAACCACATTCACCTGTTCACCCCTGCAGCCTTGGCACTAAGGAGCGTTCTGTTTAAAATAAAGAAGCTTCAGCCACACAGATGGACACAACCCCACCTTACACACCTGGGGAGGTCACAGCTGCTGGATTTAAGACTCTTAAAGCTCAAGGAGATCCCACATTTGAGGTCAGTATTAGCGCCCTGAGAATGGGAAAGGCGCTGCATAAATAAAAGGTATTATTAACCATGCGGAGGACATCCTTGAAGATAGGACCTAACATTTAATAACCTAGAGTACAATTCTCAAACCTGCTCTAGCTCAGGGTCACGAGAGACCACACATTTTATGGGCACAGTGCAGATTGGTTTATTTTTTGCAGACACTTAGAAACCCCTTTGATGTTTTGCTGTCAGAAGCTCTTATTTATATAAAGAGAGTCCACTCATTTTTATTTTAAATGTCATTCTTTTCCAGTTTCTTTTCACACCTTTGTTTCAGTCTAATTATTCTAGAATAGATTCAATCAACTTTATCAATCCCATGGGGAAATTCAAACAAATGTTTTGAACAAACAGGAGACGTATGGCTCACTCACGGTTGAATGCGCTCATCAACAACAGTCTCTTCAGAAAAGCTTCTATTGCTGGTGGAAAACAACCCAGAAAGTTCACAAAGTAAACCAAGCAAAACAAATTCCCCTCGAGCCCGTCAGGAATCCTCAAACACCAACCTCACAAACTCCACTGGCAGTTCCCCGCCTTTGATTTCACACTCCGTTTCATTAGTCACGTTGTTTTTAATCTCTAGGAAGCGTTGGGGACACAGCAGGTTGATGAAGCGACACTCCAAGTAGTTTCCACGCAGATAAGAGCCAAGCCATGGCCGAGCCTGTAGGTTCTCCTTAGACGAAAGTGGGCTTCTTACTGCACTGCAAAGACATGCGGCTTATGGGACAGAAGACTTGAACTGTCCCAATGCGAAATCAGGCAGAGTAGTGAAAAATGCATCATTTTTGTCAGGTCTGTCCACTACTAACTGACTGCTTTAAATATTTTTTCACAAAAGCAATACCAAGAGATCAAAATGGCAAATACTGTCTGAAAAGTAAAATCTCCACGGTAGTTTGGTTGTGAAGCTGCAGCGTATTCTGTTGGCTCAAAGATGCATTCGGTTAAAGACCAGCAGTGCTTTGTTTCCCACTTAACTGTTTGTTGTTATGGAGCTCAACCCCCCCCCCCCAAGCCCCCCTGTAAAATGCACAACACAATACAATTTAAGTCATTAAAAACCCCACAGTGCAGGCCATTCTGCATATCTACAACATGAATTTACTAAAACAACAGCAATATACAAGATGCAGTGCCACAATATTGTCTCGGAAATGTTTGAACTTTAAAAGCTGGACTGAAAAATTCATAAAAGCCTTTCTCTCAAAGCTTTAAATATAAGGGCCAAATTTGTGATCTTCTGAGCAGCCGTTGGCCACCGTTCCTGCCTGCTTTAAATTCATCCATCCATCATCCAACTTGCTACATCCTAACACAGGGTCACGGGGGTCTGCTGGAGCCAATCCCAGCCAGCACAGGGCGCAAAGCAGGAACAAACCCTGGGCAGGGCGCCAGCCCACTGCAGAGCACACACACACGCACCAAGCACACACTAGGGACAATTTAGGATCGGCAATGCACCTAACCTGCATCTCTTTGGACTGTGGGAGGAAATCCACGCAGACACAGGGAGAACATGCAAACTCCACGCAGGGAGGACCTGAGAAGTGAACCCAGATCTTCTTACTGTGAGGCAGCAGTGTTACCACTGCGCCACCGTGCCGCCCCTGCTTTAAATTAAACTTTCCCATTTTAAAAGCGTTGAATTCACCCAAAACCTAATCAGTTCTTCAGACTAATGAGAAAAAGATGTCCAGATAGTTTCAAAACAATTAGTCGGCACTTCAATGAAATCAAGACATCCTCCATATACCAACTATGAAGAGTATACACTGCACACTGCAGATTCTGACAACTGAAAAGCCAATGACGTCAGCATACCCCACACGGGCGGAATTAAATGAGACTTGCTCATCCGTCACGCTGGCAGGCTTTCTGAGGCCGGTCACGCTGTGTGGTGAAACCATTCAATCACATTGTCCTGCAAGGCCCACCATAATACAGGGGTTCTGGATTTCTGGCCTGGGAACTCCTTGCGGCTCCCGTTATTTTTTTCCCCCCACCAGTTTCACGTATCAGCGAGTCTCTTTTACTTCTAACTTTTTATTTAACTGCCCTTCTTGTCCCTTCTCTGATTTTACATTTTGGAAAGTGTGCTAGTGTGACATTTAAAAGTAGATGAAACTCAAACATGTGCATTTCTGAAAATGCTTAACCTTATTCGACCTTTTCTGTTGATTTTGCTCTCTTAATTGTACCTGAATATTGACAATCAGTGATAAGAAGAGGAAACACTGGAGCTAATAACACCGATAACTGAAGGGGAGCAGCTGCCTCAGTGTCGTTTTCACTTGTGTGCTTCTTAACAGGCGCTTATCTGGGGAAGCTGGGGCCTATCCTAGCAATCACAGGCTGTAAGGCAGGATCAACCCCTGTAATAGATAAATATAACAACTTGTTTGATTTAATATCAATAAATTATAAATACAGTGCAGTTGTGAATCACTTTGAATAATTCAGATCTTTGAGAAAACCTACGAGTCCTCTTGTGAAAGACCACCCGGACCTACAACAGTTTGCCTATCGGACAAAAAAATGAGATATAATTATGTCTGCTCCACAAAGCGTATTGCTACCTGGACAAAGCTGGCAGCACTGTGACAATGACGTTTTTTGATTTCTCCAGTGCATTCAATGCCATCCAGCCACCTCAGTTAAGATGGAAACTCTGACTGCTCTTTTTATTTTTAGCAAAGCCACAATGCGCCTTTCTTTTTGGTCATTCTGGTGTGTATTTGAGAGGGGATTTGTTGTTTGAAATAATGTATTAAAAATGTTTATTTCTTCATTTATTGCGCTTCTATAAAAATCGGCATTTTCCCCAGGGGGCAAATAAAGTACTATCCGTCTATTCGGAATGTGATATTTGGATTGATTTTTTTTTCTGGCAAACTGAAAATGAATTTTGCCCGATGGTTAAGAGTATTAAAAAGTGTGGTTAGAGTTGTGCAAGAGTTTGAGGAAGGCTGGCACGTGTGGAGGGCAGTAAGTAAAGGATTAGAAAGAACTGCATGCCGCATCTACCTGGTAAGGGGTCTCTCTCTCTCTCTCTCTAAATTGCCTTTCCCAGGTTTCTTCCACTTTTTTTTTTTTAACCCTAAGAGTTTTTTTTTTTTTTTTTTAACCCTAAGAGTTTTTTTTTTTTTTTTTTTTCCCTTGTCTTCTTAGAGAGTCAAGGCTGGGGGGCTGTCAAAAGGCGGGGAATGTTAAAGTCCACTGTGGCACCCTTTGTGTGATTTTGAGCTACACAAAAATAGATTGCACTATATTGTAACCGAGACCCCCACTGCAGGGGGACCATACCCAGTTCATCAATTCTCTTAAAAAGCCTACGAATTACGAATTAGTAAAATAAATACACACATACACAAATATCCAGAGCATTCATAGGAGCAAACACCAGAGCTCAAAAAAAGAAGATGAATTCGCCTCAGCGCAGCACACAAGAACGCCTGCTACACCCCAGGACCAACTTTACAAAAGCCGCTCGTAACGTCTGGACGGACACAAGAAGGTAAACGAGTAAGAAACGCCAACACAGGTAGAGTCAACTTGAAAGTGACCTCTGTTGGGACAAACACGCGCAGCCGCGAGACTCACCTCGAGGACCACCGGGTGAAGCCCCCCAAGCCTAACGGGTCACCACCTCCCCTTACCTCACCGATCCATCGCAGCTCTCCTCTGCATTTCGTGTCCGAAGGTTTTCACTCAAAGACCCGTCCGCCGCAAACAGCTCGCCGATCCCATCCGTCTCGCCCGAGCGCATTTCCCCTTTTCGTTGTCTTCTGCTGCGGTTTGCGTTGAAAGAATCGGCGTTTCCAGTCTAACCGCGAAATGTTTCAGCTTCGTCCTGCTAATAGAATTTTACCGCCATCTTCTTGTGAAATCGCTTACTCAAATTCTACCAAACGTCTGAATGGGCTGCGAAACTTAACTCCCTCTCGGTGGAGCCCTTTCAAACCATTCACGGAGGATGAGCACTTGAGCACGTGAAAGTCCTAGTGTGTCGCCAAACAAAACACGTGTGGCTGTTTTCAAAACACGCTCACTTCTCCAAGTTGGTCGCCGGTCCTCCCCACGTCCACTCCCCTCCGAGGAGCGCCGTCCTGTCAAGTTGGGGAGTCGCGTTTGGGGTATCAGGACTGGCGCCTTCATCTTAGCCAATCCCTGCAGAGCTCTCTAATAAAGGGTGGGCTCTATCTTGGGCCGGGCCAATGAGAGAGCAGAACCGTGAAGCCGCGAAGCGGTTTTCCTACTAGAAGCCTCGCTGGGCGGCTGGCGCTCTCACCGTTTCTTGTGACTGACAGGCGCTTTCGCTTGTATTAAGAGTATAAGACGAGAATCGGAAGAAGGGCGTGAACAACAGCTTGGTACGTGTGACCAAAATGTGCGTGTGACCGATGGCGATACTGAAGCTGGATAAAGTAGGCTCGCTGAATGGATGGATAAGCGGTCGGGTGGGTAACTGTAGAGTAAGAGAACGTGCACCGTGCTGGGGTCGAACACTCATAATTGGGCCATAACTACCGGCAGATCAGTTGTTGAATACTCGCCGTGAAAAAAAGTTCATCTTGAAAGGCCAGTGTTCTCCGATATGCTGTATGTACAATGTTAACGCGTGTCTGTTTATGTATTCATACTTCTCTCCATTTTCTAAACCGGCTTATCCAGAGCAGAGACGAGGAGAAGCTGGAGCCAATCCCAGCAGCAAGCCTCTTAAACAGGACACCGGTCCATCCCATGACAAACACACACAGACACACAGCAGGAGCCAATTTGGCACCGCCGTCCACCTAAGCTGCTCATCTTCGGACTGTGGGGGTTAACCAGAGTACCTGGAAGAAACCCACATGCACAAAAGAGACCACACTGGGAGTTCCTTGGGCCTGGACCCTGGTCTCCTTGTGTGACACTCTCACAGCACCTTGTGTATATAAATGTGCAGGAGTTGGTTTAACACTGGCAATGGATTCAAAGCAGGTGCCGTGCCAGGCCAGGGCTGCAGCCCATTGTAGGGAATGCACATTCACAGCTTAGTGTCACCAGTGACCATGTCTTTGGGCAATGGTAGGAAGGCCAAGCAAAAAGAGAAGTGGGGGAAAAAAGCAAACAGTTCATCCTCGCTGGGAATCAGACAGGAGTGCAGGTGCTGCCAACTGGAATGCAAGGCTTTGTGTAAATGCATCAATGAAGACCACCCTCGCTGGAGATCATTGGGTAAATGTATCGATGAAGAGTCCTTGTGGCAGTCAGTGACTGTGGTGAAGGTGCCCTCCTCCTATCCAATAAAGTGGCATATTCCTTTATAGCAGCAACACAAGGCAGAAGCCAAACCAGGACATCGGGACACGGTGGCACTCCGCGGCTGACAACACACACACACAGGCTCACTCAATCACTCATACCTGGCTACTTCACCTGATAAAGACACACATTCACACAGCTGGAGTGGAGGGAGGTGAGATAACGTGTAGGTCAGGAACTCTGCCACTCTGACCAGTCTGCCTAATGGCTGGCAGTTGTACAGAAAGTACGAGAGAAATGCTCAGCCTATGCAGTAGGCGTCCTTATAAAATCAGAAACCCACTGGTATTTCACAAATCTATTTAAAACTTTTTATAAAACCTGTTATGCATCTAAACAAAGGTTCCTTCCAGGACTATCTTGTGGATTGTTCTTTTGGGGACCAAAAATGTTTCCCTATGGCATTGTTCTGAAGAAGCACTTTGGCACCCTTATCTTTAAAAGAGATTTGAGAAAAATGTCTAACAACATTTATTTACACAGGCCTCCTTTCTTTCTTTTCATTTAACTCATTTGCATGTTTATTTTCTTCCCATTGTGCTTGTTAAAAGTCCAAGGACTTCAGAAGTGGTCTGCTACAACGCTGATTGAACCCCGCCCATGTTTCCGTAACGTCACACGAGTAGGTCCCGCCCACACACTCCTGCAGGAACTGCAAGTCAGAGATGCGACAGAGCGGCAATGGCATTAGCTGATTTTTGTAGCCGAAGTTTGTAGACCTGACATCATTCCGAGGAAATGCGTTACCGTGACGCATCGTTAATCATTGGTCTTTTAGTTTGTTCGTTTTTAAATAAATGTCAGACGCGGTCCATCCAAACGGTTCAGCACATCTTCACACTCGGCCTAAACGTAAAGCCCGTCGATGTGTCCTCATCTTTACTGTCCATTCGTATGCGACTTCAAATGCACGCGAGATTAGCCTCCGGTGACTCGGTGCTGTGTATTTAGCGCATTGTCTTAATGTGGCGTATTGATGAATTCAGTAGTTAACACTTGTCTGATAGCGTTTTCAACTTGACGAACGGAAAGGAAACGAGTTGTACATCAAAACTACAGATGCTGCATACGAACTGGTACAAAATGAAGGACTGGTTTAGGCGGACGGGGCCAAGACGCCATCATTAAAAGATTAAATAGCTTGTGTCGTGCTCTGATCACCGAGAAACATAACAGCTCTTTACCAGTAACACCGTCAGCATGCCTCTCAAGCACAGAAGCCCCCCGTTCCGTGTACGCTATGTTACTGGCGCATCGGTGTCACAGAAAGTTGATCGGTCAGCTGCCCACCAAAAATAAAATGGCCCTTTGGCACGGCCAGTGCGTGCGGAGTTGAGCCGACCGTTTAACTCCACCTGCCATCAAGCCGAGGGCGCCATTCCTGAGCCTGGTTATTACCAAACCTCACCAGGCCTCTGTTGTCCTCGCCACGGTCACTATCTGTCACCAGCAAAGGGAGTGACGCAGACGGAGGAGTACAATTATCTGTTGGACTCGGTCGGCCATGTACTTCTTCGGGGCCTTTCTGCAGCTTTGTTTAGGGCTCCAGGATATCTTTTTGATGTAACTGTTTTCCTCTTTTAACGAATCCAGTGCCCCATACAGAATTTTGATCAAATATTTTTAATGAATTAATGGTATTTTTTTCCAATTTAATGCAAGTATATACTTAAATGAAGTCGCATTAATGGATTATAGAAAGCATAAGGAGGTAACGTAACTAAAGGGTTAACCAAACGCAACTTAACACTTGGGCACGTGAGGGTTAACTCATCTTCAGAGGAACCATCAATGTGATTACTAAGGTTAGAAAGAGGTAATAAACACCCCTTAAAAAGCGGAGTCAAACCAGTGAGACCACCCAAACAGCCCTGTTCTGAAGTGGATCAAAGGGAAAAACCCGTAGGACCCCCGATTAACAAAGCGCTGTTTAGAATAATGGGATAATCGACGCGTGTGCGAAATTATGGGTGGCAGAAGTCGATCGGCTAAGAGGATCTGCATATTAAGATTCAGATGACGTGAGTAGGTAATGGTGACAGAACAGTATAAAAGAGAAGGAATTGTTTGACTGTTGGCTCAGTTTGGGGGTCTATGTGCGAAGAAAGACTTGTTCTCCATTTTCATCCGACTTTCTTTAAAAGTTTCTTCCACAGCACCCCTGATTAACCAGACAAGCCCCTTAACGACAGGTGTAGCGCGGGCCGCCACTGGAAGCACAGAAATGGTCGAAGCCTAGGATTTGCTGCCACCTTTCGGCCATTTTGAAGCATTGCAGTAGTCGTAAATTAGGATAGAATAAAAATGAGACGACCAGAGGGTACAACAAAAGTGGGGGAGACATCTAAGAATGTACTGGAAAACAGGTTGGACTGGTCTGGACATGTGATGAGGAGAGACAGGGAATATGTGGGCAAAGGGGCGATGGACATGGAAGTACAGGGCAGGAGAGGATGAGGGAGGCCAAAGTTGAGGTGGAGTAATAAAAAGGACATAGATCTGAAGGAGAAGGGTCTCCGTTTTTGTTTGGTGGCTCCTTGGCACCAGTGCCAGCTGGAGGACGCTGTGTGTGTGTGTCCCATTCAGAGGAGACGCCTGAAGTCCACCTCAGTAGTAACTCTGAGTGGGTGTGTGTAGCTGTGAGTGTGCCCTGTGAGGGACTGCCATCTCCACTCAGCTGGGTTCCTCTTACTGTCCTGATCAGCTCTTGTGGCACCAGACTAGAGCTGTGGGTGAATGGACGGCTTGTGCTTCTCCATCTGTGTCTCTGCTTCAGAAAGCCCATCTCGGGCCTTCTTAATTAAAAGACATTACGGAGCGGCAATGGAGGAACGGCGCTCTGGAGGGGCACAGGAGTGAGTCCCTCCTGTATGCCATGAGTGTGTCAGGTCCATCCTTAGACCTCACTGTCCTGTAATTCAGAAGTGTTTCTTCAGACTCGCATGTCTTAAAGGTGAAAATCTGAAAGTGCAAATCAATCGGGGCTCAAACTTATAAGTGCTGTAATAGCGGTCTCCATCTTCACTGGCCAGAGGAGAGACCTGAGAAGAGCTAGGCCAGGGTCTCCACATCCAGGGTCCCCACATCCAGGGTCTCCTCCATCAGGGTCTCCACATTCAGGGTCTCCTCTGCCAGGGTATCCTCCACCAGGGTCTCCTCTGCCAGGGTCTCCTCTGCCAGCGTGCCATCAGCCAGGGCCTCCTCCACCAGGGTCTCCTCCACCAGGGTCTCCTTCATGGCTGAAGTTCAAATGCTTGTGTGGTGTCTTTGATGTTCATTTGTAATTTCTCTTTATGTTTCTGTATCAAAGCATGTGTTATGGTCCTTGTGTTTTGTGGGTGGTCCCCAAGAGGTGGGGCCACTTGCCAATCACTGCCAGGATCTGCCCATGGCACCTCTAAATCTGCAGGGTCTCCCACACATCCTGGCAGCTCATTTTGAATGCGCTTGAGAGTTGGGGAGTTTTCTTGTCTTCTACTGTGCTTTGTGATGTTTGTCTGGATTCCTGATCATTTTGCTCCGATTTGGGACTTGTTCCTTTTGGATTGCCTTTGTTCGCAGCTCCCTTTTTACGTTGTGCAGCTTCATGTACTTGCAGATCCCTTTTGTGATCTTTTATGTTGTAAAGATTCTGCGTGGCCCTCTTTTGTATCAAGCTGGGGGTTTTGATGGGATGTCTCCCTCTAGTGGGTGTTTAATGAAGTGCTTTTGGGGCTCCAATCCTAACACCGCCTTTGTGAAATGCAAGTCAGCCACTGAACCTGCCGTGTCCTCCAGCTTGCCATTACACAGCCCCAGTTGCCCACCATTAGTATGGCCTTATCCTCCACTTTTGGTCTTTCTTGTTACTTGCCCACTTTCACCTATCAAAACGAGTCCCACCAAAACAAGGTGTTAGCCCCTCTTCGCCGGCCCCACTTCTCTCCTCACGTGAGGTGCTGACCCCGGCCCCTCTTTGTATGTTTGCTGCCATTTTTCGGATGTGAGGAATTCAGTTCATTATAATTCTACAAATTGTTTCTGTCCCCATTTTGTTGTCATGGTGATTGTAGGATTCCCGTTGTCAAGACGCAGCTCCTAGTTCTCCCTGAAGGTCTCGACATCTGATGTCAGTGACCCGGCGGTGACCACCCTTTGCTATCCTACAATTCTTTCCTGGTGGCAGGTGTGTTGGCTTTGCTTTTCAGTTCACTTTTGGGGTTTTGTCGTCAGGCGTCTGCTTATCGACGAGTCCCTGCTCGAAGCCCCCCTTATCTCTGCTGGCCTTGCCCCTCACATGCAGTGCTCGTGAGTGTCCCTCATGTTCAGTCATGCAGCCCCGATCAGAACTGCAGGCTCAGCTCTCACCCTTGAGTTTGCCTACCAGCTGCTATTTCTTGGGTGGTCTTAGGGGGCACAGCCTTGCATTTTCCAGGATGTTTACTTTCATGAGATTTCCCAACCCTCTCATTTTATCTTGTAGGTGTCCTTCAGGCCTGGCGTTCTGGAAAGAGAATGGAGCACAAGGAGCCACCTTGGAAGAGGCCCACCATTGAAGGAGGTGTGTACAGTAGCAGCTTAATAGAATTTGGGCATCAGGGCAGTGCTGGAAGAGGGCGCTAACCCTGTGGTCCCAGTGCCATAGCGTAGTGACGGGGACACTGCTGTAAAAAATTGGAGCCGACCATCATATGAGATTTGAACCGAGGGGGTCATGAAAGAGAAAAAGGCTGGAGTGTACCCCAATATCCTGGCTGAATTACCCACCTGTTGTGCCCCCCTGTCTGTCTCTCATGTGTGGTGAGCAAACTGGCACTAGAACGGCTGCCTTCGCGTCATCCAGGTGGCCGCTGGGCACTGGTGGTGGCTGAAGTGGATCTCCACTGTCAGGTAAGGCGTGTTGAGTCGTTAGAATAACGTTATATTGTAAATATCATTAATAATTATTATTATTAAATTGGGGTCTTCAGGGGACCCCCATTCTAAGGATTCAATGACTGGCACACTGTCGACCCTGATTGTGCAGGTGGCAGCAGGGACCCCTAAAGGAGGAGAGCAGATCTGCCGGTGGGCTGGAGTGGGGCGCCCAGTCCTTTAAAGGGGTGTAACTACACCGTAACCCAACAGGGGGCAGCACTGCTGAGTATTTTCAGTGGGTGATGTGACCCTGGGGGGCCACCTGCTTGATTTGCCCCATACAGAGCCTTTCAGTAGCAGCAGTGCCATCACAAAGCCCTTCACACAGCAGGCGAGGGCACAGAGCTCCGCCCCCCCCCCCCCCACAAGGTTGGCACATGTGCCTTTACACAAATTGGTGTAGTGGGTCATCATGGCAGCGCTCTGCACCCTGAAATGACCTTAGTAAAAGTCAACTGACAGGAGGAACGATCACAGGGAGACCACAAAGCACAAAAACAAATAAAAAGCCAACACCCGCTGCCCCTGCAAAGCCAAGCAGATCCTGAGCTCCTGCCAGTCCAGTGGGGCGGCTCACCCTCGTACACACCACAGTGCCACACAAAGCGCCCCTTTACTCCCAGTCTCGCTCTCTTCCCTCACCAGTCCGATGTTTGCCTGACTCGGGCAGTGAGGCGGCTTTAACTCGTGCCCGCGGTCAGGAGGGATCTTCTATGTGCTCCAGGGGCCCCAGGATGGAATGCTTTCTGTTGGCTCCTGGGGTCCTTTGCCCCCTTGCCCTTTAGTCTGTGCCACTGTAGCAGCTCCAGAGACGGCCTGTTTTACTGGGACACTGTGCCCTCTAGTGGCCAGAAGGCGTTGAGCACTCTGGCCGAGTTTCCTGCCCTCCAGAATCCTGACAAAGCATTGCCCGCTCCTGCCTACGCCACTGATGCCCTTCTGTTCCCTGGTGGAGCCTCTTGACCCACACTGGCTTTCTCTCTCCCAGAGACTGTCTGCATTGCATTGTACTATCCTGTGCCATCCTGGTGGTGCCATCTGCCCCAGGCAATCTCTTGCTAGCTGGGCAGACTCTCACAGCACATTTAGCTGAACCCCCAAGTCAAAGCCGATGTCCTGCTCTACAGTAGAGGCCATTCAGAGTGGTACTGGACGCCGGTCACCCTGAGAGCCCCTCGAGGTCTAAGAAGCATCACCCACGAGTGTCATACCTGCAGGTGTGCCCGCCGTTCTGACCTTGGCTCCAGCAGCTCGCTGTCCTGCGGTCCTCGCTGGTGTAAGGTGAGGCCAAAACTGCTCAGCGCTCGACGACGGGAGTTCAGGGGGCACGAGAGGGCAGCCGCTCAGTGCGCGTGTCGCTCCGTGGAGGCCATCTGTCGCAGCGCTATCGGGTTTAATGTGGCGCCATGCAGCACGGGCACAGGACACTGGAGCTCATATTGAGCGCCAGCCAAGAGATGAAGGATGTGCTTCTGGAGCTGATTGATTCATTTTGTCAATAACACGTTTGAGCTGAAGGGCAGTGAGCAATTAGAAATAGAAACCAAACATATCGGTGACAGGGACCTCGGGTGACAAAGGAGCAGCAGAGCCAATCACATGGAGTGTGGGTGGTGGCTTTGTAGCTCCATGAAGTGACTGAGCGGTTCAGAAGGGACCAGTGGTGTCCCATTGTGGGCATCTGTAACAAGATTAGCGATGGTGTAACATGCCACGAGTCGGTCCTGACCGCCCTGTCACGGTGTGGCCATGAGTGTCACTTCACGAAACAAGGAAACTGCGAAAGGCGCTATATAAGGCCACTCAGTTGAGGACTCTGAGCAAGTCACTGCCAGTGTCACTCCTCTGATTTCACAGAACTTGGAAGAGACGGTGCCTACCTTGAGAGGCACCCTGCACAAGCCCCTGCCCTCGCACAGCCCACAGGTTTGAGACGAGACGAGAATGGCCTTCATATAAAATACCTTTGAAAGGCGCTATATAAAACACAAATCTTCACACCCTCTTAATGTGCACAAGACGCCTTTGTGAGGCCCTGAAGAATAAGTCGTGCCATAGGGATATATAAGTGGCAGTCCTGTGAGTGCACAGGGTCAGAGTGAAAGGCGCTATATAAGAGCGAATCACAAAAGTCTGGAATGAAGTGCTGGAGGATGGAGTTTTAATATGAAAACTAAGGCTGCCAGATTAACCTCTTGACTCCCCGCGTGACCCTTCATCTGGCAGTGCCCATGCTATGGGGATGAAGAGACGATCATCCAATGCTGTGCCAATAAAGGCCACTCGAAAAGGCGCTATATAAAGTAAAGCTATCGCGATTCTTCCTGTCAGACTGAAAGACGCATATGCCGCCTTCATACTTGCTGTCCCCGCTCCCTGTGCTGCCATAACTTTGGGTGCCCATGAAGTGTCACTAATCCCACACAAACTAGAAAGAGGTGACGGCTCCTCCATGGACAGTCCACCCACAGGTTACTCCACCCACAGGTTACTCTACGATGAGCCACCCTGTGCCTTGGGGTGGCTATTGTGACCTCCTTGATGCCCATCCAGACCCTCCATCCTCAATCAGGTGAGCCTCCCGGTGAAGCCATCACTGGCATCATTCTTGTCCTTTTCTGGCTGAGACTCTAGGAGGTGCTGCTCCTCGTCACACACACAAACCCTCCTGGCCTCAGCGAGGACCCTGGCACACACACAGTCAGTCCGAGTCACACATCTCTCTCCATTCTCCTCGACCTCCAAGCAGCCACCTACACTCCTTCATGCCAAGATCATCAGGCTGGCACTTGGCATGAAGTGGTGAACTGTGTGATGCTTCTGAGCTGGAGGACCCTGGGGTTTCTATAGTGCCATCTTGTGAATGTGGGGGTCGGACATTCAGAACATGTGCTCAGTTTTGCTGTTTGCCTTAAGCGCCCGCAGTTGGTCAGAGCAGGCAGAGCAAGGTGGCGTGTACCTTCAAGATTGTCCTGGCCGTACACTGGCCATCCTCACCAGGGCGGGCCCACGGGCCACCATGTTGTGCCCATGTCACTTATTTCCTCTTGTGGCTTTTCTTGCCACTTCTATGAATGCACTATATTTCTGCCCCCCCCCCCCCCACACTTTTCAAACCCACCTGGCACAAGGCTGAGTGGCCCTGCCTATTGTCCCTCCCTCCACATCCCCACCTAGGCCCCCCATCCCACACTGTCTCCTGATCTGCTGTGCCAAGAGACACAGTGGCCACCAGCCTGCCTTCCAGACACTGGACCCCAAGGTGCCAGCAGAAGACCTCCTTGGAGAAGTAGGCTCACCACAAGGATTAGAATGGATGAAGCACTGCTCTCCAGGCTGGGCATTGCCCTGGCACAGGACCCCCTTAGTCGTCCCTGGCACGCTGGTGCAGCGTTTTATTTTCTGTAACTGGCTGGGATTGGCTCCAGCAGACCCCCGTGACCCTGTGTTAGGATATAGCGGGTTGGATGATGGATGGATGGATGGATGGTCCTCCTCATATTTGTCTCAGTGGTGGAAAGTCAAGTCAGACAAATGTCAGTGGCTTCAGATACATTTTGTTAAAGTCCTGAGAACTGGAAAGGCGCTATATAGATTGTCACCCTCTGATTACTGACCTGCTACTTGTTGTTCAGATCCTTCTTGTCCCTGTGGATTGTGACCGACTCCCGGACCACCATGGACAGCAGTCTGCTCAGAAAGCCTAATGGTGGTGAGTGGTGCTTGAGGCCCCAGCAGCGTCACAGCCGAGGCCAGAGGGTCACGCGGTGTACGCATTTGGGATGTCACGGTGACGGCCGCGTTCCTCCCCTGCTGTTGTCACTTGACTGTTTATCTTGTTTCCATATTTAGAAAAGCACATGGCAGCGAGAGGTCAGGCCCTCAAGGACGTGATGAGACGCAGTGCCAGCATTAGAGAAGGTGGGCTCGGGACCGCCGTTGACGACTGTGGAGACCACAGCTCTGTTTTAAGTTGCCATCAACACCCAACAAGGTAGGAGTGCCATGCCACCATCATGACCCCACGTCTACATTTGCTTAGCAGACGCTTTTGTCCAAATCAACTTACAAAGGAATTCAAAATAATGGAGACAACGTCAGCCTGTTTGGGAACAAGTGTGACAGGACAAGGGGACAAAAGCTGATCATCACAATTGGGACAATGTCCGAGCGAATTACAAGCGAGCTGCTATTCGTTTAGGCACAAGCAACGAGAGGCTTCATTGAGGGGCTCAGGAGGAGGTGGGCAGCTCGTTGTACCAGCCAGGAGCCTGGACTGAGAGGTGATGTCATCTCCAGAAGGAGCACAGGACCTCACAAGGGTCTCCATGTGTATGGGGGCTGACCCGCTGACCGTTCTGTAGGCCACCGTCAAGGACTTGAGCTAAATGTGCGCCACCCCTGGGAGCCAGTGCAGTGGTCCGCAGAGAGGGGTGACGTGTGCCCACCTCAGCATTTTGAATTGTCTGCAGCGGCTTAGTGACACGTGGTGGTCCGCCTGCCGGCAAAGAGTGGTCCAGACATGGCAGGACTAAAGCCTGGGCCTGAGCTTGTGCTGCCTGCTGTGGCGGGTACACTCTGATCTTCTACAGAGCGATCCTGCCAGTGACATCGGTGATGTAGTGACATGGTGAGTGAAGGACACCTGCTCAAGACTCTGCGCTGCCCAGACGGGCGGTGGGCAGGGGATTGTAGGAAGGCCCCTCTTCACCAGGGTGATCTGGACGTGGAGTCCCAATATCAGTGAGACGTGCCGGGATTCTAAGATGGCAGAGGCCAAGAAAAGATGGCTGTGGCGTCGTGCCGGAAGCAAAAGGAGAGAAAGAAAGCAACGTGGCCTGCTCATCATCATCATCATCATCATCGTCATTATGACAGGTCAGATCAGGCTGGGGAGTATGCACTGGTACCACACCACCCCCCACACGACGAAACAGCTCAGGACCCTGGACTGGCAAGGCAGACACGCGGTTCAGTCCCACCCTCCAGAAATGACCCTCTATCTGCCAAAGCCAGGTGTCTGGACCCCATGATGCTGCCCAACACCCAGAAGACCCCCAAAATCAACTGGGGAGGAGAACACCGAGGGTCTGCCTGCACTCTGCAGAGAGCGTACATCTGTCATCATCATAACTAGAAACGCAAAGACCACAGCGACACACCGACACATATATAGCGCCTTTCACTTCTAGTAATCGGCAAAGAGTCCAACTTTAGTAAAAGACAGACGTATATAGCGCCTTTCACGTCTGACGTCTGCACATTTATTTACGTGTCCGAAAAGTCTGAAGTCTGTCTCTTCAGGATGACTACCAGACTGGCAACTGATGAGGATGTGCCGGTGCTCATGGTGAGTGCCTGGCACAGAAAGGGGGTGTGCTGACGACGCTGATTTGGGCACTGGAGCTGCCAACGCTGAGTGACATCAGACGCTTAGGTGACTCTCTCTCCTGGGCATCTGCTAACCTTACATGGCTTTGTTTTCCACACTTGGTGCACCAGTCTTATCTATTATATAGCGCCTTTCCTCTCTCTCTCTATTATATAGCACCTTTTCTTCCTCTCTCTCTATTAAATAGCGCCTTTCCTTCCTCTCTCTATTATATAGCGCCTTTCCTTCCTCTCTCTCTATTACTTAGCGCCTTTCCTCTCTCTCTCTCTATTATTTAGCGCCTTTCCTTCCTCTCTCTTATATAGCGCCTTTCCTTCCTCTCTCTCTATTATATAGCGCCTTTCCTTCCTCTCTCTTATATAGCGCCTTTTCTTCCTCTCTCTCTATTATATAGCGCCTTTCCTCTCTCTCTATTATATAGTGCCTTTCCTTCCCCTCTCTCTATTATATAGCGCCTTTCCTTCCTCTCTCTATTATATAGTGCCTTTCCTCTCTTTACCTGTCTGCTCTGTTTTCTTGTGCCTTTCGCGTGTCGTCACCTCATCTGTCACCTTTTATGTCTGCAGATGAGTAAATGGAGATGAAGAGGTGACACCCCCAATCAAGGGAAGTGAAGGGCGTCAGTATGGTGGGCCCTGGCCATTACGTCCAAGTGACTCGGCTTTGTCACTTAATGCAGTGCTCTGCCTGTCCCCTACAAGCGGTGGCTTGTCCCCATCACCTGCTGCGGCTCACTTGAGTTTCCCTTTCTGCGGCGGTTTGCTTGACGGTGTGAATGGGGGCCGATGTGCTGCGGAGTGTTGTCTTCTCTTGACCTCGGGTGTTTTTCCTTTGAATCAAATGTTTATAACGGACATTGGCTACTTGGGTGGGCACCTCCTTTTGTCACGTGCCATGCCCACTCTTTGAAGGTTTGCCATCTTGGCAGCAGTAGAACTTTTGACATGTTGAAGAAGCAAAGCAGGGAGTGTTGGTTTAAAGTGGTGGAGCGTGTCGAGCTGTTGATCGTTACATGCCAGGTGAGCCTGCGGGTGCCTCGTCTACGGCGCTTTCTTTCTTTTTTTTTATGCCAGGCTTGACAGTTTAAACTGTTGCTGTTCGTGATCAGAATTTGAAATGCCACTGCGCGCTAATAAATCTGTGACTTTGTGGCTCCTCTAATGCCCCTCGTGGGTGGCGTAGTAATTGGCACCGCTGCCTCACAGCTCCAGGACCCAGGGTGGAAATGCCATGCCACATCTGTACCTGTGTGGAGTCTCCATGTTCTCCCTTTGCCCGGGTGGATTCTCCTCCCACATCCCCTGCTGGTTGCTTTCCGTTTGGACCCCTTGACTTGCACTTTTCCTCCCCTCTGGTTTTTTCATTGATGGTCCACCATGTCGGGTCTGCTGCTCTTGACCGGCTTGTGTGCCCAAATCTTGTGTGCCCTTTGAGTGTCTGCTCGTCCTCACTTCACCCAAGTGCGGTGCTTTTGTTTCCAATGTTAAGCACTTTGGCATTGCCCTGGCTGTGTAAGGTGCTATATTAAACCTCTTCCTGTTCTGGTGACATTGTGCCCGCCTGTGACTTTTGATGGTTTGTTCCCATTCTGTTACAGGGACAGCAATGGTGTTCAGAGAATCCAGTGGTCTGAAGGGCACAAATGGGCACCATGTGCCCTCATCCTGACCACCTGCAAAGTTACCCCTAAATATCAGCTTGGACAGACTACTTGAGCAGCAGGTAGTGTGGGCACTGCCATGCTGTGACTTCACAACTGGTTAGTAGGTCAGTCCTGACCGAGCCTGCACCCCTCAAGGTGACAATCTGAATGTGGCACTTAATACCGTTTAGGTGGCCTTGAGTCTATCGGTCAGGTCATGGGCACATGGAGGGCCAGGCGGTCCATACAGGTGGACGATGACCTGGCACAGCTGGAGACAATCCTGTGCCTACACAAGTAGGGACCTCCCAAGCCAGCCCAGGGACGCGCGAGTCACCAGGGAGGTGGTCTGCAGCAGCCTTGAGCAGCGGGGGTGTCCACATGGACCAGTCACTCGGGCCTCGGCCTTCAGGTCTGCCTGCTGGAGGACACACTGGTGGCCTGTTTGGGGGGGGGGGGTGTAAGCGGGCAGCAGGCAGGCCGCCCAATCACCAGCGAGGGTCTGCACTGTCACGGCTCATCGAGTTCTTCCCAGCAGCCTTGGAGCTGAGCACAGAGTGGTGCGTCTTATCAGGGGCCGCCAGTTCAGCTGACAAGGCCTTCGGAGATGGCAGGTGGAGGGCTGGCACCTTGGGGGTATCAGTGGGGTGGCCAGGAGACAACAATCGCTTATGTTGTGTTCGGAGGACCACCATCTTAGTCAGGGGAGCCCCACAAGAGCTCTGCCCCCTTTAGTGACCAGTCAGGCTTCACATCGCGGGGGTCTTCTGTACACAGTGGGCTCTTCAGTGTCTGGCCGTCTGTCTGTTATGTGGCGCCTTTCATGGAGTCCTCCCTGCCCACCACAGGGGTCCCACTCTAGCTCAGCCTTTCTCTTTCCTGGTCCTACCCTGACTGAGTGACATTGGGGACACATGTGCTCTTCATTGAAGTGACTCGGCACGTCCTCTTGAGGGGTCCGCAGGTTTTTCTTGAAGTCTAACCACTCAACGACCCGATTCTATGGCATCCTTCACAGGGGTCTGGCACCAGTGAGCAGTTCACCCTGGCAGTGTCACCTTTGGGTTCACCCTGAGCTGCTGCTGGACTCCTTAACCAGGGGAGCTCCGCCCACTGCAGTGACCAATCAGACGCCGTCTTTTTCCCTCCATCTCCACCCCAGGGTGTGGCGTGTTCTCCGTTCGTGCAAATGTGGGTTCAGTTGACTGGCTGGCACCTGACTGGCGTTAGTGGAAAGCGCAGCGGCGTCACCAACTTGACGTGCGAAGGCTTGGGCACCAAGTTTGAGTCGCCACCTGCAGCAGCCAGGCAGGCCGGTATGAGGGGCCTTCAAATCGGCCGAATGCTAAGGGGGCTCACGTTTTTGACATTGGGGGGTCAACGGGACATGGCAGGTGGTCTCCAGATCCTCCATCCCGTTGCCTAGTGATATTATTTAGGGACTAGCGTTTTGATCTGGGGGGCAGCGCCAGCCTCTTTTTCAGTGTCGCCTGTCCTTCGGACCCCCGCTTCAAGCTCTAACGTCCACATCTCTACGCCTGGGTGTCAGTGTCTGCTGTCACCTCAGTCTCGCTCACAGCTCAGAAGACCCCTTCCTGAATTGATGCCCCTGGCCACTCGAGTCCCTGGGGGGTACAAAGGTCACCGTGGACGAGACTCTGGGGACTTTGGAAGGTCAAGTCAGTCAGTTCAGAGGTTTCGGGGGGCTGGGTCGTCATGGAGGGGGCCACAAATGTGCCACGCGCTGAGCTGAGAGACGACGGCAGGATGAATTTGGGTCTTTAATTCTGACTGGTCAGACTGTCCCAGAAGCAGGACAGCATGCAGTGACCAGTGCGGCACCTCGGACCCTTCTTATGGTAACTGCCAAGCCCAGTCCTGTTTGGCCAACATCCCATAATAACAAGCTGTGTGCACCTTACAGCCCTGCCAGACAGACCCCCCAGTGGGGTTGGCACACTCCGCCAGCTGCCACCGGCCGGTCGAGGTCAGCAGGAGCACATCGCCTTCGTGCAGGAGACCACCAGGGTCACTGACCAGACCGAGCTTCTTCACGTCCTGCCCACTCCCTGCAAGGCGCTATATAAGTGACTCTGCTCTGTTAGCTCAGGTGGGCACAGTGGTGTCTCGGGGTGCCTGTGGTATCCCGACATGTGTCACTGGTATGGGACACCAACAGGAGCCAGCTGACCACCTCAGGTGCCCACCACCCCCCTAGTGCCAGCTGGCTGGCTGGCACTGTCCCTTCAGACTCGGACATGAAGATAAGCGAGACGAGAACTCACCTCCCTGGCGCTGGACAGGTCACCACGTCCCCTCAACCGCTCGCTCGCACAGCGGATCGCTCAAAGTGGAGTGGAGAACGCCAGCGGACCACCAAGCCCCCTTCGCCCCCCCTCTCTGACTCTCTCTCTCTCTCTCACTCTCCTTCAAAGCTGCCAGGCGCGACCAATGGGCGTCGAGGGTGGGCGTCACCTTGGAGCACCAAGTGGAAATCAAAGAAATGCCAAGCGGAGTGAGGTCACCTGTGGCAGGTCCGGTGGCGCAGTCGCCAGAACTACATAGCGCCTTGGCAGGGGTACACTCTTACGGTGACGCTCTCCATGTGACCCTGCACTGCCAGTGCCCACAATTGTGACCCAATGAAAGTGGCAGGGGTTCAGTACAGAAAGGCGCTATATAAACATCTCGGCATTTAGTCCAGCAGGGGGCAGCGTTGTCACCCTAGCCTGTCATGTGGCGCAGTTCACAGAGGGCCAGACTTAATCTCTGCGCATTGGGGGTCCCAGTCCTCTGTTCAAGACCCTCATTCACTGGCAGTTCGGATGGCACCACACAAGAACAGCAGGTGCCACTGCTGCCCAGAGATGCCTGGAGGAGGTCCTGCCACCTTACATGCCCGAGGGCACACATTGGCAGCCATCTCCTGGGAATGCTGCTGTGACTTCAGTGCAGCAGAATTGGCACAATCCAGGGCACCACCTATGTCATACCCCACACCCTGTGGAGGAGCAGCGGCTTGTTGCTTGGCTGGATGTGCCCATTTGCCCACATGCCACAGTGCACTGGCATTTATGGTGCTTTTACCGACTGCCAGTGAGTGCCCTGCCTTGCCCTCTTTCTGGTGATTTGCCTGTTTTGCCCTGCACAGTCTCATCTGTGGTGCGTCTTTGGGGGCACTGCCAATGCCAGCATAGAGTCACAAGGTTACTGTATCGGTGGCTGACATGTGATGGCTGAGTGGAGTTGGCACTCGTGATTTTATGGAAATCCAAAGCACATAACAACAAGCTCGCGTGCCCACCTGGCCTGGTCCATCAGTATGTATGGCACTGCCATCTGACTGACGGGCATGAGGGTGAAGGTGTGGCAGCCGATCACAGCAAAAATGGGGGGGGTGGACTAAGCTGCTGGCCGTTGGCATCACACCACTCGTTCATCTGTGGGGTTCTCAACCTTACCAGCCTTGTAGCTGCCATTCTTGCCTTCATCTGCCTCGCCTCTGCAAAGGTGGGAGTGACACGAGGACTGGCACTTGATTAAGGGGGGCCCCGTCTGGTGACCGTGGACGGCGGAGTTTTTCCCCCTCCTTGCTGGACTCTTTCATTCCCGCAGCTAATTGCCCACTCTAGCTGCCCGCCTGATGAGAGGCCAGCCATAGTGACAGCAGGGCACTTATTTTTAGAAAAACCCTCTCTAATGAGGTGCCATGGGGGTACGAGATCAGCACTCGCCTGAGACGACTCCCCGGGGAGCAAGAAGTGACGATGAGTGTCTGGTGGCCTTCAGGGGGCTTCCAGTGTGCCACCATTACTGACGCCAGTCTCAGAATTGACCTGTACCTGTGGCTGTCCTGGAGTGTCAACAGAGTGCCACCAGAGTCCAGGATGGCTGGCCATTTTTATCCTGGCGTGTGGCCCAGCCTGGGGGATCTCCTGACATTGGAGCACTGGGGGTCTTTTAGTGCAGCCATTTGAGAGCGGAGGGCGCCCTCTGCTGGTGACCGTGAAAGTGGAAGTGACGGGTGGTCCGACTTGGAGTGGCTGAAATTCTGTGATGACACCAACTCAAAGCCACACCCCAAATGACCGCCCAAGGCCACCCTGAAAGAGGACTGCCTGGCATCAACATGGCACTGGAAGTTGGCGTCCTGTGAAGGTACCTTCGCTTGGCACACAGTGGCCTCTCTGTCTTTTTCGACGTGCTGATCCGGAGTCGACTTTGGGGTTCGAGGTGACGGCCGCCACCAGCTGATCCATGCCAGGACTGAGCTGCCCCGAGAGCTTCATGCCAAAGCCGAATGACTTTTGTGGTGGCTGCCCCGCCCCTTCCACTGACTCCCCATATGGCCGACTTCTCCTCATGACTCCACCCCTTCTGACTGGCCCCCCCACACACCTGAGCACCGCTAAAGGGGGCTCGTCACACATAAAGAAAAGAGAAAAAGAGCCGCAAATCAGCGTTTTGGGCCAAACTCTGATGTAATACCTACGATGTCCGCCAGATGGGGGTGTCGTCCTGTCCGGAATCTGCTGAACGGACGAATGCAGCTGGCAGCCTGGCACTCCGACGAGCTGGCGATGGTTGGTCCTTAAAAGCGCCAACTCAGAGGTCTCTGTCCTGGCCTGTCTGATGTTCTGCGTGCCCACCAGGGGCAGCATTTGAGGAGTTCGTTGAATCGGAAGAGGCGATCTCGTCCTCACTGAGCGGCGGCTTTTGATTTTTTTTAATGCTCCTTAAACGAAGCCCCCCACTTTTTTTATACGTGAAGGCGCGCGCCGTTGGCAGACGGACGATGCCAATTGGTATCTGTGTTACCCCCCCCCCCCCATGCTGCTCGGGTGCGTTACCTGCTGTAATACATGAGTGTCCACGAGAGGGGGTCTTACTTAGCCGCTCAGTCCCCCCCTGTGCTGTTTGAGGCCGCCGTTCGCCGCTCCTTTTCTTTTTGGTTTTTGTTTTAAGAAGCTCAGCGGGCTCTTCGCCGTCGTCCTTAAAACGTGCCAGTGATGGCAGCGGCGCCGCTGGCCGTGCAGAGGAGGGGACTTCATGCGGCACTTGCTCTACCTCAGCCCCTTCTTCTAACTGCAGTTACAGGCGCAGTACAAGCCAGCCACCGCTAGGGGGCAGTAATAGGGCACTTTTCTCCAGTTTATGCTCCTACTGCGACTCGGGGGTGGGGGCGAGACCACCGTACACTTCTCAGTCACTCCACACAGCCATCTGCCAGGGCATGTATGCCACCAGGGCTACAGTGCCAGCTGACCCATGAGGCTAGGATCCTCTGGGGGGTTACCGGTGCCCCACGCCCATTTTGAGTTACTTAACCCTCCTTTGACTGTCCGCCACACCTCCCAGGCCTGGTGGATGCCCAGCTGGCTTCCACCCCTTCTGCCAGCATTTCTCCTGCATGTGCAGCCCGTGGATGTGGCACCATCCTTAAGCTGACTGACTGTTGTCCAGAGTGCCAGTTCCATTCCTGCCCCCGAGTCGCTTCTCTATTTTCTATGCCCATGTTGGCAGACCCTGCTGCTTCATTGTAATGGAAGTAAAAAAAGAGTCTGGCATGGAGGGATGAGGCAGAGGTGCCCAGCAGGACTGGAGGTGCCACTGGAGTGAGCGGCCTGCCATGGAGGAACAGAAGCCCAACTCGATTGTGACCCCTGTGGTGGGTACCAACTTCAAACATGTGGCCAGGGCCATCAAGGACATGGAGGCTGCCCGGGGTGCAAAGCTGAGCCGGGCAGCTCAGTGGGCAGATGGGGGCGCTTAGGGTACGGAGGCTCCCCACAGATGGGTTGGCATTCATCATTGCAGAAGTTTGCCTTTGTGCCCCGCACTGCAGATGGTGAGTGAGTGAAGGCCAAAGCCATGGCTAGGAGGGCATACACGATGCTAAGCCCACCCAAGGTGCCGCGCCTGTTTGCAAGGTGGTCCTCTTCATCGCCAAGCCGACTCACTTCCTAGCGAATGCTGCCATTTTGGGAATGCGTTGCTGTGATGCGAGAGCTCGTTGCTAGGGGCGTGGCCTCAAACTCCCAACATGTCCCATCATTGGCGGCCCCTGATTGGGGTCCGACCCGCTCTTGTTCCGATTTTATGAATGTGAGACCACCCCACCCCTACTGCCACTCATGCCAAGGACATGCCCTCCGGCCCACCTCTTCCTTCAGCCACCCTTGGAAGCCCCTCATCGCCACCAGACCCCCTCGCTCCGACCCCACTGGTTGCAGTATCGCTATGGTGGTCTGTGCAGGACAATCGAGTTCAGCTTCACAGCCCGCTGGTCATTCTGGTGCCCCCCACCTGTGACTTGTCACAAAGACCGCCAGTAGCCCTTCCCCCCCCCCCCAGTGGCGGTCACCTCACAGACACAGAGACACAGGCATTCAAAGTTTTTTTATACATTCATTTCTTCCGAGCATTTCGGGGGGTACAACAGGAAGGGGCTACCACGTCAGCTCGTGGTCTCCATGGCACTGGTGGGCAGCACCGCCCCCCTCACCCCCCAGCGGTGCTGTCACCTCATTTCAGCTCCGGTTTTGTGTCATCAGCAAGTAAAATAAACAAAAAAAAAAA
>JANRMT010062827.1:525306-558817 GCA_026402145.1 Polypterus bichir lapradei
GGGGGGGGGGGGCTGCGCCAGGCCTGCTGGTGTTATGTGTCCTGAGTGCACCCATAGGGGGCACCGCTCCTTCTGGTACTCCGAGGGCACAGCTGACTTGATGAGGCCTCACCAGGGATACCCAACTGGACAGAACTGGCTGGAGTTTCAGGGGGAGGATGCGGACCACCAGTCTGCCTCATGAAAAGGCAGGTGGGTTTTAAATGAAGAATAAACTGAAGGGAGACGAAAAGAGAAAAGTGAGCAAAGATGAGCGGACCCTCCAGCGGTGGCACTGCAGACCCCTGTGGTCCTCGAGTTGTTCCCCTCCGCCATCATCACTGCCCACGTCTGCAGCCAGCGCTCACCCAGTAAGACCGGCGACTGAAGCACAACGGACGCCACTGCCCACCGTGGAGTCCCCAGACTGTCCGTTTTTTAAGGCCACTTAACAAAGACCCCCACAGGAGTCCACCTGAACCGTCACAAGCCTCGGCCCCTGGGGGATGACACAGAAGAAGAACCCTGAGCCCACAACGGCGGTCCCGGGTTTTGATGGCAGTTAAGGCATATCTGAAGTGTGATACCCAACTCTGCCCGCTTTGTAATTTAGGGCATCCAGCG
This sequence comes from Polypterus bichir lapradei, assembly GCA_026402145.1. Taxonomy (NCBI): domain Eukaryota; kingdom Metazoa; phylum Chordata; class Cladistia; order Polypteriformes; family Polypteridae; genus Polypterus; species Polypterus bichir. The sequence goes on from JANRMT010062827.1 coordinate 525,910, forward strand.
AGGACCCTGAAGTCGGCTGCTAGAAGAGTGAGGGGGCAGAGGAGGGCTGCTTATTGCGTTTCGGTGGTCCGCCCAGAGGCACAGACTTAAAGCACTTTGTGAGAGGCGCCATACGGCAGCCCAGGACGTGGCACGGGCACACCCAACTGTGAAGTTGCCCGCCCGCAAGCCCACCCGCTTATTGAACTTCATGGCCAAATGTAAATAAAATGAGATACAAAAGAAGCTTGAAGGGAACCAAGTCAAAAAGAGGAATTGTGGGTAAAAAGCCACAGCAGACCACCACTGGGAGGGGCGACTTGACCTCCAAAAAAAAAAAAAAGATGTGGCCCAGGGTGGGCGTCCGAGCCCCCCCGTGTCCGGAGAGTTTTAAGGCGTTTCGTAACAGACTGCTATCCTCCAGTTCCACTTCATAAAAATTCTCAGTACAAAAAGAATTCAAGTAAAAGTGGCATCGTAAAAACGGGTGGCAGGAGCGGACGTCACTCCGCCTGGCAATGTCCCTCCAGGAAAGTGACGGCCCCTGCGTCCCGCTCCTGCCCCCTAAAGGCGAACGTTGAACAGATGGATGTGTCCCGAGTTCCGCGCCAGAGTCTGACCTCGTCACCCAGACCTTCGTGTGTCCTTCCTGAGCCCCTTGTCAGTGCCCACATCCACTGTGATGTTGGTGTACAAGGGCAGCGCCTCCCTGGCAAGCACCGTGTACTCCATGGTGTTCATCCCGTCCTGCCTCCATGTCCGCCGCGTCTTTGCCAGAAGGTTGAACCTGCAGTGGGCACAGACACGAGGACAAGCGTGAAACAAAAGGACCCTTTGTGCCACCCCATGCCAAGTATGGACCCTCACCCTTCCCGCACCCGTTGTGTGTGGCTTTGATGCCTGTGGTGGCAGGAATCCTGACAAGTGACATCAATGCACTCCTGGCCCTCATGGAAGAGACTGCAACGAGAGTCCAAGGCACAGTGCCACAGACCTCCAGACTGGCACCACAAGAACAGCCAGGACCAAAGGGGGAGGACTGCTATGTGACAAAAATCAAAGAGGTGACAAAGGCCTGGCATCTTATTACTGACATGTTCTCATTGTTTGTCACCACCCACCACACCCGAAGACAAAGAGAGAGAGTCCAGAATTTCAGATGGGATAGTAAAGCGGCACAGCTGCCACGTGGCACCATCAGCACTGAAGTAGAATGTCCACAGCACCCGCAGCTGAAAAGACCCGAGTGGGGCACAGCCCACAGTGTCTGATTGGCAGAGCTGCAGGTCTATGCCATCCTGGCACTGTGGGGTGGCACAGAACAGGCAGAAGTCCAGCAGAAGTGAAGAGGAGGGAGAGCTGGAGAGCCGAGTCACCTCTTACCTCTTGGGGTTCTCCTCATTGCCCTTGTCGTGCTCGTGCTTGATCATTCTGTAGCGGCCCACTTGTACAGACGGGCGCGTGATGATCATGCCAGTGAGCGCCACCCTAGAGAGAGAGAAAGGGCAGAGCGTGAGGAGGAGATGCAGGACATAGTCAACCTTTTATGTGTCCATCACATGCAAAACTGCAGAGGGGCACCGACATAGGATCCTTCTAGCAAATCCCGGGTTAGGGTGCCAATCCATAGGAAAACACAGCATGGCACTCACAAAAGCCAACATCCGATGGCGTCTAGGGACAACCCGATGGCTCCTCCAAAATCTTCTGGTGGACTCGAGCAGCTTACGCCGCAATGACCCCTGGTGTCCTGACCAAGCACTGCCCACTGAAGAGCACATGTGGTGCCCTCAGCTTGGCACATGACCCTCTGTAGGGACCCCCTCAATGGCTCCAGCGTGTCTAGAACGTCTCTGTGTGGCTTCACTGCTAACGGGGTCTGCATGTGTGGCCCTTGAAACTGCTTACCCTCTGCACAGGGGCACCGCTGATGTCAAAGGCGGGCTTACTCTGTGAGGCCCTCCAGAAGTCCACAGCCATCTCCTTGGTTTGAACAACTGGCCCGACAGCACAGACCACCTGAGCCGGCGTGGAGAGGCGGGCACAGCTGGCACACACCCCACGGTGGCTGGTCTACCGTTTGATCCTACGCTTCATCAGGTCGTGTCTTGCGTTTGTGCCAAAGGACGTCGTGGATCAGACGAGGACACGTTAGAATGGGGAAGGTGACCTTCTATGACAAACCCCTTCGGTGTGTGTGCAGACGTCGATGACCTCATCGGTAACGGGGACCACCGAGGAGCGATTCGCAGGAGGCACATCTGTAAAACTGGCCGCTCACATGGGTCAACTCCTAGGGGCGCATGGGTTAGGAAATGGGATACGAGAGAAGACCGTCGAGTGCCCACAGTCACCAGCACAACAGTCCAAGTGGGTCACTCTGACCGCACAGTCGATGTTTTATAGTGCCAACGTAAAGCCCGCCGACTCTGACAAACAGGCAGCACCCTCCGGGTGTGATCATCCCACGCTTCCCTGAACCCTCGCCACATCACTGGTGGCACTGTCATCACTTCACGAGGCACACCCAACACACCCTGAGCCTGGGTGCCCTGCATGAATGTTCACTTCACAACAGCTGGGCTGGCATCACCCCTGGGTCTGCCAGAGCCGTGTGGCATTTAGACGTCACACAGAGAGCGTGGCTTCAGCACCAGCCATGCCCACTTGTGCTCCTAGAGTGGCTTCTCCTGCCCCTTTTTGAGGAGCGCATTGAGATTTGTGGGCTGAGCAGGCTGGCCGGCCACTTCTGAAGATCGGTGGTCCTCGTCACCGCCCGCCGTACTCCCAAGTGACCAACAGCTGGTTTACTGTATATAGCGCCTCTGCTGTGCTCAACAGCAACCCTTCACACATTTGGTGCCCACGGCCCCGAGACTGCGAAAGCACAGAGGCTGGCACACCCACCTGATGGCGATGTCGTCGTCCTCGCCACCCCAGCCCCAGTAGTTGTTCGGGAAGCCGTTGATCTTCATGTACTGCTCTGGCGTCAGCGCCGACACTCCGCCGAAGTACGACTTGTAGGGGAGCCTGAAGGACAGAAAAAGACGGGTTTGGTCAGCAGGAAAAGAGGGCACCGGGTGGCAGGCCGGGCATCGGAAGAGAGGGGAAGAGGAGGAGCACGAGCAAGTGGGCAGGAAAGCTGGCGGGGCAGAGGTGGCAGCAGGCCCGCTTACTTGTAGCCGAACTTGTCCATGGCGATGGAGGCGTGCTTGGGGTGCTCGTCGCACACGTAGAGGTTGCGGTCGTCCTCCGGGATGAGGTCCACGTCGTGGAAGAAGAGGCAGCTCCAGTCGTCGTCCCGCATGGCCTCCTTGAAGCCCACGTTGAGCAGCTTGGCCCGATTGAAGGTGTAGTTGCCAGCCTGAAAGGAGAGACGGTGAGAATGGAGCCAGAGGGGCGCGGGAGGGGCACGGGAGGCGCCGACAGCGCCAGGCTGCCCACCTGGTGGATGATGTAGATGGCGTAGTGGAGCTGCTGCCGCTGCAGGAAGGGGTGCAGGTAGTAGAGCAGGTACTTGAGGTGGCTCTCGCGGTTGCGGTGCGGGATGATGATTGCCGTGCGGTGCTTGGACTCGCAGTCCGGGGGCTTGTAGCGGCCCCCCGCCGTCACAAACGGGTTCTTCTTCTCCACGTCCGCCATGGTCAGCTTGGAGGGGAACGACACCCTGAATGGGCCACCTGAGGAGAGGAGGAAAGGAGGACAGGATGAGGTGGGCACTACATATTCACTTATTATTACTGTGCCCGCTCTAGCCAGCCTGCTCTATAAGACGCCTTTCACGGTCAGTGGGCACATCGGTGGAGTTTGCTGTGCCAACGTCTGCAGGTTTGGTATTTGAAAAGTGGCCTGGTTAGTCAGAGAGCGGTGCCCGTGATCCAGCAAGTGCCCGCTAGTCTGCAGACCTGGTGGTCTCTGTGGCACTGGTAAGAGTGCCCACCTCCAACTGAACAGGACCAGCCTGCCCGACTCTATGGCTCATCTGCCCGCTTTCTAGAGGTCTCGTATGCTGCCATCTGCCCTGTGCCACCTCAACAAGTCCTGCCAGACTGAATGCCACCAAGTGGACCAGTCAGTGGGCAACGGCACACATCAGGCTGACCCTAAAAGAGTCAGTGGCACCTGAAAGGGGCGCCAGTCCATCACAGGGCAAACACACACATGCCAGCTTACTGACAGATGGAGTTGGCACAGCTTATAAATCACAAGGCTGCAGGATCAACTGCTGGCACTCAAACCGGGATGGCACACTGAACCCCTAGGTGAAACAATAAGGAGGCACACACAGGATGGTAAGACAGATACCCGTCTTCTGACATCCGTGTGTGTGTGGGCACTCAGCGGGCAAGTCAAGCTGTGCCACCCTAGTTGTTGGGTACTATATGAATAAAATGTCTCATCATTATTACTCCTTCATGCCAGGCCACATAATTTACACTGTGCCACCCACTTTCTTCACCCGGGTCAGGCCCTGTGAGTCGATGCCAACATGTAAACTGAATCTGATGTATCTGAACTTGGAGGGCCAGTGGACTTTACCAGTTTAAACCGGTGACCTGGCCAATGTGACTGGCACGAGCCCACTAGGTGATAGTCGTGGTGGGGGGGCAGGCCAGGGAAGGAGCTGGAGTCCAGTGTGCCCGTCATGAAAATGAAAGATGTGGCACCTCAGACGTGACACAGCCATCATGCCACCCTCACACATGAGCAGTTTGGTCACATTAGGCAGGAAGGCACCTGGTGTTGACGGCTGAATTTCCAGCGCAGTGAGCCAGTGGTGGGCATCGATAAGCCTTTGCACTGCCCACCTGCTTACCCACGGAAATCCTAGCGACCTGCCAAGTGTGCCACACTACACAGGAAATGAAGGAGCTGAGGGTCACGTGGTGGGCACAGAGCCCCGGGGAACACGTGGTGTCAACTGCCAACAGCTGGGCAGACTTGAGGGAGCCACTGCTGCTCACCCCCTCCGTGTGGCCCGCTGCTCCCCCGAGGCCACTCACCTCAGCCTGGCGCTCCTCCACGCCAGACGTCTTGGCAGTTTCCATTCTGCTGACTTGGCAAACCACATTCAATTTCGTAAAACGCTCCGTGAGTTGGCACTGCCCCCAATGACTCACTGCAAAGGCTGGCAGGAGCCTACGGGTTCTAAAATAAAAGGTGAGGGTGGACAGGATGTGCCCGTCGGTCCTGCAGAAGTCTGGGAGACCAACAAAGATAAACCTGCTGAGCAGCCCACCCAGACTGGCCCAAAGACCAGTGAGGAACTGGCAGTGGTGACATCGTGACTCACAAAGGAACAAAGGGGGGAGGGGGGGTCAATAAGGGGTCTCGGCCCATGATGATGGACATGGAGGAGGACAGTGAAGGGTTAATGTAGATGGCACACTAAATGACAAAACCAGAGAACATCAGCTGGGGTCTTGGACCACCCGAGGACCCGTCTGTGACAAGGACAGTGAGGGGGACACTTACACAGACTGGCCCAACACCTGCATCACCTGGGGGTCCCACAGATGACCTGAGGGGCCACTCTGCTCCTACCAGGACCACCCAGGGACAGCCAAATAGCCATCGGGTGGTCTATGGGACAGGCGGGCAGAGTCACCACGGGGACCTTCGAAGACAGAGCTGCCGTCACAGAAGGCGAGGGGCAAAGGGACTGGAAGGACACAGACCGGATGCGGTGGCAGCGGTGGTTACCACGACGAGGCGTACTCACCGACGTAAGGCGACTTGTCGGGACAGAAGGGCAGGTCCTCCTCGCGCACGAACGGCTTCACGATAAGGCTCAGGTTGGCATAGATGTCCCCAGGACGGCTGCGGTTTCCCGTGGCGTGCAGCTGCTCTGCCAAGTCACTACTGACCAAGTTGTCCTTCCAGAAAATGCCAATAAAGTACGCCACCCGCTTGCGGTAGCCCTCCCGGTACAGCATGGCCATGACCACCAGCTGCACGCAGACCAGCAGCATCAGGTAGCGCGCCTTGGACATGGGCATGGTCAGCCGCTTCAGGTGCTCCTCAAGCCTTAGAAGACGACAAAGGTCCCGCTGGAGGGGGCACTGCCCTCATAAAGGCGGGCGACTCGAGTTCTTCGGCCTCAAAGGCACCAAAGGGGAAAGAAAACGCCCAGCAGATTCCGTAATCAAAGATATGTCTGTCCGCTCAGGGTCCTTGGCAACGTTAAAAAGAAGAGGAGGGCACCTCAGGCCTGAGGGCTTCACCAAGACGAGAGTCCTGCCACATCGCCGAGGTCTCCCACACGCCAGTGGTCTGCTCCAGCGATCCTCCCATAGCCCAGACCTGCAGGGTGACACAAAAGGAACAGTCAGGCACCGAGAGAGACAACGTGGCGAGAAAGAGGAGTGGCCAGTGCCCTTAAGTGGCTCCGGTTACCACGGCAACTTGAGATTTAACGATACAGACACGCCACGCCCGCCCTGCCACACTCGCCCCGCCACTAAGATTGCCTTTCAGCGTACGATAAGTGCAGCGGTCGCAGGTGACAGGGCGAGGTGGCCATTCAGTGCGGCCTTCAGGGCGTTCCACACGATGGCCTCAGTCACGCCAATGCGGGGTTGACCCTCAACAGCACAATGGCACGTGACGGCCCACCTAACTCCCAAATGACAAAGCAGACCTGTTCAGCCGCTCAGTTCAGGATCACAGGGGGCCCGAGGAGGGCATCGGCCCGGGACTGGACACCACCTGGGGGTGATCAAGGGGTCCACAGACGACCTGAGGGTCAGTCCATGAAGGTGGGGGCAGCACATACAGGACCGCCTAGGGGCAGCCAAAGAGCCATTGGACGGTCAATGGGACAGGCGGGCCAAGGAGTCGCCAATGACAAAGCAGACCTGTTTGGGTGCTCAGATCATGATCACGGGGGCCCTGCCCAGGTGGCATTTGACTCAAAGAGGGCATCGGCCCTGGACCAGCCGATTATAGTGCGCCCTCACTTAATTCGGACCACCTTAATGGTACAAGAACATCATGCTGGCACCACACAGGAATTGAACCTGGCACTGGATGCCAGTCTGTTACAGGGCACCATTACCGCTGCTGCTGCTGCTTAACCCCCTCAGTTGCAGGACTCTGGGGTTTGAGGTGCCCTGGTATCTTCAAACCCCACCTTCTCCCCCCGGGTTCAGCCCCGAGTGGCCCAGATTTTCACATCATATTAAATGGCTTAGGGTGGGTGAGAACCCCCCACTTCTCAGAGACCCTGAAGGACAGCAGTGGCTCAAAAAGAGAGGGCAGAAGGGTGCCAAGGGGGTGAAGTGCATCACGGGTCAGAGGACCCAGCCTGGGTAAGCCACCTCTGAAGCCATCCCTTTCAGCCTTGTGGGGCTCACTCAAAAGGTGACCTATGCCAACTCGCACCCAGGTGCCCAGCGTCTGTGCTTTCTATTACTGGTACCTCCAGGAATGCCCAGGGAGCCAAACAAGCCTCAGAAATGTACCACGGGCACTGCTGCTTCGGTATGCCAACCTGGCTGGGAAAGCCAGCACTGTGAGCTTCCTGGGGGACTCCAAACGGGTTTGACCAGTGCAGCCATCTGTCCACTGACAAGTACTTGACCTACCAGACAAACGTGTTGACTGCCGCGTTGCCAGGAATGCCAGAGTGACTGTGTGGACTGCATGGCCTCAGGCTGTCAGACGACTTTTATTAAGGCACTTCCTTGACACGAGACGCGTCTCCAGCTCGGCTTTAATGGGCGGCGCCCAGCTGGAGGCCAGATGGCAAAGTGGACGACCCACAGACGTGCAGCGGCTCACAGCTCACTGCCGCTGGCACAGTGGTCTGCCAGGCGGACGTCCGGCTAAGACTGGCAGGCAATAGTGCCCCTTTAGGTTGACGTGCCATCTTGACTCGCCTGCTTACCCGTCATCTTGGGTTCAGCATATCAATGAGCTGGTGGGGGGCTAGCGAGGCACTTTGGCACTGGGGTCACAAGTGTACCTGCCAACACCAAAACGAACTCAGCCTTGGAGAGTCTTCCTCAGTCCACCGAACTTGTGGGTAACCTGGTGCCCACATCTCAACCTGCCCAGAGGACCATCTTTGGCATGGCACCTCTCCCTCTAACCCAACCACAACCTAAAGGTATGAAGTCCATCCCACAGGACACCCCGACAGTCCGCGCCAATGCCCAGCCACTTCCTTTAAACTCGGCCAGTGTAGTGCCTTACAGCCGTGTGCCAGCGTCCCACGTATAACACTGCCAGTGAATGTAGCGTCTTGAAGCCCGTCAGAGTCTGCTGCTATATAGCGCCTTTGCGGCCCCCCCCCCTTTTAATGTGCTTACTCTGTCGAGCTGACCAGCCCTACAAAATGGCACGTGCCAGACCCTAAAGAGGGCACCACGGCTTGAAGGACCCCGACTCAAGTCACCAACGAGTAGACGGCTGACCCCTGGACGAATATTCGATGACCAGTCTCATGCTGCGCGTGACCATCTCCGGCCACTAGTGGGCGCTGCCTGCCGTCTGCTCATTTCCACAGCTGAAGATTCCTCTCGGAGTCTGAAGGGCAGAATCCTCGCTCCTTAGCGCCTGTGCCCTTTACCTAGGGTGGTACTTGGTGCTGTGCCCAGCAGGGTTTCTAATGCCAGGTGTTGGCAACTCTGCCCACTGTCAGCTCACCTTTTGTGCTCAAACAATTCGGCAGCAAGTCGACACCTCAGGGAGTTGGAGGAACACAAGAAGCCACGGAAAAGCGAGCCGAGGCCTTTGTTAGGAACACAAAAGGCTGGCAGACCCAAGCAGGCGCCGCTGGAATCGAATTCTCCCTCCAGGCCGGTGCCCGCACCCAAGAGCTGAGCCCGCCTCATCTGACTCGGCGCCATGTGGCCACGCAGCCTTGTGTGGGCCTTGGAGCAAAGAACACCCGGGGTGCCAGGGGCAGCTAGCAAGGGGGTTGGGTGGGCTAAGAGTGCCTCGAGGAAAAAAACAGGAGATCCCTTAGTCTTGGTCAGAGCCTGTGCTAACAGCCCTGGGGGGCACGGCAGGCTCTGTCGAGAGGCACACTCAGTTGACACTGGGGGCCATACAAGTCTGTCATATAGCGCCTTTCTGTCCTTACCCGGCCACCACGCAGTGCCTTTCTGGTCTCCCTTTCTATGGTGCGATGCTTCAATGGAACCCGAGGTTAATTCAAGGACCTGCGGGTACTGAGCCACCTCTGTGCCAACCGGTTTAAAAGCAGCTTCACACAATGCCATCCAGCCTCCAGAGTTAATCGATGTCAGATCTGGGGGTCTCGCCCCACCACTCTGTCCAGTAACACCGAGGGGTGACGGACAAGTGCCACCACCAAACAAGCCAGGGGATCAGGGCGAGGTCCAGCTCTCCGTGACACTTGAATGAGCCGAACAGACAGAAAGAGTGGGGAGTACCAACCTTCAGGGGTCCTCACCCTCACCGATGAAGAGGAATTCCGTCACTTGACTGGAGGAGAGTTTGGGGGAGACATAGAAACACAAATCGGTGACCATCAGGACCCTCCTTCTATTGTCACACTCCAAGCCCCACCCTACCACCCCCCAAATCTTCCTTCTTTGTGTTTGACCCCCTAGCCCCACCCTTGCCACACCCAAGTTAGGGCTGGCCACACCCCTTTCCTGCTTCAAGCCCAACCTTCTTTCTATAGTCTCAACCCCCCTCTTTTGTTGATAACTTTAGACTCCAAGCTCCGCCCCAGTCACACCCCAATTTTAAATGGCCACGCCTTCTCCCACGTTTCAAACCCAAGCCCCACCTCACCTTTGTATTTAAATTCAACACCGTTTCATGGCCACGCCTTTTTTGTGTTTAAACTCTAAGCCCCTCCTTTGCCCACCCCATTCCATCCCCACGAAGAACCCCCTTATTTGCCACACCAATGGCTGCGCTTTTCCAAAAAGCCCAAGAAGGGTCTCACTAGAGGCCACACCCACCCTCCCCAAACGTCCCCCTGCAAAGCCACAGACCTCAAGACGACCACAGCGCCAATCCAGTTCTGTCCGTCCGATTGATGGCAGCGCATGCCAGGCAGCTTCACCTCGCAGGGAGCCGTAAATAATGCGACTCATCCCGGGAACGCGTCCAGCGCTCTCCACATCGCCTCGGCCCGCCTGGACCCCCACACGAGACCGCCTCTTCATTCGGAGCTGCCAGACGTGAAACATCTGGAGCGCCACAGCTGTGGCAGAGGAGCAGGGGGAGGGGAGCCAGGAAGGCAGGCAGGCCGAGGCCACAGACGGGGGGCTCTGCGCTGCATCACCTCACCAAACGGGCCTGCTATCAAGAGCCTGGGGGGGCTGGGACAGGCATAATGAGCACCCACCACCCCCCAAGGTGACCCTTGGAAAGTCTCCTCATCAACCCGTGTGCGCCAGTGCACTGGCAAGGAAGGGCGCCATACAGTCGCATAAAGGCCAAACAATATCACGAGTGCAGATGGTCAGTGTGGCAACTAAGGAAATCGAGCCGGACTGAAGGTGTAGAGAGATGGCACGCACTAGGGATCCACTGGGAGACCCTCGGTCGATGAGACCCTCACATAACGATCTCCAGCTGTCCCTCAGGAGCCCTCCTTTAGCTTCGGGCATCTCTGGCTTCGCCATTAATGGCCAATTAAAATCGGAGGCCGTGGGCCGCAGGGCGGGCAACACAAGAGATGAGCCACACAATCTGGAGAGCTAAATTGGCGCCTGTGCACAGAGGACGCATCAAGACCGATGCCCCTACAAGACTGAGCACCGGGCACTTGCTCCTGGCCACGCCCACACTCCTGGTCCAATTGCAGCCAGACACCGGCCAGCCCCACCTCCTCGCACCCTCATCTTCACACGTGTGTACCTACAATGGAGAGGGCATCTTGTGGGCACAGTGCCAGCCAACATACAGGCACAGGCCTGTGACCTCCTGGTAGATGGCATGAATTTACCAAAATACACGTCCGTAAAAAAATTAAATTCTGAAATGCTCAGGTGCACATTTAAAAAACACAAATGAGTTGGTACATTCAAGTGTCATTCAGTGTCCCCTTAATGTGACCTCAATTTAATACCAGCAGTCCGCTGCCTTAATTGCCAAGCTCATCGAAACGTGGACAAAGTGGACCTGTGCCCACGAGACCCCTGAATAAAAACACAGGAATGTTGGGGTGAAGCGGTCTGCTCTGGACTCGTCTGAAGTGGGCAAGTGTGGCTGCCCGGCACAGGCCATCCAGAGCGGTCAGCGACTATCCTGCAACCACAGACTGGCACGAGCAAGGAGACTCTGGCTGGCAGTGTGGCAGCAGCTGCTGCTGCTCCCTAGCACCCCAGACAATTGGGCACTGCCCAGAGGATAGGTGGGACCTCCTGTCAGGCTGGAGACACACCATCACCTGTCCCCAGTGTTGTCCCCAATGGCCTGCCATGTCCCTGTCCTCCCTGTGCCTCTCAGGCCTGAGCTAAATGAAGCAGCTGTGACTGCAAGCACAGATTATATAGCGCCTTTCTGCTGGGAGTGTCAGGTCCCTTCAGACAGGAATGGCAGCTGGTCATCAGGGTGGCTCTCAGGACAGTTCAGCACATGTCCGACCAGCTGCCCAGGGGCACTGCGGAGGGCCCTCAGGTTCGAGGACTGGCGAGTGCCACCTCACGTATGGAAGGAGGATTCAGGAGAGCTGGGAGCAAAGCGAGGCCGAGGGTCCAAACTGGGGGTCCACACACACACACCAAAGCAACAATGACATCACAGAGGAAGTCAAAGAAGGAAGCCCACCTGAGAGCCCCTTGAGCTCCTAAAAGCCCCCCAGTAGGTTTCTTTCTTCTCCATACAGGCTGCTAATTACAGAAGTCGACCACCAGAAGCCCCCCCCATCACACCAACTGACTGCAGGAAGCCTAAATAACAGTGATCACCGTAATGAGAGCCTGCAGGAGATGGCACTTCACATGGCACCCTGGCACTTTGCTCTCATAAGACTGGCGTGGGTTCACAGTGTGCACTTGGCCTCACTGGGCTCCAAAATGAGCAAATTGCACGTTGCGGGCAACAGGCAGAGGTGGCTCAAAATTGCAGCCCTTCAGCCGCACACCCCCACACCAGACGACGTGAGTTGGCACGGCCTGCCAGTCTGGACTGGCATAAACCCGACTGTGCTACATGCCAGTCTTGGCCTCTCAGGGGGCCCCTAAAATGGTGGGCTGGCAGTGGGGTCTGGTGGCTAAGGTGCTGTGCTATGAAGTGCACTGTAGGAGGTCACTGTGCCACTCGAGTGGGTCGCTTAATGTAAAAAACTCCTGGGCAAGGCGCCATATTAAGTTTAGTCACTTATACGTATAGACCTCTCGATGTCAGATGGCACAAAGTGACACAGACGTGAAAGGCACCACAATCATTATTTATATGTGACAATCAACATACAACACAGGGCCATGACTAGTGACAGACGTGAAAGGCGCTATATAAATGGGAGAGATCGAGCGATGGATGGCAAAGGTGCCATTTACAGGGCCAAGAGTGTCATATGGAGTGTCACTTGTACTTGTGCCTGTCAACACGTCACCACACTCCAGTGCCAGTCACAGACAGGTAGGAAAGGGGCTCTATAATCTAAACGGGAACCCCGTGTACAACAGACAAGACAGACGTGAAAGGCGCTATATAAATGGGAGAGATCGAGTGATGGATGGCAAAGGTGCCACACCACATAACTAGGCAGGGGTGAAAGGCGCTATATAAAAGGCAGATCTTGGCATTAAGTGCCCCTTTCCATCCTCCCATTCTCACCGTCTCTCTGTTCAGCTCAGGCCGGGGAGGCACAGCAGGCCTCTCAGACCAACAGCACGGGGGTCCCAAGAACACGCAGAGACACTCAGAATGGCAGAATATGGAGAGACGGGCACAGCAGCCAAGTGCCCAGGTGAGCAGAGCTTAAGCCAGGGCAATCAGCAGAGTTTTAAAAAGATCAAAACAGGCAAATGTGCCGAGGTGGCCTGCAGCACAAATAAGCGGCGCTAATGCGCCTCCGCGGCGGGTTCACGGGGTCATTAATGTCCTCCCCGAGCTTTCACAAGTGGCGCTAATGAATAACAAAGTGCCTGCGATGACAAACAAACGCGCGCCTCCAATGCAGCAGGGAGCTCATTACCGGCCGAGCTGAACATCGCAGCCTCCTTGGCACCAGGGACACGAGTTCCGTCGTCTGGGGACGCCCGAGCGGACGGCGAGCCCGCGTGTCGAGTGCGAGGACGCAGCCGGCCGCCATCAGTCACACCGGTGGCCCTCGGGACCATTAAGATGAACAGGACAGACAGCGCCCCCTGTGCTCCGCGAAAGGGAGGCGATGCAGCAGAGACCACCACCGTTGATTGGATAAACTCGGGGGCAAAGGGGCGGGGCTACTGAGGGAAACAAATGAATGGGTGGGGACTGGCTAAACTTAATGGGCGGGGTTATAGAACGGCATCCGCTAGTGGGCGTGGTCACCAGTCATGATGGGCGACGACTGCCTGGGCTACTGAGGCAATGCAGCAGAAATAAATGGCGGGCGAGGGGGGGCAGTCACTGAGGACAAAGGGTGGGCCCACCAGTGGTGTGGGACTGGAGTGACCAGGAGCGATGGCTCGCCTGAATGAAGAGAGTTAGGGGGGCAGAGAGAATGACCCAGTGGTGGGACAAATGGGCCAGGCCACCAAGTGCAAGGCAAAGCAACCAGCGTCCACAGAAGGACTTCTCAGGGTGCCCGCCATCCCATATAGCGGTGAGGGTGTGGGTGGGCTACTATGATACAGTGCTTGGATTGCCAGCGTCCTCCACTTTGCTTGTCTCGATGAACTGGTGGTCTTTCTGGTCCCTTCATTTGTCCGCTTTACCCCTCCAACTGTTTAAATGCCCCTGCCAATGCAGAAGTTGAACAAAACGCCTCCCAAACTGGCAGAGAAACAAACAAACCAACAACCCTTCACTTTGAAGTGAAACTTGACGACGTGTCACATGAGTCATGCCTAGCAGGAAATGACACCGGAGCCTTCTGGCCAGAGGGGCTTTTGGTGACAGATCTGCCCGTGCAGGTCTGTCAGGATTTGAGGCCATTGTGTGCGCCGAGTGACGAGTGACACACAAAGGCGGAGGATTTGCGCCCACTAAAGCCAGAGATCCTCCAAAGCGGTGACACGGAAGCGGGCAGGGGCAGAGCACACCATCCAGGTGACTTAAGAGGGGCCTTGTCATTACAAGTGCCATGAAAGAAGGCAGCCAGACGAGGGCGTGAGGCACAGAGCGAATATACATGTGCATCTGGGGACACCGGGCACAGTTCCGTCCACAAATGAGATGTGCTGGTCTGCCCACCCAAACCCCCCAAGAGACCTGCCCCTCGACCGTCTTACCATTTTCCTGTTTTTGTGTTTGTCTACCTACAGAACCCGACTCTGTGAGCAGCGGGCAGCCTGTCTTCGTGTCGCCAGTTTCTCTCACTGCCACCCGAAGCCCCCCTTCCGTCATATCTGAATGGGATCACCCAACGCATGAACGAGCCCACCCACTAATGACGGAAAGCCTGGAGAACGTGTACCAATGTGTAAGTACGAGGATGGCAAGGCTATTCACGAGAGCACTAATGGCGCAGTTAGGCTAATAAATGGCATGACTGGCACTGGGCCTGTGCCATATGAAACATGTGCAGGAGGCATGCAGCCAGCCAGCCAGCCCGAGGCCTTACGTCTCACACACTTCTTAGTAAAACGAGCCATCGGGAACATGAAATACCATCCAGTCACGACACCAGCTGGCAAGCAGATGGGCACGATAGGCCATCTCAGGGCACAGCACTTGCTAGCGTTTGTCTCAAATGGGTGATAACAGCCCAGGACAAGAATGGGCACCTCTGGTGGGCACGGAGGCATCAAACCGGGACCACTGGACCGGGGGGGATAAAATGGCCGCCCTTTGGCATTATGCCAGGTGCCTTGCGTTTTTCTTCTTCTATTTTTTATTTTGTGGTCTTAAGGCGTCAGCAGGCAGCAACTCAAAAAGTCCAAAATCCTTGAAAGCCCAAAGCGGAGCAGGCCAACGACGTACCTTTTAATTTTCCTTCTTCATCTTGGCAGGTGCCCCCTCTGTGGTGGCCTGGCAGGGAGGGATATCCTCAACATGCCACACTTTGGCCTTGGACTGTCCTCACGCAGCTTACTCTGGAATACCATGTGTGCCAAAATGAAACCAATAAAATGGTTCACCGATATATATGCAAATGAGTGAATAAATTAAACTAAAGTCCTCGCATTATTATGAATGTCATCGGGTCCAAACTCTACGTGCCATACATTTTACCAGCTGCACTGCCCGTCTCAGGTGGTCTGAAATCAAAGTAACCTCAGCGTTAATGTTTGCTGTGCACCATCTGTTGGAATGTACTTTGTAATGCATCTAGAAATAAAATGCCTTACCTTAGTCATTCCAGCAGATGGCGCATCACAAGCCTCTGTACTCAAAGTGTGTTGTGCAAGTCTCGAGTTGTGAAAACTGTGTTAATGTTTGGGATGTGCCACCTGTTGGAATGACAGACCCACGCACTGGCAGTTCAGTTCCCTTTTTGTTAAGGTGGATTACCACAGCTTTTATTTCAAAATGGCCTCATTTGTAAAGCAATGTGACCTTTCCAGATGGCTCTTTTAGTGCCAACGCGATTCTTTTCATGGAGATCTCGTCACTTGTCAATCACGACCAACAAGCTGAACCCGGTCCTCTCCTACTGGCTAATCGCTCATTGTTTGTAAGTTTAGCGTGCATGAATGTCATCAAGGCAACAAATAAAGAGACTGGGGTGGCACCAAGCAGTGGGTGCTTTCATCAAACGATACAAAAATGGACGTTCAATGCCAAACTGCCCTATTAGACGTTCTCACCCCTGGCAGGAGATGCCCCGCTGCTCACCTCACGTGGACCCCTGTGGGCTACAATGACAAAGTGACGACACATCAGGGACAGACAAGTGGGCTTCACAACATTCACATCGAAGGAGTGGCGCGCCCGCACTGAAGGCCCACCATGTTAACGTGTGCCAATGCGAGTTCTTCATGGACATCTTCTGTTTAAACGGCTTCTTCGTTAGGGTTGGCATTCTGAATGGCGCTTCTCCGTCTGACTTTCAACAAATTGTTCATCTGCCACAAGACAAGAGCATGCGTTAAACGATCAAACTAACCGCCCCACGTTTTAACTGCCCTGGCGTCTCTACCCATTGGAATGCAAGTTAAGGAGTCGCAAAGATCTCTGGCAGCCAACCGCTACAATCAGAGAAAAGTAGTCGTCAGCAAAGGGTTAACCAAAGGGTACAGGTCCAGCTGTTTGTCTCGACTGGCAAGTGACAAATTCATCACAAAAACAGCGCTGGCATTCACACAATGAAACAAAGCTCATCTTTAAAAATGGGGCCATTTTGAAATGAAATCTGTGTGCCCATCGGGCTGCCACTTCTCTGTTATTCCAACAGATGGCGCATCAGACATTAACACTGCTTTTGTGAATCCCATACCACATGGCATAGGACAGAAACCTTGTGAGGCGCCACCCGTTGAAATGACAAATGCAAAGCAATTTATTACGACAAGCATTACAAAGTACATTCCAACAGATGGCGCACTGCAAACGCACATCGACTGCTCAGCAGCGAGTTTCGTCATGACGACTTCCTATTGAATTAGCAGGTTTCGCACGACTCCTCGACTTTTGCTTGGCATTTCTTTGATTACACGCACCTGCCCAGCCTGCTACCGGGTATCCGAGATTTGGGATTTTCTTTTTCTTTAAAATATGCCCTGCGCTTCTAAAACGCCAAATGCCAAGATAAAGTCCTGAGGAGACGCCCCATCAATGCCCCAAAAATCCAAAATGAAAATTCACAGGAATTTAAGAGGCGACAAGTGGGAACTATGAAGCCCCCCGTCCCCCGTCCCGGGACACCCAGCAGTCGGACCTCTCGAGACCCGCCCCAGATGTGAGGCCTCAGGATGGCACATGAAGCCCCCCACCCTGCCCGAGCTTTGGGCGCTGCACTGACGGCTCGCGTTTCTTCCTGCCTTTCACTGCACAAGTGGCTGCCAGCCTGCGTTTCACTCTTGTGAAAGTGACACCTTTGTCACACAGCAAAACCCTTCAAGCTGCAGCCACTGAAGGCGGACGTTTTGATTTCGAGATCGCAGGGAGAGGAGGACACCCGACACCAGGACGACAGGCCAGTAGGCTCAACCAGCTCAGCCTGACGATGTGACACCAAGTGACATTCTGAAAGGCCCCTGGGTCCCTCACACTACTTGGTCTTCTTGTGACAGTGAACTGCGATCCAAGCTCGCTGAAGAGCAGCAGACCACCACTCTACACTTGCCAGGGCCCCCCTCACCGTGCCAGACGCACACAGCCGAGCCCATAGATGCCAAATCCGCTGCCGTTACCGAGTTGGATTTTATGAGACAGAAACTCAAAGGGGGCCATTCATAAAAAATAAGAATTAAGAGAGCGCTGCTCCCTTCACCAGACTTCCTCCAAACGTCACCCGTGGACACTGGCACTGCGGTGGCAGCACTTCACATCAGTTATATGGTGCCCTTCAGATCCCCTCCTCAACTCTACAGCGCCCATTGCATGTGTGCAGTACGCCCCGTCTGTCTGTCTGGTAGCTAAGCCTTACCATCCTCCTGGCCTTTATGCCACCCTACACATATATAGCGCCTTTCAAGCCCAACCACTCCTGTCATCTCTCACACAGAGGATTTCCCTGATCCCCCCGTGGTCCCACCCTAACTGATACCCAGATGTAAAGGGCATCACCTAACATAGCGAGACAGCAATTCAGGGATGAAAGGCGCTACATCACACAGAGCCCAGGGCTGGGTGCCCAGCCCGGGCACAAGCGAGCGAGCGAGCGAGCGTGCGGCTGCCCATTGGCGTGACCAGTGACAGACATCTAGGGTTGTCAGCTGCTCCCTGTGACCCCCCTGAATCAGGATAGCCTGGCGGGTGACTACTGCCCCTGACCGCTGTCCTGGTGACCAACCTCAGCTTTTGTCTACGTTGAGGGGCTCTTAATGGCAAAGCCACCCCCAGTGACACTTAATCAAGAAGAGCATCTGAAAGTCACAAAAAATGAAGAAAGTGTCCCAAAGTGTCCCTCTGCCGTTAGTCACACAGTAACACTAAAACAATGAGAGCAGGGGCTCTCACTTAGGGGTCACATATGACCCGCCCCCCCAAGTAATGGCCGAGCACATCATGTGGACCCCCAGCATTGCCAACTGCAGGCACATCGAAGTGAAACCAACAAAAAACGTCCTTCTGCCCATTAGGAGCTGACTGACTGGTGCAGCGCCACACACCACCAGCCAGGCCAAGAATCACAGGACCCCAGTGCCATCTCGCTGAGCGCCCCCATGGCAAAAAGCCCCTCATGTTCTGCTCACACAGACAAAGGCACACAGGCCAGGCTACGGTGGTCCGCCCTTCTGGGCACTTTTTGGTGGAGACGGCGCGTCGGCTCTCGCGTGCGTCGAAGACTTGAGCCTTTGTTATTTACGGCACCGAGCCGCAGCACCAGCACTCGGCTAGAAAGTAATTAGTGAAAAGTGCCGCTGCCCAGGGCACGGCACAGAGGCAAAAACAAAAGCAACAATGCCAGGGGGATGAGCGAGCGCACTAAGAGACCGTCGCCAGGATACCGACACGCTCGTCGTCTGCAGCGTAGCAACCTCTGTCTTCACAAAGCGCTTCACATCTGTCTGCCACTCGGGCACAACGGGCTGTCGGTCAGCCTGGAAAAGCCCGAGCAGAAAAAGGAGAGGACAGGACAGGAACACAGAGAGGACTCTCAACCCAAGGGCAGCGGACCACCAGACATCCCAGCTTGGGTGGCAGGGCACATTGAGCCAGGCCCAAGTGGGCACTCGGTTTAGAGCTGCCATGTCTGGACCTGCAAACCACAGACTCCCCCAGAAGGATTCGAGATGAGACCCCTGGCCCATCACGTTTCTCCACCAATTACACAAATAAAAAGCACACACCTCCAGGGACAAGGGGGCCACCCAGCACCAGGACCAGTTGTTCAGGTGACACTTCCTGGCCGGACTCCCAATCCAAGCTTTAGTCAAATGAAAGCGCACCTTGAGAGAGGGGCTCCTACTGACAATAGGGTGGGCTGATGACTGGTATAGCAGTGGGCACTCTTTCTGTTTTATCGACATCCATCATTTTTATTAAATAATCGAGACCCCCCCACCCCAAACCAGAAGAGGTGGACAATAAACACATTCATATAACATCCCATCCTGGGTCCACTGCCACCAAAGTGCCCAAAACACCCTGGCAGATTCCTCATCTGCTCAGCCTGTGCCCTCACATAGAACAAAGGGAGAGCCACAAAAATAAATGAATCAATCAATCAATCAATCAGTGTATCACTAAACCAAGAATGGAACATCCCAACGTGCTAATCAGCAAAGGCTTTAATCTCCACAGAACACAGGGGGCTTCACCTTAGGGTCCATTTATCGTGGCAGCCCACAGCGCCACATGGATCAGATGAAGAGGTGCCAAGGCTGCAGACTGGCACACGGTGGGCCACACCATGACGCCTAACAAGGGATCAAATCGTGGGGCACTTGAAATGAAGAGGGAGGAGGGCCAAATCGGAACGGACCAGAAGACCACCACAAGTGAGGCGGGCGGTGTGCCGGCCGGGGACGCGCTCCTTCATGAAGGCAGAAGCGAACGAGCAGAGACGCGGGTTCAAGTCGGCTGTCCGTCGTCGTCGTCTTCTTCTTCAGATGTTCGTCCTTCCGCTCGAAGGTTTTTGATTTCCAGCGCCACTTGTGCTCAAAGGGAATAAAAGGAGGAATAAAAAGGAGGAATAGCGCAGACTGCTGCGTCCCTCGTGCGCGCACACAAGTTAAAAACGCTTCCCAGTCGTGTGCAGTGCCACTCCTCACCGCCAGGGTCGGCTGCCATGAAGTTGGCGACTTTAAAAACATTTAAAAAAAAAGAAGAGGAAGAGGAAGAAGACGGCGATGGAGTCACAAGATGGAAGCTGCAGCAGTGAGCTGTGACGGCCGGCTGAGTGAAATGTGAACAAGTTGTGCGTTTCGGCCGCTCGTCTCGTTTCATTTCTTTTGTTTTTATTCACCTGCGTGACTTTCGTAAACTCGCGTCGCCGCTCACCTGCCACGTCACACTTTACGTTTTGGTGCCCGGCACCCCTCCAGCGCAGCCTCTTCTCTTACGCCTGGCACGAGTTTCCCGGGGGTGCCACTTGACCGAGCTGCGTGGTCTTCATTCAGAATGAACTTCTTTCCGAGGCTGTGCCAATGTGCCCAAACTCTCGAGCAACCCTCTTGTCTGTCACTTCTAAGCACATGTGCCCCTTCGACTGTTTTTTTTTTTTTTAATGATTAGCGGCTAATCTATTAAAATTTAACAGGCGTGTTTGTTTATTCAAATGGCCCACTGAGCGAGTCACACGACTGCCTTTCTTTCCCAAATGCAGCAAACTTCCAGGAGGACATTTGAGGAGCTCTATGAGGAGCACGGCCACATTTCATGGAGAACCGTCCTCGGGTGCGTCCTGCCAGCTTGGCTTTGTCAGGGTGCCATGTGTCAGCAGAACTGTGGGGGCAAGGAGGACAGCATGGGGGAGGGGGGGGGATGTGGGCACCAGGGATCACAGGCGACACCAGGTGACAGTCTACCTGCTCCAGCCATATTGGCTGCTGAAATGGAAGCTGAGAGAAGAGCTGGCCAGGGGTTCAAGTGGTGCACAGAGAGTTGAGAGACGAATCGCTTTACTGCCGGCCGGCCGGCCGGTCGGCCTGCCAGGAGACGTGAAGGCAGCCCACCTAACTGGGCGCGGCGTTTGGACTTCCGCTCAGCCAGGTTCTGTATAGCGCCTTTCACTGAGGGCTCAACTTCAAAGTTCATAAAGTCCAAAATACTCCAAGAACGTGCGCCCTGACTGTACGGGGGGTCCTTTAACAAAAACAAGTTACTTCTTTTATGTTACTAAAATGATGAAATTGAGACAAAAAAATAAAGATCTCAAAAATAATCGCAAAGCACCCAATAAACAAACAAAGAAACAAACAAATAAATAAATAAATAAAGCAAAGAAGCCGCAAGGCGGCATTGGGATCTCTGGACTTGTGACGCCTTGTTGTTCCTTCCCATTGCAGACTTTGAGGTTTGTGTTTATTGCCACTAACAGTTCATCGTAAGTTCCTGTCCTGCCACCTATGACACCCAAGGGTCACACCGAGTGGGTGACGAGTGCCAAATGCCGCCCACATACTGGAGCACATGGTCTTTCACGAGGAACGCCTGGCGTTTTGTGTCTTTTCCGTAGCCATCTTACATTATGTCAGGGTGCCACCACATTGAGCAGTGGCACAGTTTAAAGACCGGTGCCACAGGTCCGTCACCGTCACACCTCCGAGTTTGGGTGGTGATGAAGGAGCAGACGGACCGCGGGGTTACATGATGCCAGGGTCCCCAAAACAAACGATTCAGAGTGGGGGTCACAGGCCAAAGGCGCTATATGAAGGCTGTCTGTAACAACACAGAATCAGGAAATGACTCCTGTTACGAGTTAACAACGGACAAGGGACACGTGACACTAAGAGCGGGTACAGTATAAAGGAATCCTGTAAATGACAAAAATAATAAGGTTTAATAAATATAAGAATCAAACTAGAGTCAGAGTGGGGCACCTTAAGTTAATATTGCACATCTGAGAACCGAGAAGGTTATTCTCATGTGAACAGCAGACCATTTATTGCACAAGAACAGATGGTATGGTGCCCACTTCAAGTACTTGGAAAAATGTACCCGGATATCCAATAAAGAAAAATGGCAATAACTTAAAGTGTGGGCGAGCGACCGGAAAAGGAGTTCTAGAGTCTGATGGGTGTGTGCAGGAAGGAAATCCAGTTATGGACAGCATCACGTGCCAACTCCAGGTGGGCACACTCACGCTGGGCTAGTCTGGAGTCACCAGTGCACCGAACACACACAGCCCTGGGCGCAAACCTGGCATCCCCAGAAGAAAACCCACAGTGGCAGACAGTGCGGCACAGCAGTTAAGGCTTTGGACTTCAAACCCTGAGGGTGCCCTGCTGAGGGCACTGTGTGACCACGTGTGGCGACAAATGGAAAAAAAGAATGGAACGAATGGCACCAAAAGTAAACAATCAAGACATGGAGGGAACACCAACAGGCCGTGGCATTTGAACCCAGGATGGCAGCAGCGCCAACATGCTGGCTGTTAAGATTCGCTAGACGTGTCTGTTACCGGCACTTGGACCAGCCGGGCCGTCTCGAGCCCACCAAACCACGAGGCTAAACATTTACTTTAGCAATGACTCCATTTACTTGGGAATATTCCAAAGGTCTGCCCTCCAGGGGGCGCGCAGACACACCCAGGCCTGCTTTTTATGTTCTCTTTCAGGTCACGAGCTCAATGTGCCCACTTGTCCAGATGAGAAGGTGGGCTTCTCGTCAGCCACAGCCTCCTGGTTTTGGGGATTTGTGCCAAAGTGTGAACAGAGGAGTGCTGGAGAGAGAGTGAGAGCCAAGCTGGTGCCCCTCCATGTGCCCTGACTGACCACACGGCCTGGGGGGCGGGGGGGGGGGCTCGGTGTAACATGGTGAAGAAGAGAATCTGATTGGCTCAGACATCGCACAGTCTTCTGGGAGACACACCTGCTGTGAAATGTGAATGAGAGGCTCAGCGCAAAGTCTTAAAAATAACAAGAAATCAATCAAATAAATAAATAAATAAATAAATAAATAAATAAATAATCAATCACATCCACTCTAAGTCACCAGCCTGAGCCCAACCTCCAAAGCTCTGGCCAATGAGCCCCTCAGTGAGATTGGGGGCCGAGAATCGGGAGTTTGGTCGAAGTCGATTTCTCAATGACCCCCTCGTCGCCTTTAAGCCCCCCAAACACCGAAGGCACTTGTTGAAGCGACTGAAATCCTGCCAGCGCGTTTGTCACACACCCTAGGTGTTTACTGTGACTCACCGGTCCCTGCGCTGGTCCAGTCTGCCCTGTGAACCCTCAGCACCGGTGGGCCACAGGGACCTCTGGTGGCTCGTCTGTGCACCGATTGGCCTCATTTCAAACAAAGCGGTGGGACATCTCATAGTGGGGAGGTTGGGCAGCCGTCAGAAAGTGGTCTTCAGCACTGAGACCCTCAGGAGCTGCTCACAGACTTCAGTCGCCTACCTGCTGCCCATTGGGATGACAGAATCGTGGAAGTCTCTGGGCCCTGAGCTGTCACCCGTCACCCGTGTCATTAAGAGAGCCCACCAGAGAATGCTGTCCTCGTGTCAAGCAGCGGGGGTCCAGTTCTACTGAGCCGTCATGGAGTCCATTCTGAGCTGGTCTGCAAACGTCTTTGTGCAGTGAAGAGTGAAACGAGGCGTCACCTAAAGACGGGGCAGTAGCGGAACTAATCAGGCGGGGGCTTCCACCTGCGCACCTCACTGGGCCATCGTAATCCTGCGGCCGCTTTGCTTTTTCGTGCTGCCCTCGTACCCCACGTCCTATCGGGTCATTGTAGAGTTGATCTCTTTAGGTTCATCTTCTGTATTCTGTGCAATCGAGACAAACTCCGAACACAAATCAGAGTACCTGGCACATCAAGTCAACTGCCATCGTCACGAACAGCCAACTGACCCGTAAAACACGAAAAGAAAAGCCGACGTCACTCAACCCCATCGGGTCTGCCCGCCTGAACCGACCCATCCACACAAACACCTCGTCACCTGGCGGTCAGTGAGCCCCTGCCATCACCAGACACCCAAAGGAGGACGAGCTGCTCGACCCACCCACTGCTATGGCAGTGCCAGGCCTGTGGGCTCTCCACGCTGCCCGGCTGGGGCACCTGTATTAACGACAAACTACAGTGGCTTGCAAAAGTATTCGGCCCCCTTGAACTTTTCCACATTTTGTCACATTACAGCCACAAACATGAATCAATTTCATTGGAATTCCACGTGAAAGACCAACACAAAGTGGTGTACACGTGAGAAGTGGAACGAAAATCATACATGAGTCCAAACATGTTTTACAAATAAATAACTGCAAAGTGGGGTGTGCGTAATTCTTCAGCCCCCTCTGGTCTGAGTGCAGTCAGTCACCCGTAGACATTGCCTGATGAGTGCTAATGACTAAATAGAGTGCACCTGTGTGGAATCTAATGTCAGTACAAATACAGCTGCTCTGTGACGGCCTCAGAGGTTGTCTAAGAGAATATTGGGAGCAACAACACCATGAAGTCCAAAGAGCACACCAGACAGGTCAGGGATAAAGTTATTGAGAAGCTTAAAGCAGGCTTAGGCTACAAAAAGATTTCCAAAGCCTTGAACATCCCACGGAGCACTGTTCAAGCGATCATTCAGAAATGGAAGGAGTATGGCACAACTGTAAACCTACCAAGACAAGGCCGTCCACCTAAACTCACAGGCCGAACAAGGAGAGCGCTGATCAGAAATGCAGCCGAGAGGCCCATGGTGACTCTGGACGAGCTGCAGAGATCTACAGCTCAGGTGGGTGAGTCTGTCCATAGGACAACTATTAGTCGTGCACTGCACAAAGTTGGCCTTTATGGAAGAGTGGCAAGAAGAAAGCCATTGTTAACAGAAAACCAGAAGAAGTCCCGTTTGCAGTTTGCCACAAGCCATGTGGGGGACACAGCAAACATGTGGAAGAAGGTGCCCTGGTCAGATGAGACCAAAATACAAAACGCTATGTGTGGCGGAAAACTAACACTGCACATCACTCTGAACACACCATCCCCACTGTCAAATATGGTGGTGGCAGCATCATGCTCTGGGGGTGCTTCTCTCCAGCTGGTCAGAGTTGATGGGAAGATGGATGGAGCCAAATACAGGGCAATCTTGGAAGAAAACCTCTTGGAGTCTGCAAAAGACTTGAGACTGGGGCGGAGGTTCACCTTCCAGCAGGACAACGACCCTAAACATAAAGCCAGGGCAACAATGGAGTGGTTTAAAACAAAACATATCCATGTGTTAGAATGGCCCAGTCAAAGTCCAGATCTAAATCCAATCGAGAATCTGTGGCAAGATCTGAAAACTGCTGTTCACAAACGCCGTCCATCTAATCTGACCCTCCTGTTTTGCAAAGAAGAATGGGCAAGGATTTCAGTCTCTAGATGTGCAGAGCTGGTAGAGACATACCCTAAAAGACTGGCAGCTGTAATTGCAGCAAAAGGTGGTTCTACAAAGTATTGACTCAGGGGGCTGAATAATTACGCACACCCCACTTTTCAGTTATTTATTTGTAACATATGTTTGGACTCACGTATGATTTTCGTTCCACTTCTCACGTGTACACCACTTTGTGTTGGTCTTTCACGTGGAATTCCAATGAAATTGATTCATGTTTGTGGCTGTAATGTGACAAAATGTGGAAAAGTTCAAGGGGGCCGAATACTTTTGCAAGCCACTGTATATGGTGCTGTAAGGGGACAGGTGGCAGGGAATGAGCAATGGCGCTGGCACCTCACTGAACCCAAAGGACGACTGAGCACTTAAGAAGGCAAATGATGAAGGTTACTATTAATTATTATTATTGTGGCCGTCTGTGCAGCCCTTAGTGGCCCACCAAGAGACCACCAGAACCGGCCCGTGCACCAAACAGCTTAGAAAGGCGCTATATACAAGTGACGAGGTTGTTAACTCGGCTCAGTGAAACCACAAAGGAGCCACAAGCCATCGTGTCCATGAAAAACAAAACACACACAAACACCCCTCAAACTGTAACCCTGGGCTTGTTAAAGACCCCGCCATGGTGATGCCATACATCATACAGAAAGTCAGAGGACGCCGCCACACAGTGGTGAGGGACTCGGGTGCCATCGAGCCGCAGCTCCAGTTCTACCACCAGAAAGGTGCCACATCGGGGTGGGCAGGTCTGCCGTCACCGAGTGAACCTGAACATGCCCGCTAACCAATTAAAACGTGCCGTGTTTCTAGATCTACTGTACATATTAATAAATACACTTCATCCCTATGGGTGTGCAAGAAACTCACAAACCGTAAAACAATCAACTAATAAGAATAATAACGTCACACGCCTACGCGTATTCATCGGTCTCACACTTACCTGGCGATTATCAATGCGCTGGTCTGTTCAAAGTCTAATTGCTGCATCGCCACAGCAGGGCTGAACTTGACACAAACCGAGTGACATCTCAGGACTAAAGGGACTCTGCGGTGACCTTTGTGATCTTACGTGGGGCCGCCAACTTCAAGCAGCTCATTTAACGGGACGCTGGTTCAGCCTGAGGTGCTGTGACACAACATAAAGTGTCAGAGGGGGGTACGTCATATTCATGAATGACAACTGAAGGACGCCACTCCACAGCTAAAGGACTGGCACACCAGCGCCCGCCCGTTTAACTGTGAAATCACCAGTTTAGACAGAGAGATGTGAGAAACAGGAAGGGCACAGACAGACAGACGTGAAAGGCACCTGATAGGTAGGTAGATGTGAAAGGCGCTATAGAACAGACAGATGAAGGGCACGCTACACAGTAACGGATATTTGGGTAGATGTGATAGAAACACACCATACAACAGGTAGGTCGCCATATAACATTAAGACACGTGTTCACTCTGCTCTAATTTCTAAAAGCTTCACCTCGGACCCCCAGTTCGGCCCGCGGTGCGGTAGCCATCTTGTCTCAGAGCTCCTGCCCTTATTGAAGGGCGCTATACGAAATCGAGATGGGGTCCGCGTCACGTAGGACTCTAATGCGTAGTGACGCTGTCGCAGTTCTGATGGCACAACGCAGTTACTCCACGGGTCTGTGGCTTCAGAGCACCCTGGCATGGCGCGCGTGTCACCTACAGATCGGCCTTTCGGTGAACGGGGTGAATTTGAAAGTCCATTCTTGACGCATGCGCAGGAGCGCTGCTGTCGGAGGACCCTCTAAGAACAAAGACGAAGGTTGACTAAGGTTGAGAGCCCCGCCGCTGGCTCGAGGACAGCACGACAAGTCCCTCATTTCGGAGTGGCACGAACACCGCGGTGCCGGCGCTCGTCAGCTCAGATGCCCCAAGCCCTCCCGGGATGGTGTCGCGTGTCACCCCGACTGCTCGGGTGGGCTCGGCTTTTCTCCTGCAGAGGACACAGCGGCGCGTTTCACTTGCCAGCTCAGCGCGATTTGACGGCTGGACGCCGAAGGCGCAGGCAGGAAATGGCAGCAGCAGCAGCCGCCGCCTCCTTCCTCTTAGCCTCGTTAGCAACAGCAGCGCGGCGGACACGACAGGAAGGCAGCGAACATGGACGAGCTGGACGGGGCGCGCATGGCGGAGCATTCGGGGGGCGCTCGGGAACTCCGTTAACGGCTTTTAAAGTCTCCACGTTTACTCCGCTCGTGCTCATTAAACGTGTTTGGAACAACGAGCGGAGTCGTCTTGAAGGGGGTGGGGCAAAGCAAGCCTCTCGCTTCGGGGGTCCCGAAGCCCCCCCCCCCCCCCCCCCGATATTTCAGCAAAGAAAGGAACACACGACGACGACGACGACATTTAAAAGGCCATCCTATCCAAAACTGTCCCGCACGGACTCCGCCATCAGCATCAAGTTGTCGCCGAATTTAACAGAAATAAGTGACAGCGAGGGGGCATATAGAGGGTCTTTGAAAAGACTCATTCGTAAAACCAGAAGCAAAGATCCCAGCGGCACTCGTTTGGCGAAAAGACTGCAATGACATGTGGCACGGGGGGGGCATTTCATGATACCCCCCGAGTTAAAAGTGGGGGCTCAATCAGCGGTCCCGTTGTTCTTTTGCTGTTGCTGGACTGTCCTTCATATTTCTTCTTTTTCAAAGTGGCACCTGTGGAAAGGTGACGCCCCCTGCCACCCAACACAATGCTCTGCCAACCCACTGTACCCTCCGAGATACCCGAATCATCACGATGTGCCATAACCACGAGGCTGTTCTTGGTGCAAAGTAAACCCCCCCCCCCTCACCCCCCGAGAATGAAGCCCCCAATGCATCCTGCGGTCAACAGTGCAAGCAGAGGTCAGCTGCCAGTCTGCTGGAGGGCCATCAGGGTGCAACTTCCTTGTGGTCCTGCTAAGCTCTTATAATGGGGGGGAATGGGGGTGGGTGTCAATCAATCAATCTAATTAATCAATCTAATTAACATAAGAACTGTGACAAACGACAGGACAACACCAGGGCCATTTGTCACCGCTTTGTCTGTCACCACGTCTCGTCCAGATTCTCCTTAAAGGTTCTTGAGGTTTCTGTCCAACTCCACAGCCCAGCAGTTTCTCTGACATTCCCACAGCTCTTTGTGCAAAGAAGCCCCTCAGTCCTCAATGCACGTCCCCTTCATCGGCAGCGCGTCACAAAAACATAAAAATGCCAGAAAGAAAGAGAAACTGGAAATGCGGCCCAGCCGAATCGTGAAGAGGGCACTCCAGGCAGGCTGTGTGGCACTGGCCGCTGGTGGGCTTCCTAAAGGATCCTGGCTGGCGTCCGTTCACAGAGTTGGCTTATTCTGAATTTGTCACCTCTGAGCCCGAGTGAGGTGACGCTGGCAGCGAGAAACATCTGTGGACGTGAATGAAGCAGACGAGAGTGCAGAGAGAGACGTGGAAAGAGGGGGCATGCAAAGTCAGGAGTGTCGCCAAGGAAGGAGGAGGCCCACGTCACCCACCCAAACACCCCCCTAACCTGGCGATGACAACACACAGCGGTATTTGTTGAGCCCACGTCCGATTACAAAGTTTCTCATAATGAACTCAAATACCAAAGTGTGGCGCACTGAGGACGTGCTCAGTAAAGGTGGCCGTCACGTGTCCTCGGCTCGGCTCCTCACACGTCACCTCTGAGCACAGACAGAGCAACGGCGTGAACACAAGGACAGGCTCCGTTAATGGGACACCACCTGGGGGTCTTCATGGAGCAGAAAATGAAGACAAGGCAAGCGGGGGCGTCATGAACAACGAGCAACACGGGGCTCCCGTGGGAATACGGGGACGGGGACAGGGGTGGGGACGGGGACGTCTCTCTGTACCACAGCTGCTTGGTTTGTTATGACGATTATTTGTCGGTTTATTTCTTAAGTTTCTGGACCGTGTTGGCCATCATGGATGCAATGAGAAGTCAAGCAAAATGACACCATGGACCCCTGGGCCCCCCAAGCAGATGCAATGCTGAAGGGGGGTCCGGAGGTTCAGTCAGCCAATGGGCTTCTGTAGAAAGCCAGCGCCCTCGAAGGGTTAAATAAAGTGCAGAGGCTGAGAGACGGAGGTGAAAGGCGCTATATAATGACAGACAGACGGGCGTGAAAGGCGCTATATAATGACAGACAGACCGCTCTCTGCTGACACACGCGGCCCCCCCGGGGGGTCTACACTCCCCTCTCTCTCCAGTCACGTGTCCTGTGCAGCTCTGCATGACGGCCTACTGAGGTCCTGTCCTTTTCCTGTCATTCCCAGTGACTTTAGTGACATTTTGCTGTCCTTGTTTTTGTGTTTTATTATTTTATTTTATTGGCTTGTACTCCTCAGACTTGACCAGGAAGTTAAAGGGGAAAAAAACAACAAAGGCATTGTGTGTACGAAATACGGGCGAGGACCCCCAGGGCACTGCAGTGTCGGAGGGGCACTAAAACTGGGACTTGGGTGTCCTGGACCGCAATACCGGTGCCAACCTGGACCAAAGCCAATAACAAACGACTCTAAGTGTCACGGGCCACTCCACACATCAATGACAGTGGCCTCCTCTTTGGACTCATCGGGGGGGTCTGAACTGGGACCCCCTTGGAGTTCCGATCACACTTTTAACCCAAGCACGTGCAGCCCCTTCTCCGATGAGGGGGTCTAAGTGCTTCTAAGAGGGGTCCAGGACCCCCACATTTAACACGTACATTAAAGTCAAACAGCGGACTTGGAGTTTGGATTATGGAGCGCGAGGGGCTTCAAAGCTGCCATTTACTGCTGGTGCCCAAAAGAACAAAAGGCTGGGCCGGCGCCATTGTAAAAACTGGGCTTTTGGGCATCTTCAGTACCAGCGTGCCATGTAACCCCAAACAGGGCTCTTCAGATGGACCCTCCACACACACACAGCCGAGGGCATGGAAGACACTGCAGGACACGCAGTCCCACCTCACTGCCACCTGACCCAAACACAATGGGCAAAACTCGGCAGGAGCAGAACATGGCACAGGGCAGGCGTGGCACTCACCACAAAGCTGGGCGAGGGGAATGGAGGGAATAGCAAACGTCCTACTTACTACTGCTATGGGCATTCAGGTGACAGGCAGGAAAGGCGCTATATGATGGACACATGCTTTGCAAAGGCACAACACACCAGACAGATGGGACAGACGGGAAGAGACATGAAAGGCGCTATATGGCAGACGAGTAGAAAAGGCTCTACGACATCGAGAGAGAGAGGGGGGCACGAAATGACGGATCTGAAAGGGGTGATAGGACTGACTGATTGATTAATTGATATGAAAGGCGCTATACAGCAGACAGACAGAGGAAAGCCAATTCATAAGGGCTTAGACTGAGGTAGGCACCATATAATGAAAAGGAGTTCTATAAAACAGTTAACGGGTAAGTAGGTGGCACTGCCAGCGTTAAATGGGCAGATAGAAGAGGCACACGGGTGCAGAGCCTGGGGTTTGAACCCGTGCCCAGTTGTTTCCGTACATTTTTCATGTACCCACTCAGGTTTGTGTGCTTCTTGTAATGGACTGGCACCTCATCCTAATGCCAACACAGGCACCAGCTTCTGGAAGCCTAAAGATCACGGACCAGAATATGTTCTATAAAGTGAACACGGGGGATCGGTAAAGCAGGAATTAACCCAGGATGGCAGGTCGCTTGCTGAAACACCGGGAGAACATGCAGGGTCCGCACTCCTGCAACTCGAGACCCCCCAAAACACCACAGCCTACCACGGGTGCCAAGGCCGACAGCAGCTCCGCCGCAAGTCCAATACAAGCCCAGGCGGAGAGAAACTTGAGAGGTGCCCCATGGCGAAGGGGGAAATCTGCGCACCAACACGACGAGCTCAGGTCTCCGAAACAGTGTCGCTGGGCGCGTGTGACCGCGACGTCATCAAGCAAAGTGCCCCTGGCCGGACCCTCCGTACGCGGATCTTCCCTGAGGGGTCGAGGGAAGGACTGAACTGGTTAATACCGGAGAGGAATGGAAGCGCCAAGAGGGATCAGCACACCGCTCGTTACGGCAACTTTCCATTAACAGAAGGACCGGGCAGCCACGGAGCCCAGCGCCGCCGAACACTTCAGGGAGCTCCGGTCGAACGACTTCAACCCGCAGAGCAAGTGGAGCCCACGGACTCCGACAAAGGCGGCGAAACGGGTGCTCTCTGCTCAACTACTCGACAGCCGTCCCGAGTGGTTCGAGTAAAGAGCAGCCCGCCGGACACGGGACCGGACAGCGCGGTTACTTCGCCGCCGTGGCGTGCGTTCAACGAGCGGGACACAAGTTTTAGCCTTACCTCTAATTGGCGGGCCGTCACCGACACTTTTCGATATCAGCTGCCAGAATTCCAGGCGCCACTTCGCCTCAAGCGCATCTTCGGGAAATCACAACGAATTACGTAACGAGGGAGAGAGCGAGAGAGCGGCGCTCCACTTCAAGTCTCCCTCTCCGCTGAGTCGCAGGCAGACGCCGGGAAGCCGAGAGAGTGCGAGGCGAGCGACAATAAGCCAGAGCGCGGGCGCGCGTCCTGTCAAAATAAAAGTCCTCTCTCAGTTTGAGGTGGGGGAAGGCGCGCTCGTCAACTTTTAACAGTGGGGCGTCACCGAAACGGGAAAAGAATGCGGGCGAAAGGAAAGAATAAAAGAAAAGATAAACACACACGCCCTGGGAAAACGTCCAATCTTCGCATTTAATCTGGACGGCGTGGTGGCGCAGTGGTTTGTGCGGCCGTCTCACCGAGCTTCCTTCTTGATGTACCGCGATAGCACTTCCATACCGCATAGACGGGCTTGGTTCAACCTTAGTGTGTGCGAGAGCATTAGTGTCATAGGTGTATAGCGCAAGGTAACGTACCTGCATGTCACCTCAGATTAGTGACAGTACAAAAAAAAACATACGTGGAATGCAACATATGTACAACATATAGACACAGATAGATAGATAGATAGATAGATAGCCCACATAAATAAATATATAAATAAAGTTTATTAAATCGTAACACCCAGCAGCCCCTCTCAAATACACCAGAACGACTAAAGGAGAAGAAAACCTAAAAGCAAACTACGTCTGACTCGACTAAAAGTAAAAAGAGCGGTGACAGTCACGGATGTGGGCCGAATCTCATCGGTCCAGCCGAATGGAGTGCCAGTCTCTGACGTGACCCACTCCGTGAGTGTCCCGCCTCAGCTTCCCGCGGCCACTGAAGTGCCCAATGGCTCCCGACATTTATTGGGATGAATAGAAGGACTCCCGTCTTTATTCGCTGAAACCTTCTCTCCACCTTAGCCTAAACTGTTCAATCAGCTCAGGGCTACGGAATTGGGGGGGGGGGGGGGGGCCTCACGAGCCGATCAATTAGGCGAATTCGACCACAAAAAGGGGGCTCCTGGCAGATGTGGTCATTATTGTTGTTGTATTTCATCTTCTTTTCATTTATTGCTAGAAGAGGTGCCAGGTTGGCTATTTCGGGGTGCACTTTGCCAAACGAAGCGTCCCACTGGGAACTACCACTACATTCAAATGAAACAAACTCGTTATTTCTCGTCTGCCCAGAGCACCTGAACTCAGCAAAAGCACACGTAGGTGACACTCGAGTTATAAGAGGACACTTCCTCACATTTATTATATAGTGCCTTTCACTCTATCTATCTATCTATCTATCTATCTATCTATCTATCTATCTATCT
>JANRMT010062827.1:558827-576772 GCA_026402145.1 Polypterus bichir lapradei
TCTATCTATCTATCTATCTATCTATCTATCTATCTATCTATCTATCTATCTATCTCTCTATCTATCTATCTGCAGTGGGGTATTTATTTGATCCCCTGCTAAATTAAAATAAAGTTTGCTCAACTCGTGATGCGCATAAAGCCCACCTGTCCACAGAGTCCATTTCTTCCATTCCAAGCTCTCCACCACCACAATAAACACAAAAGAGCTGTCAAAGGACGTCAGGGACACGATTGTAGATCTGGACAAGATCAGGGATATCTTTAATTTATTGATTAATTGATTGATTGTAATCTGGGTGCCACGTGGGCACACTTGCCAATCTGTGGTAATTTCTGGTATTCTCAGAATATATATTTTTTTTCAACCCCGGTAAATCTTTCAAGATAATCCCCCTTTAAAAGACCCTACAAGTCCGAACAAAGCTTTTGCCCAAAGACAGCCCCCGATCAACCCCCCCGGGGCCTTCGGTGTCGTTAGTGGCAGTGCATGGGCACGCAAAGGGGCGGACTCTTAACGCGACACAAGGACTTCCCGAAATGTGTCCCGGAAGTGATCGCGCGTGCGCGTGGAAGTGATGTGTCGAAGTCTACAATTCGGAAGTTAACGGCTTGGGAGAGCCGCTCGAAGGGGAAGTTCCGCTGCTCGTTTCCGTGCGTCGTCGTTCGCGCTGGTCCTGTGGCTGAGGTGTCGGCGCTGGTGTAGCAGGCGAGCGACCTCACCGATGGCGGACCCCGGGGCAGCGTGCTGATCGGTCAGAAGGCGCTGGTGAAAGCCCCCCCCCCGAACTGGCATGGCCCATCGGGGGTCTCCAGGTTCAGTGTGGGGTGGCGGGGTTGCTCCCGTTACCGCTCAGTTTCCCAGTCGGCCGGTGTTTTTATTCGTTGTGTTCTCCATTCGTCTCAATTCGGTGTAAACCGTTCACATTGTTGCCGTGGTTTGCACACAACACCCGTCCTTCGCCTGTGAATTCGGTTTTTTGCGTGGAGTTTGTTACAATTAATAAGAACGACATTCAGCGCAGTGGGCACGGCGACAAGCGACATGGCATGAAGAAAAGTGTCAGACCCACCAGGGAGCCCCTCAGCAGCAGACCACCTGCACACGTGGGGACAAAATCCCAAAGACGACACATTGTAAAACCAATATGGGGGTGACCCACAAAAACACTGGGGGCGCCATGTGCTTGTAGCGGACGTCACGAATACGCAGAACGAAGGAAAACCGAAGCGAAACTCCTCGCGTCACAAAGTCATGTTGCTGTGTCACACCTGTCACCTGCATGTCCCGTCTCATCTCATAGACTTCCTCTTCTCCCCTTGCCTGGCAGCTCAATCACTGGTACCCTTATCTCGTTATACCAGCATCTCTCCAGACCAACGCCACCTCGCCTCCCACTTGAGCGGACCCTCTAATGTCCTCATTTCTAATCCTGTCCGTCCTCGTCATGCCCAATGCCAGTCTTTTACTCGGCCCCCTCCAGCTCGGTCTCCTGTGCCACCATCACCAGCCCATGTAACACAGGTGGTCTCGCTGTTGTCCTGTAGGCCTGTCACTCTTACTGGTGCCCGTCTGTCCCCAATGACTCCTGGCACTCCACCTCGTCACCCCTCTGCCACACTCCCCGTTCCTCCACACTGCTGATCCCACCTCATTGACACACGTGTATTCTGTCGTGGTGGTCCTACGGACCTTCATTGCTCGCCAGGGTCTCCTCGACCAGCTCCCTCCTCTCACTACAGATCACAATGTCACCCGCAAACCTCAGAGTCCACGTGGGTTCCTGCCTGGTCTCATCTGTCCGTCACCACTGCCCCCCACACCATGAAGGTGTCTGTCACTCCTTGTCACTGTCACTGTCACTCTGTCCTCACACATACCCTCTTACAGACCACAGCTCCTCTCTGGGCCCCCGGTCCTGTGCCTCCTCCAGGCTGGTTTTGTTTGACTGGCATTATAGCCAGACCCTTTTTGTCCTGGCAGGGGCTGCTCCGTGATGCCAGCTGCTGCCCATGTGAGGCTCCCTTGTTTTGTGAGGTTTCTTGGCCACTGTTGGGTGTGCCCGGCCTGGCAGCACCTCATTCTTTAACACGCTGGAGTGCTGCTTGCGAAATGTTGACTTGGGTTAAACATTGATGAGCGCCCGAGTGGCCTCTGCTTAGTCATTGGTGCCCTTAAAACTTGAAATCTTGACATTCAAATTGGCACCGTTGGTCCTGCTTCAAACCACCTGAACAACAAAAAACAAAAAGATAAAAAGAGCAAACAGACGTCACCAGCAGAGGAAGGGTGCAGCCATCAAGGCTCTGACGTGTGTGCGCAGGGCAGGACCCGGGCACCCTCCACTTTAAGATGCCCACCTCCCAGACTTTAGCTGTCCTCCGTGTTCACACACCGTCCCCTCTTGGTCTGCCCATCGCTTGGTCTCGTCCATCTCAGGTGTCCAGTGAGGCCACTTCTAAAACTCGTCACCACCAACATTATGAGTTGTGCCACCTTTAAGGACTCGGCTGTCCTCAGGCTTAGGGGGTGATTGATGGGGCACATGCCACGGCAGCGAGATGGCACTAATGAAGTGTTTGCAGGTCACTTTGATAGAAGAGCCCCCTAAGCTAAGGAGCGGGGCACCGACCGGCAGCCCAGACAGCGTGGTGTGCAGTGCCATTCATTGTGTCACCCCCAGTCTTTCACCCACTGTACTGTTGTGACATAAGGCAGATGGTGACATGGGCTACTGAGGGTGGGGGTGACATCCTCAGCAGTGCACACCAAGCCTGGGGGCTTCTTTTTCACCCCGTCTGCTCCTGAGGTCCATGGCCATCTGGCTTTTGAGCCCCCTAGAGCCTTGATTGTTTATGCCTTGGACTCAGTGGTCTGTCCTAGGACCCTCACTCGTGACATCCTCAGATGACGCAAATACTGGTGGAATGGCCGACACTGGGGGGGGGGGGGCTCGAGAAGAGCTGAGTGACACACTCGAGATGGAGGTGAAGGTAGAAAAGAGCTGCATGGGGGCAACAGGAAGGTCACCTCAAAATACGAGATGGGAGACCCGCAGCTACGACAAGAAGCCTTTAGGGAGTCACTTTGACACGCCGTGTGCCCCCATGAGTGCCGTGCAGACGCGGGCTGGCAAAGGGCTAAAGGAAAGTGTCGTGTGCCACAGCTCGGGCGGGAGGCCTGCAGGTCTGGGCCTTCGGTGCCACCCCCAACCCCAGCAATGATGCCGATGACGACTTTTAGGAAATGGCCTGGCCACGTTCCTATCGGAGAAAAAGGGAGGAACAAAGGCGCACAGCCCAGCTATGGGCGACACGACACAAAGGCCCCCGGGGGCCGACACGCCAGGTGCCGCTCACTGGCGGGCAAGCTTGTAGGAAATGTAAAGCGAGCCCACTGTGCGCCCACCGCTCCACCCGCACAGTCACCTGACACGTGAACTCCACCTGCGTACCAAAATGAAAGGCACAGCGCGTCCGGGGGGGCGAGGGGACTTGCAAATGACATACAGGGACCACCCGGTCTCCAGATTGGAGAGACGCCATATAGAAGGTCACCGCGGTTATGGGCCGCGGTTTCGTTTCTACTCTCGTCGCGTGTTCTTCATTTCCAGGGTCTTTGACGGCACCTTCCACCTAAAGGCGCTATATCACCTCAAACGCACGGCGTCATTCGCCGCAGGAGTCGCGGTGGGCCTCGTGATTTCCAGCCCCCTGATAAAAGCCGAAGCCCCGGCGCCGAGAGTGAGGGTCCCGCGGTCAGGAGTTTCCGAGGTCGAGTCCCTTGTTATCGTCACCTCTGATCGGAACTTAAGGGCATTCCTGAAAGGCGACAACAGCGGTGTCACCTGACGGCAAAGAACAGGAGAAACCGAAAAGGGCGCATTCCGAGGACATTAGCCAGGCACGCACGACCGCACACTCCGTCACCTCGGCTGAGTTTTACACAAACAGCGCAGCGGCCGTGCCCTCCTGGTGGGTAGTGAGAGAGTCAATACATGGCAACGGGGCGCTGATGAGGGTGACAAGGCGACAGCCCAGTGACTCGCCAGCCCCGCGCTGTGGAATTCACTTCACTTCGGGTTATTGGAGTTTAAAGCGCCTTCAAACAACACCCCCCAACCCCCCCCCCACGGCAGACTGGCTAGGCTCGCTGCGCGCCGCTGCTCGTCAACGCCTATGCGCTGGCCCGAGTGTTCGCGTGCACGTGCACGTCACCGCACAGCGGCGAAGACC
This sequence comes from Polypterus bichir lapradei, assembly GCA_026402145.1. Classification (NCBI taxonomy): domain Eukaryota; kingdom Metazoa; phylum Chordata; class Cladistia; order Polypteriformes; family Polypteridae; genus Polypterus; species Polypterus bichir. Next base: position 563,063 of record JANRMT010062827.1, read on the forward strand.
AAAAACGCCTTCGGACAGAACTTGACAAATGTAATAAAATAAAATTTGATAAAGAAACTCCGAAAACAAGAACAAAAATCTTAAAGACCTGAGACAGACATGGCAAGTTTGAAAAAGACCCTCGCGCCAAACTTTCAAAGCACGGGAAAGGCGCTATATAAACAAACGTATTATTATTTCAAAAGGGACAAAGCTAAACATACAGTAGAAAAGCACAAAGTGCCGCCGAAGAGAGCAAAGGCAATCAAAATAAAGTTAAAACATGGAAATAATAAAACCAAAAAGGGCCAGTGAAGAAGACGAGTGGCGCAGCCCCAAGGAGCTCTGTGCCCACTGTGGCCTCTCATGGGTCACTTAATGGCGTCATGTTGTCTGCCGCGATGGCAGGGGAAATACGTATAATGGAGAATGGAGATCCCAAAGTCGTATGGGGGGGCTTCAATGGGGGCCAGAATAGGTGATCTGTGACAGGTCACTTGTGCCGCATAATCAACGTGTCCCCAAAATCAGCTCTTCAAGTGAATCACTTCTGGGACACGCCAGACTCCTGGAGTCATCCAGGAACTGCAGGACATTTTGTGCCACCTGTGGCTCAGCACCGGCCCATTGCAACATGGGACTGGGGGCTTCTGCAGGTTGGGTGAACCCCCTCTTGCCGCCTGTTCGTCTGAGCAGCTCATCTTCATTTCTGGCCTGTTTGTCTGCCAGAGAAGGTGGTGGCCTTAACCCCAACGGCCTGAACATCCCACCTATCTGAGTAGGGTCTGTGTGTCAGAGACCCCTCAACAGTACTTCCTTCCTCCTGAGAACCAAACCCCAGTTCCCCACATACTCGGACTGCACGAGCCTTCAGAACCAGAGTACATCTTTGTCCACCCCAACTCTTCACAAAGGGACCCATTAGGGACAATGCCACCTTCTTAAATGGCTCTCGCACTGCTGGCATGGGACCTTCTGCCACTTCATCCCTGCGTTTCACTCCTGCAGGCACTCTGTGCACCCTCTGGCCCATCCCATGGTCTTCACCTACCCTCAATGACCTACCCCAGGATACTAGGACTCTTCCCACCCATTGGCACACTCAGGTTGGCAGTACCAGTCCTCACCCCTCTCAGCCCTGTGGCATAACACACAGAAGAGAGATTTACTGATCTTGACTTTGCTGATGATGCTGTGATCTTCAATGGGGGACCTCGAGAGACTGAATGAGGGGTCCGAGTGTCTGGGCTTGCGAGGGTCCTGATAAAAACCAAAGAGCCAGGCCTTTAATGACATCTTGGGCACAGCCATCAGCACAGAGAGCGTCGACCTCGCCGAGAGGTTTACTTACCTTGGCAGTGACATTCATGTGACTCTGGTGCCTCTTCCTATGAAGTCAGTAGATGGATTGGGACAGCATGGGGAGTCATGAGGGCACTTTAAAGGGGTGTGTGGTGGTCCTGATATCTGCTAAAAGACGAAGGTCTTCAGAGTCCTGGTGCTTCCGCCATCCAGTGACCCGAGATGAAGATTGAACTCCTGTGTCTCTTTGGAGGGTCCTTGGGTACCAATGGTTTGACTTTGTGTTGCTCACGGGGTCCCAAATGAGGCACATGGCCCGCATTGTGAGGGGGCATCAGTTATGACACTACAGCCATGTGGCACGATTACCCGAGGGTGACCCTCATTGTTGATGTCCCAAGCGGCTGGACCGGGCCAATGGGATGCCCATGTGACACCCACCTGGAGTAGATAGATGGGTAGGTCTAGACCGTGTGTCTGCCAGGGGAGTTGCCAACCAGGACCCCGAGCTGTTTGGTGGTGTGGTGGGTGTGGCGACATGCTGTGCCAGTGCAGGCCCTCCTCATGCCAGCCATTCAAATGGAGGCAAACTGGCACCTCAGAAAGCCAACTAAAGCCATGCATGCCCACGTCCGAGGAGCCGTGCCAAGGTGCTTTACATGTTTAATATGGTGCCAGGTTGGCTGAGCCAGAATTTGTTAGAAACGTGACAAAGAAAGTAACTTCATAAAATAAAGAGTCTGGGACAACAGAAAGGCGCTATATAAAATGAAGAGTGCACTGTATGCCAGCAGCCCACCGTACCCGACAGCACATTCATAAGTGCTACACGGGCACACACAGCTGAAAGCCCCCCAATATAACGCCTTTAGGTAGCACATCATGGCTTCAGGATTTCCGGCTGACAAGCGCAGCTTTTGTTTCTTTTTAAATGTCACACCGGAGATGAAACAGAATCGCAGATCAGCAGACGTCACGTAGTGTGAAGGTGAAGACCCCCGGGGGGGTCACAATGACGCAGCCCCCTTGTGTGAAATCGCAGGGTGGGCTGCACGTCGTTTCTGCTTCAGCTGTTGGAGAAGCCGCAGAGTTGAGGCCTGGCGATGGCTCAGCTGCCCCCCCCCGCAGCCCACCGCCGATTAAATATTAATGGAAACGGGAGAGGAAAGGCTCATTAAAAATGAAAAGCGCACACCAATGGCCTTTGTGCCCCAGCGGACCACCGCTGCTCTTACAGGCCTTGAAGAGCGAGAGGACATTGGCACATGACGGCCAGGAGACGTGGAAAAGGAGCCGAGGGGCAGCAGACCCCCGCTGATCCATAATGAGGGTGAATGTCACACGGAGTCACAGTTCAGGCTTTAGTGGCTGTTCGTGTACGTACACACACACACACACACACACACACACACACACACACACACACACACACACACACACACGACATCACCGGGATAGCAGGACTTGAGCAGGCGTTGGACACAACGAGAGGGAGGGACACAAGGTGACAGCTCTGACAAACAAATGTCACCGAGGCACCAATGCACTCTCCAGAGACTGTCATTAGGGAAGAAACGCAGGGTCAGAGGGACACCAGGGACTTTACTGTAAGCTCCGAAGCCCCCCAAAGTAGAACGATCTGGACGTGCAAATCGGTCCGGCCTGACTGGGTAGATGACACTGACATGCAAGCTTCAGAGGAGACACCTGGCTTCACCTTCTATGGCATCCATAAGTGGCCCCTCACTCTGCCACTAAGAATCAGCCGAGCAGCAGGGTGGTGCGGCCCACAGACCCCCCCGGACCCTCCTCCTCACGCAGGTTTGGGAAAGGACACCCTGGATGAGCCTGGGCACCCGCCAGTGCTCATCACTCTACCTTGGCCTTGGACTGATGCCGTGTGTGCACCTCGGAGTGAGGAGACACCGGTGGGCTTTTGTACGAAGTCCGCCTCACCTTCGATCGCCATGGCCCCCACGTAACCTCAAAGTCTCGTTCGTTTGACCAGTGTGATCACTGAATGTGCCCTGGCTGGCATCGCTGAATGTGCCCAAGCGCCAAAAACCAGACGTGACAAGTCAGATGGTGAGGGTCTCAATCGAGGTTTGTCACCTCACACCTGAACGTGAATTGAAGTTGGCAAGAAAAGCTGTAACCCCCATCACTCGTCACCAAGCAGCACGCGGTGCCACACACTGAGCAAATCTGTAAGGGGGGGAGAGCGTCCCCCTGCCACACACAAAGCCTCTTTGCCTTGCAGGCTGCCATGCACTCCATGTTCAGATCTTGGTCACAACGTTATGACGAAAGTGTGCCCGTTAAGCACCATGGGACTGGGTGATCACACGTGGGCACAGAACTGAACAAACGGGCCAGTGGGAGCCCACCCTCGGTGGTCCTCTTGGGTTTTACTGATCACGACAAGAGCCAAGCATCCCAGAAATACAAAGAGGCCCACGGCAGACGTGACATGCGAGAAAATCCCAATAAAGACCGCGCGGCACATCTGGAGGTACGCAACGCAGCGGCGGAATCGGTCAAGCGGACCCCGCTTGCTTCCATTCGACTGTGAGGTTGTCGAGGTGACGTGTCTGTCACGTGTGTGCAGAACGGCGAGATTCAGACTGGGATGTGCAACACCGCCATCAGGGGGTCCGCCTTCCTTACCTGAAACGCCTCCAGCAGCGTCACTACACGGACAGGCCGGCCGGTGCTGCTCTCCCGACGGACCCTGCACACGCTTCATAGAACAAGCAGCCCCCCCGAAATCAGTGGAAAAGCAAATCTCTTTATTTGACACACGACAGCAGAGAGACGGCAACACGAGCGCACGACAAAGGACAACATGGCCGGCCTCTGCCTACTTGTAGAACTCGTGCTCCTGCTCGTCCTTCTTGATGACCGTCTTGTAGGCCTTCTCAAAGTCTTTGGCCAGCACGATGTACCTGTTCTCTCGGACCGCCAGCATGCCGGCCTGTGGGGTCAAGTCAGAAGACATCAGGAGTTACGTAGTGCAGAAATGAAGCAGACCCCAAAGAAAGGACCACCGTAAGGGGAAGGGGGTCTGCAAATAATGCAGGAGCACAATCGCAAACACACCACAGTGTAACCACGGCAACTTTCAGATGTGGGAGGAAAACAAGGGGGGAGGGGTGTTGGGGGTCTCAAGACACAGAGAAAGCATGCAGGCTCAATGTGGACCACAGCTGGGTGGGAGATTTGAACCCAGACATGAGCGAGACCACCATGTGACACTTCAGCAGATGCTGGGCACGTGGACACCTCAAGGGGGCACAGACTGTGCTGAGGAAGAGAGAGGAAGACAAGCATTCAAAGAGAGGGGGCAAAAACAGCAGAACAAAGACGGCGACCGTACCTCCTGGCAGATGGAGTTGATGTCCGCCCCCGATATTTTGTCTGGTCGAGCAACATCTGAAGATGGCGTTGAGGAAAATTCAACAAGTCCACATGAAGGAACACCAGGTAGCCCTGCCAGCTGCTGAGGGGGCACGGCCAACCGCGGTGGGCCATTTCAGGGCTGCCCTCAGCAGAGGTTCATTTTGTCACAAACTGCTGTGGCACCTCACTGACATTTAGGAGTGCGGGTCCACTGATACTCAGAGCTTGGATCATAAAAAGTGTGGAGTAGAAATCGAGGGATGTTAGGGTGGCACTAGTGAGACCAGTGCAGAGTGCCGTGTGTGGCACATCAACCAGGGGCATCATGGGACTGTGACAGCCTCAGAGAAGACGTGAATCCGTTTAGTCTGAGCAGGGGAGTCCTAATCTGGGGCTTTGGGATCCTCCAGGGATTGGTCAAGTAGACCCAGCTGACTAATCGGTGAAGGACAAGCGCATTTAGGGCTGAAGCCAGGAGGTGGCACTTCTTGACACAAAGGAACCGAAACACAAACTAGCGAGTCGTGGAGTTGAAGACGAAGCCTCGACCACCTTTAAGGGGGACCGGGATGAGCTCTTTGGTACAAGGGGGCCGTTCGCCGTCCAGGAACGAGGGCTTGGTGGAGTGTGCAGTGGTTCAGATCACTCAAAAAGACTCATGGGAACGACGAGTGGGCCGGGGGCCAGATGGTATCAGTTTCAAGCCAAACAGCCAAAGGACACCGGGCATTCATGGATACCCTTTTGAGGTTTAGATCAGGCAGACCGCCACCCTGACCGGGGTCCGCTTCGGTTAGAGACGCAAGCTCAGTACAGACTCACAGTGCTGCACCCTCTGGCCCACTACAGTCGCCGTCTCCTCCAAAGGACGTCGCTGAGCCCATTGAACGTTGGCAGCCCAGAAATGCGACTCTGGGGCTGGGCTGCCTGCCATGAGGCCCACAACTTGTGGCGTCCATTCATTTTAAGGGCTACTGTGGCACCTCTGACGTTCAATGTCCTCTCTCTGAGAATACGGAGGCATGTTGTGTGACTGCGTAATGAGCCCCGAGTGTCCCGCCTGGTATTTTCAAACTGAACCGGGTAAGCGCCACGCATTTCCAAAGTCCCACTGACTGATGAGCTTTAAAGGCAGACACGTTTTAAATGTGGGATCACGGAGCCAAAGTTCACAAGCCAAACGTCCAGTCCTCTTGTTGGCTGAAGTCCAATCAGAAGCCACGAAGCACAGCACAGAAAACGGAAGCAAACATTCGCCACTTTAGGAAGTCTAAATAACCAAAAAGCAAAGTGCACACCACACAGACGAATAAAACGCACTCCTGCGTGACCCGGGAATACCACCATCACACAGCCGATGACACTCCTGGTCAGTAACCATCATAACGGAGCTGCAAGTACCAAAACGTGGCCACGGCGCACAAAAAACAAGATGGCACAGGACAAAAAAAGAAAAAAAATATCCTCAGAAAACGTCACTCACTTTCATAGAGGGGCGAATCACAATCTGCACGTGTCAAAGCCTTTACAGTAAAACAAAAAATAAAATGACATTAAAAAAACAAGAAACCAGAGCAGGGCGTACCATCTGTCCTACCACAGAGCCAATGGCGCCATCTGCTGGACGGACATGCTAACTGCAGCCACTCGGTGCACCAACTGTACTGATGGGCACATACCGCAGGACTTGCAAGGTTTGCTCAAACGCTGGGCACAGTGTGGCTTTCTCATTTATAAAGGAGCTTCATACCCATGTGAATGAAGCGCTAAGCCCGTCTGCTTTCCCAGCTACACTTGCACATGACAGGTTAAAGGATACAGTCTTCCAGATCAACCTCCTCAGACAGGTTCATCTTGCTCGTGATAGTAGAGAAGACTAAACGCTTTTGGCGTCGGTCAGGAAGTGGGAACTCAATTTTCCTGTCCAGCCGCCCCGGTCTGAGCAGTGCAGGGTCCAGAGTGTCAGCTCGGTTGGTGGCCATGATAACCTGAAAGACAAAGAGGCCTTCAGAGCAGTCAAGCAAAAGACATCATAACAGCTCGCGGAGGCCAGAAAGAGCCGAAGACGACACAGCAGCAGCAGAAAAACATCTGAAATGAACCCGTAATGGAGACGAGGTGTCTAAACGGGGGGCACACAAACACCAGAATAATGAAACTGCTTGGAGACTGAACGGAGTACAAATATTGGTACGTTAAGTAAGATCACCTTTGGAAAAATATTATGAATACCACCTCATTTGAGCACCGTGATGTAACAATGGCTGCTTCAATGAACGGCTGTTCAGGCATCACTCAGAGCTGGCCCGCCTGTGCCCGCATCACGTTACACGACTCTTCTAGCAATTCTCACTCGTGGCCTAATCTTAGCAGTGAGCCCCCGTGAAGGCCAGTTGTCCACTCCAGCTAGCCCGTGACTGCCCAGGAGGTGGGCCTACCAAGTCAGCAATCGGCACAAGACTTCATGAATGCAAAATCAGAGAGGGCACCCGATGGCGAGCCTCAAAAACATGAAGGCAGGACTGGCAGAAACCACCTAAAGGCGGTGGAGGTCTGCCCAGTCCTGGGCCAATCCTGAAATAAAGACCAACGTGTGTCAGAATGAAGAGTGGAGAGACGGCTCACGGTCTGAAGGGCACCACATGTGAAACCCGGAGGAGGCAGTGCCATGGCATGGCCACATCATGTGGGTCAACGGTGCTTATATGACTGCAACAGAAACAGGAGGGGCCACCAGGCCAGACTACCTCCTCCGGTTCGGCCAAATGCTGCAAAACCGACAGGACAGACAGAGTGGCCACAAGCACTTTCAAGGCAAACGAGGCAGAGTATTCGACAAGGGCTGTGCCACGCGTCTGACCTGAACCCATTTCACTTACCGAAGACCAACGAGCAAGAACGACTGGCAAAACATCACTAGGGCGGCACACCAGCATTCAGTGACATCCACGTGTCCCACTGGCCCAGTGATCGTCACATTTATGATTACGGTAGTCTGTCCAATTAGTGAAAACGGAGGGGCAACGTATCCAAATGGCGGTCACTCCTAAATGGCTTGTATAATATTTGTGATAGTCGCCCTGAATTCAGACTGCAGTTCTACACTTCAATCGCGTCTTGATGGCTTAATGTGAAATGCTGTGGTGGACTACACGGCCAAAATGACTGCCAGAGGCAAGTTATGAAGAAAACTGCAGGAATTGAACCCGGGCTGGGGAACCTCCAGGCTGAATGTGACTGCAGGACAGTCGGGCCCACCCCACCAGGCAACTCCGTATTAGCTTTACTTTCTCGTATATGAAGTACAGGGCAAGTATTGTAATCGTCCGAAACCTCAAAGTCGAGATTTTGATGAATTTCAACGTTTTAGACCACCAGGAGTCTGAAGACACCATTTTTAGAATAGTGTCTGTGTGTATAAACACGATAAGGTGAGGCCGCTTTCACTTCCGTCAACCACATGTTGCATACCAGTATTGGGCACAAACGTAGATTTCTATCAACTTTTCCGCTACGTCTGCTAACCGGAGGTGGTACTTCACATTTACTCATGAAGCTGCAGAGTCCGATTTCTTCAGCTTTACTTTTCTAATAGTTGTTCAATAGGTTATGAATTTGGATTTGTTGTTGATGGTTCTTTAATGTACGTTACTTAAAAATATAATCCTTATCTTGTGGTTTACCCCTCAAATATCCATCTCCATTTCTGAGCATACGAGAAAGTCGAGGGGAGAGCACAAAAACAGTAATAAACAGTATAGACGGTAATTCTTTTCTCCCTCAAATTAAACAGAACGATCTCGCTTTCACCAGTCCACCACATGCTGCGCCGTTTCTCTGTAGGCCGTCAGCGTGTGAACCTCCTAAGCCCGCGTCCGTCTTACTTTCCAACTTCGTGGGGGCTTCTTGCCACTAGCTTGGTTTCACGCAGGGGTCTCCTGATTGTAACTTTCGATCTTCTTTGGTCTTGGTGGCGATGGCCACTGGCCGAGTCTTTGCCGTTTTGGCTGTTCTCTTCCACGTCTTTCCGGTTTTGGTTGCCATCTGTGATCATGTTAGCTGAGCACTTTTTACGTTGTCGCCTCTTCTATCACCTTTATAATCCAAGGTCGCTGCTGTTCTGAACAATGTCTGGAGTGACTCATTTAACTCTGATCTCCAGAGAGGTGCACTCTGACCAGCAGGTGCCACATTTGCTGCCTTCCTTTCTTAAATGAGGGCTGTAACTGACGCAGAATGAATGAATGACCTCACTAATTCAGCTCCACCCTGCTGTAATTTTGAATTAATAATTTAGTTGCACAGAACCAGCGGCGCGGCACACGTCATGACTGCTGGTTTTCTACTACTCTACGACACCTACTAGTAAACTACCGTATATACTCGCGTATACATCGGGTCTTGAAACCTGAAAAAAAATCGATCAGAAAAATCAGACCCCAATTTATACGCCCGTTCAAAAACACGACACTTGATTTTTTTTTGTTTTCCATCTTCTCGCCTCCTCCAATCTCTCATCAGTTTCTCAGACTCACTGAATTTTGTTGCAGCAGCGCAGTTACCGATTTCTTTTGCCACTTCAAAGACATTTAATTTAAAACCAGCTTTATATTTTCTTCTAATTGAACGCTCCATTGTAGATAAGGGATGCTCTTACGATAAAAAACACAAAACAGTGCAAACGTCGCTTCAGAATAGTGCGGGTATTAAATACCGTGTGGTCACGTTGGCACAATACATAGAAAACAAGGGCCGTGTGCCCCGTGGTGACTCTCTCAGGTGGGCGGGCGTTAGCATATCGTAATCTCTTGGACCAAGAGAGAACCGGGAGAACTTAAACACGATTGCCACGTAGAAATAGAATTTCTACCAAACACAGGGACTGGTCGGGTAGGTTAGTGACGTCGGACTGCTTTTATTCAGGCTTATCTTTTTATTTATTCATTTTTGAGGCTTCAGAGTGGAAGACAGATTTATAAAAAAAAGATGTGAAAATGCCCATATGGATGGAGAAAATGGAAACCAAACCACATCCGTGGCCAAGTGGGCTAAGTGACTCTGTGAATGAATGCGAGGGCTCTGTGCCCCTCGCCAATCCCGAGGCAGTGTGGCACAGCGAGTGGTTAAGGCTTTGCTACTGACACTCTGTGCCTCCCTACACCTGCCTGCCAAAAAGCGTAACCAGCTGCGACTCTCAACCCTGGACAAGACTACGTCACAAATACATTTCAAGTGCCATAGAGAAAGCACATGGAGGCCGAGGCGGGCTTCATTCTTCCTTACCTTTACGTTAACGTTTTGGTCAAAGCCGTCCATCTGATTGAGAAGCTCTAAAAGTATTCGCTGGACTTCTCGGTCAGCTGTAAGAAGCCACACATCAAACAGTTAATGGGAGTGCGAACGGGGAGCAGGAGAACAATTTAAAAATCAAGGAGATCAGCAGATTGTGAAAGTGGGGCAAGGCGTTCTATTAAAAAACAGAAATTAACCAACAGAAAGCACTTCTGACTCACTGCTTGCTTGTGTAAGGAGGAAAAAATGAATAAAGACGCCTTTTATCTTCTACATGATGGTTTCCTAGGCAATAAATAACCCCCTAAGAACACTTGAAGGCCAAACGCGCTTCATCTTCATAGCCAAGTAATTCCTCAGGCACACATTAGAATTCAATGCAATTAAAATGACTCCTCCAATCCTCAAATGGACCGAGAAACTTTAAAGGTGTCTTCATTGAGCTTCTCACTGCTTCAAGTTAACCATAAAGCTAAAACTGTAATGCATTTTGGAAAACGTGGCAGCTCACACGCGATCACTACGAGCACGCCTGTCATCATGACATTTGTGTCGTGAAAGCCACAGGCGCATTTCTCGTCTCGCAATGATTTCTGCTGCATGAGGAGTAAGAAATTGTGCTGCTGTGCGCCTGATGGGTATTTTGTGGTTTAATTTGTCACCCTGTGACCCAGCCAGGACTTCTATAAAAAAGCCACACACGTGACACGGCCACCTTTGTGACATTCCAGCACCACAATGAGCAGACGTGTTTGCGTTCCACGAAAAACAAATGCAAGGCAAAATTTAAACAAGCTGGAGCCATCGGCACAGTTCAGTGATCTTAATGTGTACCTCCTGTCTGCGCGTCGAATCGTTTAGTGGCAATAGCGTCAATCTCATCGATGAAGATGATGGCCGGTGCATTCTCTTTGGCCAGTCTGAAGACATCTCGGACCATGCGAGGCCCTTCACCCAGGTATTTCTGGACAAACTCTGAGCCGACCACCCTGATGAAGGCCGCTACAGGAAAGAAAAAAAAAAAAAGACGCACAGTGACAAGCCAGGCCACATTTCATAAAACGTGTGTCTAACAAAAAAGGCGATGAAAAGTCGCAGAGACGGACAAACTCACCCGTCGTGTGATGTGCAACTGCCTTAGCCAGCATTGTTTTGCCACAACCAGGGGGTCCGTACATCAACACTCCTCGTGGGGGATCAATTCCAATCTGAGGTGAGAGAGGACAAGCAACGTGAATGAAGATTACTCTTGCAAAAGCATTTCAAGAAGACTATGAATAGAAACAGCGAGATACTTAAAACATTTAAGGTGTAACACATTCTACACCATTATACGGCCAAAAGCCACGCTCCAGTATTAACACTGCAATGCCAATGTGGCCGTTTTCAGAATGTCACTTCCAGGCACCGTATTTTCAAAACTACAAGCAGGCCACTGGGCAAAGGCAGCAAAGGAAGTTGGGCAGCGCATGCAACGGGTGGTCTCTGGAGTGAGGACACGAGTCGAACATCCTGAGCCGTGTTTACTGCTCCCCGGGCAAACCAAATGGGGTTTTACAGAGAAGTGGAATGTGTGCCATGCCAGAAGAGAAGCAAGCGGCACTGTGCCGAGCACGCCTGTGGAGACATGGAGCCATGCGACTGAGTCACTGGTAACGGCCTCATGTGGCTTCCTCAGCACTTTGACACTGCAGCTTGGCTTTCTTTCCTTTTAATATTTCTTGGTTAGGGAGGCACAATGGACTGAGTTCATTACCAAACAGCCCACCAGATGAGAGCAGTCAGCTGGATTAACACACACCCTGGCACTGCACTGGCACGTAGCTTTCCTACATAACTTTACTTGTGTGTCCCGCTTGTACTGCGCACCTAAAATTAGTTGGAATGCCCAGCACAACTGCAGGTGCCAATATACCTGAATAAGCTTTAAACCAAATCACACTTGCAGTGGCATATCAATGAGTTTATATTACATGACAAACCAAAAGTGACAGGTGGGACAACTAGACTTGGGAGTCCTGCCTACTAAAGCACTGGAGACTTAGGGGCTGAAATCAGTTAAGAATTTCATAATTCTGATGCCACAACAGAAGGCGGCACTCCAAGACCGCAACTTTGACTTGGCAGACCCTGTTGTGAAAAATGTGAGAGACCTTCTGCTTGGCTCGTCCTCGCTGTCAATGCTCCATTTTATGTAGGATTCTGAACATCTGATACTTTGCACAACGCCATTCTGATGACGCATGCCGTTAACTGTGCCACACAAAGTTAAGGCTGATGGTCCGATTCCTAGTCCTCTGCTCAGGTTGCCTAATGAATGTCATCTGGTGATGACACCAAATCTCCGTCACTCTCCTCACGGGTCGCTCTGAGCTGGTGGAGCCTCGCCGTGTTTAAGAGGTGTCTGAAGACTTTTGTTCTGTGAATGTCGGGCTAACTGAGAAGGGCTTGGATAGCAGCTGGGAACTGCGACTCACCTTGGGGCGTCTCATTCGCTTTAGAGATATTCACTTGTGGTGGTCAATCGTGCTCCGTAACTCCTGCTTCACCCCAGTGCCCAGGCTGACGCCTACCTGAATATGAGTTTCTTTACATAAAAATGTCTGCTAAGGGAAGACACGTAAACGACTCCAAATGTGAAAAGTGGCACCTGCTTGTAGAGTTCAAAGTGAGTCAACGGAAGCTCCACAGCTTCTCGGACTTCTTGTTTCTGGATGTCCATCCCTCCTATGTCAGAGTACATCACATCTGGCTTCTGGTCTGTAAAATAAGAGACACATTTGATTTAAGGTGATAAAGATGCACACTTAATAATTTAGGGTAACCTCAACCTTTGTCACCTCAGTGTCACACCCCGCTCTGTCTTTCTGTTCTCTAGGGTGACTATTGTCACATAACTTTGAACTTCACTCTGCTTTGTACAAATATGCTATAACTGTAATTGTAACTGTAACACGTCACCAGTCTCCAGCGCCATCACCAGTGAGCAGAAGTAGCTCACCTCAAAATGTTAGACAGACGACTCTATGAGCAGGTCCCAAAAATGTCATGGCGTCGGTCAACAGCACGGGAGTAGGGTGCAGGTCTCAAATATACCGCTAGGCCCCTGGTTAGTCGGTCTGCCAACTGGCATTGTGTCGAGTTCATTGAGTGCATATTTAGGGCGTTTATTCTACAACTGTGCATGTGACTTTCCTCAAGCCGCCATGGCAGACTTTCAATACACACTGATGATGGTGCTCGTCAACATCGATGGACTTGGCCATTAAGAGCTTGATCCCAGCGGAGAGACCGACGAGCAGAGACGTTACATTGAACTGTTGAGGCGTCTGTCGGAAAACATCAGGAAATAAACAAACGTCCAGAAAAGTGGCAGAAAAAACTGAATTCTGCACACTGTCTTGAGTTTCTGACCCAAAGCCACGTGCACCCTTCGTATTCACCACATCTCACTCCTTGTGGCTTCTTCATGTTCCCTAAATTAAAACTGAAGATTTGCTACCATGGAAGACGGTAAGGGATAAAAACACAAAAAACACAGCAGACCTTAAACATGGCAGCAGAAAAGGATTATGGGAAGTGGGAGAAGCACTGGGACAAGTGCACTGAATCTGGAGGACAGCACACTTTCAAGGTGACCAAAAGGGAAGTGCTTAAAGTTTTATAATAAAGGGTTTTCATTTTTAACAGTTAAAGAGATGTCCGGGTCCTCCTTGCATAATCGATAAACAGATTAAC
>JANRMT010062827.1:601772-632569 GCA_026402145.1 Polypterus bichir lapradei
CGATTTAGTTAGCCAATAAAAGGTGTCATTTCACCCGACTTTCTCCTGGAATGACAATGGCTATGTCGGAGGTAAAGTGCCGGGTGACAGACTCCCAAAGAGAGAAGGCAGTTGTCGTAAGCTGGCCAGGCTGGTGGTCAGCGGGTGTACAAACGTCTCATGTGCTTTGCTATTGTTCAGTGCTTCAGGGCAGATTTATTTGCAGCTTCAGGGAACTTCCAAGGGAATTTATAACAACGCATGTGGAGGCCAAGGGGATTGGTGGGGTTCTCAGGGGCTGAGGGCTCCGGTGGTCCCACCTTCCTGCCAGTCGCCCCCCGTGCATCATGAGGTCCTCACAAGTGATGTTTATGGATGATCCGGAGCTCAACAAGCCACACGGACCTCACGTGGCCAGGCAGCAGCCCAGGCCTCATCAACTCGCTTCTCGGAGTGTGACGGGGGGCCATTAATAACAAGCAATACGTACCGCCTCCTGTATTTGATGAAGAACCATGCTCCAACTGCAATGATGATGATGATGGGGACTACAACTCCAATTATTATCTTCACTGATGGATCTGAATAAACAAACAACAAAAAAAGAAATTTAATAAAAGGCTTCAGTGCCAGAGTGCCACTCTGTCTGGTGGTCTCGCTGCATGGCACTGTCTGTCTGCCCAGGCTCTCCTCCACAGACTCCACTTTCCTCTCCTGCTTTGGGGTTCACTGGAGAGCCCCAGCTGATGTGTGTGTGTTAGGAACTGGACCCCCCCATCCCTTACTATGTCCACTTATTTGGGGACAAAAGGTACAAGGCCTTAAGGACAAGGGGACTGCAGATGAACCCAACTCTTACGTGAATGGTAAGGTAGCCGGACCTTTGGTGGCACGGACAGCTGACTGTCATCACATCAAATAAAATGTCAGCACAGAGATGACGGACAGCTCGCCATTTCTTTTATTATTATCCCAGTCAGATCTCTGCACAGCCATTTTGAGTGACCATTTTGTTTTTCTCACAGCTGTGACCAAACAGTCATTGACATCGCCATCCAAATGCCATCACATGACCACTGGGAGCATGACTTAAGACGGCTATGGGGGCTTGTGTTAGCCTAACTGCTTATCTGGAGTAAAGTGGTAGGGAAGCGGGAGCCCACCTGAGCGATCATCAGAATGAAGGCAGGGACAATCGCTGGAGGGGTGCCAACCCAGTGCATGGTGACCACACACACAAACCAGGGACCCATTAGGCAATGCCAGTCCATCTAACCTGCGGGTCTTTGGACTTTGAGAGGAACTGGGAGCACCAGACAGAGACCCCCCAAACGCACACGGGCAGAACTCCATACTGGGAACCCTGGTCTCCATATTGCGAGGCATCCGCAGAGAAGCCTTTCTGAGACTTTTTAAGGAGGGGCGTGCAGGTGGTGGCTGGGCTGGGGATGAAGATGTAGAAGGCCAGACGGACTTACTTCAGAGTAAAGGCAAATTAAAAGGCGCAACTAAACGGCAGCCATCTGGGGTTGGCGTTGTGATGTAAACCAAAACCAGTGGTGCCCTGGGGGTCTTAGAAATGCCATCTGCATGTCCACCTGATTGAATACAAGCAGTGCTTTACTGGATGAGCTTCAGTCTCCATCTGCACTGTTTGGTGACCCAGTGACCATGTGGCCCTTCTCTGTCTGCCCGTAAAGCTGCACCAGGCTGGTACTCACCTCCTGGTGGAAGGTCTGGAGTGGGAGTGGGGGATGAAGACATCAGGCCTGTAGGACAAACACAGAGATGGTTAGTCACGTCACATTTGTCACACTTGGTGACACATCTGATGAACTCTGCCTGTTCAGCTGTGTCCCACTGAGACATGGATACTGTCACCTTGTCATGGTTTGGAGCGTCTTGTTTTATCATTTTATTGAGTTTATTAACAGCATGTAACACTCCATACAAGCAAGTCAAACCTGACAGAACATCAAATCAAATGAACCCTCACCCATGAGAATGAGAGGAAGGCCGACAGACTTTAAGAGTAGGGAAAAAAATAAAAACGGGAGAGAATCGACGTCCTCAATTTAAATTCTTATTCTAAAATGTCATTGATGAGATCCTGCCAGGTTTTAAGAAAGTTCTGCACAGATCCTCTAAGTGACAATTTGATTCATTCCAATTTCAAACAGTAGATGACATCAGTGACCCGCTGACTTAACAGAGCTGAGTTAGGATTCTTCTAGTTGAGTGAGACAAGTCTGTGTGCTAATAGTGAAGTGAAGGCCATGACAGTTTGTCTGTCGTTCTCCACTTTAAGCCTCTCTGTGAGCCCACCAGAAACAGCTGTTAGTGGATTAGGGGGGATTGGCACACCAAGGCTGGCATTTAAAGATTCTGGTCCAGAATGATGTTAATGTGGTGCAGGCCCAGAACATGTGGCCCAGTGAGGCTGAAGCTCAATTGCAACGTTCACAGGTTGGATCTCGGCCTGGAAACATTTTGGACAGTTTTAAATGAGAGAGATGAGCTCGATAGATGATTTTAAGATAAATAACTGAATGCTTTGCACATATGGAGCTCGAGTGAATTCTGTGCATGGCTGCCTTCCATTTCTTTTCTGAGATGTTGAGCCAGAGATCCTTTTCTGTGTTTATATATTACAGAGATACAGTCCGAGTCCCCAAGACTGATCAAAATCTCTTCTGGAATAGAAATGGGTGGGAGGCGAGGAAATGGGGCAGGAGTAGTTTAGCAAAGTTTCTGATTTGGAGGTCGTGAAAGAAATGTGCAGATGGGAGACTACATTTAGAGTGTACTTGTTCACAGGATGAGAAGACGTCGTCTATGTACAGATCTCTAACTGATTTAATCCCAAATGCTTTCCAGGCATTAAACACTGTGCGCGTGTGAGAGGGTGGAAAAAACTGGTTATCATGTAGAGGAGCCACAGATAAAAGCTTCTCGATCTTGAAGTGCTTCCTACATTGGCTCCATATTCCGAGTGAGTGAAGCACAATTGGGTTGTTAGTATATTGGCGATGACTTGTACTTATTGGGGTACAAAGCAAGGAATATAAAGAAATACTGCAGGATTTTACTTCTGTTGTGGACCAAGTCTGTGTGTGCTCATCTATTTGTGTCAATGCCAGGTTTTTATAGCTTGAATGTTTGTCGCCCTGTAATAAAACTGAAAGACGGTAATAAATGCTTGGCGCAAAGTTTGAGGTAAAATTTTATTGTCTCTAGCTTCTGTAAATGTTTCTAATCAAAGGGAAGCTAACTTAATTGAGAGTTTCTTATAAAATTCGGCAGGGTAGCCATCAGGGCCTGTTGCTTTTCCTGCTTTGAAGTGGCTTTATAGCATCTTGTAATTCTGATTACCAGTTTATCCAATTCCTCTGCAGGGGTCGGGGTTGATTTGTTTTCAATCCTATTTTTTGTAAAAATTGATCTATTTGTATGGAGTGATTACAATAAAATCAATAAAATTAAAAAAGAAAGTATCTATTTGTGGTATCTGTAATGTATCCAAAAACACATTAGGTTGTGTCTTGTCTTCTTTAAACTGAGCAGATTATAAGGACTTGCATTAGTCTCTAAATGTGTCTATTATATTTTTATGGTCAATGATTTTGTCTCTGTCTGTGTTGGCGATTGCTGGGATTGCATTGTGAACTTCCTGCTTGTGGATTTGTTGAGCTAAGAGCTTATTAGCGTTCTCTCTGATTTCACAGTAATGATGTCTTGATTTTAAAATGAGTTGTTCTGTTTCTGTAGTTATCAAGAGGCTGAGTCCCGAATGCAGAGCCTTTCGTTTCCTATGAAGTACCTCATTTGGACACCTGGCATGTTCTTGATCTATTCTGGTAATTTCACTGATTAGCTCTGAGGCCTTCTTGGTTTCCAACTTATTTTTGTGGTAAAGATAATAAATAATCTGTCCTCTTAAGAAAGCCTTCAGAGTTTCCTCGAGTATTTCTGCAGAGACCTCTGAGGATGTATTTGTCTAAAAAAAAATCAATTTGCTTGGATAGAAATTCTGTAGAGTTTTCATCTGCTAATAAAACTGGATTAAGACACCAGCTGTGAGATGAGTATGTAGGGCATGGTGATTTGACCACCATGATCAAAGGGGCGTGGTCAGAGATAACAATCTTGCATTGTACTTACAAGATTTAATCATAGACAAGAGATTGTTATCTATAAAGAAATAATTAATTCCTGAGTAGCAGTAGCAGTGATGTACAGGTGAGTAGAAGGAATAGGCTCTTGGGTGTAGAAATCTCCAAAGGGTCTGATAAGTTATGATCAGCTACAAACTGTGTAGATCTCTTTACAGTATTAGACGTCATCACCCCTGTGGCAGGAGACCTATCTAGGTCTCGATTTAATACACAATTAAAGTCCCCAGCCATTATAATTTTACGAGTGTTCACATTTAGGATGGATGCAAATACGTTTTGGATGAAGTCTCTGTCATCCACATTGGGTGCATGGTTATCAAAATCACTTTACAGTTAAATAAATTACCCCTGACGATCACATATCTCACTTCATTATCATATATTACATCTGATGCTACAAATGAGACTGTTCTGTGTATAAGAATTCCCACTCCTCTAGTTTTCTTTGTAAAGCTGGAATGGAATATTTGGCCAGTCCAGTCTCTGTGCAGCCGAAACTGATCCTTGCTTAGTAAGTGGGTCTCCTGTAAAAATACTATTTTAGTGTTTAGACCTGTCAGGTGAGAGAATACGTTCTTTCTCTTTAATTCATGATTGAGACCTTTAACATTCCAGCTGACAAAGTTAACCTTCCCATCATGGAGACATTGCTTCTGAACTTTAGTTGTCATTTTGTAGTCTTAATTTAAGATAGTTCATTATTACATAAGACCGCTTTGACCTTAATTTCCAGTTTTTCCAGGAGTTATTACCATGAAGCCTATTGCTATGTTGGCACTTACAGTTATAAGGATTAAGAGGATAGATTAGATATAGCTGGCTCTGTGGGCCCCCCCCCCCCCCCAGTCTGACTCCCCACGTGAGGCTGGACCCCACTTCACAAAGTCCCAGTCCTCTGACATACCTAGAGACAGAGCACGTCCAGAACAAAACAAGCCCCCAGCAGATCTAAATGGAGATATCTATTAACAATACAGTCCAACTACTGTAAACATAAAATATAATCTTAAACTGTCTTGAGAAAGTAAACAGCAGCCCTGGATAAGCAGATAACATTTTATAGTAGGCCATAATACAATCAACCAAGGGTATCATGTTAATCAGTCCACTATGAAGAAAAAAAAAAAAAAAGATACAGTGTATATAAATATAAATATATAAATAAATAAATATATACAGGGTGCCCATAAAGTCCGTGTGCAATTTCAAATAGCTGTAACTTTGTAAGTATTTGTGATAGAAAGAATTTGTAAAAACGATTAGAATGCTTGGTGTATCTAGTTTTGGTTTTCTTTTGTCTTTACAAGTTTTATTTTTGCTGTATTTGTGGAACTGAAAATCCACAGGAGTCTGTTGAATATGAAAGAGATTCTCCCAGAGTGAATGTGTGGTGTGCTTTGTGAGAGAATCGAGTCGAGTCACAGAGCCATTCCTTTTTCGAAGGGCGTGTCATTAATGGTGACAGCCATTTTAGAAATGCTGCAGAATGACTTTATTCCTCAACTTGAACAATTAGGACTGATAGAGAATACTGTGTTTTAACAAGATGGTGCTCCTTGTCACCCTGCACCAGGCTGGTACTCACCTTGTGCCGTAGGGTCCGGAGAGGGAGCAGAGGGTGAAGACGTCAGGCCTGTAGGACAAACACAGAGGTGGTTAGTCACTCCACATTTGTCACTTTTGGTGACACATCTAATGAACTCTGCGGTTCAGCTGGCTCACACTGAGAGATGAATGCTGTCACCGTGTCATGGTTTGGAGGGTCTTCTTGGGGTGGTGGTGGGCATAGTAGTTAGCAGTACAGCCTCGTACATGGCTGGCATGTCAGGTTGGAATCCCATGCCCAGAAGTTGTCTGTGTGGAACTCCAGAGTTCACCCCACATTCAGGTTAAGTGAATGGGCACACAATGAGTGGGCTCTGTGACAGACTGGTGGTCTGTCTAGTGCTTGGTCCAGCTTTGTGCTCAATGCTGTCCGGTCCCCTGTGACCTCATGGCCTTGACGTGGAGTGGCACCCCGTTTGGTTTGCTGCCCTGTGCCCAGAGACTCAGAGTTTCAGTAAGTGAAGGTTGAGTTACATTATTGTGGTGCGTCATGTTAGGTTTTGTTCAGTTATGGCCGTGAAGTCCGAGAACGTGGCATGCTGGGCCAGCAACATCACTTCAAGTGAGGCCAGAGGATCGACAGCAGGGTGGGCTCAGTTATGGGAGGCCCCCTGGACCTGCTGGAAGGAGTGGTGGGGCAGAAAATGAAGACCCAACAGAGTACCATTATGGCCAACGCCGCACGTCCTCTCTGTGACACACCAGCACGGAGGTCTTTCAAGAGACGCATGTCGAGAAATGTCACCAGGGCTCCTTTATACCAACAGGCCTTTATAGCGCCACACTGCGCCCACTTCTGCTGTTGTGTGCGATTCTGGTGTGTAGTTGAGCTGCACGGTGATCTTTGGTAGAATATTTATTGGGCTTCTGTGAAAATGTCAACTTCTCCAAATAAAACATCATCTGTCTAACTATGTCTTATATAGCGCCTTTCATTTCTATCTTTGTCTTATATAGCGCCTTTCACGTCGCCCTCAGTTATGCAGCTTCTCATCTCTTACGCCATTTGCCGTCGTGTTACATTTAGCTGGGTTACTTTGTTTTGCGGTTTGACGTTTTATTGTGTATTCAGTTCAGTGACGTTGTGTCAAGTCGCGTCGTGCTACGGCACACACTTAGAAGTTGCGCTTGTTCTGCTTACGTGTCTGTATATTCCGGAGCTTTCTTAACTGTAATGAATTGAATTCCTTAACACGTTTCGATCGTTTCAGGGTGTCTGGGGCGCCCTGTCGATGCTTCACTTCTGAGGTCTTCATTGTAAGGAGTCGCTGTGCCTATCGTCACCTTTCCACCTTTATTTGATCAGCAGGTTTTGTTTTTGTTTTTTGGGTTTTTCACTAAATGGACATTAAAAAGAGGGCACCAGTTTAGTGGTTTTGGAACCCAAGGATTCTGAAAATGATGATCTTCCTTGGTGTTAAAGCATTTTGAAAAAGCTGACATTTCTTGTCCCAGAACACCGCCTGCCACTCTCGTTTGCCCCCACACCTCGGTTTCTGTCCCCTTCCGCTCTTTGCCCAGAGACTTTCTACCCCCTGGCGCCACCCGAAATGATCTTGGAGCTGGTAATGTGGGGCTCCCCCGCACGTGAGTAATTCATCAGCCCAATCCCCCCCATGAGGAGCTCCAAGGCTGCCCCCCATGACAAGCTGTGCCACCACGTGATGACTTATAAGCTGGTGCCGCTGCTTCTCTTTGTCCGAGACTGCGGACACTCAGACCGACCCGACGCCACTAACGGTGCTCAGTCGTTGGCTCTTGAGATCCTGACGACCACATTTGCTTAGCGCTTTGCTCCTGGCATCTCCACTGATTGAATTTCTGCGCTTTGACATTTTAACAGCCCTGTAATGGCGTGGAAAGACTTAGAAGCTTGGGAATCCCAGCGTGTGTCTCCTCGTCTTCGCTTGTTGTCTTCGTGCTCAGATGTTTTGGTGCTCCTTGAATTTGGCTAAAGACCCCCAGCTGGCCATTCCACTAAGATGGCTCCGTTTACCACTGTCAGCACAACACATGCCATCCCGGCCGGGACTCCCACCCATGTGCATGCTGGGACCTGTAGTCCTGTAGGGCAGCCCTGTCGGGTCCCATGGGGGCCACCAGGGGGAGCTGTCTGGATTAGTAATCCCCTACTTTGTGGGACCTCCATTTGACCTACAAGTGCTGCCATCGGGCTCTGCCCTCGCACCGGGAGGACTGTGAAGAAGACATTTGACCTCAGCCAGGCACGTCGGAGTCAGGAGGAAGAGGACAAAGCTCACTGGGAGGAGAGGAAGGAGAGACAAGGAGGACTGTGCTTGAGTTTGTGTCTCGTTTGTCTCTTCTGTGAGGTATTTATGCCAATAAACCTTTTATTGTGTTGGTGCCGTTGTGTCTGGGGTTTGGGGTGCTGCCACGCCTCCTACAGGTCACTCTTGGTGACAAGTCCCGTTGTATGGAGGGGGTTTGCTCGTTAAATGTATAAAGCATTAATGAGAAGTCAATATACAAAATCATGGAAACGCAGGTGTGTTAATATCTAATGAGGAAGAAGCCACCCGCCCCTTCCTTCAGAACTCATTCAGACCTTCTTGGAGGGCCGTCACCCAAGTCCGGGCTCTGTGTGTCCCCATTCTTAACCATGGAAAGCCCCCCAGACAAAATAAAGTAAACTTACCCCCTCCTTGCCTTGGTTTCTGCTTGCAATCTGAAATAAAATGACAAAGCACAAAATCTGAATGTCATGGCCCCCGTTAACACAATGTGATGTGCCAATGTGTTTCCTCAGCTGCCTCGATGTCCCACCCAAAGAAGAAGCTTAGCACCGCCCCTGCCCCTCTGAGAAGACTCCGCCCCTTCCACCTCCAATGATAATAAAAGCCAGAGCAGCAGGGAGCCTGGCGTCAGGTGCTGACCGGTGAGAGAGGCGGACAGAGAAATCCGAATCCCGAGGTTCAACACAAGTCTGCAGATCGCGGCTAACCGAAGCCAGTTTGTTGTTTTGTTTGTGCCGCAGTATTTATGTTGCTGTTAAATGGGGAGACCCGACTGCTGCCTTTGACAATCTGTTCTTGGCCAAGTTACACCATTCATGCTTTATTATTCTATTATAGCATACTTTTTATATGCGTTTATCTATTATATAGTGCCTTTCATGCCTATCTCTCTATTATGTAATGCTTTCCATACCTATTCATTATATAGTGCCTTGCATGTGTACCTGTCTATTATGGTCTGTATATTATTTATCCTCCTTTCTATTAAATAGTGACTTTCACATCTCTCTCTCTATCTGTAATGGCTATCATGTCTGCCTCTTATATAGCGCCTTTCACGTCTATCTATCTGTTCCACAGAGGTTTTTGTGTGTCAGTCTGTCCTTGTTAACGTAGCACCTTTTACATTGGCATTAAGAGACTTTCTTTCTTTCTTTCTCTCAGGCACTGGTCGGTGAGCCATTGATTGCTCTTACTGTTTCCGTGTTTCAAACTCAAAGGCAGCTACAGCTTCACGGCTCTCCGGGTGACGTGATGTTAAATGAAATTCCATAAAAGCCACATGATGATGATGAGGAGGAGGAGGAGGAGTCTTCTCACACTAGAAGGCCTTGGTGCCTCACTCAGTTTGTTCACAGACAGGGGTGACAGACACAGGTGACAGGACTGCCATCACTATGTCCTCACTTATGTGACAGTTCTTTTCATTAGCAGACTACCAAGGAGTGACAATGTGCTCACCTGCAATCTTGATCTGCTCGGTTTTTTGCCCATGGTCCGTTTCTAGCACAATGAGCCCGCTGTCCTCTTCAGATGCGTTGTTTATGATGTACACAAGGTTCCCGTCCTCCTGGCACAGACCTGTGCCATCTTTCATGCACTTGGCACTTCCATGGTGACACTCTGTAATGTCTTCAGGTGACACATGGCACAGCAGCTCATCATTCCTGTACAGAGTTACAGCAAGTTGGAGGCCCGCGGCTGCTGAAGGAAACGTCACCCTGTGGGTCCCACCTGCACAGGCTGAAGTGAATGAAGAGAAGGACAAAGAAAAGTTACGGATCGTGTTGGTCACAACAGGCACCACGTTGAGGACTTTCTACAGTCTGCGAGATGCCCACCCACCTTCTTGCCCCTTCATTCTCAAGGATTTGCTTTGAACATCAGCCCCCCAATGCCACACTCTGCCAACAGCTTCCATATTTAAACCTCAGCCACTTACCCAGCTCGGTGGAACTGGGGTCCACACCCCGAATCGTCACCAGGCAGAGGAGACACAGAACGAGCCACACCACGCCTTGGGGGAGAGAAGAAGACAAAAGAGAAGATAAATGAGGTCTCCATGAGCAGCTAAGCAAAGACCACTCTGACTCGGCCCTTCTAAACACCCCCAGATGATGGACATTGCAGAGGTGGGCTGCACTGCAGGCCCATTTGGGTGGCGCTCTCTCTGATGTTTTACTTACCACGGGGATGCCAGGTTCTCTGTGGTGCCATCGCTCTTTCTTTTTTCATCTTGGTGGAGATCACCTTAGATGCTCTAGACCTCCTTGTCCTGCGTTTCTTCTTCTTTTCTTCACAAACGCCTGGTGGGGTGGGCAGCGGCCCATTGTGCCCCACTTCTCTGCTGTTGCCTGCCCTCTTACGTGTGGGGTGGCGCCGTCTGACTTTTACGTCCCGTGCTGCGGTGTTCAGATTTTCCTGTCCTGCTCTTCTCTTGTTGTAATGGAGCTTTGCTTTGTCCTCGGCACTGGGGGCTCTGATCAGCGGCTCGTGTGCCAGGCCCTCGTCTTCCAAGCTCCTCAGAGGCTGATCCTCAGTGGGCAGCGACACGAGCTTGGCAGGATCAGGGAGGTCAATGGGTAGCTTTACATCCACCAGGTCTTCACTCGAACTTGGCACAAGTTTGAAAAGGTGAGGGGGGGCATATGCGGGCAAAAGTGAGCCCACCGACTCCTCTGAGAAGGATGAGAGCCTGCCCCCATAGAACGCACTGCTGGACGAATCCCCATCACGAATGACTTGGCAGCTGCTTTGCTTTTCCGGGACCGGGCAGCTTTCTTGTACTGGGAAACTGAGAAATTCCTGGTGTTCTGGAGCGCTGAATGACAACAACAAAAAAAAAAAGAAAGAGTGACAAATGGTGGCCTCGTGCGGCTAATCAGGGCCTGTGACTTATATGGGTAGTGCCCTCTGGGGGTCCGGACGCTTCCATTTGCACCACTCGGCAATGCTGGCAAACACCATAACAGAGGTCTTTACTTTAAGACACACACACACACACGAGACGAGGGAGTGCTTGGGGGGCTCGAGCCCGGGAAGGCTGTGCCTTTATTTAAAACTAAAAGCGCATTTGAGGTGGAGGTCCACAGACAGGGGGTTGAAAATGCCAAGGCCATGTAGTTGAAAATGGAGAGCAAGGCCAGCAGGTGGTGATAGTTAGAGTGGCACAGGAGGAAGCCCCAGAGGACCCTTGACCACCCTGACTCGAGAAGCCCTGCCCATTCTTGGCCCTTCTACCCGACATGATGAACCCACCTGTGTAGAAGCAGCCCCTCGATGGCAGTGGAAGCTGTGGTTTGGCCCAGGCGGCCCCTGCGCTGATCGATTTTTTGGGGGCAGAATTGACCAGGACATCTCTGCTGGGCTCCTTGACTGCTCTGGTCTCTGATTGTTACAACATCCGTATTTGACATCCTGTCACGTGTGCCCTCAGCTTAAGGTTGGCGCTGTGTTCTAATGCCTTCTCTTCTTGTGGGACAGAAGACTGGCAGCCACTGCTTCGGTGACATCACTTCTGTGTCACTTCCTGCCTCATGAACAGGAAATCAGCCATCTTGTGTCAGTTCAATTGAGTATGCATTTATTACATGTTTTCTTTGTAGGTTTTTTATCTAATTATGTGGTGTCACCAAGGAGGTGCCCCCCCCCCCCTTTATCTTTCTTGGTGTCCCCTTTTATATTATACTCGCTATGAGGGATGGCCGGGATGCCTGTGTATTGGAATGACCGGGGGAGGGAGTGTTATCTCCCCCGGAATGCTAGATGGCTGCCCCCCAGGTGCCACGGTTTCCCACAGGGCATCATGGGAATTGGAGTTCTGTTACTCAGCCCTGTTGGGTGCATTGGGCACCACCAGGGGGTGCTGTGGGGACTGGGGAGGCCCACTTCATGGGGCTCCAGCCTTACCTGGCATTGCCAGGCCTTAGGGACACCAGAAGTGCTTTTCAGGGCTCACTGCTCAGAGAGCCAGAGACGGAGGGAGAGAAAGAAATCGAGGAAGAGGAAGAGAGAAGAGCATTGGTGGGAATCGACTGGAAAGCGTTTCCCACAGCTGAAGAGAAGCCATGTGTGCTGCTGGGCTTGTGCCCTGAGTGCATCTGCATCGGGTTTGGGGAGCTGGAGTGCCCCCCGCAGGCCACAATACATACATAAAAGAATGATATAGTGCGATAGGGTGGGCACTGCCCTGTGAAGACCCCCAATGATTTGTCTGACTTCCAAATATCTCAAAATGCGTTTCTTTACATTTTCAGGTATCCGCAGTATTCTCGATTGCATTTCAAGGCCCCTCTAAGTGACTTTGTGTGCATCTAAAATTCATTTGGAGTGTCACATCCAGCAAGACCACCCGTTGTTTAATTCATATAAACTCACTGTAATACTGCTGAGGACTTTGATTTTTATTGCATCTTCTTTAACCCAAGTTGGCTTTATAAAGGAGAAGATGAGGAGCAGTGGAGCACATGCCACTGGCAGGTGTGGGTGGCCGTGACGCTCACTGACCTGCCACCACCACAATGACGTCCCGTCTGCAGGACCACCAGGACACTTGAATGAGAGCTGAGTGAGGGAACATTTCAGTGTCATGAGCGCCACTTTGTGGTGACGAGTAGTAGTGCGGGTGGTAAAGCGCAACAGTGACTGGTGGGTTTTGAACCCGACCTGAACATGACGTGAAAACCAGCAAAATGAAATCAAGATGAGATGTAATGAAAGCGGGCACAAGTGCTTCCTGTTCACACTTCTCAATCGCATCCAAAGAGAGTAAAGAGCGAGAACTTAAAACATCTCACAGAAACACTCAAGATCGGCTCGGCATTGGTGGTCTCCACACAGACCTGGCGTCCTGGTGGTGAGTGGCAGCCTCATGTCATCGCCAAGCACAAGTTAAAGTCCACAATTCCTCAGCCGCCATTGATACAATAAATGACCAGGCAAATAAAGAGACCCAAGACCAAAGAAAGAGTCAACTCACCTCTGTGGAACAGAAGACCCCTGAAGACCCTCTCCAGCACCTGTGGGAATCAAACAGCAGAGCTCTTAGAACAAATAAGGAGGAATGAAGAGAATTAGAACTCCGCCCTAAGATGGTTCTTGGCCACGCCCCCATCACCACAGACAGTGCCCCGTTATGCTAATTCCTCAGCAGTCACGTGACCCCACATCGACTCCCACGGTCTTTAATGCCACTTGCTGGCCCTTCACTGGGCTGTGTGGTTCCTCATATCTCCAAAGTGCCACTTCATCCTGGGATGGGGGCTTTGCTTAGGAAGTTTGAAAAACCTCCTAATTTGTGGAATAAACAGAAATCTTGAATGTGTGGTAGGCCACCAGCAGGAGAGGAAGAGGGTGGGAGCTGGCACCCACCACAGAACAAACCACCCATATTGGGACTGATTGCGGTGGGTGCCAATCCTGCCAGCAACCCCCAAGTTTTCCTAGTGAGCTGGAGGACCTGGAAGCAGAGCTGGATGCAGATGAACGTCATACGGTGGGCACAGCACATGGAGGATATAAGAGATTAAGAAACCGCGGACTCGGCCCAAGATGCTGGACGTATGCAGTGAGGGTCCCTTGAAGTCACGACCCACCTGGACTACTTCACAGTTTGGTTATCATCTCATCCTGGTTATTTACTTTCATTAAAATCAATTAATGGTTCTTACTGGACCCTTCATGTGGACGGGTCTTCTGGAAACCAAAAATGGCTGCCCTATGGCATTGCCCTGAAGAAGCACTCTGGTACCTTCATTTTTAAGAGGGCAGTCTGTCGCTTGTCCCTTTCTGAAGACCCTCAATGTGCTTCTGCTCTACATTTGACATCCTCTGCCTCCTTTGGATTCTGCCAGTGCTTTTTATTGTTTTGCCAGGTAGAGTGCCTGACACCTGTGCCATCTTTAACCAAGCCATTCCTGGGCCCGCCTATTGTTCTTTCTGATGTGCACAACACTTGATCAGACTCAGCCCTCAAATGTCCTTCTGGGGTCTTCTTCATGCCTCCAAGAGGGCAGCATGCCAGCTGGCATGCATATGCCAGTTTACAGGTGTGCCCAGTCCTGGCCCAATGAACAATGAAGGTAAATGTAAAATAAAACTTGGTGCCCAAGAATATCAGATGGGGTCTGTCACAACATCCCATGTATGACATTTAAGTCACCTGGCGGGCATTGTCATTGCAGAATTCCCTGGCACAGAGTCAGAATTACAACACAAGTGAAGAAAAGGAAGCACGCCACCCAAGTCCTCTGGCACTTCTACACACACCTCGCCGTCATTCCTGTGCCCAACCGTATGCATTTCATTTTTTCTACATGTTGTACGTTCAAGTCTTGTATTTTAGGTCGTGAAATACTCTTAGCGTGATTGTGGTGATGCCAATGTGCCGCCATCTTTACTGTTTTCTTACTGACCGTTGCCAAGTGCGGTTGCTATGTCTGACATAGGCGCCGTATGCTGAAGTCGTGGCGACATGCAGGGATTGGCATCTTGCAAGTTCATTTCATTTTTGACGCTGGGACTAAACCACCCTCGACTGTTTCACTTTCTGCTCTTTTTCTTACTCTCTGAGTGGCTTTGCCAATCATTGCCTGCTTTACCGTGCCCTTTTTATTTTTATTTGTCTCCTACTTGCATTTTTTTCCATCTAAAATCCTTCTGTCATTAGAACTTGGGCAGGAAGATGTTTCAGGCTTGGAAGACAGGAGTTTTGAAGTCAGAGAGTTCTGCGGGCTAATCAGTGGCATTGGGGACACGCTGCGTGTGATGGGCACATTCAACGGGATGACACACACGCTGTATCTTTACATTTAAAACTGGTGCCAGGCTGATGAAGTAGATGACTTGGAGGCACACTGACAGGCAGTCAGTTGACTGTCACCGTAATGTGCCATTTGTGTTTCTTAAACATCCCCTCACTTTAAATGGGATGCCAGGCCAACGCACTGGGCCATGACTGGTTACTCTGGTCTTGTCCTTTAGGTGTGTGTCTAGCAGGGGGTGCTTTCTGCCTAGGACCCTGTTCTCATTGCTTGAACCTCAATATGAATACCCCTTCAATAGCCATGGTGGGCATATCAGGGTGAGAGAAATGGGGGGGTTAGAGCTTTAAAATATCACCATCACCCTGAATACACAGCGAGCGCAGTGACATCATTTCAACACGCCATTGGAGCGTTGCAGTCATCGTCCAGCTCTTCACTGGGGGTCGTTGATGAGTGCAGTCGATCCGCTGGCATTGAGGGGTCTGGTGCTCTTCTGCCTTGAGGGTTCCTTCAAGGCATTAAATACGCACATTCAGTGCACTATAAGTGATGAAGAGCAGGTGGCCGGGGGAACTGGACTCGGCCCTGTAAGACCCCAATACAGGGGGGCAGAGCAGCTGCTCTAATCACACAAAGTCCCTGCCTGAAAAAACTGTCCTCATGCCCGCTACATTCAGTTTCATAAGACGTACAAATCACAATCTCCAGATATTCACCTGTCACATCTTTAAAAAGACCCCCACCAGGGCCAGCGTAGAACTGACAGTCAACCTAACAAGTGTGTGGAAGGACACACCGGAGTGAGGGGAGAACACACAGACGGCGCGGGGCGGAGGACCTGCCGGTGACAAGTGCGGGGTACCCAGGGTGGCCCTCCCGTTGAATTCATGGCTACGGTCATATCGGTGACCACATTTTCTCCTGTGGATACGCGCACACGGTACACCGGACGGCACTCGTACAGATACAGTACACTGGATGGGCTTCAAGGATTTTTCCCCGTTGTATTTGTTTTACGTCATTTCGCAAACACAGCGTCTGCACATGGAGGGTCGCGCCTGTTGTCTCATTAACTAAACTTTCTAATAGGACGGCGCTTTGCTAAAAATCCTCCAGAGGTCGCGTGAGCGCAACGAACTGAAGCTGAAAAACGACAGGAGTGGACTGCGCCGAGCTCGGGGTCTGCGGGATCACCGCGCGGCTTCACGTTCAACTCCCACTGCCCGGCAGCGCTCCGCGGACCCTCAAAGCAGAACTTTCTCGAGGCGCACCTGCATTGAGTTGATCGAACTTACAACGAGTTCCTAGTTTAGTTTTACAAACACGACCACCGCATTTGCGCATCAAGCCCGGCCCGCTCCATTGCATTGGGGTCTGAAGGACCCCCCACTTTTGGAGAGAAACTTCCAGACTTCTCGGAAGCTGATGATTTGATTGCGCTTCTGAAGGCCGTTGTGGAAGTTGATTTGAGTTATTTATTTTATAAGCTGGCAAAGTTGTCGCCCACCCGACCACACAAAAGCGGCTTCTTCTTTACTTCCAATTGAGCAGGATAATTACAATCAACCAAAATAACAAATAAATAAATAAATAAATAAATGTGTTTCGTTATTCTTCGTGCTGA
The DNA here is from genome assembly GCA_026402145.1 of Polypterus bichir lapradei. Taxonomy (NCBI): domain Eukaryota; kingdom Metazoa; phylum Chordata; class Cladistia; order Polypteriformes; family Polypteridae; genus Polypterus; species Polypterus bichir. The sequence goes on from JANRMT010062827.1 coordinate 618,175, forward strand.
TGTATTATAAATTATTATTTGAGTGTTTATTAGGCCTACACCCCCATTCTTTAAACGGTTACTTTTATTTTTTTTTAAATTCATCTAGGTGTGAATTGACTCATTTTATCATATTAAAATAACAGACTTCAAATATATTTAGTGCACACAACATGTTAGTTTAAGTACGATTTACTGAATTTATTTAGGTTGAAAAACGTGAAATAAAAAAAATGTAATCAAATGCCCAAATGTCATTTTTTTCTGAATAAGTTGCCAATTATTCTCATTGTAGTCAACTCTACTAAAAATACTTGAGATGGTACAACTGAAAAACAGCTGGCAATCAAATAATAATAATAATAATAATAATAATAATAATAATAATAATAATAATAATAATAATAATAATAATAGGGCGGCACGGTGGCGCAGTGAGAAGCGCTGTTGCCTCGGAATTAGGAGACCCGTCTGGGTTCGCTTCCCGGGTCCTCCTTGCGTGGAGTTTGCATGTTCTCCCCGTGTCTGCGTGGGTTTCCTCCCACAGTCCAAAGACATGCAGGTTAGGGGCATTGGCGATTCTAAATTGTCCCGAGTGTGTGCTTGGTGTGTGTGCTTGGGTTGGCGCCCTGCCTGGGGTTTGTTTCCTGCCTTGCACCCTGTGTTGGCTGGGATTGGCTCCAGCAGACCCTTGTGACCCTGTCGTTAGGATATAGTGGGTTGGATAACGGATGGGTGGATAATAATAATATTAAGTGCCACCACTTACGTTAATAAATGAACATTTCCAAAAGTCACTTTTGTCCATCAGTGTAGGGGCTTTCATTCAATTTAGATGTGCACCCCGCCCCCCCCCCCCCCCCCCCCCCCCCCCCAAGTCTGTGTGACGGTCTGCTGTCCTCGCAAGCGGTGCGAATGCATCCAAGTAGATATCGCTACAAAGCGGAGTAAAATGGACGTCACATATCATTTGCCTCGCAGACCGGTATTCCTGTCTCGGGGGCTCCCTGTGTGGGGTCTTCGTGTTCTCCGCCTGTTCTTCAGCGCTTCCGTTTCTTTCACTCACATGCGTGTGTGTGCGCGTGTGTGCGTGTGTGTGTGTGTTAGTGTGCACGCGGCCTATCCAGGTCGTATTCCTGCCTTAGGCCCGATGCCTGTCGGGATAGGCTGCAGGTGCTCGGCGACCCTGCCCTGGATAAACGGCTGAGAAGATGGGTGCGAATGCCAACAATGATTGTAAAGCGAAGGCACCTATGAAACGTCTTTTCTTTTTTTTTCTTATTCAAAACGTTAGATTTTGGATTCGTAAGGCTGAGAGTTCCATCGCCCATTTCTGAGGCGTTCCATCCAGCGGTGTGTCGCCAGAGGACGTGGCCGGGAGCATCGGCCGTGCCAAGACGGCTAAAGCCGGGGGCGCGCGCCAGGGCCTCACGTTGCTTACTCGCTCACTGCCGGTTGCCCCCGTTTGCTCGACTTTTTAATGTGGGAGGAGATCGAGACGACACCGGCAGAAATCCTATACTGATCGTGGGAAAACTTTATAGTTTTGCAAAAACTGAGAAGATGGGAAACAATCGGCCATTTTTGAGTAAACGGATATCGAAAGTAAACATCAAATTAACAATACGATTCTTTGTCCGCTAATCTTCTAAATAATAATGTTAATAAGGCAGCGGTTATTTCATAGAAGGCAGAGATGCAGCTCCGTAGTTTTTCCCTAAAAAATCTAAGCAAGTGCACGAAGTCGTGGCGTCTGAAACACGCGAGCTGCAGGACGAAAGCGTCCAACGTGCACCCGAACAAGAATCAGGAGAAAAATAAACGAAGGATTTCGTTAAAATTAAGCGACGAGTTACCTGATTGTGCACTTTTGTCCATTTTTGACGGCCCCCCGCGGTTCCACAGCAGCTCTCCGAGACTTGTCCCGATCGCGAGCTCGGCTGTCAATCGTCTTTAATGGAAATCACAAGCGGCGACTGGATGTTAGAAAGCCAGAACTTCTGACGGTCCGATAGACCCTTTAGGTATGAAGACCCCCACTGAATGAAGTGTACAGACGAGCCGGCTCTCGAAATACCGCTGGCATGAGGCCCCCCCCCCCTTCCGATTACAGCGCTAGCCCCGCCCCTCAAGACACGGAAATTGATTTCCTTTGAGTGAAGCTTTAAGTCTTCCTTCGAAGAAATTGATCCGAGTTTAAGAGAAGGTAACGAGCCCACTAATAACATCTAAAGACAGGCAGGCCAGGAGTCCGCTGAGGACCTCGTCACATAACGTGACAGTCTGAGACACGCAGGGGCCACAAAGCAGGAACCACCCACCCTGTGCCAGTTTAGCATTGACCTAACAGGAATATGGGGGTGAATTATGAGGGGAATCTCATAGAAATGGGGGGATGGGGGGGGGGGTGACTGGGCACAGAATCTGAAAACAAATTAAGTACAGCATCTGTGAGAAGTGAAGGGTCTGCAGGTATCAGGGTCTTAGCCCACTCTGTGATTACTGCATGAGATCTCACATGTAGAAAACTTGGAGTTTCATGAACATTCATACAATGATGTTGATCTGGGACTTTATCATATAGACAATAAGATCAGCGGATAAAGCCTCTGAAGCCCACCCTCCTGACACCACTGGTGCCTTCCACATAATAACAATTAGAATCCATCTTCATATCCAGCTTATCCAGGGCAGCAGTCATCAGGTGCAAGGCAGGAACGACACCCGGACAGGGCAGACACTCACCACCCTAACAGCCAGTTTAGTGATGCCAGTCCACCGAACCTGCCGGAGGCACGCAGACCTGGAGAGGACCCACATGGACACGGGAAGAATGTGCCCACTCCACAAGGGAAACAGGTGAGGCACAAAGCCCAGTCTCCTTATTGTGAGGCAGCAGTGCTACCAACTATATAATAATAATAATAATAATAATAATAATAATAATAAAAAGAAGGCCCCATGAGCAGATCTTTGTTCAAAAGGTTCGATTTTTCACCCTTTAGAGTGAGAACCTCCAATGCCACGGGCATTTCTGGCCCACCTCATGCAGCAGGGCACCATTTTTACAATAAGGCCTTGGCCATTTGGTGGCTCAGTAGCTGGCGATGTCCTCACAAACCGTTTGGGTGCCAATCAGTGTGTGGAGTTTGCATGTTCTCTGTCTATGCTGTTTCTTTCTTTATCATTTCTCAAAAACACACACAGATGTGAGTGGCTGAGTCTAAACTGGCACTGTGTGTGTGCCCAGGGCCGGACTGGCACCTTATTCTGGCACTGCAGGATAAATGTCTGCCTCAGCGTCCCTGAACTGAATTCAGCCACGTTGCTTTCGTTCTCACTATGCAGTATCCTGTGATTTTTCAAATTTGTTCACAGTGTTCCTTGTTACGAGGACTTTGAAAACGTTACGCAGTTGGACCCCCATAGTCAGAAACACTAGTTTGCTATTTGAAGCCACACAGGGCCACCTCAGGTCTCACTTGGCCCCGGATTCAAGCCCAGGCTGTGAGGGGTGCGTGTTCTCCCTGTGCTGCTCGGCTTTTCTTCTTCTCAGTCCTGTTTGAAGGTCCAGGTGAGCACCTGCTGTCGGGGGGCACAGAATCAGATTTTGAAAACCAAACTCTCCCCCTGCGTCAGTCCCTCAGCCTTTAACTGGACGAGTGTGAGCTGACGCTTTGTGGCCTGTTTCTTTAAGAGAAGCCATGACTGATTTATTTGAGGATGTGCACCTGGATTTGAACTTGCGATTTGTGCTCTTCAATTAAAAAGGATAAACTTCGAGTAAATTCCACAGATGTCCACAAGGTGTCAGTATTACTCACATTAAGTACCAGCTTAGCGCCAACTCCAAATCAATAAAGTGTATCAATAAACGTATAGTACAGTGTATTAATGTATCATGATAAAGTATTAATGACATATTAACACTAAGGCGCCTTCCCAACACACGGCGCACTTTAAACAGCTTTACGTGGACCAAACACGCAGGGCAAGTGAAGCCACCTCGGGCCGTCATCGCGCACTCCGTGACTTCTTCTTCTTCTTTCAGCTGCTCCCATTAGGGCTCACCACAGCGGATGATCTTCTTCCATATCTTCCTGTCCTCGTCATCTTGCTCTTGGTCACCTCCATCACCTGCATGTCCTCTCTCACCACATCCATAAACCTTCTCTTAGGCCTTGAAACTCTTAGCTATCGCAGTTATTACAACTCGTGACAGGAATACCAAACACACACACACACACACACGTACCTTTCATCTCCGCTAACATCCCATAATGCGCGCCCTCCTGTTTGCTGGGAGGGACACCCAAATGTCAGCCGTGCAGTCTCAGTTGTCGCTCTTAACGCCACACCTGGCGACCTCCGTGTCTGGTCCTGGTGGGTTCATCGGATCTTTGAGTTTCTGGACTGACAGCCACACTGAAACTTGGAAACTGTGAGGAATACGTGAACAGCATCGGCGGGGATCTGTACCCCCATTTCATTAACACTCGGGGTCTTCGGACAAAGATCGGCAAAGATGAGCAGGCGAAACGAAAGCGAATACAAAACCACGAGTTGGAAAGCCCGAGCGCGGGCTGCACGGCGAAGTGACGGACGGACAGACAGACAGACACGGAATGGCGGCGCTTCAGTCAACGCGCTAATCAGCAGCTGGGGCCGCGCAGAAGGTTTCTCTGACTTTTAATGTAAGTTTCACATTTTCAAATATTTGAAGAGTGCGCTCCCTAATTCAAATGATCACAAACAATTTAAACTTCCCTGACAGCTTTCATTGGAGAATAAATGTGCCAAATCTCAACAAAGTCGCTCCGCTGGGACCAGACTCGTGTCAGACAGACAGACAGACAGACAGAGCTCATCTGGAGCTGACATGTCAAGAAATAAATAAATACGCAAAAAGAAAAATAATATCAACAAACTTACATGAAATCCGCACGCGGGGCGACTTTGACGATTCACCGAATGTGTCAACGGGGGCCATGAAAAGTGAAAATAACAGAATGGGCCTGCAAGAGGACCCCATGGCTGCTGTACGCCAAAACCGCGGACGCGGAGCCTCCATAACTTATAGATTAAGGTCTGTTATTAATATTGATTGATTATTCAGTATTATGTTCAATCAAAGCGCTCCGATTATTTTCCTTCAGCAGAGCGCACATAAATTAATTCATTCAATCAATTAGATACTTCATCATAAAATATAAAAAAAACAACAACACTGGAATTCCCCAACATGCTAAACGAATTTCAAAAATGTTTTGAATTAATTAATTTATGTGCGTCCCACGATTTTATTTTGTCACATTTAACTACAAAAATTGTGGTTAAAAAATTTTAACTTTTACTTTTTAGTGCATTTATAACTAAAGTAAATACAGTCTTTTAACTTAAAATGTATATACACGGGGTGGGCAGAAGCGGATTTTCAGTTGTTTGTACACTGAAATAAATGGCATGTCAGATTAAAATAAAATAAAATGTACATCGGTTGCACATAATAAACTTGTTTTAATCAAATATAATTTAATGATTCTTAATGCACTAAATTAATATACAGTATCTTGAAACAACATATTTTAATGTAAAATGAATGAAATGTTTTCATACTCTGTTAAATTAATTATGGTAAATGAACATGACTCATGTCAATAAAGCATAATATTTTAACATTTCTCTTGCAAACTTTTTAAAAAATGAACCTCACCGAGTTACTTAATAACATTTTTAGGTTGTCAATTATTCTTGTTCCAGTATAATTTTGTAGTTCATGTTCAAAGTTATTAATAATAAATAAACAAGATTACTTATACCAATTTATTTAGTAAAAACAATACAAACAACAAAAATACAAAAGAATTGAAAAGCAGAAACGTCCAACAGTTAAGAGCACTGCTGCTGTGGCTGTGCCAGGATGCCATGACCATGTAGAACTAAATATGAACACAAAATGCACCTTGGACAGGGTATTATATTGTTAAATACATTTTATCTTTATGTAATTGTACTGTATAAATTATAGAATAAATGTTAAGTATTAGTAAAATATAAAGTGCAAAAATTGCTACTTGGCACCTTCTTTCACAAAATATATATATTTATTTTTTTAATTTTCAAAAGAGCAAATTCGGCAACTGCATTGTATTATATTCGGTGTATTATTTATTTGTCTGTATTATTAGTATTGTTCTGGTTTAGCAGTGTTATGATAATACTAATGAAGAGCAATGCTGAAAGTGGTTGACACATAAAGTCAGAAGTTTTGTTTTTTTAAGTACGTAAAGCGAGTAAATCAGACAACTTCGTAGAATATTTACTGAGCTGTGATAGGGTAGTTAGTGAGTGATAAAACATTAAATCCGAAAACGAGGAAAAACGCAAACCAGAGTGACGTTACTCTGTGTGAGTAAATGAATATCTGAATATTTGTCCTGTATGTGTGTGTGTGTGTGTTTTTTTTTACTTTTATTTCACTAACCTTTCGTTTTTAACCGGCGACAAGAACTCAAACCCACAACCTGGCGCGTCTTTGAAAGTCACGTGACTTTACCGCAAGTTATCCGACCTCCGCTGACGGTGAGGACTAAACAGAACCACTGACTTCAGTCCAAATGACTGGAACTATAAACTGCACATCCCACGAGAGTCAATACATTAAATATGATCGAGTTATGTTCCAAAGTGGAATATCAAGTAAATACATTTTCGTAAATGTAACAACCTGCCATTTCCCTTTTTTCAGTGAATATGGAAAAAGACATACAGTTTATGATGATTACAATAGCTTTATTACTCAAACACTTTACGAAGAAGACAAATAATACAAGTAAACGATGCAATAATTAATAAATAGATAATAATACAAGAATAAACGGTGTACTCACAGCTGTAACCCTAGTTTTGCCCACCCCCGGATATATAAATATATAGATTTGTTTTTAACCGTTAATGAGCTCTTACTATTGTGGATGTTTTTCGGTTTTATTTGAAGTTCGAGTTGATGATCTGCGCGTCTTTTGTGCGCTCAGAGCAGTTGCTGTTTTGTCTCCGAGTATCCTGAGATGAGCGCCGCCGCCGCCGCCGCCGCCGCCCCTGCGTGTTCAGACCTCGCCGTCTTTGGAAGCGGCTGCTCTTTTTAGTGCGGGATGTCGTCTTGCTGCCTTTGTCAGAATGTTTTTACAACTCGCAACACAACTCAGCTTTTATACATTTGAGTTTTATACTGAGGCCTACGTGCTGCTACGGCTACTTGTTAGACAGCATTTGGGAAAGATGCTGAAAAATATAAAAGTGCACCAAGATATTTCACAATAAAGTACATTTTGAAACATTTCCTTTCTACACGTGACTGTAGTTTTAAGATTTAATAAATAAATAAATAAATAAATACATTAATTAATTAATTAAAACAAAAACACTTTGACCAACTTAATTTTTTACATCGTCATAACTTTGAAATGGTATTAATAAGTACAGTTACTAATCACACAACTTAAAAGAGTCTTTAAAAATGTAAGGTAAATTAGTTAGGCAGCTTCACTTTTATGTACAGTCAGTTTAAAAGAGCGCGTGTCTCCTATCGTTGTTTTAAGTAGATGGTAATTAAAAGTAATTTAACATCTAAAGAATCTGGCGATCTTCTTCTTCTTTTTGGTTCAAGAACGATGGAGTAACAGACAAGCGCAGAGAGCCGCGTGAAGAAATACACGCCGAGATCTAACGTGAACAGTTGGTTTCTATTCAATGAATAATTTTATAACACACCTGATTTCACATGCAGACAAAAGGTGTGTGTGTATATATATATATATATATATATATATATACCAATTTAAATTATAAAGCCACTAGGTCGAAATGTTATATCCCACCAAAATAAATCTACGTAAACAATCGCATTTCAAAAAGCATATATATCATACATTCATATCCATACATACTGTATATATTATAGAACAACAAAGAACATGCAACGCCTAATATAGTAACCGCCTATAATGATTACATAAACCAGGGAACAATATTCATAGCAGTAAACACAAACACGGACACAATCAAGTCAAACTAAACACCAAAAAAGTGTAAGCAAAAAGCTCATCGTGTACGTAACACCAAATCAACATCCAAAATGTGAACAACAAACACACATCCGTCCGTCCATCCATCAATTCTGTAATAATAAGGAAGCTTTGGCCGACACATTTCCAGGATTCGCCTTTTCTTCAGGGATCAGCAACCAAGTTAGAAACTTGTCAGAAAATGACCAATTATACAAGAAGAGGTGCTGCACAACTGTACAATAAAAATACAATCAAATGAAGAACAGCTAGCTCGGAGGCAGTCATCTGTGCTCAAAATGCGTCTTGAAGCCCCCCTAACCCACAATCTATGAGCGGATCAGGCGAGACTAAGGAGACCATCAGTTATAATTAAACCGCAGCACATGTAAAGTCAAACTGCGTACTAAAAAGTAAAAAACGATTTGTGTGACCCAAAGAGCTCTAAACGGGAGAGGGTCTGGCAGAAAGGCTGCTGTTCTAAGATGGATTGGGGTCTTCGGGTAAAAAATGAAAACGAACGAACTCTTCTTAACGAGACTGCTCTTTTTTTGTATGGAGTGAAGGGATTTTTGTGGATTGTGTTTTTTGAATGTGGAATTTTTTTATTTATTTATTTTATTTATTTATTTATTTTTTTTACAAAAAACAAAACCAAAAGGCTTTTATTGGAATTGATTTCAAACCAACGCTTGAGTGAGTGGAGTGGAAGTTTGGTTTAATGTTTTAGTTATGAGATAGAAATTCAAAATGTCCGCGTCTGTCATTCGGTAAAATGGTTGTGCTGTGGAGTGTATATTTTGTGACGTGGAAATAAAAATGTATTTTTCCATTTAAAAAAAGTGCCTGCAGCAAAAAGTTTATTGTGTACATTCAACCAACGTTGTGTGTTCTGTGCATTTATTAAAGTGCATCCTGGTCCACAGGTTTCATTTCGATGTAGTGAAGAGTTGGTTTGACTTAAGAAACACGCGTGTCCTCAAATACACAAAAATGTCCAACAAATAGAAAAGTCTGTTTTGATGGCACTTTTACCTGCTGTGTGTGTTTTTTTTAATATTTTTTTCACTTTTTATATTTCAGAGTATTTATATATGAATCAGCAGAATAAATCAAAAACATGCAGCGCTTTTCATTTCTGATCATTTGGTGTTACTACTTACATGTTAATTGGATTCTTGTTATAAATAGTTACATATATATATATATATAACGTATAAATAATGACTTAGTAATTCGACTCCTAAACTTTGCCCAAATGCACAGAACAAAGGGAAATGGCAGGCTGTTGTATTCACTTCATATCACGTATTGCTTGTGTTCCACTTTTGAACATAACTCGATCACGTTTCATTTATTGAATCTTAAGTGAGGTGTACAATATACTATACTATATCCTACTATATTCAGTCAGAAGTCCAAATAGTTCTATTGAGTCCTCACCGTAAATTAATAAGAACCAAGCGGAACCAAGAACAAAGCAGCAACGGAGTTATTGTCGCCGGTCAAGAGCAAAAAGTTAGTTAATAAAAGTTAAAACACACAGACGAGAAACATTCAGATATTTATTTAAAACTCTTCATCACACAAGCTAACGTTACACCGTGTTGTGATTTTCCTTGTATTCTCTTTTAACGTTTGATCAAATGTAATGACCGTCACAAGTCAGTAAATGTGCTATCAAGGGGGATCGATTGATTCGTTTAGTTAGAACAGCTACGTTTACGTACTTAAAAAAAAAAAAAAAAAAAAAAAAAGTTCTGACTTCCGTTACGGGTCAACTCCTTTCAGCATCGCTAGTATCATCTTAACATCACTCAGCCAGATAAATACAGAAGAAAACTCAACAATACAGCCAATACAATACAATACAATACAATACAATACAGTCGCCGAATTTGTTCGTTTAAAATAAATATATATATACATATATATTTTGTGAAAAGAGGTGCAAAGCAGCAATTTTTGCACTTTATATCTTACTAACATGCAGTTACATAAATCTAAATGAATATATTTCTCTCCAATGTGCATTTGTGTCCATATTTAGTTCTAGGCATCCTGGCACAGACATAGCAGTGGTGTTCTTGGACATTTCAGCTTTTGAATATTAATCTTTTGTATTTTTGTTATTTGTATTGTTTTTACTAAATAAATCTAGTTTTGGTGTAAGCAAACCTGTTTATTTCTTATTAATAACTTTGAACATGAACTATGAAATAATACTGGAACAAGAATAATTGAGAACCTAAAAAGGTTATAGCTAAGTAAATCGGTGAGGTGCATTTTTGAAAAGGTTTGTAAAACAATTGCTAAAATACGATTATGCTTTATTGACCTGTTCATTTAACATAATACAATTAAGTTAACAGAGAATTAAAAAGTTTCATTCATTTTATATAAAAAAATCATGTTGTATCCGGATGTATTAATTTAGCGCATTAAGCATCTTTAAATTATTTTTGATAAAAAAAAAAAAAAACAATTGTAAGAGCCAATGTTAGAAGGTTAAAGCTTTGAGTTAATTTCTAATTAAATAGAATATCATTTTCTTTCCTAGTTACGTATCGTCTATTCCCCCCACGGCGTGTTAGGTCCCAGTGCACAGGGGCTTAAAAGACTCATTTTCAGCACAGAAGTGGGATCGGCAGACAGTTTTCTAACCGTCATTTTGAATTGGTTCAGAAACGTTAAGATTTAATTTGTAACGATCAGAAATGTAACAAGATTTAAGTTTATACCTTTTCTCTTTTTTTTTTCAATTTTAATTTTGTCTTTTTTAGGTCCCAGCCTCCCCGGGTCACATGTTCTGGGCCTGCGCAAAATTAACATCATTCTGGACAAAAATGTTTAAGAGCCTCTCAGACAGCCTTGGTGTGCCAGTCTCTCCTAACCCACTAACAGCTGTGGTTGGTGGGCTCACAGAGGGGTTTAAAGCAGAGAAGGACAAACAAACTGGGATTGCCTTTTTACTTTTGGCACACGGACTTATTTTGCTAAACTAGAAGAATCCTAACTCTCCTCTGTTAAGTCAGCAGGTCACTGATGTTTTATTTTATTTGAAATTGGAGAAAATCAAATTGTCACTTAGAGGGTCTGTGCAGAACTTTTTCATAACCAGTCAGGATCTCATCAATGACATTTTAGATGAAGCTCTTTACGCACTGAGGAAGCAGTTTCTCTTCCCATTTTTTTTTTTACTTCTCCATTCATCTTTATCTGCCTATTAAACTCATCAATTTATTTATTTTTACAAGCTTTAAGTTTAATTCCGTTGGCCATGCTCACTTTCTTAGGGGTGGGGGTTAATTTGTTTTCAATCCTAATTTTTGTAAGAATTGATCTATTTTTATGGAATGATTACAATAAAATCAACAAAATTAAAAAAATGTGTCTTTTTTATGTGAACTCTTTTACTTTGAATTTTAAATTAAAACAGCTGCAACAATGATATTATGTGCAACTGATGTACATTTTTTTTATTTTAATCTATCATGCCATTTTTATGCCAGCTTTCATGCGGTCTCGACCTCAAGTGGCCTCGACATGCTTTTCTGTGGGCGGCGCAGGCCTGCCAGTCCATCCAAACCAACTGGTCGCCTTTCGGGACTTTCCTGCAGACTTCGACTTTCTTTCTGACGGTGCAGATCTAACCCTAAAATACACCGACAGGAAGAGCGCAGTCCAGGAAATGGGGCGAAGGCTTTTCAAAGGGTCGCATGCATGCCAGCTCGAGCCTCACTGTTAAAATGCGGTCTTTAATGGCACGCGGTGTGACTCCGCAGTGCTTGGCAAACAAACATTTCATATATGAAGGGTTCGTGCTGGCACTTGAAGTTCGGGCTTTGAAAAGCTGCATGTGCGGTAGTCTGCAGCAGAACTCGCAGATCAAGAAAAGCTGAGCTGAGCCTGTGCCGGGGGTCCTGCGCATATCAACGACCCCTTAGTGCACAATAAACCAGCGACTATTGATGACTAAGGTCGCTCCCTGTATGAAGAAAACCTTCATGTCTGACTGCATCTTACGTGATCCGAATAAAATAATCTTTGACGTCGACTTAGTAACTCGGTGCAAATTCAATAAAATAACATTTAAAAGTTTCATCGGGTAAACGGGCCACAGTCTCCAGGAGGATTGCATTTGTCGCCGGCCGTTATTTTAAACTTATGAAGGAGTCTCGACGTTGTACTGTTTTCTTCTTCAAGTCGGACCCGACAGATGAGACGGAATGGCCGCGGAGGTCCAATACGTTAAAAATTGTAAAAACAGATGGCTGCCTTTAAGTAATCGGCGAAAGGAGGAAAAAGAAAACCCCACAAACCTCACAGGTCCCATCCCGACAAGAATCGCTGTCATTTCTTATGGGCGCTGCCCGGAGTGTCCAGCTGTCCAGCCGTCCGGCGGTCCTTTCTGGAGATCGACCTCCGGTTTTGTTTCAGTTTGTTGATGAAGATCAACCGGCGTCCCGTCCATGAAGGCACCACGCACATCTCTCCGATCCTGAGGAGGACAAAGGAAGTGGAAGCTGAAGTTGGACGGAAGGACGGATAGCGCAAATAAAGGCAAAGCAAACGTGTGGTGAATGAAGTGAAAATCAAGAATGAAAATGAAGACTCGTGCCCGTCCTACGCGAATTGCCTCTTCGAGTGTCTTATGAGTGACATGAGCCGATCAAAGAGTTCCATTTGCAGCAATTTGGGAGAACACAAAGACGGCTGAGGGTCTTCATGGTATTCAAGGGTCCGGTCTTCACTATTGTTGGTCCACTGACTGGCCGTCCTCAGTGTGTCAGAAAGCTGGGAAGACGTTTGCCGAGAGGCGACCATTACGAAGAAAGGGAAGCCAAGCGAGGACCTTCACACAGGTTTCTGTAGGGCTCTCAGCGTTAAAGTGTCCAAATGAAAATGCCGTGGGAACCTGGTCTTCATAGATCCACTTTAAAAGTCAATCTTATTGGGAACATAATGTGACAGAAGGGACCTGTTTGGAAAAACCCTTCGCTTTGTGATCATTGGCATCCTTGGAATTAAGACGCTGTCACTTCCGTTCAGTTTGTGGCCTAAAATGGCCTTCTGCGGGGGTCTTGGGTTGGGGGGTGGGGGGGGGGGGGGGGGGTGTAGGGGTGGGGGGTGGGGGGTTGGAGGTTTGTGTCTTCAGGGCAACATCTGGATGATTGGAAAACCAGGAAGAAACAAGAAATCACACGTGCGTCCGCACTGCAGACAGCCCAGCGCCCAGCCGTTCTGCTCTTCACTCCCAGTTTCTCCGAATCCATCAGCTGTTTCATGTTCGAGGAGACACTTCCAGTAAACAGAAACTGAACATTGCACAAGACACGCGTTACACGCCCAAGCAGGCGGCTGCCAGAAGGCATTACTACTGTCTGGCACAGTCCAGCCATCCGTCTGGAGAAGGCATTCATTTATTCACTCATCCATCCTTCCATCCATCCATCCATCCATCCATCCATCCATCCATTCGTTCAAACCCAAAAGTCGAAGCTTATTGTAGAGAAAAACTTAAAGAGCGACAATCGCAAGTCAGTCGGCGGAGATGGGCGGCGTGAACGGCGAGGTGACAGGCAGACAGACATCCACAGACAGGAGGAAATGAGTGACGAGCCAACCGCAGAAAAAAACCGTTATGATGTGGGGATCAAAAGAGGGAGTGAAAGTGAAACGGACGGGTAGACATGAGCGGACTAAAGCAAACTAGCCGACGCCCGCCGTATAAGAATAGGAACGGAAAACGGTGAGAAAGGAATTCAGAAATCAAGAAGAAAGAAATACTTCTTGAAAGACGCAGTGTGCATGTAGCATTACAGGATTGAATGTGAAAGTGATAAATAAATCAGGCTTTCCGAATTTACGTACTATGGCCATGGCATCCTGCTAGTTTTGTTGCTTGTATCTTGGACTTCCTGGAAATGTGGACGGTAATTTGATCATTTTGCCTACACGTACGTTTTTATTTTTAGCGTTTGCTTGCAGTGCGTCTGTATTCAAACATTGTACAATACAATACAGTTTATTTTTGTAGAGCCCAAAATCACACAGGAAGTGCCACAATGGGCTTTAACAGGCCCTGCCTCTTGACAGCCCCCCGGCCTTGACTCTCTAAGAAGACAAGGAAAAACTCCCAAAAAAAACCTTTAGGGAAATAATGGAAGAAACCTCCGGAAAGGCAAAGAGACCCCTTATCAGGTAGGTTGGGCATGCAGTGGGTGTCAAAAGGAAGGGGGTCAATACAATACAATACAATACAAAGAACAGAACAAATCCTCAATACAGTATAAAAATAAAAATTTTAGAAGCACGGAGCAGAATTTAACAGTAGATGACATCACATAATA
>JANRMT010062827.1:632669-656188 GCA_026402145.1 Polypterus bichir lapradei
GGGTCAATACAATACAATACACAGAACAGAACAATCCTCAATACAGTTTACAAGCAAAAATTTTAGAAGTACGGAGCAAAATTTAACAGTAGATGACATCACATAATAAGATTTGGATATTTTTAGAGTCCTGGAGACCTCGGCCATCAAGCTGCCTCCCCCATTTGGCCATTCCACAGCTAAAACAGTGCTGGGCCAGCCAATCCGATGAAAGGACCCCTCTTTCCCACGATTCCTGTGATCCTCCATCAGGGATGACTTTACCATAGGCATGCAAAACAATTTGGCAGGTGGGCCGTGGCACCAGGTGGCACATTGTATTGTTCCACGTGCAGATGTAATCTGAGACAGTTGAGACGCACGCGCTCTGTTTTAACATACGCATCTACGACGTACTGTTGGAATAGTTCGCCGCTGGAGTGCAAAATACTAAATGTATTCCTCACTGATAATCTGTATGCCTAAAATTAGCATTGAGTAAGCCTTATTCAGTTGGCGGTTCTTTTATCGGGAACATGTTGTAAATCTTTTGTGCCAGCCAATGTCTCCGTAAGGGAATAAAAGTGGGTAAACATTAGGATCACAATGCATATTGAGTGTGGAAATCTGTTTACAGGAGTTACCTCTGGGACAGTTGCAAATCGATTTCATGCTTGTGTTTGTATGATTTAGTGAAGGGCTTGATGGTTCTGAGCGTGGACTCTAGCTGGAGAAGTACATTTCTGCCTAATGCGGAGTTTGCTTTATTTTGTAAGTGTACTTCAGTAGCTTGTCGAGAAATGCCGTGTTGGCTGCCTGTGGTGGGACTGGTTTTGCAGTGGAAGCATGATGAACCAGAAGAGAAATATATATAAGAGATTCTGCCAAAAAGAACTGAAACTACAGCAGCACCCATCATCGCCACTGAAATCACAACTTTGACAACAAGAACAATAACCTGGACAATAGCAGTAATAAGGGAGCCAGCCGTCAGGACCCCACAGTCTAGGAGAGTAACACACGCGCACACGAGGGAGTTTAACGGCGTCGAGCTCTTTAGAGACCAACTAAGAGCTCAGTGCCACAGTCCAGACACCGGACTCGACGGTGGGCTTCTACTTCTTGAGCTTTAGCCCTGCAGCACGCCGCCCAGTTCTTGCCCAGCACTCTTCGCTGTTAACGTGTACTTGCAGCCCCCTCTGGGTCTGTCGCGCGTGGTCTGACAAGGGTGTCAAATTGAAGAGCACGAGGGGTTCACGCGGGTCTTATAGATACAGTTGACATACAGTGCATCCAGAAAGAATTCCCAGCGCACTTCACTTTTGCCACATTTTGTTATGTTACAGCCTTATTCCAAAATGGATTCAATTCATTTTTTTCCTCAGAATTCTACAAACAACACCCCATAATGACAACGAGAAAAAAGTTTACTTGAGGTTTTTGCAAATTTATTAAAAATAAAAAAACTGAGAAATCCCATGTCCATAAGTATTCACAGCCTTTGCTCAATACTTTGTCGATGCACCTTTGGCAGCAATTCCAGCCTCAAGTCTTTTTGAATATGATGCCACAAGCTTGGCACACCTATCCTTGGCCAGTTTCGCCCATTCCTCTTTGCAGCACCTCTCAAGCTCCATCAGGTTGGATGGGAAGCGTTGGTGCACAGCCATTTTAAGATCTCTCCAGAGATGTTCAATCGGATTCAAGTCTGGGCTCTGACTGGGCCACTCAAGGACATTCACAGAGTTGTCCTGAAGCCACTCCTGTGATATCTTGGCTGTGTGCTTAGGGTCGTTGTCCTGCTGAAAGATGAACCGTCGCCCCAGTCTGAGGTCAAGAGCGCTCTGGAGCAGGTTTTCATCCAGGATGTCTCTGTACATTGCTGCGGTCATCTTTCTCTTTATCCTGACTAGTCTCCCAGTTTCTGATGCTGCCACCACCATGCTTCACTGGAGGGATGGTATTGGCCTGGTGATGAGCGGTGCCTGGGTTCCTCCAAACGTGATGCCTGGCATTCACACCAAAGAGTTCAATCTTTGTCTCATCAGACCAGGGAATTTTGTTTGTCATGGTCTGAGAGTCCTTCAGGTGCCTTTTGGCAAACTCCAGGCGGGCTGCCATGTGCCTTTTACTAAGGAGTGGCTTCCGTCTGACCACTCTACCTTACAGGCCTGATTAGTGGATGGCTGTCCTTCTGGAAGGTTCTCCTCTCTCCACAGAGGACCTCTGGAGCTCTGACAAGAGTGACCATCGGGTTTTTGGTCACCTCCCTGACTAAGGCCCTTCTCCCCCGATTGCTCAGTTTAGATGGCCAGCCAGCTCTAGGAAGAGTCCTGGTGGTTTCGAACTTCTTCCACTTACGGATGATGGAGGCCACTGTGCTCATTGGGACCTTCAAAGCAGCAGAAAGTTTTCTGTAACCTTCCCCAGATTTGTGCCTCGAGACAATCCTGTCTCGGAGGTCTAGAGACAATTCCTTTGACTTCATGCTTGGTTTGTGCTCTGACATGAACTGTCAACTGTGGGACCTTCTATAGACAGGTGTGTGCCTTTCCAAATCATGTTCAGTCAACTGAATTTACCACAGGTGGACTCCAATGAAGCTGCAGAAACATCTCAAGGATGATCAGGGGAAACAGGATGCACCTGTGCTCAATTCTGAGCTTCATGGCAAAGGCTGTGAATACTTATGTACATGTGCTTTCTCAGTTTTTTTTATTTTTAATAAATTTTGAAAAATCTCAAGTAAACTTTTTTTACGTCGTCATTATGGGGTGTTGTGTGTAGAATTCTGAGGAAAAAAATGAATTTAATCTATTTTGGAATAAGGCTGTGACATAACAAAATGTGGAAAAAGTGATGAAGCGCTGTGAATACTTTCCGGATGCACTGTATGTGTGTGAGTGTGTGTGTGAGTGTGTTGGAGTTCCCCGGGTGTTTCGCGAACGTCTGCATTCTATTTGAAGCGGGAAATCGGGATTTTTGACTGCAGCGCCTGCTTAAGTCGCATTTCCAGGTCGGAAACTGGTCTGTCAAGTCCGATGTTGTCTGACTTCAGATTTTAACGCTGTGTTCCGTTAAGGAGGTCGGGGCAACAAAAAAAAAAAAAAATTGTAAGCTTCAGGGAGGCTAAAAGAGAGGAATAGAGCAGATAAGGTGAGAGAAGACCCTAAGAGATTCTTTCAGTATTTTAGAAGTAAAAGAACAGTCAAGGAGGAGGTGAAGTGCATCAGGAATAGTAAAGGGAATTAAAAGATACAGACAGTGAAATAGCAGATGCCCTAAACTTACATTTTTCTGAGGTGTTTACAAGTGAGCAAGTGGATAACCTCAGAGCAGTAACAGGGACTACTAAGGAGCTACTGAGGGAGTTGGAAATTGTAAAGAGAGAAGAGCTGCTGAGATTAAATAAGATGAAATCAAACAAATCACCAGGCCCAGATAATATTTATCCTCGTGTTCTTAAGGAGGCTAGTGAGTACAGATAGAAACCCTTGACACATTATTTTAGGAAGTCACTGCGCACTGGAGAGATTCTGAAGGACTGGAAAATGGAAAATATCATCCCATTATATAAAAAGGGTGACAGGGCAGCTCCAAGTAACTACAGGCCAGTAAGCTTAACGAACATCACAGGAAAATTAATGGAAAGAATTATTAAGGAGGGTGGCACGGTGGTAGCGCTGCTGCCTCGCAGTTAGGAGACCCGTCTGGGTTCGCTTTCCGGGTCCTCCCTGCGTGGAGTTTGCCCCGTGTCTGCGTGGGTTTCCTCCCACAGTCCAAAGACATGCAGGTTAGGTGGATTGGCGATTCTAAATTGGCCCTAGTGTGTGCTTGGTGTGTGTGTGTCCTGCGGTGGGTTGGCACCCTGCCCAGGATTGGATCCTGCCCTGTGTTGGCTGGGATTGGCTCCAGCAGACCCCCGTGACCCTATATTCGGATTCAGTGGGTTGGAAAATGGATGGATGGATGAATTATTAAGGAGAAGATTGAGCAACCCATGGCAAGTACAGGAGTTATTCTGAACAGTCAGCGTGGGTTCAGAAGAGGGAGGTCGTGCTTTACTAACATGTTGGAATTCTATGAGGTTGCAACAAAAGCATACGATCAAAGTGGAGCAGATGATATTATTTATCTGGACTTTCAGAAAGCATTTGATGAGGTGCCACATGACAGGTTGGGCATCAAATTAAAAAAGGGGTAGTTCAGGGTGTGGTGTGTAGAATTGGCTCAGACACAGGACGCAGAGGGTGATGGTGTGAGGAACCTCATCAGAATTGGGTGACTTTAAGAGTGGTGACCTGCAGGGGGCAGTGCTGCGGCTGCTGCTATTTTTAATAAATATAAGTGACTTAGATAGGAATATAAGTAACAAACTGGTTAAGTTTGCAGATGATACCAAGATAGGTGGATTAGCAGATAATTTGGAATCCGTTATAACATCACAGAAGGACTTGGACAGCAGACAGGCTTGGGCAGATTAAATGTAATGTCAGTAAATGTAAAGAATGACACATAGGAAGTCAAAATGTGAGGTTTGAATACACAATGGGGGTCTGAAAAATGAGAGTCCACCTTATGAGGAGGTTTTAGGTGTCGTAGTGGACTCTAAGCTATCGACTTCCCGACAGTGTACAGAAGCCATTAAGAAGGCTAACAGAATGTCAGGTTATATAGCGCCTTGACGAGTGCAGTACAAGTCACAGGAGGGTCTGCTCACATTTTATAACACACTGGTGAGGCCTCATCTGGAGTCCTGGGTGAAGTTTGGGTCTCCATAAAGACATAGCAGCACTAGAGGTGGTCCAGAAAAAAGCGACTACACTGATTAATGGAAGGCTACAGGGGATGAGTTATGAGTGAAGATTAAAAGAGCTGAGCCTTTACAGGAGACGAAGAGGAGACCTGAGTGGAGTGTTTAAAATGATGAAGGAAGTCAGTCCAGTGGATTGAGGCGGTGACTTTAAAATGAGTTCATCAAGAACACGGGGACACAGTTGGAAACTTGCCAAGGGTAAATTTCACACAAACATTAAGGAATTTTCCTTCATACAGAGAACCTCAGACACGTGGAATAAGCAACCAAATAATGTGGTGGACAGTTGGACTTCAAAGAACTTCAAAACCCGAAATGATGTTATTTTGGAGGAGTTAAGTGGACAGGACTGGCGAGGTTTGATTTGCCGAATGGCCTGTTCTTGTCCAGATTGTTCTGATGTTCAGGGATTCGAGTGTTAAACCTCGGAGGCCGGAGCTGGGAATGACGTCACATCCGAAAACCAATATGGACGCAATCAGGAAAACCTTTGCTGTGTTTGATCCATTGGAAAATAAATACATAAATCAATAAATACAGGAGGTGTTTCTAAAACGAATACCTGAAGAATAAATCAATACATACATAAGAAACCAAACATGTCCTGACACCTCATACAGTATATCACTGTGTTTGCTTGTATGTATTTATTTAGCATCACAGTTCACAATATCTTTATTTATTGGAGTTTGTATCTGTCTACCCATCACACGTCCTCTTTAACCCACCAGTCCTGGTCTGTCTGCTCTTCCAGCACTCGGCTGCTTCCTCAACGTCTTCATCAGAGCTGTCACTTTGGTGCCATCGACCACGTCCACACATGTGATGGACGACTGGCAAGTCCATCGTACTGATTGGTGGTTTGTGGGCACAAGGAGGTCGATTAAGCTGAGCTCAGGGTACTGCCGGGGCACACAAGCGACGTTGGCATAAACTCAATGGGTTCTAACTGGTCCTTCACTGGGCTGACCATTTCAGTCTCTGAAGGCCTGTCAGCCTGTGGCTTTGAGGGGCTCCTCATATGCGGCCACAATGGAAGTCTTTACCTAACTGACTAACAGGATGTGACAGATGAAGACCACCTGAGCGTGGGCCGTGTCATTGTATGCAGTGAGGGTCCTTTCGTGGTCGTGATTTGACGGGTATCTCACAAATCGCTTATCATCTGTTATTTTTATTTTAATGAATCCTGTTGTGGATGTAAATCAATTATTAAGGCTCCTCGACAGCCAGAGCTGGAAGTGGAAGCAGATTCCTGCTGGCACAGTTGTCATGGCAATGCAGTGACGGTTGAATACCAGGAACCTCAAGGAGACTGTGGTGGTCACCTAAACGTTAAATCAGGGGCGACCCTGATTGATTGTCACAAGGCTGTGAACAGGGGTGGGGGTCCCCCTTTGAAGATTGTCAAAGCGGTGCCAGGGCTCACTGGTACTCGATGTTGAAACTGCATCTCGGGGGGCACCAGCCCACTTCACGCAGTGTTTCATAAACGAGTTACAGTTGAAAGGGTCACAAACGGTTTGTGGAAAGCCTCGCGTTGGGTCATCGCCCACATGGCTGAAGCAAACCCCTTAAACTCCTTGGACGTTGTTTGTCAGCAGTTCCTCAAGGAAAAACAATCCACCCTGGGGGACAACAGCTGGCTGTTCTCCAAGGCGGAGGGAGGTGCGACGTTCAAAGGTTTAAGAAGCCCACATTTGCAGCTCCATCCATTCTGCAGGGTGGTTTTGGTTTTGCAAGTAGAAGTTTCAATGGACCTCATGGTGGTCTGAGCACAATTACGTTAAAATGTTTACAGAAATGGTGGGCTTTGGATGATTCAATTTCTACAAATAAACAGAAAAGTGTAAGCGATTACAAACCATTTGCTCTTTTCAGCTTCATGCACTTTGAATATCAAGATGGAAGGACTGAGGTACGGATCTGGCAATGCAGCGGGGGGTGCCCTTATCTGACAATGTCACCCCGTCAAGCCTGATGTCTCACTTTCTCGCTCTTATGGGCCAGGGGAGACCTGGCACAACTGTTCTAGTGCTGTCCGCCATCATGTGGCACAGCTGTCCTTCCACAAAAACTCACAAAATGAAATAATGAAACTGCTAGAGGAATAGCAGATCAGACGGCCCGTGGTGAGTCCAAAGTGACACTGGAGCAGAGGAGAAGACCTATATAGGATGGGGGCCTTAGGATCAGCAGGGGAAGATTTAAGGGGCAGGAACACGATGGAGAAGTGGGAGAACGGCCATTCCAGTTTTAACTGTTTGTGCTCCGAATGATCGGTGAGGAAACTCCCAGGCTCATACGGCCTTGTGGCTCCAAGTTGGTTACATCATCGCATTTTGAGTTTGTTTAACACATGGTGCATTATCACTCTATCAAATAAAAATAAAAAACACGTCATTTTTTCAAACACTTTCATCCTAACGTGGGCATATTTTATTAAGTACTTGAAACTGTATTTTGAAGTGAATGACTCCTGGATTTCCCCTAAATTTCCAAATCTGACTGCAAACATTCACCCATAGGCCATCTACTTAAATGTTCCTTTGGCTGATTTCTCTGCCCCATATACTTAATTAGATGGTCCCTTTTTATGTCACAGTTTTCTCCAAGATCACACAAATTATGATAGCAAAAAGTGGGTGACCACAAGACACCAGAACATGGCTTCCATGCATCTTTAGAGAAAGTCTCATGATAAATGGAATTCAACTGGAGGGACGCACGTCACTGTCACCATTTAGTGCTCTGGTGAACTTGAAGGAACACCTTGTATGAGGTGGTACCCCCAGAGAGCTCTCCTATGACGGCTCACCACGTGGAGACGGCCGGCACAGATGGGCACTTCAGTCCAGTCGCCGGTCACTCACATTCACGGTCATCGGAGGGGATCTACTGGCTTTTACCTTGAACATAAGTAGACTGGAACCATGTCTGAAAAATGTACTCCTAAGTGGAAATGGGTTTGCGATCTGTAGACTTCTGGTGGTGTCACAAGTTTAATCATCTGCTTGTCGTGAACATTCAGCTGTCCACCACTGGATCTGCAGAAGAGCCTTTTAAAGGACAGGGAACCTCTCAGCCTGACCATAGCATTCTGTCACGTTCTTGTCTGGGCCTCGTCCCTTTTTGTTGTGTAGCTGCGTCTCACCCAACCAATGATTAGAACAGCAGCCTACTTCCATAAATCTGACCAACCTCCCTATACTCCACATTGGAGCAGCAAGAGCTTCCCGTTTCTTCATATACAACTCAAGCCCACCAGCCTTCATCACTACACTTTGATAAGAGTTCGCCTACTGTGGGTCAGGTCAATCAGCTCTTAGCAGTACATGTGCCTGGGGGGCATCCCTATGTCAGGCCCAAACCACCTCAAATGGCTCCTCTGAGCTTCTCACGCTGTCATGGAGTGAGTGCCTCTGGTATTCACATTTTCATTGCTGCAGTCACTTGAGCGAGGTGAGGATGAGGATGTAGGCCGACTGGTAAACAGAGTTTTGTCGTTAGACTCCTCCTGCTTCACCACCACTTCAGTTCTGCTCGTCAGTCTCAGGTTTCTGTTCTCCATCACTCATGAGCAAGATCTTTAGATGCTGGAGCTCTTCCACTAAAGGCAGCCTCATTTTGTTTTCTTGTCGGCGCTGCTATGTGTTGAGGTTGTTGCTAGGGAATGATGATAGTTGTTAGAGGAAGAAGTCGTGTCACGTGATACAAGCAGGACCTACAGGTAAGTCGTTGTCTGAGATAATGGATCTTCTCACAAACATTTCTCACAAGTGCTTTTGCTTCACCGATTAGCTTAAATGACAAAGTGCCTTGATTTTGGTTTTCAAACTTCACTAACCTTCATGATCAGGCTTTACATTTTCATTTCTTTCCAGCTGTTTCTTGAATTGATTGTTGTTACTGAGGTTGTGCAGCTCAACGAGTCCATTGGTTTCATTTGGTTTGTGTCCCCATGTTTTCTTGGCGTTGCTGAGGGTTGTTCGCATGTCATGGTTTGATTATGGGTGCTGTCATTTTGGGATGGTATTGTTGACAGTTGCTATTCCATTGCCGAGACAGATGACCAGAGGTATTCAGCGGGTGACATTGCGGCCACGATGGCTTAAAGGGCAGTGTGTGTCCTTTTCCTTACTACGACTTGCCATTCTGTTCTTTGACCACAATTCTGACTGTGAGTCCTGAGGTTCTTCATGTAATTCCTGGTTATGATCGCTGCTCGAATTCAAACCCTTCGGTGCCATCTTCAGATTCCTTTCTCTCTCAATGTCCTGTCATAGGAATGCAAGAACCTGAGAAATTTGGCACACGAGAGGAGCCCATTCAGTCCATTGGTCCGCCATTTGTTTAGCTAACAGCTCAACTCTCCCCGTATCTCCTCCAGATCCTTCTTAAAGGTGGTCAGGGTTTCCATGTCTTGGTAGTTTCTTCAGGCTTCCCATATATCTTTAAGTAAACAAGAGCTTCCTGGCTTCCCCTTAGTCACCACTAGGTGTCCTCGAGTTCTTTACGTGATTCGCTGTTAGACCCACTTGATCAAAGCCTTTGAGGAGTTTAAAGTCCTGGGTGAGGTCCTCACACAGCCTCCTCTGCTCAGATTGAGCAGATTTAATTCTCTGAGCCGCTCACACTATGACGTGTCCTTCAGTCCCATGATGCACCAGGTTGCTCCCCTCTGCACAGCTTTATGTGCTACTCTGTCTTTTTTGTAGTTCATTGACCAGAACTGCACACAGCACTCCAGATGTGGTGCCACTATGTAGTCTGAGCATAACATCCCTCCACTTATAGTCAACCTGTAGGCGACCTGTGAAAGCAGTAGAAGTCTGCCCCAAAAGTTCTACCTGAGGCCACACATTTGGTTGAGTTCCTTCTGATCCCATCTCGCCTTTACAACGTAGCAGTTAAACAGGGCAACCTGGCTGGACCCCCACCGTCTGCCTTGACTCTCCTCGTCTGCTTTATAATCCGCATATGTGCCTCAAAAGCTAAGCTCACCAAAAGCTCGGCATTGACTCAGATCTGGGGTTGGTTATCAACCCAGGGGTTATCTGTACATCTGCCCTTAACCACATCACTAATGTCGATCACAGCAGTCTCTTCTCTATGTGACCTCAAGTCACAGCTTAATATGAGGGCAGATGACACAGAAGCCATCCACTTTGTGTATTTGCTGCCAAAGAGGTGAGGTCTCAGAAAGGGAGGACCCCCGTAACGCTGTGATGATGCAGTAGCCAGAGACCAAGTGCATGTGGGCAGCGTAGGCCTCCAGTCACAAGGCGTCATCCTGCTCTCAAACACGTCGACGATTTCTATGGGACTGCTGCTCTTGCCACCTTCATCACCCATAAGAACAATCTGGATTACTTAAATGTATTAAAGTCGATGGAAACAGGCCTGGTGGGCCCAAAGGTCAAGGCGGCCTACTAGAAATGAAGCCAGCTGATTCTCAGAAATAAAGAAACCCAGTGTTTTCTGGACTGAGAGGACTCGTACTTTAGTGTTTGCTTTGCTTTCTCTCCATCAGTCCCCCTTGTGCTGTGCGGCTTTGCTACTCACCAAACACACAAACATTTGTCACCCAACGCAGTCCAGGATGAGCAACACCTGATGGCATCAGCTTTAAAAATGTCACAGGAGCTAACATGTATGAAATCTAAACACACTGACACACAACTCCGCCAACTCTGCCCTCCCCATTTACCTTCAGTCTCTTAGCCAAATACACGATGGCATAAAGAATCAAAACAAAACCAGCCAGTCGCCCCGTAAGAAGAGTGGCAGTAACTAAGCCAGCTCTGCTCTTGGGTCGGTTGGCACAGAGCTCCTTTGCACAGGTCGTTGCCCTATTAAGTGGCACCTCTATCTGGGTGGGATGGGTGCAGTCAGTTGCCTTCACTGGGCATTTTTTTTGGAACTGTGAAAATGACAATCTTGGGCCAGCGTGGCATCGCATACCTGGGAAGAGCTTGCACGATGGTCCTCAGGCGTGTATGTGTAACAGACATGTGCCATATCAGTGCATGCTCCCATCCATCTTGACCTGAAACAACTTGTCTTGGGACCGTCCCTGGTCAAGTGGGGCTTTTTCCCTCCGTGCTAGCAAATTACACGAAGCTGCTTTCTGATTCACGCTGCCAAGGAGACGGTGAAGCTCATTTCTACCACAAACCACCGTTTTTCAGAATTGCTGTGCCTCAGGTCATGACATAATGACGGGGGGGCACAGGGCCCATCGTCCAGAGAGCTGACATGATGGCCACGGAGAACTGGGCTGATTGCTACTTCACATGTAACCGATCGACAATTTTTGTGTAAGTTTGTTTGACTTCATCGTTTCTTGGTGCTAGGATTGCCCGTGTACTCATTTTTTCGGTTGATTACCCTTTGGGATGAAATTCTTCAATGAGATTTGGACAGAATACGTCTTCTTTACTTAAGAACTTAAAGTGAGAAAAAATGTAAACATTTATAAGAGCTGAGAGCGCAGGAAGCGTGTCGGACAAAAGCATTCACACCAATGAGAGGTGAGAGGACCGTGGAGGGCGTGGGCCGTGAACCGTAAATGATGAGAGGAGGGCGGGACTTGAAAACATCTCATGCCAATAGTCTCGTCTCGTCTCGTCTCAGGATTTTCTTTTATAATAGAGAGACCTGCTCTTCGGGATGGACAACCATTGCAGGCCACTGTATCAGGAATTATGTCCTCCATGAAAAGAAATGCCACCAGTATAAACAACAAGGGGTAAGTAATGGGCACCACAGTCACCATTTAACAGACTCCCCTGTCTGAATGGGTGCCCCCTAATACTCACCTCTGCTTGGTGGTCTGGCTGAAGAGCCAGCTGTCCCTCCTCTCACCGTCCCCTTTGAATCCCCTTGTCCTGCCAGGCATTGTGACGTTCAGCTCCTGGTCACTCCTTTCAAAATGTTTGGTTCTTCTGCCATGAAGTGAAAACTCTGAGTAGAGTAGAGTGGGGGCTCCCTGCCTTTGATTAAAGGGGGTCACAGCTCAGTATGCGTGGGCCACATGCTAAGAAGTCAACATGTTTCTGTGGAAAGGACTGTAAATGTGAGGCTTACACATAAACAGGGCGGACATGTTCAGAGGATAAAGCAGCAGACTGAGTGAACCTGAGAAGCACGTCGATATTCAAGCAAAATGGCCTTAGAATTTTGGGTACTTTTGAACAAAGAAAAGATCAAACAAACGTCTGCATAAATGCCTCACAAACACTCATTTTGAAATTGTGAGGACTTGTGAGCATTTGAAATTTCAGCTAGTGAGGGGCGTTGTGATTCACTTTACTGATTTCATTCTTCTCAGCTGCCTGTTTATGTAATTTGATATTTTTTGATTTGATTCATCACAATTATGAAACAATGGAAGCAATATTGTAATGCTCAGGGTCCATAGCCGAGAGGGGACCTGCTCCTCAGATGACCACAGTCTGTCCGAAGTGGTGGAGGTGAACACAGCCTGAAGAAGCCGTGACACATCGTCACATGACCTAATAAACCGAATCCCCAGCGGATTACCAGCCTTTACATAAAAACATTTGCATGATGCGCTTTAGGACAACCTGTGGGCCGCAGCTGACCCTGGACATAACCCCACCAACCGCTCCACCGACAGCGCTCGGTTCACAGCAGCAGCAGCATCGCGGGTGCCAGTCCTGGACGACCTCCCCAGACCTCGTTCTGACCAGTCACCTGACGCTCCGGCGATCTCACTTTGACTCATGGAGGGGGACCACCCCACTCAGGTGATCGAGTGAAATTCACAGAGGGAGGTCAACCACCCCTTGGCATATGACACTGCGAAGGTTGGGAGACGCTGCTTGAGGACGTCCACTAATCACAAACGTGCGGATACATCAATTCATTTCAGGTTAGTTGGGATGCCAGTCCATTGCTGTCCATCTGTGATGTCATCCCGGCCAGGATAGATGGATGGCAGCATGCGTGTCCATCTGCATCCTTCCATCTGGAATCTCCACCCATCTCGGTCAGGATGCCAGTCCCTCCATTATGGCATTCACAACAGCTTTAAAATGTCAAAATGAAAAGTGTTGGTGAACCTGCAAACTCGTCTAACCTCAAAATGAAGAAACCTTCTGTGCCACGTCCGCTGCCAATGAGTTTACGGTTCACTTGACAGCAGTTACAGCAGCGTGTGTGTTTTGTATATTTGGCTGTTTTTTCACCTCTGCTGATGGCAAACAGACCCCCAGTACAAGTTAATGAGACAGCAGCAGACTGTCATTGGCTAACTGAGCGCAGGCAGAAGAGAAGCAGCGGATCAGCACCTCACCTCATCCTCCCGACGCCTTCACGTGTAACCGCTAAGTTAAATGTAAAAGTTTAAAATGCAGACTCGGACAACAAAACGTGATCGATGAATGAAGTACCCTGTAGGGTGTAAGCCGTTACGCACACAGCAAATGAACATTTACTCGAGTTAATGTTACACTAAAGAACCTCACGCCTCCAATACCTGCAGATTATAATGATTCGCTGTTTCACTGGCATCATAATTTACTAAGCCGACCAGACGTCCTAGTGACGAGGACAGCCTCAATTTCACACTATGTGTCCCCATAAATGTCTGAATTATGTCCAGTTGTCCCACTTTTAACAGGCTACCCAAGTTTTTAGTGCCACAAATATAATCACAATGCATTTACAACACCAAACTCCAAGAGGGACCCCAAGGGGGACGGCGTCAAGTTTGAAGAGCATCGCAAGGAGGACCAAAAAGCGCCCATAAAAAGGCAGCGCAGCGAGCGTTGGTTTGTGTCCAGTCGGATGTGTTTACTGCTGGAAGTGTTCTGTGACTTTTTGATGGTTTTTTTTCCATGTCCTCATCCCTCTCTGATGATGATGATGAGATATAGCAGCCATTCAATAAATGAGGCTCGATGTGTGGGCATTCGTGTGGCACAAGTGGCCAAGTTTGGGACTTTGAAAATGTGCTCTCCCTATAATTTACCATCAGACTACCACAATGGTCAGTCGAGTTTGCCTTTTGCTTCTTCCCACGATATTTCCTAATATTTGCAATAACGGAATATCTCTGCACGTCCCATTTTATGAAAATAACAACAGCCAGACACGTTCAAGCAAAGAGGGAATTCATTACCAAATGGGTTGTTGTTTTTTTGTCTGTTAATTGGCAACCGTGTGTGACTAAGGTGTGTGTGAGTGACAGTGGGTGAGTGTGAGTGATGGACTAGAAGCCCACCCAGTCATCTCTGCAGCCTTTTGCCTAACCCTGGTGGGATAGCCTGAGACGTTTCTGTAGCCCACCTGCTGAGGCCTGTCCATTTGGGGGCCCGCACAGCCCTTGAACGCACCTGAATGTTATGTCGGGTGGACATCTTTGAACTGGCTTTAATTGTGAAGCGCGATAGCCCGTCGTTTCTGTTCAGTTTCCTCTCCAAATCTCTTGAAAGTGATAAGATCTGCGGTCTGGCAGATTAGAGTGAATTCAGGGTATCTGAACATTATTTCCAAGAAACCAAACTCATACTCATCTAAGTGCGACCGCTTTTGGCAAAATTGCTGTCCGCGCCCCTCAGCATTAGTGACGGTTCAGGGTGATGTGAGCAAACAGCACATCTGTGGTTGGCGACCTGTCAGCCCTAGTTAAAGAAATCATTTCAGGACTCTCTTTATTATTTGTGCTCATTGTATATTACTGAATATTATGTTTTCACAGTGCCTTTATTTATTGGCATAGAACCCCTGCAGATTCACACTAGACGATGTATGGAAGGAGGTCTCACCAGTCACAGAGTGGGGGGCAAACACACCAGGGCACTGAAATGTGGCGGTGGGCAGACATGCAGCTCTAATGCCAAACAACAAACCTGATTGATCTTCAAATGACAGAAATGAGCAAATCAAACGTTTTTGACAGTTTTGTTATTTTTAGCGCAGGATGTTCTTGGCTGACTGCACGGACATTTCCGCTTTTAGAAGATCGAGTGGCACTTTTATTTCATCAAAGTCAAAGTGAAACAAACAGAGTAGGATCACATTAGGTGTGGTCATCGCACTCAGCAGCCCCCAAACAAACTGTGCTGCATTGTCCCACAGAAATCAAACCGGACCCCGACCTGAACACTCTGACGGACCACTCAACATCGGCCTCAATTCACAGTAGTGTGCTTTGCCACTGGCATTCTCTTTGCTGGTGAATTCAAAGACTTTGTCCATAAACATAACGGTGGTACCTGCAGTATGTCATGGACATCTGGGACTGTCATTCAGCCCTGGAGTGGCCCGTTTAGACCAGATAAACTTTATTAATCCCACGGGGATAGAGACAAGGCCACCTCCGCTTCCTGGGCATTAGGTCACCATGGTAACTCACTGCCACCAAAAGAAAAGAGTCTTTCACCTCCTGCTCTCCTCATGTAGGTGACGGAGCAACATGTGGCCATCGTCAAGAGTGCAGGGGACTTCAAGCAGCGTACCCTCGATGGCTCATTCCAGTCACATCCACAACACGCTCTGTCCTAGGGATCACAGGAGGTGAGAGCAGAAATCCACATGGAGATCTCTGGACTGGCAATGCACAAAGTCATCAGAGCTGGCATTCTCTCCATCTGTCCGCGTGTCTCTTCCTTTGTCCTCCTCAGCTGTTGTCACCTCTGTCATGTATCCAGACGTCTGATCCTCTCTTTTTTCTCACATGGACTCTGCAGTTAAACTAACATCCTCTCTTCACACAGGATGAGCCTCATCTTTAATTACAAATGAATTGAGTAACTGGGGTGGGCTGGCACCCTGCCTGAGGTTTGTTCCTGCCTTGCGTCCTGTGGTGGCTTGGATTGGCTCCAGCAGACCCTCGTGACCCTGTGTTAGGATATGATGGGTTAGATAATGACTGACTGACTGACTGAATCGAGTGATTATTGGGCTTCTGCTACTGTAGGTAACGTTGCCGCATGTAATACGTGATGATGTCTTTCCAGAGACAATATCTTCATGTCCTGCCATCATAAGAAAATTTCACACAAGTCCTACAAGTTTCTGTTATGCTGATAAATACCCAGATCCTCCATGCTATCACCTCACCACTGCACTGCCAGGCCTCACCCACCTGTCACTGTCCTTTCTTTATGACCTCCTGCCCGGTCTCATCACTCACTGGACTGGCTCTCTGTGGCTGCCAGCGGGAGCAGAACTGGCACACACGGCCAGCGTTTCGTTCTCCATGAACATTCCTAGCAGGTAGAGTTTTAGTTGCTTAACACTTGCATTGTAAAGCCACTGAACATTTTGATTTCTTAGTGGGCTGCACAAAGCTGACATTCCAAAGCCTAAAGATGGGAGTAGATTCATACCTGGTGCCATGGATCGTGGACTATCTTACAGACAGACCTCAGTATCTGCGTCTTGGGAACTGCAGGTCTGACATTGTGGTCAGCAGCACAGGAGCACCACAGGGGACTGGACATTCTCGGGTCCTGTTCAGCCAACATACATCGGACTTCCAATACAACTCGGAGTCCTGCCGCGTGCAAAGGTTCGCTGATGACACTGCTATGGTGAGCTGCATCAGGAGTGGGCAGGAGGAGGAGTACAGGAAGCTAATCAAGGACTTTGTTAAATGGTGCGACTCAAACCACTTACACCTGAACACCAGCAAAATCAAGGAACTGGTTGTGGATTTTAGGAGGACCAGGCCCCTCATGGACCTCGTGATCATCAGAGGTGACTGTGCAGAGGGTACAGACCTAGAAATACCTGGGAGTGCAGCTGGATGATAAACTGGACTGGACTGCCAATACTGATGATCTGTGCAAGAGAGGACAGAACCGACTATACTTCCTTAGAAGACTGGCATCCTTCAACATCTGCAATAAGATGCTGCAGATGTTCTACCAGACGGTTGTGGCGAGCGCCCTCTTCTACGTGGTGGTGTGCTGGGGAGGCAGCATAAAGAAGAGGGACTCCTCACGCCTGGACAAACTGGTGAGGACGGCAGGCTCTATTGTAGGCACGGAGCTGGACAGTTTGACATCCGTGGCAGAGCGACGGGCGCTGAGCAGGCTCCTGTCAATCATGGAGAATCCACTGAACAGGATCATCTCCAGACAGAGGAGCAGCTTCAGAGACAGACTGCTGTCACCGTCCTGCTCCACTGACAGACTGAGGAGACCCCACACTATGCGACTCTTCAGTTCCACCCGGCGGGGGTAAACATTAACATTATACAAAGTTATTGTCTGTTATACCTGCATTGTTATCACTCTTTAATTTAATATTGTTATTATCAGTATGCTGCTGCTGGAGTATGGGAATTTATAAAGTATCTATCTATCTATCTATCTATCTATCTATCTATCTATCTATCTATCTAAAGGGACCCCATGAAAGTGGGATGCTGCCGCCAAGTTATGCCTAATCTTTTTAGCTGCCTCCGAAAGGCCATGTGAAATTGCATGACTTGTGCTCAGCTCACCTAGAGTGATTATTTAGTGTGCTGACATGACCACTGTGACATCGATGTCAGGTGACGCGGCGTGTTAGTGACGCTAGAACGTCAGTGTGTGGTTGTAAGGTGACAGACTGGAGGCCCAGCCACACTTGGTACTGCAGTGACTTGCCTGCTTTGCTGTCCCCTGAGCTCCAATGGCATGTTGTGAAGTTACTGAATGACAGTGTTTGTCACCTGTTTGAAATAAAGCCAATATATTGTCACTTTGCTCTGCTCCAGCGCTCTCTGACCCCCCGTTGAACCCTCAGTACCACCTTTCTTTTCTCTTCTGCCTTTGGTGTCCACTGTAAAACAGTGAAAGGCAGCGAGCAGGTTAATAGCCTGGAGGGACGGTTGGTTGTACAGTTTAAATTTCACACACCCAGGGTTGTACCACAGTGTGGAGGGTCGTCTCCTCTTCCCAGAATGCAAAGCAACGTTATACCACCTGGGGAGGGGCCATTATGGAAAATAAAAAGTCATGTATTAGCATAAATAGATATAAACCTAATATGAACTTCTGTAAGAATTAAACTTTAGGTGAACTTTTACACGAATCAGGTATGCCAAGTAAATAGTTAAATAAAGGCATATGCCATATTTCTTTTTTAATTGAGCTCAGAGAGGAACCACCAATATGTAATAACCCAAAAGGACAGAGAAGGGGGAGAATGATGAATGGAGACCACCCGAGGTCAGAGAAGGGGGAACACCTGCCGGATGAGGGCCGGTTATGAAATACAGTCCTATGAAAAGTTTGGGAACTCCTCTTAATTCTTTGGATTTTTGTTTCTCATTGGCTGAGCTTTCAAAGTAGCAACTTCCTTTTAATATCTGACATGCCTTATGGACACAGTAGGATTTCAGCAGTGACATTAAGTTTATTGGATTAACAGAAAATATGCAATATGCATCATAACAGAAATAGACAGGGGCATACATGTGGGCACCCAACAGAGATACGACATCAATATTTAGCTGAGCCTCCTTTTGCTCCTTTGAGCCTCTCGACGCTGTCCTCCTGTAGCCTGTGATGAGTGTCTGGATTCTGGACGGAGGTATTTCTGACCATTCTTCATACAAAATCTCTCCAGTTCAGTTCAATTTGATGGACAGCCTGCTCCAAATCATCCCATAGATTGTCGATGATATTCAAGTCAGGGGACTGTGACGGCCATTCCAGGACATTGGACTTCTCCGTCTGCATGAATGCCTTTGTGTTTTGGGTCATTGTCTTGTTGGAATATCCAACCCCTGCTTAAGTAACTTCAACTTTGTGACTGATGTTTGAACATTATCCTGAAGAATTTGTTGATATCGGGTTGAATTCATCCGACCCTCAACTTTAACAAGGGCCCCAGTCCCTGAACTAGCCACACAGCCCCACAGCATGATGGGACCTCCACCAAATTTGACAGTAGGTGGCAGGTGTTTTTCTTGAAATGCGGTGTTCTTCTTCCGCCTTGCAAAGTGCTTAACTCCATTTTTGTCTCATCAGTCCAAAGCACATTGTTCTAAAATGAATCTGGCTTGTCTAAATGAGCATTGGCATACGACAAGCGACTCTGTTTGTGGCGTGATTGCAGAAAGGGCTTCTTTCTCATCACCCTGCCATACAGATGTTCTTTGTGTAAATTGTGCTGAATTGTAGAACGATGTACAGATACACCATCTGCAGTGAGATGTTCTTGCAGGTCTTTGGAGGTGATCTGTGGGTTGTCTGTCACCATTCTCACAATCCTGCCTCTGCATATGCCAGTCCTGCCAGACCTGCTGGGTTGGTTTAACAGCAACTGAGCCTGTGGCCTTCCGTTTCCTGATTCCATTCCTTACAGTTGAAACTGACAGTTTAAACCTCTGAGATGGCTTTTTGTTGCCTTCCCCTAAACCAGGAGACTGAACAATCTTTGTTTTCAGATCTTTGGAGAGTTGCTTTGAGGATCCCATGCTGTCTGTCGCTCTTCAGAGGAGAGTCAAAGGGAAGGAAGCCCAACTTGCAATTGACCACCTTAAATACCTTTTACCACTCGTGATTGGACACACCGGTCTATGAAGTTCAAGGCTTAATGTGCTCATCCAACCAAGTAATCAGCATTGAGCAGTGACAGGCATTCAAATCAGCACAATGACAAGGGGACCCACATTTGTGCACAGCCAGCTTTTCACATTTGATTTAATTTCATACGACTTAATACTGCGTCACTAAAAATCTTTGTTCAGAAAACACCGCAGTGCTCCTAGGAAATGAGAGACATACCACTGTGATCTTTATTTGTTGAAAGGAGAGTCAATTATTATGCAGGCTGAGAGGGGTTCCCAAACTTTTTCATATGACTGTAAGGGAAGCGAGGAATGATAATGAGGGATGAGGGATGAGGAGTATTGGTGGCTACAGGAAGGGCCTGTGAGAAGCCAGCTGGAGCAGGGAGTCAGCGTAAGCAGCGAATGAGTTGAGATGAGAAGAAATGCTCAGTCCGTGTTACTGTTTATTTCAGTCAAACGAATGATTCTGTTTGTCTGTCCTCTGACTCCTAGAGCCTGATGAGAGGCGATGAGAATCTTCCGTATATTTTATGCCTCAACGACATCTTTTTATGGATTCATTAAATGCATGAGAGTTTGTTTGTGACAATTTCAAAGGTGTGCATGGCAGCTCGTCCACCCCAGAAATGTCACAGCCCACCGGTCCAGACCTTCCTTCAAAACTCACCTTCTTTTGCTCCTATCAGCATTTTTCCACTTTCAAAGGAGGCATAAATGTAATCCGATTAACAAGAAACAAAGGACGTGTGGTCACTGGAAGTCAGGAATGGCAAAGAAATGGACCCCAATATAAAATAAAAAGCAATTTCTTTATTCTTGGCGAGCTAGAGAGACTGGAGCCCCCCACCAGCTCAGTGCCACTGGCTGGTCAGAAGAAAAAGTCTGCTAATATAAGAGAAAGTTCCTCTGTTATATTACCGAACTTATTCATTAGCCAAAGAGAAAAAACATGACAGTTCATTCTGAGGTCATACGTAGATTGCTTTAAGTTACGCTTACAACCTGATCGATTGATTGATTACATACAGGAGTGGCCAGTTTCTTACCAAAATAAAGAGTTATCAGGGCACTCACACTCCTAAAAACACGCCGTTATCAGCACACGGGCACAAGACCAGTTTAAAGCACTTTCTTATAGTTCAGTACATTAGTTATAAAGAAATTACAGTCTTATAGCTGTAATATCTTCATTAGATTTTGTCTGGTTAGATTAATAAAGCCTTATTTATTAATCCATAAGGGACATGTTTCTTATAATTTTAAACAAGGATTCAGAAAACAATCACATTGATTTATAATGTCACAGGGTGTTCTGTTAATATCAAGACGTCAGCATTTTCTCATAAAAGAATGCAAGTCAGTCTCATAGTCTGTGCATAAACTTAATTCCTTTTCTACCTAAAAGAAGATCAAATCATATAGAAGTAAAAAATCATATACCGTAGCTCTCTGCAGCATGATTAATACAAAATACAGTCCTTGAGTTAAATACTTATAATCATTACAGTTAATAATGTTTTTCTTCCTCAGACATCTTTGGTCACATAACGCTGGCTGTTTACGCCGTCAGGAGTTCGTCACGGTTATCTTGCACTTGAGGCAGCTTGCAGCCTGCTGTTCACTGCAGTATCTGTACTCCTCAAATGATCCTGGTGTCCCTCCTGAACACTCCACCCCTTGGTCAGTGGGTCTTTCAAGCTGTCCAGCTAGACAGCATAGTCCTCTAACCTCTCAGTCACAATCCTCCAAACTGGTTGGGCTCACCAAGGACACTTGAACAAGCACTTCACCAGAATAAATGTCATCGGGCCACTGAGTTCTTCCAGTGGGATCCTGTACTGCAAAGCTCATCACTCAAATTGACTCCACGAGCGTCTTGAACTCCTTACTGTTACGACTCAGGAGTCCCAAAATCACTGAAGTCCCTGAAATACTTTCAAAATGTGCCCTCTAGCGAGGGGTTTACTGTCCAAAGCTTGACTAGAAACTAATGGGCCCAGAAGAATCTTCATGAAATGAAAAGATCTATTTAGACAAAAATCTCTGAGGTCCAAAAACTACTCTGAGCACAAAAGGAATTGCCTGAGAAGACAAGGCAAACCACAGCAGACTCCATCCCAATGCAGAATCCTGAAGCAAAGTCGACAACAGAGCACAGGATCAAACAATCCATCAGAAAATCACAAAAGCAAAATAAAAAGCTCAGTGAACACAAGTAACACTCCGGTCCCGAGCACCTTCGAAAGGAACCGGCAGGAACTGTGGGAGACCCTCCAATACTTAAGGTGGTGATGGGCAGGTGCCCCGCCCCTTGGAGGACCACCCACAAAACACATGGGATATAATCAGGAATAATCAACATCAGAAAAAAAGAAACATCATAAATAAATGGCACAAAATTGGAGAAAACAGACAAGAAACACAACTTTGAACCCCAGCAAGTGGAGAAATGCTGGCTGAAACCTGACACTTACTTTCACAGAATCAACTTCCACCTTCAGCATAAGAGCCTGAAGTTCTTGCTGAGATCTATGAATTCATTTCTTCAAAGTAAGTAGGATGCTGTGGGTGGGATGGAAGATGGAGTCCCCAAATCTCAAACAGCCATTCAAACTCAAAAGACGCATCTCATTGCCTGGCATTCCACCCCTGGGTCGACCAGAACAAGTCCATCAGACATCTCCCAGATGGGATTCGGCCATTAAATGCCCTCAAGATCACTTTTTTTAATGTAGTGTCTGTGGTTCTACATTTGCAATTCTGTCCCTGCAGAACACGGGGCAATATGGAAAGGCACTATACTGTATAATATATTTTCCAGCACCCTCTGTGACCCTGGACTGGATGAATGACATGACGTGACTCTATGACATGACTATACAATATGTTGCAAATTCATTTATACATCCAGTGAAAGTGTAGAAAGTGCAAGACCTCCAGCTTCATTTAGAAGGACCCCCTCTGTATGATAAAGACCCCTGACCCTGTGGGGACATAAGGGTGCTTCACTGTTTTAATTCAAACCTTCTTCATGTTAAGGACCTCAGGAGATGTGTGGCTGACATGGTGGCCACCTGTCCAGCCAGCTGCCCAATCCAATCTTCTTAATGCACTCGGTGAAAATGAGGGACTGTAGACTGAGGTGACCAAATCTCATTGTACGGTGCCCAGTGACAATAAAGGAATTCAATTCAAAGCACCAGTCGTGTATTGAAAAGGACACAGAGGCATCAAGAGTCTTCAAGTACAAAATAACAACCACGTGTCGACGTCATGCACACAATATAATCCTGACAGCTGACCACTTCTTGTCACCATCGATGTTTTTGAATCACAAAGATTTCTAGGAAAGTCACAGCTCACTTCAGGGTTGAGGGTGTCAAACTGAAATGGAAGAAATTGTGTGTCACACTGCTATTGGCTGAGCCCAGTGTCATAAGTGAAGTTGTGGTCCTTAATGTGGTTGGGGTAGAGGGTACTAGACGAGGCTGTAGGTGGGCTCACGTGTCACCATCAGTGAGATGCTTAGTGGACAGGCTGACGAACAATTGTACATCTCTATTAAAGGTGCTATATAAAAAGTGAGGTGATAGAAGGTCGACATCAGGCAGGCTTTAACGTCACTCCTGTTTAAAGTCACAAGTCAAACCCATGGCACTTGACCATCTGCGTGACACTAACTGCGACTGCTTATGTTGCATGAAAAAAATACACAAACAGTTTTTACCTTCTAGGAGCTATGATGGCATTTACTGGGTGATGCATTTTCTGAGACATGCACTGAGGGGACTGGTGTGAGTGGCTCAACAGAAAATGAGGTGGTCCCAGTGCCATCTCTGGCCCTGTGCACGGCACTTCACGTCTCCAGCCTGTGGTCATCTATGTATATAAAATGCTGCGTCTGTCTGTCACTCAATTACTCGCAGACCACTGGGGCTACAGCTTTGATCTTGGCTTTAATCGAAAGCTGATGATGGGATTGAGGCTGCTGAAGCACAACATATGGCTGATGGCGACCCCTCTGAAGTTACCAGTGGTCACATTTAGCTTCGAGAAAACTCCACAGCCTAACTTCTGGGGAAGGTGATGTGGCAGAGAGAAAAAGGAGAAGGGCGACATCTGCTACATGTAAAGCAGGTCTATCTATCTGTTATATAGTGCCTTTCACATCTATCTATCTATCTA
>JANRMT010062827.1:658295-672416 GCA_026402145.1 Polypterus bichir lapradei
GGGGCGGGGCTGGGAAATGAATCTCTGTCAGTAGGGGCGGGGCCATCGTGAGAAGGGTGCATGAGTGTGAGAAAGAGAGAGAGAGAGATAGAGAGATGATGAAGCCTTACGTAGCACAACGTCTGAGTGATGCCCGGCTGCTCAGATCCATTGGCCTGAGCACATGGCTGCCACCGAGGAAGATTCTGGCCTGGCTTGGCTGACAGACTTGGAAAACGTCAATGATGGTGTGTGTCGATGGTCACAAGTGAGTGATGTGAGGTGGAGCTGGTGATGTTAACTTTCAGAGAGCAGAGAAATGACCAGTAGAACTGCACGGATGGAGCTGTAGAAGATGAGAGCATCAGCAGCATGATGGACGGTGGCCGAGGATGGAGGTGGCGTTCAGTAAGCATCATGGGAGGAAGTGAGAGAGAGAGACATGGCGTTGGACAATCTGTAAGGTGACCAGCAGCAGTGATGATGAATCACGACATAATACAGAAAATGAAGATCTATGGACATATTGGCATATGGGACAACCATCAGAGGACCAAATGAATTGACATCTCAACAGCAGCATCAGAAACTCAAGACTGAAAGCAGAAACACACGTGACAGACGCTCTGATACGGTAAGCACTACCGGCCTGGGACGAGAGGGGGCGCTGAAGCTCACACGCTTGTCTTGCTGTTTACAGCTCTGAAGGACCGCAGCCATAAGATGCCTGGCCTCGCACCCCACAGACCTCACACGCCATGCCCTTTTTGGGCTCAGGGCTATATATACCAGGCCCTGACGGAGTTTGGGGGTCCTTCATTTGACCCTCGAGTGAGACACAGAGAGAGTGAGAATCCTCTCTCGCCATTCAAAGCAGTCACGCACCGATTTCTTTACTTTTTTTTTATTGTTGCCGTTTCTTTGTGACACTTAACCAGGGTTACCAGGCTGGTACCCCAAATCCAGAACCTTTGTTGGACCGCTCTGTTCACAGTATTCCCAAATTGCCCATCTTTATTCAGCGTTCAAAGTGCTGAATCGACGGGACGATGACTCAGAAACAGCAAGGCGCCCAAACTCATGCCACAACAATTGAACTGATGAGCCTCTTTAAAGGGCTCAGCCCTCGAGTCCCAAATGACAAGTCCACGCTGTGCGCACCTGGGCACAGGTATTGAGAGGACCCTGAAAGGGGTGAGTGGTGCCAAGCACAAAGGAAAAGTCACAGACTCCATTCAGTAAGAAATGGCACTGAAAACTGGAAAGTGCTGGATAAGACGACGATGACGATGATGATGAAGTGGAACTCGCTGTAAATGTTTTAACAATACACCAAGTGACCAAATGACCCAATTTAATTTGGGTGATGAGGGCAGTGCCCCATCTACCCTTCAATCAGAGGGCACACACCCTCTCATGTCTGTCCCCCATCACAGCCTAGCTTCTCCTCTATGAAGGCTGGCACTGAGGGGCTGCCCTGTGCCCTCTCCTGTGTCTATGGGCACACTGGGGATGTCATGAGAACTGTTTCATTTGCATTCAGTTCACACAGCAGTCATTGGCAGGGCAGTCCACGGGTTACACCTCAAATGTCAAAGCCCCTGGTCATTTTGTGGCCCCCTGTCAGGGCAGCAGTGCTCTCTCTATAAGAATCTCTTGTAATGTCACAGCTGCTCCAGGAAGGGCGCTAAATGATTTGGCTCACACTGCCAGGCCGAGGCCTCGGGCACTCTCTCACACACACTCGTCACACACGCTCGTCACTCGTCATCTTCACGGCTCTTCCTGTCTGTCTATCTGGTGACGTTCTACACACGCGCGAGTGTGCGAATCGCAGACCTCAAACCACAACTGAAGGGACAGATGCCAGGCGCCCTCCTAGGCAGACTTTCCCTGCCCGTTCCATTTTTGTTTTTTGTTTTTTTTTTGTTTTTGTTTTTAATTTCCTGGACAGGATGTCCCACCCACTAAAGTGAAGCCTATCATTGATAGGCTACGTGACAATGAGGCTGCCTCGGCTGATTGGCCAAACACCTGCCATCTTCAGTTCAAAAATTGCCGGGACTGGCATTAACTGCTAAGTGGGGCACTAGGCGGGTATTCTCACCAGCCATTTTATTCACCGGGATGGATTATCTTTAGACTCTTGAGGTAGCACCAGAGTGGGACTCTGCAGGCACAGACATGACAACAGAAAGTGGACGCTCCGGCTGGAGCTGTGAGTATCTTGGTGACTCATTTTGTTTTTTTAATTCTCATTTAAATTACACGGATGACTCAAGTCTCAGATGGCAAGCGTGACACACAATGTTCTGCTGTTGGAGTGACACGGAGTCCTTTAGGTGGCCTCGTCTGTCAGATCAGAGTCATTTTGGGCGGGCAGGATGACGCTGGGGGTCTCCACCCTCTTACTGTACACCTCCTCAGTTTCTGGACCTTCCTTTGTCACTTAAAGCTGCTGCTCGTGGGCCCCGGGTAGGAGTGGTGGGTTGGCAGGCTCCTCATTGCCACATATTCAGATTACAGGGAAACTGTCACATGTAGAGGGGACAGGCGGCTGGGCAGTGTGAGAGCCCAGAAGTGAAATCTGGGAAAATAGTGGATGTGAAGGTGACCCTAAGGCTGGCCCTGCACAGGGACCCCACAAGTCCTAATGTGCCCAAGCTGGCATTTGTGTCTCATCCCCTTGATGGAAATTCAGGCCAGTAGCTACCTGAGCTCATAATCTGAAGGCATAAAAATCACACAAGGCACCCAGTGGGAATCGTGAGGTGACACCTTATTGGTGGGTACCGGCCAGTTATTTAGGACTGAGTGGGCAACGGGCAGGGTGCAATAAACTTGATGGCACAACCTAAAGTGAGAGAGGCAGTCAATGACATCCTACATGACAGGAAGGCAGACACCATGGCGTGTGTCGAGCTGCATGCTGGGTACAGGCCTCCGAACAGACGTACTCATCGAGAAACGGAGTCGACATCTTGATTGAATTGGGGGCTCTCTGATTGAACTCATCCTCATAAAGCGCAATGCAATTTCCAACCTGCCACCTTCTAATTAATGATATTAAAAACAAAAAAGAAATTGCCAGTCTGTCACGGGGCACACCCTGGTGCACATACCCTGGGGCGGTGACAGAAAAACTGGATAATTACATGGAAAGGGAGCTGAGGTGACAGAGAATGTGACACAAAGGTGCCAGTCATTCATTGTGCCAACCCTTGCATTCCAAAAACAGAACAGCATTTAGAGGATACCAGAAGCCAACCTTGATGGCCCACTGTGTGCCCGCATCCATAGGCAGAAACTCTCTAGCAGTTCATAACTGAGATGGACGGATGGGGAGGAAGACAAGACCTTCTATGCAAAAGTGAGCAGAAGTTTATTAAAAAAATCAAAGAATTGACTGCAAACGCCACAATGCAGTAAACGTGTCTCCTTAAAGGAGTTGTGCCCAGAAAACCAGGGGGGCAAATAAAACCCAACAGAAATCCTTCACAACCAGACTGAGTCCCCCCCGGACAGGCCCCCCGAATCCTCTTTTGCCACCTCCCCCTCCACACGATGCTCCTGACCCCCGTCCCCCCTTTCTGTGACGACTCTGCGTTGTCCTCTGGGACTTTAGGACAGTCCACCTTGAGGGCGGAGCCCTTTGACGAGACCCTTTGTTTCTCTCGTTTGGTTTATGTGACACGATTTCAAGGATGTGCCAACTTGGACATCTGGCTGTGTGACGTAATGTTTAGGGGGCACTCGTCTTTACAATTCTCTTAACAATCG
Organism: Polypterus bichir lapradei; assembly: GCA_026402145.1. Classification (NCBI taxonomy): domain Eukaryota; kingdom Metazoa; phylum Chordata; class Cladistia; order Polypteriformes; family Polypteridae; genus Polypterus; species Polypterus bichir. The sequence continues at coordinate 662,055 of JANRMT010062827.1, forward strand.
TTGCTTTCTGTCCTGTTACTGGATGTACCCTAAATGATTTCTTTCCAGTAGGAGTGAATGAAATGCTGTTAATAACAAAGACTCCGAGGTAAACTGAACTGTCCCGTTTGGTTTAAACGTTGCATTTTTCATGATAAGTCATAACTCATTATATCTCTCTATTATAAAAAAAATCTTGGGAGGGAGACTAGGGGGACAATCTGACGTCCCGCGAGAGACACTCTTACGTCACGCGAGACAAGGCAGTGAGACAACATTTAAAACAAGTCCACGGCTGTCTAACCTGGCAGACGCGCTTCATGTGCTCCCAGCTCTTAAAACAGCGACACGCAGAACACGCAGCTCGCCGGCGGCAGAAAGCCAGTAGATGATCCGACTGCATCTCCTTAGCGTGCGTTCAGCCCCCCAGACAGCGCGAGCGGCAGAGACACGCAGTGTACAGACAGCTGCTGTACAGACTTTGAAATGATCAATGACACGCAGCGCGACAAGCCGAACACGCACAACACGCACAACACGCAGCTCGCCGGCGGCAGAAAGCCAGCAGATGATCCGACTGCATCTCCTTAGCGTGCGTTCAGGCCCCCCCCCCACATTGCGAGCACTTTGGGGCCACCTTAGCTGTGTCACCATAGCCAACAAACAAACAAAAAAACCGAATCCAAAGAGCCCCGTCAGCAGGCAGGCGCAGGTGAATTCGATTTCTGGCTCCACTCATCATTACAACATTAGGAACCAATTGGCCTCTCAGTGATCTAAAAGCCTTTGTAAAATAAATTGTCCGTAAAACTGAATTGTGCTCTGCAGCACTCGGGGGGCTCCTCTGGGACAGAGTGGGCGCTCCACGCTCTCCATTTCAATTTCTCATCTCGTCATTTTACCTCGCCTTGGCTTTTGCTGTCAGCCATTTTAGTTCTTCTTAAAACTGCACTGCTGTATCCTAAAATATAATATAAAAATAAAAATATTGGGGTCTTAAGATGCAAACAACGGAATTCGTTATCGTCAGTTTGAATGTACGAGTGGGGTCGGTTTGCCCCGCTGGGTGTGTTCATTGCGGCAGCGGCTGTCATTGTGCTGACATTTAAATAAAGAAAGAGCCCTGCGGACAATCAAACAAAACGCAATGACGTCACTGAAAAAATAAATTAAAATCAAACTTGATGGATGTACATACTGTAAGTATTTCTGTTTAATTGAACGAATTACTTCTAATATAAAACTGATGTGCACACCCCGTGTTCTCAACTCCTGTTATTACGATGAGAGTTTAGTGAAAAATACGTAAAATAACTAAATAAATAATAAATCTACTTAATGAAATGTTTTATTATCTATTTCACTGAATTTCGTTTCCCTAATCTAAACCAAGGGTGTAAATCGAATGTTCAACTGGTGCATTAGAAAAAAATCACCTAATCGTCACGTAATCTTCTTCTTTTTCTTTTTTGGCCCCCACCTGCATTGTAATTCTCTCCACCTCGCAAAAACATCAAAAAGGGTCCGAGGGCGGAGTCCGGTGGTCGACTTCAGGCCAAAAGTGAAATAAACACAACAAACAAACAAACAAATAAATAAATATATAAATGATTTTTAAAGATTGTGACAGCATTCACGTGATTTAAGAAGCAGCACACACACAATAAGTCGTTAAATAAACTCCATTCAGTCTCGGACTGCGGCTCCACACGATGACTTCGAGGAGTTTTTAATTCCATTTTTCCTTTTGAAGTTGATGGGTTTACTTTATACTCAGAAAACATGACGTACTTACAACAATTCAACTGGATGTCTTTGTGTAGAGTTAAAGAAACGGAATCATTTCAGTTACGTGCGATTATTAAACGCTGTTGTTCTTTTTTATTTTTAGTTGAGGTGACTCTTTTTTTTAAGTCAGTTTCACTAAACTGCGGAGTGAGAAGAGCGGAGTCGAGTGGATGAAGAGACGCAACGCACCGAACACGCGAGGCGCTCCTCTCATCACCGCACACGTTTATTATAAAAGGACATTTCATTTATAGTATAAAATACAAGATGTTTTTAATGTAGAGTAGAGGTTATATTTTTTTTTTGCATTGTTTCGTGTAATTTTAACATTATATTTAAAACAAATTAGGAGACGCTTTTCAGATGCAGCGTGGACGACGTGTACCAAAAAGTCTCATAAATCGGCACTCATGGGCCCACAAAACAACCAGCATTTGGAAGAAAATCAATTTAGTGAAAGTCCTGAACGTGGACACCCTCGGGGTGAGTTATTGGCAAAAATATAGTACTTGACGTAAAATATTGATGCAATTATGGGATGGTCATTTGTATAAAATCGGGTTATTTTAAGATAAACCAGCTAAATGAAACTGTGTGTATATAAGGAAAATGGCGATACCTGCTTTAGGGATCAGAAAAGGGTTTGTTTTGAGTGAGACGAGTGATGCCAACAGGCCGTGACACGCATGGCACTCTGCTGAATAACATAAGTCAGTGGTTCTCAGCCTGTGGGACGGCCCCCCCCTAGTGGGCGAGAAGTAACAAAAAGGGGGGTGTGAAGATGTGAAAAAAAGAAAACAAGAATCAAAAATATGAAAAAAAAATCTGATGAAACCAAAACAAATTAATTTAAACTCATTCTGATACCAGAACAATAAATATAGAGTTAGATAAATGTCGATAAAAGTTAAGAAGGTATAATAAAATATGCATCTACATTTCAAAAAAATGTTAGGGGTGGGGCACGATTAAAACTGTTATGAAAACTCGGGTCGCAAATACTTAAAGGTTAAGAAACGCTGACATAAATAATCGGTAAAGGAGTCAGTGTGACAGCCAGCAAAGTGAAAATAATAAAGTAACTAGAAAACATCAAGTGAGGGCGGCAACGTAATTATTAGAATGTACGTAAAGTGAACAGAGCCAGTAGTTCATCTTTGTACTGACATGTTTTTATGCAAGTGTTTAATCTATAAATAAAACGAATGAAAACGTCATTAACGGACAATTGAGCTGAACCCATGAAGCAAATGCAGGCCTGAAAAGAAGAACATGCGAGTAATAAATAAAAGTTTGTGACCAACACCCTCGGAACTCCCCGCCATCCGCCTCCCCTTCTTATTTGTTATATATTGTCTTGGGTCGTTTCAAGTCTAGTCAGTGTCCTCTATCTATCTATCTATCTATCTATCTATCTATCTATCTATCTATCTATCAGTATTGTAACAATTAATCTGTAATAACATTTGTTCTTATTGAATGTATTCTGCATTTTCTTTTTTTCCCAAATGTTTTCTTGTCTCGTCTTTTTCATTTTACAGTTTTATTTTTCAGTGTTTAAGACCATAGTGTAGATTCCTGGTGATCTATTTGAAACAAGTGCTCTGTAAAAATGAAACATTGGATCAACATCAAAAAGTGCTTCAATTTTTCACACTTAATTTTTTTAAGTTTGGTTAATTAAAGTTTTTCTTATCAGTTGAAGTTAAATTTATAATTTAAACCAATATATTTTCTTTAAACTCACACAAACCAAATCTTAATTTAATTCAACTAATACTTCTATGAATATTTATACATTGTTTTTTATGGTATATCCAAAAAATGAGTCAGATTAATTTTATTATATCAACATTTATTCATAAAAAATGTTTTCGAAAATGGCAACCTTTTTCAGTGTAAATATGAACCAGTGGCGGTTCTACATTAAATTGCTCCCCGGGCGAGACTCCCTCCCGGCGCACCAAAAAAAAAATAACATGACAAAACTACACATTTTGTACATACCACACGTTTTATTGTAGTAATTCCGTCATTCCGTAACAGACCAATTTTTGCAAAAAAAAAAAAAATAAATAAATAAACTGCTCACAACTTAATTACACTCTGTACAAACCAATATTATTTAAGAAAAAATATTTTAAATTATTAAGAATAATATACAAATAAAATATAGAATAAATCACACTAAAGAAAATTAAATTATTTCACTGCAGAACAGAAAACACAAAGTGAAACTAAAATCTGACATTTCTGGCCTTTCTAGATGCAAAGTCATCAATAATGGCATCATATGAGATATGCTCCCCTACTGAATGATTAATGCTTATGACAGCAAGGCCAGTGAGCCGTTCCTGAGACATGGTTGACCTCAGGTATGTCTTGATTAACTTCAGTTTGGAAAAGCTCCTCTCTGCTTGAGCCACAGTCACTGGCAGGGTAAGTGCAATCCTGAGAGCAGTCCAAAAGTTGGGGTAGATCTCAGATAGATCCTTATCGTGCATGAAAGTGATAAGCTCAAGGAGGCTCATGGTTTTTGATGGCAGGTGAGGGAAGTTCTTGATTTCCTGCAAAAGCTCTCTACTGTCCAAATCAGAATGCCCTTCAAAGTGCAGTGTGGTACCTAATTGCAAATTTAAATAAACATGCCCTACCTAACATGTATACAATATAATCTAATCTAAGGGAGGAACAATTAGCTCCTTGGTTAATTTACTGCCTCAAATTATATGCTTTGTCACGTAACAGAGTTATAGCAAATGGAAAATGTTTGTCTTTTACACTATCTACACATATGTAAATTACACTGGCTATTTACAGTAGCCAACACAAACAATGGAAATAAATAATAACTGTACTTGCAACAGTTTTGTTGCAAAGCATAATTTTGTGGTTAAATTTAATTAGATCTCGTGAAAAAACAATAGAACCCTGCCCAAAAATAACAGAAAATGTAATGGATTTAATGGTTATAATGGGAATTGTATTGGTTTTAATGGTAAGTATAAGGTGTCTGCTGGTATATGATGGATTCTATTGGTGGGTGGGATGGTAAATCCTATTGGAAAAGTGGCCAAAACACACTACAATAAGGAATTTTGTAATAGTTTCACTGGAAAAAAGCTAATGGTTCACAATGGTATTTAATAGAAACCATTAGAATTTCTGTGATGGTTTGTATATTAGGCTTTTACTGTGTTTTTTTTTTTTTTTTTTTAGCAAGGTAAGCATAGCATGCATCATAAGCAAGAAAGCTAACAAAGTAAGAGTTAACGTTATACCACTAATTAACACAATGACATGAATACCTTAATCATACAGAGAGAATATTGTTGCATACCTTTATCTTTTGCCCGTTTCTCCTCATCATCTTTTCTTTTTTTCCTAAATTGGGCACCTGACAGCTTTGGCCTTTTTCTCTCCATCGCTGTGTTTACTAAGTAATCGGCAATCAACAGATTTCCCATCATCCCCCAACGCTGTCACTCACGACCAGAAGTCAAGACTAAACCAATTCACCTCCACATCATAATCGTTTTTTATTACCTATTGTTATTAGCCATTTCACACAATTAAATAAATAAATAAAAACGTGCCAATTATTGGTCTGTGTTTAAAATATTTTGAATGAAATGTGCGTTATTTGTAAGAAAGTCAGGTGTCACTGACATAGTTTAGCCCCCCTCCTTGTCCGCTTCATTTGGGAGAGGTGAACTGTACTCTGTGCCTCCCCCCCACCGCCCCTCATCCCCTCTCCTCTCCGCTCGCTCAGCTTCTGTGCGGCTCCTTCAGCAGCAGGGGCGGCGCAGGTATCATAGATAATAGAAAACCGCTTAGCGGCACAGATGATTTTTTTTTTCCTCCAAGTTCGTGTGCCGCCCCCCACGTGTCATGAAAAAATGCCGCCCCGGGCGGCTGCCCCGTTCGCCCATGCCTAAAACCGCCACTGAACCGAACAAATCCGAGTGCTGCCTTAACGTTATCATCCACAGTGGATCAAATAAAAATGGAATCGGACCAACCTAACCAAACAGAAAACATGAGTCTAAGAATGACATCTTGTTTTTTTATTGAATCTGGATATTAATAAGTTTTGCTGTATTGCAAACATCACAGTGTAAAATGTTCTAAAATAAAGAATCATTATTTTTAGTTAACCAACATCAAAATATACGGCAAACATCTTGAAATACAGAAGAGACAAGAAAACGAGAACAAACTAAACAGCCTGACACCTTCCAGCTTTATGGGTTCAGCAGCCTACTGCTCAGACATCTTCTTAGCATTGAGTTCCAAGGTGATCTTCTGCGTCACCTCAACAGGTTTGCTCCGTCCCTCTGGATATTCCAAATTGGAGGGCATACAAATGACCAAATAGTAGGACACGAGCAGATCCAATGGAGGGTAACCTGTTCAGCCCTCGCATGCAGGGCCGGATTTAGATGAACAGAGGCCCTAGGCTACTCCACTTATGAGGCCCTTTCACCTCCCATTGCTAACAATTTGAATGAAGGCCCCTCTTGATCTTGAGGCCCTAGGCTGAAGCCAAGTTAGCCTATTGGAAAATCTGGCCCTGCTTGCATGCCATCTATAACTATCCCAATGTCCACTGGTGGGTGGAGTGTCCTCATCCTTGTGGATCACAAACATTCCCATAGATGTTTTGTCAACTTCTGCGTGGATGCTTTCCAACTGTGGCATGGCCTGAGGAGGACAGACACATTCTTAGCTGTTTTGAAAACACAATATGAGTTCTGTCTAAAGACACAGCAAAGACAAATAAGATCTGGGACATTCTCCTCTGGAATATATTAACCCACGACAGTTCTACGGCATCTGAAGTTTTTTGTGCAAATCTAGCTGAGAAACACCCAATTTCACAAATGAAGATATTTCCTTAGTTAATCTTTCTTTTGTAAATAAATACAAATGTTGTATTCATACCAAAGATTCTTTGATGAAGGCTCCAACCTCTTCTACAAGAAAGATGACGAGCGATTTCAACAGCAATTCTCTCTGCATGTTAATCTCCACCGTCTGTGCAATACAAGACCCCATTAAGATGGAGACAGGCCCCTAAAAACATCTAAAGTAGCAGCGTAGCTTTATCAACATTAGACATTAAATTCACAAAGAGAGACCAGTGCAACATGTCCTGTGCGTTATGACCACTCACTCTACTGTCACTTGTCTTTTATTCAGAGTACAGAATTTAATCAGGTTTTATATTTTAAACTCCTGGATGCCAAATTAAGCTCAAAGGCTGCAAAGACGTCATGTTAACTACGGCTTAGCGAGTTTACAGCCCCACCTCGATTAGACTTTGTACACAGCCCAAGTATTGTTATTAGCCTTAGCCCCGGTGAAGTCATACAGTAGCATTGTGTACATGTGAAGATAATCGTCCCTACCCGATTTAAAGCCTCCAATATGTCGCTGGTCTTCATGCGTACCTCTCCCCATTTCAGCCTGTCAGCGTGTTGGTCCAACTGTGCCAGAAACTTGTGATGTGCAACTCAGCACAGACATGGGGGCAAACATGTTTAAAAGTTGAAATATATACATAGTTAATCAAAAACACTTTCCCACAATATGTGCAGAACATTAGCGGATGTCTCCCTCCATCTTGCAATGTGTGTTGGTTTCTTGATTAATGTGACGTATTATCACAAGCACGCACTCTAAAATGGTCCGCACACCGCATTTAATGTTCAACTCGAGGCCTTGGCAAAGGCAACAGTAACCTCCACTCACCAATACTGCTTCACACTCAATGGCAGTTCAGACATTTTCTAAAAACACGTGTATGCACAAAGATTACTAACTTGAGTAATGAATACTACACAGTACTAATAGATCATTCAATGGCATGGCATAAATGAGCTTACCTTACCTTACACGTTAACTGTACCGTATACCCGACCTAACTCACAATCTGCACTAATTACAAACAGGTTCAATTACCGCACATAACACTCTACTTTATATAAATGATATCAATTGATACATTTTGTTCAGAAAGCAGGTTACATATCTTCACTCATTAATAGACTACTAGTTTGCAAACTTCAGATGAATCAAGCCAAAAATCATCATAATTGTGCTAAATGTTTTACTACCTCTTCCCTGAACATTACATATCTTTTAAAACCTGTTAATATTTTCACCAACATCTAAGTAATACATTACAGTCATAGGAGCTACTCATTACAATAATCACAGAGCACAGTTACACTTTTGTGATCATAGCAATGTGTCACCTGGTCAGACATTTGTGGCACCTTCTGTCTAATTCTCTTATGTAAGAAGCTGTTTCAGGTGGTGTGCCGGGTGTTGTTTAACCCTAACCCTAACGCTGCGCCACCACACCGCCTCCCTTTACTCTCCAGTTACCTGCCCACGACGTTCAGAGTCCGATGGAGTCAAAGAGCCTCGGCTGCTGGGCTTCACTCGGCTCTTCATCAACAACAGGGCTCGTGTAAAGAATAATAACTTGCCGTTATCCGTTGTTCTTATCACTTACTACTCTAAACTCAGAAATACCGACATAGTAAACAACAAGACAGAAGTGCAGCTGTAATGAACATATAGACATACAAAGAAATCATGACAAAATAGAACATTTGTTTCGCGCAACGTTTACAAACAGCGTACTTAAAATGCACATATAAAAATATACACACTTTACCTCGTTCAGGTCGACATAAAACCGATTCGTTTTGGGCAAATAAATAATTTGGCATATTTTGTTTCTAATTTGGTGCTGGTGAAAAAATACGAGGCGTACTTTGGAAAATATGACCACATGTTGTAGAGCACCGTGAGAGACGCAAACGTAGCGTTATGAGTGAAAGGTGCTACTATTTAATATCAGTTAAAATGTAGACATATATACTGTAATTTAACATAAAATGTTGTTATAATTTGATGACTTTATATTACTACGTTACCTGAAAAGTATAGAAACTGGACTTAATTGAAAAAGGTTCAAGAAAATGGCGACTAACGCCACATGAAAACTCTACCGCTCTCTTTCTCCTCAGCCCATGCCTCTTGCGCATGTGCACAAAGCAATCAACGTAAATTCTTTGGAGTCAAAGAGTAATTTCTCTTTAGACGGGACAAATTCAAATACTTAATTTTCTCTATACTAAAAATTTAAGTTGCAATACTAAAGAATAAATTTTATGTCAGCTCAGTAAAAAAAAAAAGAAGTCAAACCAACAGCACCACCGAAACACTTTTTACGTATAGTCCCCACTGAAAGATTCCAAGCTGGGTGTCCGCTTTGCCAGGCCGTCGAGCAGATGGCAGAAGAGAGGCAAGCAGGTAGACAGGCAGACTGGCACCCCACGGACTGAGCCCGAGGCCCGGTGTGTCCGCGCTGTGAAGCTCGGGAATCCCCAGTGAGCCCCCATGGCGTGTGTGTCCTGCACGGTGAATGCAAGGACCCCAACAACGACAAGTCCAAGTGTCACGACTCGTGCAGCATGTTGGCGACACGTGAAGGACCTGCTGCGCTCTGCCACCCACCCACTCGCTCACTCACCTGCAGTTTTTACTCGCACGTCCATTTCTGGATGTATCTGTGTGTTCATTGGTCACATATCACTGAAAAAAAAAACAAACTTCGGTCTAACTTTTTGAACTCTAAATGAGTTTATTTAGCATCATATGTTTAAGTATGAAGTTACTGACGTTTAACAGTTTGAGCAACAAAATGTACGGGCGTTCATTTTTTACATTAATTATTACATTGTTTCTACTACGTTTTTGTTTAATAATAATAATAATAATAATAATAATAATAATAATAATAATGATAATAATAATTCTTTACACTCTTTAATTCTTTACATGCATTAAACACGATTGTGGGTGTGTGCCTTTTTGATTTGCGCCTGCAGCTCACGGAGTTTGGTAAGAGATTACATTTCATATCAGTTTGATTTTTGAATGTCTCAGTTTATTCAGTCGTTTGCGGCTCAGCACAGTAAGTTGTGTCCACAGCTCACTGAAGAACTGACTAAGATGTCACGTAACGTGCGGGCAGATTGTGGTGTTTATTACAAGTCATCTTCTGTTAATCTCCTTGTAATCAACACTTGGTGAATAGGTGATTTTTTTTTCCCCTCCGTGCCAAACGCCATGTTCTTGTTTCACGATAATCAAAGTTGGCAGAATTTCCAACTCCCTCGATCGAACAGTTCATTATCCGAAATGTATTCAGAGACTCGTGCAGTTCTTCTTATAAGTTTAAAAAATCTTTATTGAAAATACCTGTGTGTTGTGTGTGTGTGTGTATTTTCAGTTTCAATATAAAATAAAAATGAAAGTATAGTTCTCAGTAAAAAAATATACTTTTTAAAAACCACGCTTATATTAGGTTAAAAAATGTACTAAAAAGTAAAAAATAAGTCTCTCATACATCACTGGTAAAATAAAAGGTAGGCGCTTTGCTAAGATTTTAAGAAGTGTTTTTTCAGTGTTGATTGATGAAAAGCGCCCACGCTTTTATTTTACGAGTGATGTATGAGAGCTGCGGTGGGCTGGCGCCCTGCCCGGGGTTTGTTCCTGCCTTGCGCCCTGTGTTGG
>JANRMT010062827.1:677416-695469 GCA_026402145.1 Polypterus bichir lapradei
TTTGAACTTTTTAGTCTTGGGTTTGTTTTAGTATAATTTTGTAATCAATATTTTAACTGGGTAGCACTGTTGCCTCGCAGTTAGGAGACCCGTCTGGTGGGCTGGCGCCCTGCCCGGGGTTTGTTTCCTGCCTTGCGCCCTTTGTTGGCTGGGATTGGCTGCAGCAGACCCCCGTGACCCTGTAGTTGGGACATAGCGGGTTGGATAATCAATGGATGGATATTTTAATATTTCTATCGTTACTAACGCCATCTATTGGTGAAATCGTGAACTATTCTTTATATGAAAATTTCGTTTCTTAATTAACATGGATTAATTGATCAATTAGTGAAACTGATTATTGATTCATGTATTGTCATCAGAAGTGAGTAAATGTGCAAAATTTCAAGTCATTTGGACAATAGGAAGAGGGTTAAATATCGATTACAAGATTTGTACCAGACAACAAACAAGTTAAAATAAAAAAAATAAAATAATAATAATAAAAGAAAAGCTCAGTCACTTTCTCACTTTCGGAACCGCGAAGTTAGGACGCATCATCATCGCAAGGTGACATTGACTTCAAAAAGACCACATGGCGTGTCGTGTCTGCGTTATTGACGGCTGCTTTCCATTTTCCTGAGTCACAGTCACACACAGTCACCGACTGACAGCACATGCAGTATAAATACAGTTATTTTTAGGAGGTATTCATTCTTTTCTATCTGCGTGTTTAAGATTTGCGGCTGGCTGCTGGTACTAACAGACGATACGAGCTTATAAAGCACATCTGAATGATGTAATGATGGCATTATGGTAAAGATAAATTAAATCATTTCGAAATCTTAAATGATTTTTGTTATTTGTTTGCTGTTTTTACACAAACCACTGACAGCCACACTTCATACAGTAAACCATCTGTGTGTTTTTTCATTGATGCCAGCACAGTTTTAATCGCAGCACTTGTAGTGCCCGTCTAAAGTGACGTGTAGTGCCTTTGAATGGCGGACATCGCGCTCTTTGTATTTGGAGATGTCGCCGTCTCTTCAAAGGCCTTCATCGCAGCGTGTCGTGACGGTGACTCTCAGCCGCCAGCGTTTATGTCCACAGATCGGCCGAGTTCGTTCAAAACTGTAAATGCACGCGAGACACACGAATCTCAAGATGTCACTCGACACTAAAAAAAAAAAAACGGCACATCAGATTAAAATAACAAATATATATTTATATGTAAATCGCTTCCACATAATAAAATTGTTTTTGTCAAAAATAATGCCATTTTACTTATATATCCTGAAAACATGTTATTTTTATAAAAAATGAATTAAACTTTTTCATTCTGTGTTAAATAATTTTATATTAAATGAACAGGACTCATGTCAATAAAGCGTAATATTTTAAGAATTGTTTGATGAACTTTTTGAAAAACGCACCTCACCGAGTTAATCTTTTTAGGTTGTCAGTTATACTTTTATAGTTAATGTTTAAAGTTATTAATAAGAAATAAACAGGTTTGATTGTACCAAAACTAGTTTTATTTAATAAAAACAATAACAACCAACAAAATTACAAAAGATTAATATTCAAAAGTGGAAATGAGTAAGAGTTGTACAAGAACTCGGCTGCTTTGGCTGGGCCAGAATGTAGAACTAAATATGAGTACAAAATGCACCTTGGATAGAGTGTTATATTATAAAATACATTAATTTATATTTAAGTAACTGAATATATTATAGAATAAATGTGAAATATTAGTCAAATATAAAGTGCAAAAATTGCTTCTTATCATCTTTCATTTTTTTTATTTTCAAACGAGCAAATTTTCCAACTGCATTGCATTGTATTGGGTGTGTTATTGATTTGTCGGTATTAAAAGTATTCATCTGGTCGAGTAATGTTATACTAATACTGATGAACTGCAATGAATATTGTAATTGCAAGATGATTTAATTTAGTTAATATAAGGCCATCCATATTTGTTTCTCAAATCCTAAAGAATTAAACGGGATTGATTATATTTAGTGTAATTATTCCAAACTGTTTAAATTTTATTGAACAAACTCAAGTAAAATCATTTCGTTTAAACCAATCACTGCATGTTCATTGAACATATTTAGTTAATGGTAATTTTACACTTTCTAATTATGTGACACATTTCCATCCAATTCTATCATGTCACTGAAACTTAATAAAATTCATTAAGATTGTTCCACTCACAAGAATAACTCAGAGCAACACTTTATTATACTTATAGTACTCATTTAATTTGAAAACTTAAAATGCCACAAGCTTATTAGCTGTCATTTGCTATTTTCTATCCTTATTGGTTTATATGAACAATATAACAAATACAAATAAAATAAATAAGTAAAATTAAAAAACTATATAAAAATAAAATAATAAAAATGATGAAGAAAACCCCACACGATTTAGAGGGTGAGGCTGAAGTGCCGCTCAATGGCAGACTCAGACTCAGCAGTTCTCTGCATACGAGTTTCTTATCCATCTGTTGATGAGCAATTCGTGATAAATGTGTGAAAATTCCTAAATATTTGCTTAAACAGATGTCTTTTTTTTTTTTTACATAAGTCACTTCTTATTTTGCACTTCTTAACAGAACTTTCCTTGTGGTTTTGTTTCAGAATAACATCTGTAATTGTTTTATTAAGTGTAAGTGACGCAGAAACAGAGAGAGGCTCTCACTTTGGACTGAAGTTGCATTCACTGCTTCAACAATCAACCTATAAAAGATCTCAATAGATGTTAGTTTTTCGATATTTACATTTATTTACACAAAGTACAATCACATCAATTCTTAAAAGCATTTTAATCTTTCAGGATGTCTAATAAGCAGGCCACTAAAGTAAAGATGCTGATTTCTTCTGAGGAAAGCAAAACCAATTCAAAAATTCCATTCAATGGTCAGAGGCCAAAAGCTGAACAATAAAAGCAAAAAAAAAATCTGCCTCTCTAATTTGTGTTTATCCTTTTGTAATTTGGAAAAATCAGAATACAAAAAAAAAAAAAAAAAGAATATCTTCATTGTGTGTATGATGATCACTGAAGGATTTTAATTCGAAGAGCCTGCACTTTTAGAGAGAGCTCTGCCCATCCACGTTCAGTTTGAGCGTCTCAGTGACTTCACGTGTGGACTTTAAATCACGAAGGCGGCTCAGGCTGAGTGCACAGAGCAGGTCAGACGCCGCGACAAAGCGGACATGATGTCCATTGGCTCTCGGAGAACTTTGACACCTCCTCGGTGGCACCTGCACCATCTCTTCTTATTACACACCCGGCGCGTCTCCATGGCTGCTCGTTCCGTCTCCCCCTCAGCATCGCCATTCTGAGAACACCGAAGCCCCGGCAGAAATAAGATTAGCAGTAATCAGATGTATGAATTATGATACCCTTTACTTCAATAACCAATATGTCTACTGGTTTTCACAATTTCTAACTTTAAATGGACTCTGGAACATAAATACGAATTCTGGCATTTGACAAGTTTGTAGCTTTGTGTGTGTGTGTGTGTGTGTGTGTGTGTTTGTGTGTGTTTGGGTCAATCCCGTTATTAGACATTAGCTCTGTTGAATGTTTATATGCCAGCCAGCTCTGATTGCCCGCACTGGTCATCATGCACTCGGTGTCACGTCGATGTCATTGAATTGATGCTTTATGGTTTGTAATCTTTGTGCTCTGATCTTTAACCGTCACTATCTGTAGAATTGTGCCTGAAAAGCCTACCAAAAAAATAAAAAAGTCAAGTTTTAAAGTTGCTCTAAGAAATGCAAAATCTGCTAAATTTCCATTAATTAATCTGCCATGTCTTTGAGTACAGAAGCAGACAGACAGACAGACAGGAAATACCAAATGACTTGGGCTGTAAACCTGCAGACTCCGCTTTAATGTTCAATGAAATTTGATTTTTTTTCTCCTATTTTACACTTGATAACTTCTTTATTGTTATATTGCTTACCAAGTACTCCCTCCCTCCCTCCCTGCAGCCTTTCTGATATCTTCACTAAGACGGACACGGAGCTCCTCTTAAATCAACGTGTCACCCTGTAGGGCAGTGGGTCTCAAACTGTGGGGCGGGCCCCTCTAGGGGGGCGCGAAGTAACAAAAAGGGGGACGCGAAGATGTGAAAAAAAGAAAACAAGAATCAAAAATATGAAAAAAACATCTGTTGAAACCAAAACAAATGAACTTAAACTACATTCTGATACTAGAAAAATAAATATAGAGTTAGAGAAATGTCGATAAAAGTTAAGAAGGTATAATAAAATATGCATCTACATTTCAAAAAAAATGTTAGGGGTGGGGCACGATTAAAACTGTTATGAAAACTCGGGTCGCAAATACTTAAAGGTTAAGAAACGCTGCTAGGGAAATAAACCAAGTTGAGCAGCAGTAAGTTACAGTGTAGGAGTAGATTAAGAAAACAAAGGAATTCTCAGATTACAAGGACAATACACACCAACAGCAAACGTCACAGCTGAGAAACTCGTCACACACACACACACACACACTGAAGTGTCAGGAGTCCTCGTCCGTCCCCAGGATTCCCTCTTCGCTTTACACGTATAAGAAGTTGAGAATTCACACACCTGCTAAGGAAAAACTGCAATTCATGAGCAATGAAGACAACGGAGACAACTCGAAATACAGGAGCTGCTATTCACTAAACACTCAACAATCGATTTCCTTATAAAAGAGAATTATAAAACCATTCAAAAGTCCTCTTCACAAGACAACTAACGACTCCGGCAGATTGCTGGTCTTTACAGCCACAAAGACTTTAGTATGTGAACTCTGCTGATATGTTAATTGATAACAACAAAATATATGGAGATGCTTGGTGACATTTGATTGCACATAAGCAACGAAAGGGCCACAATCCAGAGGTGATTTTCAGGACTTTGTCTTCCAGAAAAGAAAACAGAAGAAACAGGAGACGTTTGAAAAGGGATTGTAGCGTCGAGAGCCTTTGCTGCTCCTGCCATGATGATCCTGATCTCCCTTCATCAGCTTATCAGAGCCACACACTCCTACTGCTTTCGTGTGCTGGGAATTCTGGTCAACTCAGCGTTAATCTGGAAATACAAAGCATGGAGCAATCAGAAGGAGGTTTGTCAAATCTGGCAAAATTTCAAACGCTTTACAAAATAAGATCTTGTGGGTACGAGTCCTAACAAAAGCAGGCGTGAGCAAGTCCAAAGAATTGTGCACGTGTTATACTGTACACAAAAACCTACCAAAATATAAAAACTTCAAAAAGTATGACATTATTTAAATATTAATTCCAATACATCTGTGTATAAAAATTGATTATGTGTCATATTATATACCTAAAAAACTGTATACCATTTATGTAGAATATATAGATTCTTTTCTATTATTGTGCATTTGTCAGATATTCTCTTAATATACTGTACGAGTGCGGACGGATTGCAGTGCTTAATGCAGTAAAAAGAAAAATGTCTGCTTTTAAATGTATGACAGGTCATGAGCAGAAAACCAGTCGCGCTTGACAGCAGTCGCTGTGTAAAATGCCAGCCGTCCTTTTAATTTGAATCACGAAGCGACTGCATTTCGTGTGGGAGTGAAGTGACTTCGTCTTACTGCCCGCGGTGATTCCCTGCCGCCCGTTTGTATCCAAGCTGCTCGCGTTTGTTCAGATCTCAAAATGTCGCATGCGAGGAGCTTCATGGCGTCCTGCAGGTTCACACGTCAGGCCACAATGAAGGAAGTTCCTCTGCTGAGTCAGTCCGAGTGTTTGATCAGGAACTCGTTTCGTGTGCGTTTAGGGGATGCGATTTTGTGAGAAATATTTTAGGAACTGTAAGAGTCAATCTTTGAAAGTTAATGTTTGATGTTACAGTCACAGGTGTTGTACCGTGTTAGCCGTTATGAATGTAGTGAGAAGTCAAGGAATGACACTCTTTATTGGTAAAGATTACAACACGCAAGCTGTCGAGGCAAACCATGTTGTCATCTTTTTAGTTAGGTGTCACTTGGCTTGACTTGTCGCTGTGTTCAATTCATACACGGTACGTGTTTGATACTTTCTAAGGGATGTCCGGTTTTTTTTATAGTTAATTCGAATGTGTTGTGGCCTTTCAGCCCTCTGAGTTAACACGAGAGAGGACTTTATGTGTAGAAGAGCCGAGCCAGCGGTGACCGTTAGGTGTGTCAGCAGATAGGAGATGGCGTGCGGTTTGCTGCCCGTGCTTAGCCCGCCTGCCTCAACCTCACTGTAAACATGTCAGTACAATTAACAGGAAAAATACTGTGAATGGTGAAAGTAGAACAGCTTTTCTGAAAAAAGGAAAGTTACCTTATGATCTCCTGTCTTAAACTATACATTACATTATCTGTAATATGACAGGCAAGTTCTGTCAAATCGGTACCTTTAAAATGTGCTTCATATGTGCCGTTAACTGACACATTACAGTTCATTTTAGCGTGTAAATATAAACAACTGTAAAATGTAAAGCGCTGTTTCACTAACACCGAAGTTATGATAAGCCCATTGTGGAAATAAAATATACTTAATTGTATAAATATACTTTAATATCAGAAAATACATTTCTAACTCATTATTGCTTTTGTGTGCTAAAAGTAAGTGAAAATAAAATTAAATACAAATGTACGAGGGACGTTCAAATTTCCGCACTTTTTTTTTAAACTCTGTTTATTAGGAATTTCAAAATCAAACGACGTCACCTTTCTATTGTCCCCTTCGTTGGCGATGCGATGTGCCCAGCGTCGTTTTTAATGCCCCCTCGCCACTCCTCCCTCCCGCCTTCACCGTTTACAGCGAAAATATAAAAGTGCGGAATTTTTTTGAACGTCCGTCGTTTTAATTAAAAATACATTTAGGTGTACATAATCTAAACATGCTAATCTGCACTAATACTTAAATAGACAGTAAGTGTACTGAGACCCTAAAATATATAAAAATGTGCTATTAGTGCATTACTTAATCCTGCGTGCTTTAAATCCAAGTTCAGTTTTGACGGACTTTCATATCAAATTCATTTTCAAGACAATGCACGAAATGTTTGGTAATGATTCCCACTTAATATTTTCACTCTGAACCGATATCATTCTTTTTAGCCTATTGATCCCACAGTTTTTAAGTTGAGGCAAACATTTAAAGTGATTGGGTGCAATTCACTTGTTTTATACTGAAGTTCATCTATTTTTGAAGTTGTTTTTCTTTGTTGGCAGTTGGAAAGCCAGCACGCTGCATGGAAAGATCGACGGGAAGAACATACAAAGGGCCCTCAAACACAGCTCACGAAGAACCGAAAATATTAGGGCAACTGAAATAGGATTTTTACGTTTATTCCTCCACCATAACTTACTTTGGTACAAACACATTTTTTTTTTTTTTACTTTGATTGAGATCTGAAACCAAATATTTCAAGCTACAACACTAAATGACTAATCTTAAGTTGCTTGAAAGAGAAAATGTACGTTGAATGAACAACATCAGTGTTAGACTTTTTTCAGTGAATGGCATTAATTCCAAGTGTATTTCATTTAATTTACTGAGTGCTCTACAAACACTTCAGCTTTATTAAACAGATTGTTAGGATTACTTAACACGAGCTTTAAAAGCTTCAAATGGAAGTTCGGTTTTTGTGGCTGTTGTATTCGTTACTTCATTGTGAGCTTTTAATGCTTTAAATACAAACTCAGTTTATCAAGTGTAAGAAGTTGACTTTTATTCACACTTCCAAAATGTGTTTATTGCTCCCATAGCAGTTTTAGTGCACTGCGTTTAAATGACTGATTAAAATGACCGTAAATGTTGTATTGTTCCAAATAAACCAGCTTCTTTCTTCTAAAGAATTAGCACAGAAAAGTGTTTTGAAGCAGTTGCGTTTATCTTTACGAAACAGAATTTCGATGAAGTCACAGAACTTAATGTGCGCCTTTTTCAGAGCAGTTCTAACTGCGCTGCTCTCATCATTGAATATAAGACAGGACAGTCTTGAAATGTCTGCCTCTTTAAATGTAAAAAGCACACACGCACTGCAAGGCTCACCTGTTCAGCTCTCAAACGGCAAGTGGACTCTGCGTCTTGATTGGAAAGTTCACCATTTTAAAGAATTTGTAGGAAAGCAGCCGGCCGTCTGTGTGCTCAGCAGTTGTTGGGCCGTCACGATCTTTTCTTTTCAGTCTGTTCTTGTAATTTGTCCCTTTACAGCACAACTTTTATATTCCTTTTCACTCGACTTTATAAGACGTAATCCTGGATTTCCTTGATTTTCTCTGCCGCTTGTTATTTAACTGCCATACTCTTTGGCTCTTGATTTGACTCGTACAGGTCAGTGGGTGCTGCTCAGCCATTAGTGGACTGCATCACCTCAGACCCAGAAGGCACGTTTAGCCGAGCACCCTGCAGGGCCGTCTGCCAGTCTTCTTTACCAACACGCAGTGCGTTCTGAAGACCACCAGGCTAAGAATTCTGCTTAATCTTCCACCCTGTGATTCTGCTGTGGCGTTGAGCCCTTTTTTAGATTTCTGCTTGAATGATGAAGGACGCCTTTTAGAATGAAACGGTGATAACAGACACAGCCTGAGTGTCACAGCTAGCTGAGATTGGCATGGGCACATTGTGTAAAGGGGCAGTTCACATTTCTAGACGTCTGTAGTGTGTGTCGCAAGTCTCCCTTTGAGCTAACGCCGTGCTTATCCGGTGAAATTGGCAACTGAAATGATGCATAATTCTAATGAAAGATATCCAGTATTGTTTTAAAATCCTTTTAAGTTCAATTTGTCACTGCAGATCTGCATATAAGCCTGCGTAGATTGGTGGTGTGGCTCATTATTGTTAGCTTGAATATGAAACAGCTGTACAGTGTATGCCATTCATATAACGAGTACACAGTGATATACAGCTGCACTGAACTAAACGTCTTAGCGCTTCTTTTAACATTCTTCAACTTGTTTGAAAAAACACCAATCTCGTATACCTGTGTGCTGATGGCATACGCTGTAAGTATAAGACATATAAGTACAGTGTGCCCACTTTATGTACTCGGGCACCAGGCTCCTATCTGTGTCATCTTTATGGCGTACACTGCATAGGCTTACATCGTAACTATTATGGTAATATTTCAATGATTTAAAATAAAAAAATCAAACTGTTTAAATCCATTGCGAGGGTGAAATGTGTGCAGTTAAGCTAAAAAGGGTGTGGCAGGCAGCTGACTAATAATGCATTGTGTAAGTGTGGAGAGCCTCCTCAAGCCACCATTTGGCAGTGCCACGCAGTTCTCTTTACAGGATGTCACCCTAATTACTTCATTCATGCCAGGGCACCTTCCATGTGTTTGAACTTATCGGTGTCTTCTGCTGTTGCTCTGCCCAAATCCATTAGCCAGCTCTAACTGATTCTATGCGCTGAAAAAAAGTGTAACCTCCATTCAAGTTAAAATAATGAAGGTCACCATCCACACTTCATATTTTCAATCTGAAACAATAGAATTCTTTTTATCTTATTGAACCCACAATTTTTATGTTGAGGCAAATCATTTAGAGTGACTGGGTACAATTCACTTGTTTTATACTGAAGTAAATCTATTTTTTAAGTTGTTACAATTTAAAATGGTTTATTGGTCGTAACCTGTTTTTATGCTATTAGAAATATTATGAACACAGCACATTCCAATGCTGTACTTTATACATTTATTTAAAAATCGAGTGTAAATACACAAGCAATTTGCAGTGTAAATCTTAAATATACAACAAAAAATTATTAAACATTTCTACAGCTTTCTTGAAAGTATGTTTTATTACGAGTTCTTCTACTTAAAATGAACTGTTGAGAAACAGGGTTAGTAACCAGAAATCCATCCATCCATCAATTATTCAACCCACTACATTCTAAATACGGGGTCACGGGAGCCTGCTGGAGCCAATCCCAGCCAACACAGGGTGCAAGGCAGGAAACAAACCCCGGGCAGGGCGCCAGCCCACCGCAGGGCACACACACCCACCCACACACCAAGCACACACCAGAGACAATTTACAAACGCCAATGCTACCAGAAATCCTCCGTTATAAAAGTCTGCTGCTGAAAATGACCAGACCTGGACAGCCACGTCCACTCCACTCGGGAAAGTCTTCTTCTTTGTTGGCAGTTGGAAAGCCAGCACGCTGGAAAGGGCCCTCAAACACAGCCCACAAATGACCTGAAATGTTAGGGCAACTGAAATAGGATTTTTATGTTGATTCCTCCACCATAACTTACTTTGATACAAACACATTTTTTTTTCACTTTGATTGAGATCTGAAACCAAATATTTCAAGCTACAACACTAAATGACTAATCTTAAGTTGCTTGAAAGAGAAAATTTACTTGAATGAACAACATCCATGTTAGACTTTTTTCAGTGAGTTGGCTTGCTAGGATCTCAAAAAAACACCAAACTCATGACATTTACGCCTGAGAGTACGGACATTAATTGAGATTCCGTCGTCAGCCTGCCCGACGTCACACACCCTGCACGTGGAGGCCTCTATCGATGGGCGGCTTTTCAGTCAGCCATTGCTTACTGCCGTTGTTGTAGTTACTCTTCAAAGTTTCCAGTGCATCAATCAAGGACAAAGATGAAACTTCTTCCCAGATCCAACTAGTAAAGAGCATTTCTTCATCCATACTTGCGGTAGTCTAGAATGACATGTCTGAATGATTCTTGTTTTTTCCTGATCTTAGATTCCAGTCAATCCATGACACCATTCAGGTACACGTGAAAGTCATTTATCCTTTAAATTATTCTGATTTTTTAGAGCTTTTTGTGTAATATGCTGTACGTAACAGCGCACCGGTGTGATGTGACCGTTTCAGAATTGTTTCAAATTGCACTTTATAGTTTGTGTTCTAAAAGTGAAGATCAGCGAGGAGTTCTTGAGAATCACGGCAGTCCATCTGGTGGCAAAGTCAATGTCTTCCCTGGATAAACTCACACCGAGGCTGAGGAGCATTTCCATTTACAAGGGAGGCGCCTTAAAAAAGAAGTCCAGATGGTGCCAGGCGGGTATATAAGGACGTTCTTAGAGAGCTCTAAAATGTTAAATGACGTGGTTTGGTTTCTTTTTCACAAAGCCTCTGTGTTTTAAACAGGACAATACTCTGCACAAGTGAGGAGAGCTTATTGTTCTCCGCTGTCTGATGGAGCACCTTAGTGAAACTGTGGAGGATCTGCTGAAAAGTGTGAGGTAAGGGGATCAGGTCTCATTTTATTTCCTCTTCTGTTTGCGGAGATGAAGCCGTTTCTCAATATCGCATTGACTGAGTGGAGCTGAACAAATAAAAAGCTCTAATCTACACGATGACAGCTCTGAGAAACTAATCAGTAATATGTTCATATCTCCATCACGTTAGTAACGCTCCAGTCTTTCACTCAGTACTTTGTTATTCTCTGCTTTGTCAGTATTTTTCTCAAAAATAACGTCAATGTAACATAAAACATTGACAACCCAAGAAATGGCCGAGTGAAATCTCAAATGGGTTTCAAAGACAAGCCATTGATGTCATTTGTTGGGCGCTGGAGGTCATCTGTCTGGATTATTCCTAATTTGAGGTTTGTTCACAAGCACTTGGTGTCCTTCACAATCCGCTCCTATTCAATTTTATTGCATTACAATTTGCTTTGCCTTAAAACCTGAGATTCAAATTCTTCTCTGCCAGCTCTTCCAGTCCAAGTGAGTGTTTCCCAGTGGCGTGTTGTTGATCTTAATGATGGTGTTTTGTCTTCTTTAGGAGCGGAGAGTCTGTCTGGAGTCGGCACCCTGAATGTGAGTGATTGTGGTGAAGCATGAAGGAGAGCCTGAGGCTCAACCAGCAGACGTTGGTGGGATTCTTGAGGGAACTGAAGCTGTAAATAATCTGAGTGCCCCGTCACCGGGCGTCAGTCACACCTTCACTGAATCAACGTCACCCTAAAGGGCCCAGAGATACTTCATTTGAATTGGGTGGTCTCCCTCTTGGCTCAGATGCTCTTCTTCAGGTTCATGTGCTGCTGATGTTACAGCTTTATTTTTTACATCAGCTTTATTTACTGCAATATTAGAAGCGCGTATTGTTTTGTATGTACAGTATGAGCAAAGATCAGCCAAAAAAGGCTTCGCTTGCTGGAATGTTGTTAAGATTATTAAGGTTACATCTTCACAGCGAAGCTTATTTTGTAAAAGTCACATACTGTGACTGGCAGAAGAAAATGAACAGTTCAGATTGTAAAAGGAGTTTCAGTGTTCATGAGCCCGTAGAATGGCAGTTGGCTTTTGTGAAGAGAAAATAAAAGGAAATAAAATAGGCATTGTAATCGCCTGTTGTTATTGCTGTTAAGAACAAAATTGCAATAATGTTTTCATGTTCCAACCCGCTGTATCCTGACACGTGTCACGGGGTCTGCTGGAGCCCACCCAAATCTAAAACCACCCTCGTGTGCCTTTTGGGTTTGGCTTATGTCTGAACAGGGAAGAATATTAAGTTCAGCTCACTAAAAGAAATGATGGCTATCAATTACATAAAACATTTATTTAGTTAATTGTGCCGATAAGACAAAGGGTTAGATTATGAAAATTAGCTGTTTCAGCTTCAAAAAGTTAATATTTTGTAAAAGAAAATATTAGTTAATCCAACAAATTCATGTTACATTTTTATTTTCACTCAACTCAAAAAGCAATGTTAAACTTTCATGAAATACCATTGTAGGGTGTACTTCAAAGTGTTAGTTGAAAGAACTTAAAAAAGGGAATGCGATTGACTGCCATCATTTTTTTACGTTTATCCAACAAGTTATTTTTTCAGTGATTTATTTATTTAGCTTGTTTCTATTCAGCTAGAAGCTCGGGTTTACATCACATTTTTGTGAAACTTATTAAAGTTTTGTATGCTGTGACTGGCAAACTTTCAAAAGAAAAGTAAAGAAAAGAAAAGTAAAGAAAAGAATCCATTCTGATCTCAAAAGAAGTTGCAGTGTTAAGAGCCCAAGAGAAGGCTCTGGAAAATAAAGATAAAATGTGTACACCGTTATTACTGTTATTCGTAAAGAAGAATGTGCTGATAATGTTTTATACATTAAAGATACAAAACTACACTCTTGTGCTGTTTGTGTTTGTTTTTTCCTTTTTTATGACTTATGTTTGAACAGGTAAGAATATGGAGTTATGCTTACTAAAAAAAAGATGCCAATCAATTGCATAAACCTTTTTAAATGTATTTAAATTGAAATAGTTTGTCAATTAAAAACATAAACCATGAGTGAAGATTTAAACTATGAAAATTTATCTTTTTAAATTAAAAGAGTAATTATTTACAGAAAGAAACAGTTAATCAAACGGTTTTCCATTCCAGAGAGACGCGCTACATTTACATTAAATATACGATGGCAGGATACGTGCCGCCAGTGGAAAGAACTTAAAAGGACGACGCAACTGATCGACATTTACAATTTTTTTTAGTTTATCCATCAAGTTATTTTTTTCTGTGTATGTACTGATATATTGTAACTTGTCCATATTTTGTTTCATTTATTTTGCTCCACAAAACGGAGCTCCTTTTGAAGCCAGCAGTGTCTCTAACTTGCGATCCTCTGTGTGAGGCACGGCGGGCACGCGTAGCACAGCAGGGTATCGTTATCGACAGAAAGGACATGTGCGTTGGGGAAAGAAAAGGCTAAAAGGAGAAAAAAAATTATATATATATATATATGTGTGTGTGTGTGTAATAAATTTAAATGAAATACACTATATATATATATATATATATTTAAATAAATGTACATTTGTTTTCACAATATGATATGTGTGTGTGTGTGTGTGTTTAACAGCGCGTGTCTGTATTTCGGTTCAACGGAACTTTTACAAAGCAACAGCACGGACCTTTTCTCAGTATTGTGACAGTTCATCTGTTATTAGATCAAAAATGCACAGACGTCTTAAATTACAAGGTGAAAACAAATACAGAAATGAAGAATTAAAAATTATGCAAGCATCTCTGGTCAGATATATTCCACATATGTTCACAGATCTTTGAAACAGAAATGGTAAAAACTGAAGTGAATTATTTTATTAGTAGTATTATTATTATTAGTAGTAGTAGTATCAGTATTAGTATTTCTTATTTCTAAAACTCCGGAAATCGTCGTGTTTATATGGACGTATCTAATAAAGGTGCAGAGCTCCTGTCGTTAACCCCTTCAGCCTTTCCCGTTATTTCTCGTCTCTTCACCGCCGTTGTTGTCATCTGTCGCCGCTGCCGAGCAACTGGCTCTCCGGGTGTCTGCGTATAAAAAAGTAGAGAAGACAAGACGCGGTGACGATTAGGCGGGGTTTGGAGGGGGTTTGGGGGTCTGCCGGTGGTCCAGTCGCAGGTGCCGTTTATGATGGACACGGCAGGTGTGAGCAGACGGGTCTCCATTTTCTTCAGCGGGTCACGTCCATATTTTATTTCTCTTGCGCTGAAGTGACTCCATGCCGAAGCCCTCATTTTCGTTAACCCTTTTTTTACAAGATTACTTTTTTTTGTAATTAAAATAAAATGGCGTGTGTGGTATTCCGATTCAAAAGCTTGTTGCATTACGGTACAAAATGAATTTTTGAGACAGTATTTGGAGAGTTCTATATTATCTAAAAGAAAAAAAAAACCAAAAGCGAAACTAAGCACACATTCATCTGGTAACATCTCGTACAGTACGCTACGACGCACAAGAAATCGAAAAGCCACTAACTCTCGAAACCCCCGTGATAAATCACCTCTTCACTATTTCCCGAAAGTGGATTTTAATGTCGTTATCTTTCATCATTTTGGATGGATGCGGCGGCTTGTGAAGGAGCTGACTTGAAGGTGACACCTGTCACTCGTCTCAGTGAAGACTTCCTTTTTAATCTCTCTAATAATTTTCAATCTCAAACTCTTTCCCTCATTCAGTAATGGCTTGGAAAGGCGCTATAACTATATATTTTTAACTATGTATTTAACGTGTAGCGTGTGACTGATGCCTCAGGATTTGTAAACTCCTATTTTATTTCACATTTTGTACTTGTAAATTCTTATTTAAGTAAAGGCCATTTTAGGGGAATCAAAGCTTCAACTTGTAGAGGAGAGGAGACCTGCGAACGCGCCGAGAGCCGAGCGAGGAGGACCGAACGGTGAGTCGACCTCCACGATGAAGCCCCCGAGCTCAGCCTGCCCGAGTCCGCCGTTCCACCGGGCGCGCACGTGACCTCCACTCATCCGGAACGTCGGTTCTGCTGTTGAATTAACAAAAGAAATGACGCGAAACTGTCGACTTTCAAAAAATGAAAAAAAAAAAAAAACAAAAAAACAAACAAAAAAAAAAAACCAAGTGGTGGTGTCGCTCTTCTTCCCACGTGAGTGTTCGAGAGGCGGGCGGGGCTACGGTGGGCACCACGCAGCGTGCACTTGAGAGGCTGCAGATAATAAACGACTGACGATAGGAGTATCCCACATCCACAACGTTCCGAGAAAACAACAACATCAATTTGAAATTCGAAGGACTCCACGAAGAACACAAATGGGTGAGTGCAGCATGCAGGTTATCTCGGAAAAAAGTACAAATTCAACGACGACGACAAAAATGTGTTCTGCATCATTAACATGTCCTTTTGCTTTCTTCATTCGTCTGCACCAATAATTTAAATTAAGAAGCTGCCGAACGGCCCATTGACTTGCTCCGTTCTTTGGACGTTACTTCTGCTCATGCGCAGGACGTCGCAGGTCGTGTTTGGGCAAGTTAAGCAGCGGCAGCACCGCAGCCTTTGACGGCCATGGCACGCATGAATGACCCCCCACAGACACTTCCTTTCGTGCCGTGTAGTACTCGAGTGTTTTCATGCGCCTGAATTCGTTTTGTCGAAATGAGAACTCAAACTTTGTTTTAGTGAAGGCAACGAACGAGACGGCAGAGCAAAGACAGGCGCTCGTAAGCGCGTGGGGTCCCGCCGGCCGGCCGATTTGGTGTCAAGCCGCGCTGTCCGGACACCTGCAGGCAGGAGGACCGCTGAGTCAAATGCGGATGCGATAAACGGGGTGCCGTGTGATGGACTGAGAAGGAGGAAAAAGTGAAAAAGAATAGAAAAGGAAAGGAACAAAGACACACACACACACACACACACACAGTTACAACAGCGAGATGTGTGAGTGCGAGTCATACAAGTCAAGTCGTTATTAGTATGTGTGTGTGTGCGCATTGTGATATTCTGCCTCTGAAGTACAAACACTCTACATGATTTGTGCTAAGGTTTATTTTTAAGAATATCATTAACTAGGGCCGTTCAAACTGGAGAATCGTTTCATTACAATACGAACAGCACTAAATAAATAAATACAAGTTAAAAACAGAAAAAGACAACCATGCAAAGCAAGCCTCGCAGTGACGAATGTCCTGGCCCGGGTCTGCTGCCTGCACATCAGCGCTCATTGCCACGAAGGTCTTGGGCTCAATAGGTGGGCTACAGCTAACAGGGAGCGAGCGGGCGAATGGCCGGGTGGGCTGCTCTCCTATATTTCAGATAGCTTTTAAAATGGTACTTGCTGCTTTAGTTTTGTTTGGTTTTCTTTCTTCTTCATCATCGTCATCTTTTTGTTATAATATGCCTTAATCTGGAAAACTTAAACACACACACAAAAAAATAGAAAAAAAAATAGAAAAATAAAAACACTGACAAAGTCAGGAATTCACGTCGGTGCCGTTTTCAGTTCTTCAGTCCGTGGAGCAGCAGACCTTCTGACTCAGACGCGTAGCTCTGAACTTCAAATAAAGTCAAAATTATTAAAAAACAGAAACAAAAAAAAAACCTTTAAATCAGTGCAAGTTAAATGGGGTTGTGTGCGTACAAAATATACTGTAAATAGACAGTATTCGTATATATGGAATAAATATCATTGAATCAATATGTAGTTTATATAAATCAATATTTATTTTATACACACAAGCACACATATATACAAATATATATATGACATATACATTAAATAGATACATAAATCTGTATATCATTATCTGTGACTGTGAGTGTGTCTCTAGGCATATTAGTGTGTGTTCTCTACAACATGTATGTTTATGTGTATAGCACTGAAAAAAGTGTGGCCTCCATTCAACTTCAAATAATGAAGGTCATGATTCACACTTCATATTTTCAATCTGAACAAATATATAACTGTTTTTATCTTATTGAACTCAAAATCTTTATATTGAGGCAAATCATTTAGAGTGACTGGGTACAATTCGCTTGTTTTATACTGAAGTAAATCTATTTTTTAAGTTGTTACAATTTAAAATGGTTTACTGGTCATAACCTGTTTTTATGCTATTAGAAATATTATGAACATAACACATTCCAATGCTGTACGTTTTACATTTATTTAAAAATCTAGTGTAAATACACAAGCATTTTGTAGTGTAAATCTTAAATATATAACAAAAAATGATTAAATGTTTCTACAGCTTTCTTGACAGTCTGTTTTATTACCAGTTCTTATACTTAAAATTAACAGTTGAGAAGCAGGGTTACTTACCAGAAATCCTCCGTTATAAAAGTCTGCTGCTGAAAATGACCAGACCTGGACAGCCACGTCCACTCCACTCAGGAAAGTCTTCTTCTTTGTTGGCAGTTGGAAAGCCAGCACGCTGGAAAGTTCGACTGAAAGAATAAACAAAGGGCCCTCCAACACAATACATGAACAACCTAAAATATTAGGTTAACTGAAATAGATTTTTATGTTTATTCCTCCACCATAACTTACTTTGGTACAAACATTTTTTTTTTATTTTGATTGTGATCTGAAACCAAATATTTCAAGCTACAACACTAAATGACTAATCTTAAGTTGCTTGAAACAGAAAATTTACGTTGAATGAACAACATCAGTGTTAGACTTTTTTCAGTGAAAATACATAAATAAATAAATAAATAAATAAATAAATAAATAAATAAATAACACATTGACAGCATATGCATAAATACAACCAGAGACACACTCTTTGTCTGTATGTGCATTTATATATATATATATATATATATATATATATATA
>JANRMT010062827.1:697791-712506 GCA_026402145.1 Polypterus bichir lapradei
TGTCTGTGTGTGTGTGTGTGTCTGTGTGTCTGTCTGTGTGTGTGTGTGTCTTTTGTGTATCTGTGTGTGTGTGTCTGTGTGTTGGCCCTGCGACGGACTGGCCTCCTGTCCAGAGTCTGTTCCAGCGCCCTCCCCCCCCCCCCACCCCGTCCAGGGCTCAGCGCCTCACAAAACGACCGACTAATAAAATAAAAAGGTGGGCAGCATTTTGGTTTTCTGTCAGGCATCGGGTTCAAATGAGACAACCAAAATGTCGCGTCTTGTGCCTTCTGCACTTTTCACCATTTTAATTAATCACAAAGGGTCACAAGCCGTCTTTTAAGTCACCCCAGAACAGCCTTTGGTGGGTCCTCGCTTGGTGGTCCGTTCTGGTTTTTCAGGTTTGGCGTACACTTTATGACTAAAGTGGGCATCCTCACCTTGTTGGGAGCCATCGATATTCAGGCCTGAGTTCTGTTGCGTTCTTCCCTCGGTGACACCTGATTGGTTGTGAAGTCAGGTCAAGGAGCCGAGACCCCCATCGTTTCTCAGGGGTGGCCCCTCTTTTCTCATCGCCTCCTGAGAGATGGAAGAACAAGAAGTGAGGTCTCTGGAGTCTCAGGGTCTCCTTCTGCGACTGACCGGCGTGTCCCAAGCAGACGGAGCCACCTTTACTAGAAATGTCTGTGAAGTGGCGAGAGTGAGAGGAGTGAATCTTCTGTGCAGCGTAGCGCTGAGGTCCTCGTCCGTTATCGGCGCTTGCTGCTGTTTTTCTACTGTGATCTCAAACTTGATGTCCTTGAGAAGATGATTTGCTTTTCTTTCTTTCTTGCCATTATTGCACTGAAGGGTGAGTTGGCAGCACCAAGAGGGTCATGGGGTGAGACAGAGAGAGGAGTGCGCAGTACGAGTAACGATTGGGCAAGCGACATGGAGGGGCATAGCCAAGGCTGAATAATGCAGACACCGCGGAAAATGTTTTTAATATAATAGAGAGAAACATTCAAAAAAGAACAAAGGGTTTGAGAAATGTCTTCTGTGGGTCACCAAAGCCGTCCACAATCCAAATATTCAACGGCAGAGCATAAAAACGGACAACGCTGAGCAGGAGAGATGCACCTCAGCATGGCACTGGAAACGCTGAAAGTATCAAAGCTGAGGGCGGACCCCCCGGGGTTCATCACACCGACTGCAAGGCCACGTGAGACCATAAAAGCCCCCCGTCCAGTCTAAAACCTGTCCTGAGCAGAGCTGTGGGGGTCTAAGCCAGCAGGCAAACTGAGGACGGGGTACCCAGACGTCACAGGGTGAACACACACAGACACTCGGGACAGTGTGACCCAAACGTCTCACATCACACACTTACAGCAGCGCCACGCAGCAGATCTGCAAAGCTCGTCCTTCGTGTCGCATCCAAAGGAACAAACTGAGACCCTCTCAACAATTTGCTAAGGGGAGCTTTGGGTTCAAACAGGTCGAGACGGTCGTGCCACCGTGAGCTGACCTTGTCCAGCTGGCATCGAGCCGCTTCATCTTTTCTTTTGGTTTATTCATCCTGACTGTCTGCTTGTGGTGACGTCTGCTCCTTTATCTCTTCCCAGGTGTTCGGAGTCTTCTGATCTTCATCATCCTCGGATGCTGCATCAGAGCAGAAGGTCAGTTGAATTGTCACCGTTACGTTTTTTTTGTATCCTTTTGATTCTTTGTGAAGTTCCTCGAACACGAGAAAGACCCCCTATATATAAAACACATTACTGATACTGCTCTGCAAAGCCCCTGTCTGTAATGACCATCACGCCACTGCACTGCTCTGGTGACCCCCTTTACACACATTTGTTTTCTTTCAGTGCAGAGCGAGTGACAGCCAAGTCACTCTCGAGTCACACAGGGGGCTGCCTTTCCGTACTGAGTCCCTAACATAGGCACAGGAGTTCCATTCAGTTGTATCTTATTGTCCAAAGAGTGAGACTCTGAGTGAGTCAGTGGAGGGTCTCGAACCCGTGGCCTTGTGTCTTCATGTCAGGTAGAGGGGGTCCTTTCATTGGATTGGCTGGTCCAGTGCTGACTCAGCTTGGAATGGCCAATAGGGGAAGGCAGCTTGATGGCCGAGGTCTCCAGGACTCTGAACAAATCCAGATCCTATTATGGGATGTCATCTTCTGTTGAATTCTGCTCTGTCCTTGTCATATTCGATTGTATTCAGGATGACTTGTCTTTTGTTCTGTCTATTGTGTTGTACTGACCTCCTTCTCTTTGACACCCACTGTATGCCCAACCTACCTGGTAAGGGGTCTCCCTTTGAACTGCCTTTTCCGAGGTTTCTTCCATTTTTTTTTTCCTTGTCTTCTTAGAGAGTCGAGGCTGGGGGGTTGTCAAGAGGCAGGGCCTGGTAAAGCCCATTGCGGCCCTCTTTGTGTGATTTTGGGCTCCACAATAATAAATTGTATCGTATTGACGTCAGGCGCCTCAGTGTTTGTCATGTGACAGAGTTACAGCACCCCCTGAGCCCCT
Source organism: Polypterus bichir lapradei (assembly GCA_026402145.1). Lineage (NCBI taxonomy): Eukaryota > Metazoa > Chordata > Cladistia > Polypteriformes > Polypteridae > Polypterus > Polypterus bichir. The sequence continues at coordinate 700,282 of JANRMT010062827.1, forward strand.
TCTTAGCGAGGCGTGCCCCACACAAATCCCGTTCCCGTGCAGAATGGCACGTTGCCCGCTTCACAAACACATTTGATTTCTTGACTGAGGAGATTACGATGTGAACTGTTGAACGTGAAAGGCACTATACTGAACAGAGCCTAATGGCACTCAGCACTCGGTGGTATTACCATCATCATCTTCATCAGTAGCAGCTTTCTGTCTCCTCATGGAAACAGCGAGTCAAACATTCTAAGCCCAAACCTTCATATTCTGACATTTTGTAATATTGTTCCTCTGTGGTGACCGAAATGTCCCCTCTGATTAATCTCAGCCTTGACGCTCGCTCATTCAGAGCATCTGACCCCTTTAGATTTGGTGCCCATTATGAGTGTTCAGTGGCAGCTTATATGTCATCAAACCTTTGATTGTGACATAAGACGCCAGGCGTATATTTTGGGGGTCTTTTTCGTTGTTTGGGTTTTCCTGACTGGTGAGATCTGCTTTAGAGCGACCTGAAGTGTGGCCGCCGTTCTTCCTCACTGCTCCTCTGTTCAGGTGGACTTTGTGAATTTTCTTTGCCCACTTTTCCTGTCCGCATTTGATTTCCATTCTTCCAATTTCCAAATGGCCCTCTTGGGACCCTGGCCACGTGTTTTATCTTGGTAGAGTAATATATATTGCTCTGCTTTCTTCTTTGTATGATTAAGATGTAGCCTCTGTCAGAATGCCTAATCCCCCAGACTTACCACTGTTTATAAGATATTATTTTATATAACGTATCCCCACCTTCCCTTCTATATCTATAACCTCAGGCAATTAGATGCAGTAAAGAGACAAGCAGGAGTTACGTTACACATAACATAGTGTATTACTGATAATATTCATAAATAATAACAAAATGCAAAGTACATCTGAATATTGGCAACCATACAACCTGATAAAATGGTGATGTGTAACTCAGGTGGCACACAGACTTGTAGTTATTTAAAATGTCTCTAGTTAAGGCATCGTTGGTGCTCAGCTTTCAGCCACATGTCTGTTCAACATGGCTGAAGCCGATCTGTGCTCTCCATTGTGTTGTCCTTTCAGTTCATGGTGTGATGGTCTTCTTCATCAGATCAGTAAGAGAGAGATACGTCTTCATCATCACAGGTTAGCAAGAGAGAGAGAGAGATTGTGAGGTTAAGCAAGCAAATTTATAGACGTTCTGTCCAACCCTTAGAGCCAATAGGACATCGTGGTACTTAAAAGCTTCTGATCCAAGCCAATTCCAAACAGCCATACCTCAGACCAATGGGGGAATAGAACATCTTAACACCCCCAAACCATATGTTACCGTAACCTGGCTTTCTTGCGGGGGTTGAAAGACTTTAGCAGAGAAACACTCAGCCTCCCCCAACTCTGTCATAAAATTCAAAGAGACCCATTCCTTGGTAAACACTAAATTACATTGCTTTGCCTAAATTACAAATAAAGACATACAAAATATTTATCAAGTTATATGCAAAATCTGACATCACAACACCACGGTTGACGATCCAGCCATTCTTAACCCCATTTGTATGACGTGGGTACAGCACAGGAACACGCCCCTGGATTGGGGCAGCACACCAGTACAGAGTGGTCATCTGGCCTCCATGGCGTGTGTTTGGGATAGAAGAAGATGACTGACCTCCTCGAAGAAGACCTGCACATCAACCGGGAGAACATGCAAACTCCAGACAGATGGCAGTCAAACTCCCGCTGTGCCACCATGAAGCTCCCATTACGTCTCAGACAGAAGTCTGGCATCACAGACAGCTAAGCACAAATAAACGCATTCCTGGAGGATATCAAATACGAAAGAGAAAAGTCACAAAGTCAGAGGCCAACGCTGACCTGCCTGACTCCAGGTGAGAAGGACAGCCTTGTCCACGTCCCTTGGCCTTCACTTACATGCTGTGCCACTTACGTGTCTCCTGTATTGAGCACAAAATCAAGTAAAGAAAGAACACACACAATGAGCATAAACAGTGACACTTGTCACAAAGTGCTTCTTATTGTTTGCTCTTTAATGATTTCTTCTTGGTGACATCCTATCAGACTTAACGTTTTGATTGGTGAATCGTCAGAAGAGGAGGTGCTCACATCTGAAATGTGACAGACGAGAGAAGTCTGTTCAGCCCATTGGTGGCTCAGCTGTCCCCAGATCTCCTCCTCATCCTTCCTCAAGGTGCCTGCCTCAACTGCACGGCTCAGTACTTTGCTCACGATTCCCACCCACAACCACAACTTGGCAGACGCCAGTCAGCCACAGGATCTCAAGGCAAACAAAGCACTTTGTGGCCAGTGGGGGGGGCGCTACTGAAGTCCCCAAACCTAAACAATGCCAAATAAACCAAAAACAGAAGGCATGGAGGGTTTTATTACAAATGAACGGAGAAAGACGGAGGGCTTTGGCAGTAAAGCGAAAATGAAAAGACCCTCCACAGCGGCCCCTGTCCACGTCTTCTGCCCTTCTCCCTTCTGCTTCCTGTCATCTTCTCCTTCCTCCTGCCAAGTGAACTCTCACCCACACTCCACCCCATTCCAAGCTCACCATAGCAGTGGCCACTGGCCTCTTAGTGCCCAATCCCCGGACCACTTCTGAGGTCACTTTGTGGAGGTCACTCCAGTGAAGTGTCCCTGGGTCAGATGTAAAACCCCCTACAAAACCCCTGGGGTTGTCCACCCACAGCTCCCTCTGCAGGCCATGCCAGACTGCTGGCCCATTCTAACCAAAGGGCCTGTGAAGCCTACAGGGACCTCAACAGCAGCATCCTGCTGCCAGCAGTTACAAGCCTGGGGGTCCGTGGGCTCTTTTTTTTGTGCCCACCCCATATTTACATCCCAAGTGTGGCCTCTCCAGCTGGTGTCTCCGCTTGGCCTTCTGACCAGGATGTGCCCCCACGCCTGACCCTGACCACCTTTCTCACCTGGACACGAGCGTAAGGACTAGCTGGCCAGAATGACGGTGCACATGTGACATGTACTGTGTCCCCACCTGATGGCCGATGATCCACCAATTTGAAGCCCAGAGCACTCACTAGAGCCCGCCCCCATGTTTTGTGGTGTCAGTGAAATCAATGAATGCAGAAATACGCAAGCAGAAGTGTGTGAGGACACTGGGAATTGTTTCTGCTCCTTGTGTTTCCATGTGTTTCTTGTCCTTTTAACCCTTTGTGCACTGATTGTCTGCTGTAGGTATGATCAACTCTGTGAGCCTGGTTAGGGTTAGGGCCTGCATAGCCTTATTAACCCTGTAAAGCCTGACATATAAGATAAGAGCCAGAAAGTTCTAAAGTGTTTATTGAACCTTTTGGCAAAATTCATGAATAAAATTGAAAAAAACAATAATTTGCATAGATGTTAAAGTTTTGAATCGTTTTTAATTCATGAGAAATTATTGGTCACAAGATATCTTTTTTTAAGAAATAAAGCATGCATTTTGGACACCATTTGGGACATTTGAATTCAATGGCTTGGTTATTTTTTTAGGGGAAATTTTTAGAACTTTTGCTATGGTAAATTGTGGTTAAAAAAAATGTTTCTGCGTTTTGTTTGATCAAAGATGGACTTCTCATTTCCTATGGCAGACGTATGAGAAGTCATTTCCTATGCAGGGCTTACACTCTGTTGGGCTTCCTGTGTCATCCTTTTATCAAGTGACACACTCCAAGTTGGCCTTCTGCAGGGTGGTGTTGCTTCTGGTTCTGGAGAGCATGGTGGTCTCCCACACTTGATCTTGGCCGTTCCTGGCCTTGTGAGAAAGGTGCCAATGGAAAGGCCAGGGGTCACTTTGAAGGCTGTAGTTGCTGAAGTGCAGCGAGTGTCACTTGGAACAGTGTGTGCCACCAGATGAGCATGTCTGGGATCTGAAGCTGAACTTGTAAAGTGCAGACAGTAGCAGCACATCAAGGAGCTCATGGAGGACGTCTCTCTCAGCATTTCACTCCTAGGCCGGTTTGTCTGTTCCACAGTTTCATCAGTAACAGCGTCCAGTGTGACGTCTTGTTCTGAGGCTTCATCAGCGCCTTCATGAAGCTCCGCGTCTGGAGGATCAAAGTCCTCTCCTCTCCATTTCACTTTGGTGTTTTTGGGTCCTCTACCTCTGGGCTCGTCTGCTCTCCTCTCTCATCTCGCTGGTCTTCCTCATCACCAGTAGATTGCTTTAGGAGTCCATTGTATCTCATCATCCTCATCCTCCCCCAATCTTACAATCAGGCTCAAGGCGTCTTCCATGCTGTACTCTTTACACACCAAAATCAGCTTATTGCTCGATATAACACACACACATTCACAAAAATGCAAATTATTGAAAATTGATAAGAAAAATATTAGCAAGTGAGCTCCTGCAACATTCAACTGATTATCATCAACTGGTTGTATTTGTCAAACATTCATAGAAATGTGTTTGATTTCCTCTCTCTCTCCATATCCAAAAATGACATTTGAACGTGTGATTTAATAATCAAAACTTGATTTATATATATTGATATAATGCACATTGCATCATGAAATACAATAAAAATGACGACTGAGGGATTTATGGCTAAATGACGGCATACGTCTGCAGTATCATCTTAGAGACGCTCATTTTCAGAACAATTTTACAATAAATTCCGCTATAAAATAAGACGTATTGATAAGTCATTTGAGGCCGCTGACCCTTCATCTTGAAGTATCGGTAACAACCTAAATATTCTTCTACCTGTAGCCTTTTCAAGCGGAGCAGAGACTTCCCCCCAGAATGTTTCTGCGCCTCCACCTCAGGGATTTTCAAAATCTCATTTAAGTGCCTGCAGTGCTCAGACATTCCAGCAGGTGGCAGAAGTCACGTGTCTGCTGGCGTACCACCGGCTTCACACTCATTAGTGTCTCCATCGTGTTAAAGTCGTGCAGGCAGGTCTGAGAATCATCACGTAGAGAGCAGGCTACAAACGGCGACATTACACAACTTCTAGTCAGAGGGGATGTCAGACTTGTCCCCTGAGGATGTCATATCACACAAACAGTAATCGCAGGACAAGTCAAACTGTACGACATTTCCAAAGTATTGCCGGCTCATCCCTTTTTCTGACCGCCAGTAACGTCCTGTCTGGTGGAGTCACTTCCTGTCTGAAGGGTCTGCCGATACTGCGAGTTCCGCCACAATCTCTGTCCCTTTAGTTTTTCTCGTTTTCATCAAACGCAAAACAGATGAGGTCCTAAACTGCCACGTTCCTTGGTCCTCATTGCTGCATTCTGTGTCAATGGTGGCCGTGTGTCACAGACTCAGGCACTGGGGATGTCACACTACATGCCTGATGGCCACAGGAGCACCGTCACTGCCTCAGGCTTCATTATACACGACTGGCAGCGTCGTGCAATGAGACACGGCCTTAGCCTAAGCCATTACATGTGCGGGTATTAAAGAGCCTTATGAGATGAGGAGCCATTCCGATGCCCTCTTAATAACGTTTGGTTTTCCTTCAGGCAGCTCTAAACTGTCCCCATGTGAACGTGTGTGAGACTCCAGAGTGGCGGTCCAGCGTTGAGCTTTGGCTCCGTCCTCAGTGACCCTAAGCTGCTAAAGCAGACTGTAAGGGTGTGCTGTGTTGTGGCACAGTGCCCACCACCCTCTGGGCTTTGTGGAGCCTGCATGTCCCCCGTGTGGCTTTTATCCTTGGGTGTCAGGGCACCTGGGTGGGCACACTGGAGTCCCAGCTGAGGTTTGGTTTAGGCCAGCTAGTGGGTTCATAAAATGGATTTGTGGGTTCAGTAAGAAGACAAAATAGAAAAGCAGCCGTTGCTCCTGCCTGGCGGCGCCCATATCTTTAATCCGATGATTAATATTTAAGGAGAAAATGAAATTGTGTGCTGTCGAGTCTTTGTGAGGCCAGCAGCTCACAGGTTTGTAACGTCTTGCTCTGCTTTCTTGTCATTTCAGATGTGCAAGTCTGCAGTCACACAACAGCACTACTGATGTTCACTACTAGTGGTTTTCTGGACGATATGATGGTCATCTACTACAACACCGATGACATTGTGTATAACAGAAATTACAGTCAAGTGCCACTCTGTTCAGAGCCAGTGCCTGAAGGGCACAAGATACATCTGTGCAAAATGGGAGATGGAAAGACACTGCGTTGTGGCATACAAAATGTCACAAACACTGACGCCGGACAGTACGAGCTGGAGTACGGTGGCTCGTCCTACATAGTCACCCTACAAGTTCGAGGTAAACCTTAAGGGGCCATGTCTTATGAGGGAGGGCATTGTGTTGTGCTGTCACCTCAGTCGTGACTTTCTGCCACAAGGGAGCACAAAAAGGGCTGCAGGCTTCAAAAAATCCACACACCAGGCCAGCCCTTCACCTGAGTCTGTCCATCCAGGTTAGGCCTCACCACAGACAGCCTGACTCAAAAGTCAACAGGCAGGTCTTCACAGGCCCGGTGTGGGTCACAAGTCTTAAAGTCCAAAAAAAAAAAAAAAAAAATACTAATGGATACTAAGAGAAGCAGGAGGATCACCGGCAGAGCTCGAGCCCAAAATAACAAATGAAACCTTCTTTATAAATAAAAGAATTTCTTTAAAGAACTCAAAACCCAAGGCAAGGACCAAGGAGTAAATGCACAACACCTTAAACAAGAGCCGGGCTCGAAATCCACAAGAACACAGAGCAGCATGACAATGCCAAAGCTCCGCCTTTTATACTGCTGCGGCCACACCCCCAGCCACATCATCAGGTGGCCCGCCTCTTTGGGAGTGGGGTGGATAATTAAAGCAAAAGCGTCCATGAATAACATAATAAAAAAAACAAAATGAACCCAATAATAATACAAACCATAACATGCCATGAATACAAAGAAACGTAAAACTAAGAAAATATTCAAAACTTTACACTTTATAGCCCGGGACACCCACAACAACCTCATCTTGTGGGCTTACCAGCTGGGGTGCCACCTGCGTGGAGCTTGCGTGTCCTCCATGTCCGCCGGGTCGGGCAGCTGGGCTCCCTGGCAGTGCTGGCCATGTAGGTTCCCTTCCCCCGAACCTCCGTCTTGTAATGAAGTCGCACATCCGAGGACAAGTCGCTAAGGCCCTGCTGGTGGGCAGCTGTGAAATCTGACACTGAAAAGGCTCCGCCCGTTGGGGGTGTAAAGTGAGTGCTACGTGTACGGGATTGGACACATTCTGGTAAAGTCTCGATGATGAGGAGTATAAAAGGGGGAAGTCCTGGGTGACCCTCTGATTCTCTTTGCTATCTTTATTATGGAGACGTTCCCACAATCCCGTACATGTAACGCTCGGCACCTCCTCACCCTTCCTTTCTTTATCTGTACCCTCCGCCAGTTAGACAGAGTAATGGAACAAGCAGGAGAAGGAGCTAGACGCTTAATCAAGAATTGTAGATAACATGTCCAAATACAAGTGTGACAATGACACCATTACAGCCTGACCCTCAGGCCATAGGTGGCTCGCAGGCTTTCTTTAGTCCGGCTTGGTCTTTGTTACCACATGGCCTTTGAATGGAGCCACACGCCTGGCTCAGTATGGCTGCTCAGTTGTCTCATCATGCTGAAGATGGCAAGAGAGAGGAAGGTGGTCTTCTCTTCATGGCAAGATGAAAAATGAGAGAGAGCACGCCATTGCAGACCTCCCTGTCTCTGTTGTCCCTCTGCAGCTCCTGACGCGCACACACACAAACACACACACACACACACGTCGACCTCCGGGGCATTTCCTCCACCATTCACTAATGAGACACCTCAAGCCACCAGTCTGGTGCTCACCTCATCAATCAAACTCTGGGGGTAGAAAACGGGGTTGTCCAGCTTGCCCACTCTTTAAGGTTGCAAATAAAGACTTCCACAACAGTTATCAACTCACACTGCTCTCTTACACTCGGCCATCAGGGGGGCTCTTTCTACACACCCGTCCCCAATGAGCTCCAGTCTGTGTGCAGTAAATGTCGGGGGTACAACAGAAAACACGAGCACAGCAACATGTCACTAGCGAGCCACATTCACTGAATCTGTTAAGGCCTCATAATGGGTCATGTTTCAAAATGAAGCTCTTAAGAATAACATTTGATTCAGGACTGCGGTTTGTATGGCAGGAATTTGAATGTCCTTTGCTATTCACTTAGACGTACAGTCAGAACATGGATAACTTTGGCACCACATTGACTCTTTCGTGTGTGTTGTCCACAGAAGTCCTCATCCCCTGTGGCACTTCAAAGTCCCAGCGAGGTTAAAGGACTCGTCTGCTCAGCTCACACTGATTCTCGTGCTGCCAAAACAGTGAAGCCTTTTGTAATCATGAAACTCGTAAATTGAAGCCTTGTGTCTCAGGGGATACCCGTGATTCAAATAGAGAAAATTCAGAAAAGGCACAACATTTGGAAGTAAATAATGTATATTATATGATATGTCAAAAGACAAAATCAAAGGAGCACACAATTCAAATAAACATATAAAGCCCTGTGATGGACTGTGTTTCGTCCTGCCTTACGCCCCCTGCTGGCTGGGATGGCCTCCAACAACCATGACCCTGATCAGGACTGTAAATGACTAACTGACTCAATATAATGAGGGATGAAATTCAATTATTTTGAAACAAAAGATTAAAAAATGGAGAAAGAGGAGAAAAGTGACACAAGTAATAATACATTTTATAGAAGTCAAAAAGCCAGAAAATGGAAACTGTAAACTTTTTCACTGGCCAAACTGGTTTGAGGGTCTTCAGCTGACCCTGTCGTAAAATTACAAAGACTCAGCCCTTAAGGGGGGGGGGGTTCTTATACATCAAACCATTGCATTTCTTATCAATAATATAACACTAATATTACATTTGCTTTGTCTAAGTTACAAATAAAGACATAGAAAATATTTATCAACTTCTATACACAATCTCACACCACAACACTCCACCCGTGATAAACCTTTTGTACAATGTCTTTATAATATAATTAAACAGTCTTAATTGTTTGAAGAGTCTGTTGCACAACTTGTGTTTTGCTTTGCCGTGATTGCTTTTCCTTTGTTAAAAGTTGTCTGTGACCATTTGTCCGTTACATATCTTCTTTATTTCAAAGACAATCAGAAGAACTTGGATGTGCTCCTGATGTCTTTTATCTTCCTTGATTGGCTTCATCTGTTCCTTTAGCTGTTTTCAGTCTGGTGGCTCAAAATGAGACAAGTCCACACCTTCCACTAAGCTAGCCCACTGAAATTTACATCTGTTGTGTGAATTTCTTTTGTTCACCTAAACGGTTTTCTCAACCTTTAAGTACTATTTGCCACCTGAGTTTTCATAACAGTCTTAATCGCGACCCCCTAACGTTTTTTTGAAACCCTAATAAAATGTATTCCTATATTTTTTGCTGCCAATACACCGCTACAAGTTTAAAATTTCCCTATGAATAGCGAAATTACTTCATATATGGCAACATTCGTGCCCCCTTTTTTGTTACTTTGTGCCCCCCTAGGGCTCTACTATTAACTTCAAAATTTGAAAGGTAACATACCACAGGTGCCAGTGCCAACCACCTCCGCCCAAGTGAGAGCACATGTGCCACTGCATTAACTGTTCACAGACCAACATCTGTGGCCCCTCTTCACACAACTGGGGTTGACTTAGTTGCCTTTTGTGCTTTTCCACCCATGGTGTAACTCTTGACTGCCATCAGCCTTTACCAGTATAGGCTGGCATCACCACCATGAGACATCATAGCTATGCAGCTCTCATCATTCACCCTGTAGGCCACCCCAAGAGTTGTTTGCTCACCATTATGCATACTTGCTGTGCTAAACACCTCGGTTCAGAATTGGCCCACTGGTCCTCTGCCTGTCCCACAGCTGGCAATCTCAGCAGAGCTTCCGTGTTTTCTTAATCAGACTTTACCTGAACATCAGCACCCATGTGACTTGAAACTTTACCAGTTGCACCTGCTCTTTTAAAAATATTCACCCATTTGCTCAGTGAAACCTTTCCTTAAAATGAGTATTAATTGTATTAATTATCCCAATGAATTAATTAATACCCAGGTTCTACACTTCATGAGCCCCAAATGAATGTCCTTATTTTTAACATTCCTAGCCGGTTTGTTCAGATTTCACGCCTTCGAATATAAATTTGCTGCAGTTTTTTTTAAACTCTAGTTATTGTGACTCGTCCTATTATTGTACAATTGTGGACTTGTTACTCACTTAAACCCCAGTAAGTGTCTTTTTCTTGCTGTCTCTTCAGTTCTTCTTCATGTCTTTTTCTTTGGTCTTTTCTGGACAGACCTCAGAATCACCTGGAGATTGTGGTTCAGTGGTGAATAATTGAAGGAAACACCTTTCTGTTCTCCCTTCCTTTCATCCGTCTGCTTCTCGTCACACTCACATTCCCACTCTTTATCTGAGCTCTCCTCCTTCTCAGGTACGTCACCCACCCATGTTTTAGGGTGCCAGTCCGATCCTGTTACTACTGCCCTAACTTTCACTATGGACGGTCTACACTCCTTTTTTCCCCCATGCTTTCTCTGCTTTCCACTTTAGCATTGGGTGCTCTGCATGCCAACACTTCACATGTTTCATGCCAACTGTTACATCTCTCAGAACTTTGACATTCACACCACATTCCATTTTCACTTTCATCCACTTTGCTATTTTCTTTCTCATCATGAGCTTCCTTATTACCAATAATACACGATAGTAAACCTCGTATAACAGCAGCTTTCTTCTTTATACCTGATCTCTGTTTTCCTGATTTTAACCCTTCCAGCTCCTTTCTATTTTATGGCAGCTCAGCTCAGCTCAGCTTCTGCCTTCTCTACCTGCACTACAGGTTTCCATTTCCTACCTTTAGCCTGCTTGCCTCTGCCACTCCATTGGAAGATGGCTGCTTTAATTTGAATGTAGGCATTTCTGAGTCCACAATGCTATTCTAATACAATTTGCAAAATTCGTTATGGGTTGGCCTACTTTTTCCCCTTTAAGCAAACATACACATAGATAAATACGCACTCCTAACTGAGTCAGTGCCATATGAATGATGCATGCGCTGCCCGTCACTCCCTAGCACTACATTTTTTTTTAATTTCATTGATTTTATTCCATACACATAACTCAAGTTTTACAAGAAAAAGAAACAAAAAAAAGGTTTGAAGCAAATCAACCTGAGAAAGAGAGCCAGGCCAGCAGTGTAAAACTTAAAGCTAGTAATAATACAGTAAGTACAAAGATAAATTCACAAATTAATAAAGATAAATGGCCTCCTCAATTTAAATGCTTATTCTAAAATATTATTGATGAGATCCTGCCAGGTTTTGAAAAAGTTCTGCACAGATCCTCTAAGTGAGAATTTGATTTTCTCCAATTTCAAATAGTAGATAACATCAGTTGACTTAACAAAGGGGGTTAGGATTCTTCTAGTTGAGCGAGACAAGTCTGTGTGCTAATAGTGAAGTAAAGGCCATCACAGTTGGTTTGTTCTTCTCCACCTTAAGCCCCTCTGTTAGCCCACCAGACACAGCTGTTAGTGGATTAGGAGGGATTGGCACACCAAGGCTGGCATTTAAAGATTTTGATCCAGAATGATGTTCATTTGGTGCAGGCCCAGAACATGTGGCCCAGTGAGGCTGGAGCTCGATTACAACATTCGCAGGTTGGATTTTGCCCTGGAAACATTTTGGACAATATTAAACGAGAGAGATGTGCCCAATATATAATTTTGAGTTGAATAATTTGATGCTTTGCACATATGGAGCTCAAGTGGATTCTGTGCATTGCACTCCAATTAAGGACCCACTACCACCAGCACTAACCTCGTGACACACATGAAGTCTCAACACTTTCCTGCTTATGTACCTTTTATTGAGCAAACAATGTTTTACCTCCACGGCATTTCTACACCTGGTGCCCTACAATTCACATACATACAGTGGTGTGAAAAACTATTTGCCCCCTTCCTGATTTCTTATTCTTTTGCATGTTTGTCACACAAAATGTTTCTGATCATCAAACACATGTAACCATTAGTCAAATATAACACAAGTAAACACAAAATGCAGTTTTTAAATGATGGTTTTTATTATTTAGGGAGAAAAAAAAATCCAAACCTACATGGCCCTGTGTGAAAAAGTAATTGCCCCCTGAACCTAATAACTGGTTGGGCCACCCTTAGCAGCAATAACTGCAATCAAGCATTTGCGATAACTTGCAATGAGTCTTTTACAGCGCTCTGGAGGAATTT
>JANRMT010062827.1:712906-725265 GCA_026402145.1 Polypterus bichir lapradei
AGGGGGCAATTACTTTTTCACACAGGGCCATGTAGGTTTGGATTTTTTTTCTCCCTAAATAATAAAAACCATCATTTAAAAACTGCATTTTGTGTTTACTTGTGTTATATTTGACTAATGGTTACATGTGTTTGATGATCAGAAACATTTTGTGTGACAAACATGCAAAAGAATAAGAAATCAGGAATGGGGCAATAGTTTTTCACACCACTGTATATATGAAAACAGTATTGCAAACAGGGTGCATAACATGGTTACCCCAAAATCCTGCCGACTACGCCAATTGTTTTGTCTTGGTAGAGTTCTCTATTCCTCTCCTTTCCCCTTTTGTATTATTAATGTGTAGCCTTTGTCAGAATGCTTTAAATCTCACAGACTTACCACTGTTTATAAGCTATTGTAGGTTATAACTTCTCATCTATAGCATCAGGCAATTACATAGAGTAAAAGACAAGCAGGGGTTAAGTTACAACTTAAATAATGTATTATTGATAATATTTGTAAGTCTTCATTTTATGGCTTTCTTCAGGACAGGCCACATGCCTGCCTCAATATGTCTGCCAAGCTGTGCTTCTCAGTGGGGTCTTCTTTTCAGTTCATGGTATGTGAGATGGGGGGGGGTGGGTGGTAAAGCAACCAAATTTCTACATTGCTGTCCAAATCCTCACATCAATAGGGTGTCATGCTACAGAATGGCCTCTGATTCAAACCGATCCCTATCAACAACAACAACAAAATGTATTTCTGTCGCACTTGCCAAACTGGTTTGAGGCAGTTCCTCTGACCCTGTCATAAAATTACAAAGATTCAGTCCTAAAGAGTCCTCAAGGGGGTCTTAAACATCAAAGCATTGCTATTCTGATCAATGATATTACACTGATATGACATTTGCTCTGTCTAAGTGGCAAATAAAGACATTTCTCAACTTTTATACAAAATTTCACACCGCAGTGTTTGTAGCCCCCTGGTGCTGCCATCCGCCCTTTAAAAGAAGACAAGTCGAGCGTCCCCTCAACGTGAGTGACAAACTGGGAGCAAAGCACTAAAAGAAGACACTGAGCCAGAATGGGGGACGATAAGCAGGAGAAACTGCACACAAAAACAGCAAAGGGACACAATTCAGTGAGGGCCTGGGATGCGGTTGGTGGTCTTCTCTGCACATTTGTCCTATTTTGAGACCTTTATGAAAATCTCCCACCTTGTTTTTTGTTCTTTTTCTTTACAGAGTGTACTACTCAGAAGACCAGCACTAAATTACGTAAGTCTTGAGATTACAGACAGCCCTTCTCAGTCAGTCTCCTCCGTTTTGTGTTCTGGTTCAGTTAGGACCCCCCGTCTCTCTGTTTCCATTTCTTACGTCTGCTCACCTTTTCTTGAATATTCTTGGTTGTTTTTCTCTATTGTAGTTTGTCTTTGGTTTGGTTCTTGTATTTTTGTTTTGCATGCTTATTTTATTAATGGCAGGCTCTTGATATTCCACCCAAAGGGCTGGTTGGGCGACACTGGCACTGAGGACCCCCTGCTGCCCTCTGTCCAGTGCTGAGGCAGCCGCCTGTTCCTCCAGTTGAGCCCCTGGTTGTGCTTTTTGATTTCATTTCTGGTTTAAGGACTTTTTTTTTGACTTCTGATTTCTGATGGCCTTTTTGTTTACTTCATTGTCTACATTTTTGCTATTTTATTGCATTGTGTTCTTGTTCCAGTTTTGTGTCATCTCTGTTTCCTATTATAGGATGGACTCTTGTGTTCACTGAGGCTGGGGTTTCTCAGGGTTCTCCTCTCCCTCTTCAAGTTGTATTACCTCTTCTGAGCGCAGGCCGCAAGCCTCTTTAAGAGTTTGTTTCGACATCCCATTTAAATCCTGAGGCCTAGTTTTCCAGCTGAACCTTTTTGTGAGTTTTGTGTGCCCTGCAAATCAGGACAGGTACTCACTTACGCTAAGACCCCCAAGTCTGAGTCCGAAATCTCAGGAGGGATGCGTAGTCGAGGAGGGGATGTTTGATGTCTCTTTTGTTCATTTGTAATCCTTTGTAGGCTGATAATGCACATCTTTTTTTGTTTGTGGTTTTGCCTGTGTGTTTTGGGTGGTGGTTCCCCAAGAGGCGGGGCCACCTATTGATCAGTGCCAGGAACTGCCCTCTAAATGCAGTCGTTCATTTCGGATGTGCTGAGGAGTTGGAGTGGGTGAATTCTTGGGGTTTCTTGCTGTGCTTATGCGTTTCCTCGACTTTTGGACCCTGACTACACCTGGTGTGGGATTGCTGGCCCCATGCTGTGCACTCACTGGTTTGTTTGTTTGTTTTACAGCTGATCTTCTTCAAAACGCTCAGAGCAGCACTACAAATTCAGGTAAGCGTCATTTACAATGCCTAGCTTGTGTGACCGTGACGGTGCAATTGTCAGACTTGCCTCAGACTGTGGACCCCCTACCATCACCATCCAATCCAAAAAGTGACATATGCTATGTAGGCTTACTGCCTGTTTAAGACGATGAGAGAGCTGATGTGCACACACAAAACCAGTTAGGGCACAGAGCTGAACGCTTAAGGACCCCCGTTTACGTGTGTGAGTCCACTTATGGCAGGACACTCCAACGTCACGAAACGACCTCATCGACCGCCATGAGTCTGACAGACGGCAGTGGACGTGTCCTGAATCCTGAAGTGTAACCTGCTTGAGGGTTGAGATGGCCGCCACATCTACGAGTCTTAGATCATCTCTGACATGGCAGGGCTTCAGTGAATAACCAGGTTATTAAAGCGCATGTACAGTAAATGCCCTCCTTGTAATAAATGAGCACCAAACAAACATATGACAGGACGTTGACACCAGCGAGTGTCACTCACACTTAAACTTCAGACTCGCCCAGCCTGGCCCATGCAGAGGATCTTCTTGCACCGTAGGTTGCAGACGTCTAAGTGACAATCGCACACCATTCTCCCCAAGTAGACGCGCTCCAATTTTAGCAGTTTTGGTGTGGATGGACCTCCCACACACAAAGCCACCGGGGTATCTGTTTGCCCCATTGCTCTGAAATTCTGACTAGAGAACATCAGAGGATTTAATTTCCAAACTCCCAGCACTGACCCTCTCAATGAACTCCTCCTGTGATCTCAAAAGTAGACTCTCGTCATCGGTTGTTATTTCAAAATGGATTCCTGATCCAATTTAAATGACAGTTATCCAGCTCTGGAGAATAATGTCCCTTCAGATGTGACACTATTAGACGTCATCTACAGTGACACTGGACATTCCAAGTTCCTGGTGGAGGAACATTTCTGTATTTGGTTCGTTTAGCTTTCTCTCCCAAAGTTTGATTTCTTGTACGATTACTCGAACCTTATCATGCAAGTGATGGCGGCCCTCAGCCTTTTTAAATGGACGGACACAAGCTTGAGAGCCCATTAGCAAGTTGGCAGGTCTCAGATGGGAGCCATTCACGCAGCTCTTTGTGTAGTTGAGAAATCACCCAACGAGAGCCACCAGACCTCAGGAGGGAGCAGAAGGCTTCAAAGTTGGCATTGGTGTCACTGTAGAGTTTGGCCAACAGTCTGTGCTTGAGGGGGCACACTTGGGTTATTTTAACAACAGCCAGCCAGGTGAACCGTGAAGTGCGTACCTTTGACATTATGGAGCTTTGGTTTTTATTAAAGTGACGACTCCGCCTTGCTTGTCCTTACAGACCCCCCAAGCAATGAGACCAGCCTGCATAAAACCATCCAAAATGTCACAAATGTTCTGACCTGTCGTCCCCCCACCAGTTCCCTCCTCAATGAATGTCCCTTCTCAAATAAATCTGACATCGACAAACGTGGCACACCAGTTCTAGTAAGTGGTCTGTGACCTCCTTGTCACACTTTCGTCTACACGTGGTGTTGTCTAACAAAGGAACTATGTCAATTCTTCTCTGACCGATTCCCGAACGGTGTCTTTGGATGCCAGCAATGTCAGTCCAGACACGTGTGGTTTCTTTGCACTGGCGATGCCAAGACAGGCGCCCTTAAGTGTCCTCCTTGAAACCACAGCTTGCCATGTGAAGACGCTTGCTTATTTCATCACGTATTTCCTGGATGTTGTGTTGGTTTGCCCCCGTGTCTGCTTTGCTTGACGTCATTTTGAGCTCCTGGTGTCACCTGACGATGACTTGTTGTTATCTCCTGCTCCTTCCTGTCACTCACAATGAACCTGGAGACCCACTGAAGGACAGTTTCTGTTTGTGCTGCTGCCATATTCATACCGGAGCATCTGGTGACGTCATTGAAGTGACAAATCGCGGTCACATGACCAGTCACTCACAGCGCATAAATAATGAGCAGACTGGAAAGAAATACACAAAGATGAATGTGAGCATAAGACATGTGACAATGAGAGGAGACCCTTGAGCCCCCCAAGCTCGTTGGGTTGGCATCTTATCCTGGTGATTCTTAAGGTCGAATTGCTTGTCTCCTCCCCGGCTGTCTGTGCAGTTCTCTCCAATTTAAATGCAGCCCGAGCTGACCTGGCGTCTCCGGTGAGGAATGGCCACACTCCTCCTCTCTGCGGCTCGTCCTCTCTCTGTGCTGGGGTAGGCGTCACCTGTTAGAAATCAGGCCTTGAACTCCACACAGTGGGCCTCACAAGCACAACGTAAGCAAAAACTCAAGAAGACGGCCAAAGACTGCGAAGTCAAGATGGGAGAGGGGAGTCGTGAAAACCCTGGAGTTTATAATAATAAGAATTCAGACCTGTAAAAGACAATATAACAATAAAAGGACCAAGAAGTCACAAATGTATGATTTTAAGAGAAAATGTGAAAGCAAAGACACTCAGAGTCCATAATAATAAAAAAAAAAATACAAAAACAAAAAAACAAAGGCAAGAGGAAAATGAATTTAAGGAATCCAGGAATGAGAACACAAGCGGGAAAGCTAAATAAGACCTCGGCACTGAACTGAGGCCCACAGGCACCTTAGACCGGACCCCCTTAGTTCACACCTTAAGGCCCCAGTAGGTTCATAGCAGGAAACACAAGATTACAAAAAATACAAAAAGACGGAACAAAGAATTAAAGAAGGGATTTGAGGGAAAGTAGAAAGTAAAGGCCTGCGGTGGGCTGGCGCCCTGCCCGGGGTTTGTTTCCTGCCTTGCGCCCTGTGCTGGCTGGGATTGGCTCCACCAGACCCCCGTGACCCTGAGTTAGGATATAGCGGGTTGGATAATGGATGAATGGATGGATAGAAAGTAAAGGCAGAATCTCAGCACCCCCAGTAGCTGCAGGACTTCAGCTCGGCGAGTTCTCCTTTGGCTCCACTGGAAGGCCCCGAGTTTGAGTGTAAGGGGCAGAGGGGGGGCATCTCTCTGCCAGGGGCACCAGCTGCAGGCATCTGCATGTGCTGAATATCCCAGTCAGGGTGTGAACATAAGAATGTAACAAGCGAGAGGAGTCCATTTGTCGCTCGCTTGTTTAGCTGATGGCCCACCTGTCCCATGAGCTTCTTCAGGTCTCTCAAGGTGTCTGCCTTCTCCCATCAGTGCATTACGACAGTTTGGACGAGGACAGGCCATTCATCCCAGCAGGCTCATCGGTCCGCTCCGCTTAATGAGGTTGCCCAGGTCAGCTTGGGTGGTCCTGTATTGTAATAATGGGCTCTCCATGTGAAGGTGAACTCACAGATCTGGTTTTCTGTTACTTGACACAGAGTGTGCCAGAATGGAGTGGGCACTTGGTGTGCAGCCAGGAGTTTAGTTCAGTACGTCCTTAACTCTGATGGCTCGGATCTGAGTCGTACGTTTTGTGACAGATACTGTATGTGTTGGGCTTCTGCCTCTGAGCCTCGTCTTGTTCTGCTGCGAGTCAATTGGTTGCCTTTGATCTTCAGACCACAGGGTGTGTCTTTCTGAAGTTGCTCACTTAAGCTAAAAGCCCACAATGTTCTCCCTCTCTGTCTCTGCTTTTAACTAATTATAGAGCAGCACGGTGATGCTGCACACCCAAATCGTTACAAAAGGCGTCAGCTGCCACAAGGTCCTTGAACCTGGAGCTGTCGATGACAAGGCCGGCCTGAGCTGTGCCATGAGGACACATACAGTCGAGAGCAGCTGCAAAGTGCATGAGGGCTTCGATTTGAACCAAACAAAGTGTTCGAAAAGTGCAGTGCAGAATATGCATAACCCACCAAAATCAGCTATTAAAATGGAAGTTAAGCTCCTGAAAAACCTCAATAAATAATCCACAAAAACACGGCTAAAGCACACAGGAGCAGGGCCTGTAAAAGCCAAGTGCCAGCTGCTGTGATGCCTTTCTAATGTGACGTCTCCTCAGCTTGAGGTGACCCATTCCATGGGCTTACACCTCCACCGCCTCGTCCAGTCACCTCTGGGGTGGCCCACGCCTGACACGTGTCTCTCACTGCCATCCCTCGACGTCTACCCCACGAGCCCTGCTTCATTCCCATCTGCTGCCACCACACGGCACTTGGTGTGGTGGGACACTCCTGCTCCCTGATCACTCAGCAGACGCGTCCCTGTCCCTCAAGCGCTGTGTGCTCGCTCGTCTTGGGTTGAAACCCGGCCCCCTGCCTGCACCCTGCAATGGCACCATCTTGATCCTGCCTCTGCATTCGCATGTTTCTGTTTCTTTTTCCCTTTTGTTCTCGTTGACCACACTTGGCTGTCTGCTCGGGCTGCCTAATGACTCATAGGATGTGAAGGGGGAAGAGCTGAGCCAATCCCACTGGCATGTAACCCCACCTGGAACATCACGTGGCCAAGCAGCAGAGCGCCATACACCCACCAGGCCATTTCTGTAAAAGCTCACACTGCCACAGACGTCCTCACAGCTGCATGTCACTTGGCACGTTCATGTTAGAACATCATTGTACTCTTCCCACACATGACAGTAATGACCCTATCAACCTGTCTAACCCCGCCCAGTCATCTGCCACTCAAACAACTGACCCCACCCAGCCAGCTGCTTCCCTAACATCTGACTCCGCCCAGCCAGTTACCACTGGAATATTTAACTAAGCCATCTGCCACTCAAACACCTAACCCCGCCCAGTCATCTGCCACTCAAACACATAACCCCGCCCAGTCAGCCGCCACTCAAACATCTAAATCTGCACTACTCATAGCTCTTTTCTTGCCCCTCATAATTTACTTTTAATTTACATTTTATGCATTTTTGAGAAGTACGTTGGGTTTGTCATAAATGCATAAACAGATTTTTCAGGTTTGGTGGTGAGGTACTTATTGAGACAAGTTACAGTGCCAGAGAGTGGTGTACACAGCCTAGAAATGTCTTATAAATTCCAAAGGTAGGGGCTTCAGAGGGGTCTTTTCATTTATCTGTCTGTTTATGGAGATTTGGAGCAGAGGGCAGGCTGCCATATGTAAGTTTCCTTTATTGAGTTTAAGTGGGCATCATAAAGACAGAGCCACTTAATCCTGTGAAGGGTGCCAGTCCATCACCAAGTACCCTCAGGGGCACACTGGGCAGTTTAAAGTCACCAAAGCTGAAGGAGAACATGCCAACTCCACACAGGCAGCTGCCACACATCCCATGATACTCAGACTACAAGGCAGGCGCTCTAACCACTGTGCCACCTCGCTTTCCTGGCATGTACTGGAGTCTAATTTTGAAGATCTGTGCATAGAAAATCTAAGAATGAGTGGGATGTTTATTAACAAAAAGGCACTAAAAGAAAATTTCGCTCCCACAAGTGAAAAGGGAAGAAGCAGTCAGTGCAGATGAGGGGTCAGTCAGAGGTAAGCACGTAAAAGTACGTCGTGGGAAGCAGACCACTACACGGTGACTTCAGTAAAAGTCCCCACCACTGGGTAGACCATTCAGCAGAGCCGAGGGTGGCATACGTGGGATTTCCCAAATCTTGGCACAAAGGCAGACCGCAGAACACTTTCATACTGGCAGGAAACAGTGTGGAGACCCTGGGTGGCTTTCTTCACAGCTTAAACAAAGTGCCAGAGATGAGCCGCCATAATCAACTCCCCTGCCCCAACATTTCCAGGCAGGTGTCCAGTGTACGGCTGTGGTGCCAACCTTGGCGTCCCTGAGTAGAAATAACTCTGTGATGAGAACTGCGCTTGTCAAGTTGTCACCATGGCCAGCACTGATGGGCAGAAGTTAAAAAGCATTTGTGTTCAGGACAGCAGATGGAGGTCTGAGGTGCAGTCCGGCACACTTCTGCTCTGCTTGGCCGCCCTGCACGCTTACCTAGCAGCCGGCCAGGCCTTCTCACTGACCACCTTCTCCTTAGAGATGTGCGGGTTTAGTTGAGTGAGTGAGCTGCCAAATGTCTGCCCTGATTGCTTTTCCTGTCTGCGGATGTGGCATTTGGGGTCTTTTACAAATTACAAAGTTAAACTTTACACCTGAAGCTGCCGGTCACCCCAGGAATGGCAGCTTTGACACTGGAGCACAGGATGAAACATGAAGGAGGCACATGGGTCCATCTACACAGAAACTCAATCCGAGCGGTCAGTAAAGACGAGGAGGCGCTCGAGGGCGACGGTGATGTGCCCTGACCCTGGCCGTCTCCACTGAACGTCAGCGTCGTTTTAGTCTGAGTTGAGATTTTTATTGTTAGGAATTGGGTGCTGACAGTCAAAGTCCATCTAGTAGACTGGCAGCCGGTCACTATTGAGTGCACACTGAGTCTACTGGTGCCATATCGCTGGCTAGTGGGGTCTCTAATGTCACATGTGCAGAGTCCAGTGAAAGGCTTCCAATTACCTGCTAATCAGCAAACACCGCTCAGTGTCATAATCAGTGACTAGAAATATGTCACCTAACTCACCACCTCAAGCCAATGTCACGTTATGAGACTGCTAGTCACTGGGCACATCAGGCTTGTCCACTACCGTTACTGATCTGTTTGTTTTAATGACTGAAAAATCGGCGAGCACCTGAAATTAGGCGACCGCGTCCCGAGGTTCCAGCAGTCGTGCTCGCCCCCTTTTCTGACAGCCAATAGCGTGCTGCCTGATGAAGAGGGTGCTGTGTGAAGGGTGAACAGGTACAGCGAGTTCAGGTGAGACATCAGACAGACGAGCCTCTCTTCTGCGTGGGAGGACCAAAACACCCGCGTCCCTCATTCGCCATCACTAAGCAATACACTTCAGGATTAGTGCCCATGAGTCTGCAAGTGTCACCAGGTATGTCACCAGATTGGTCTACTCCCGCACCCTACAAGTAACACCCACACACACACACACTCGCACAGATCCTGTCCAGACAATTCTCAGGTGATACCAATTGCCAGACCCCCTTCACATAAACACCCAGTGGATGTCAGATGCCTGTCACTGTTGGTGCCTTACATACTGTCACCAGCACTAACAGATATGTGGGTGCCCCCGTGACACCTGAAAGCTCAGTCACTTTGGTTAGAGGGACAGTGTCATACATCCTACCGCTCTTGCTCTTCATGTTGAAGTGTGACCTCTCAGCCTTGAGACCCCCAGAAGGTGACGGCCCTCCCACACCAGGTGCTCTAATGTTTACTTGACTCACTCAAGATGTACGTGGTATTTACTAACATATAATATTAATAACCAGATAGAAAGAACTAGAAAATAAAACAGATGGCAAAGCCTGGATGGACGTAGTCTCAGAGAAGCTGACTGAGATACGTCAGGAGTGCGTGTTGTCCTGGGCGCCATTTTGATGGAGTGTTAAGTTACATTCCCTGATGTGTGGATGAAATGGTCACATGTGTCTTGATCTCTGATGTCACTTCCTGTGTCATTGCTGCCTTATGTTGTTGTCCCTCCTGGTCCCCCAGACCATGTGTCATTGCACATGCTGTCCTTCTGATGAATGACTTTGCTCTAAATCTTTGCTCGCTTTACATTTTCCTTTCCCAGGATCTAACTAATTAAAGTCACTTCTCGTCCGTAACTTCCTTTCCATTCTCAGGTTATCAATGAATTGAAATGGCTGCCTTCACGATGTAAGTTACTGCTGCAATACAGATAGAACGTGTGAGAGAGAGAGATGCCCCCAACGTGAAGTGCCTCTGTGACTAAATGACTTTGAAGGGTCCTGTACATTCAATTCTTTAAGGGTTAATTCGGGCAAACATTAAAATTTAATATAAGCGGCGTGTAAAACTGAGTATTGTCCACTCGAGGACAGCGGCCACGTCTCACGCATACAGAGCCACCCCTATGACTAAACACAAAGTCCAGCCTGTTAGAGGGGCGAGTCACAGAGTGCTCAGAGGGCACATCAGACTAACATGACTGGCATTGCCAGGCTGACTCGCTAAGGTTATGGAAATGAAGACTACGACTGAAAACTCAGCAAATATGACGTGGCCATTACCTGAAAGTTAGAATTACACCTGAAATATTAAATTCCCCTTTGAGGACAAATAAAGTACAATCAATCAATCAATCAATCAATCAGTCAAAAGCCTGCAACGTCGATACTTGAACGTCGTCCACAGATTTGCTGTGCGTCAAATTGTGCTGGTCCTTGAGGTGCGGCTGAGACGTCTGCCTGCCTTTCCAGACACGTTTCTCTGGTGTTCTGCGTTGTCTCCTTTAGTCGCTGCAGCTGCTGGTCACCAAGTTCATAAGTTAGGAAGACTGAGCTTTAATGTCAAGCTCTTCAGCATATAACATCTCAAAATGCAATCCTTCCTTCCAGGTTAGGCCCGCCCCGAGTTTAGTTTCCAGACGTTCTCCACTTGGTATCAGGCAGGTGGTCTCACATTAATTCAGTTCCCACTCCATGTCAGCTGTGGAGCTTGAGGTGGACAGCATGATGGCCAAAGTCAGAACTGACAGGTGGACCTGCCATGAGGCCATTGTGAGAATCAAGTGAGAGACAGGAGGTCAGTAAACGAGAAGGTTCACCATTAAACTGAAAGAGGCTGAGAGGCGGGCGCCTGCCTAAATCTGACGGGACTGCCCCATACGTCTCATTGGTGGGCATCTCAGATCAAGAGGCAGGCTGATAAGAGGCACGTGTCACAATGGAAGCGCCTGACGTCCTAATCACACGCCTAAGTGCACCCAGCTGTGATGGCTGCCCTGCTGAACTGAAGACGTCATGCCGTTGAGTCATCTCCATAGCTGTAGCTGCCCACTGCCTTACTTTCACAACAAACACTCGGCGTTTTAAATGTTAGCGCTTAGTAAAGTCGCTCACTAGTTCATGTTAGGATTCATTTAAACACAGTGGGCACCACGGTGACTACAACACAAGCAACACGAGCAGGGCACTAACCACATGGCAGCATGGAGTCGACATGAGAAACATCCTCCTCTTCCTCTCTCTGCCCACACACAGCGCCTTCAGAAAGTCTCCAGACTCCTTCACTTCCTTCACCTTCTCAGCTCTTGCAGCCTTGGGATGAAATTCTTTCAGTTGATTTTTTTTCTCTCTTCAAGCAACACTCAGCACCAGAGAATGAGGAAGCAGAACGAGGATCTGAGAAATGTTTACAAATGTATTCAAAGTAAACAACTGAAATATCCCATTGATCATCACTGAGATGTTTGGTGTCCACCTTTGGTCAATTCAGCTGACTGGACGTGATTAGGAAAGGCACCCACCTGTCTATAGGAGGTCCCACAGTGGAGAAGAAACTAAGTCATGAGGTCCAAGGAAGTCCCTGCAGAGCTTCGAGACAGAAGAATTATGCTGAGGCAAAGATCTGGGGAAGGATACATTGAAAGTCGGACATTCCTACAAGAATTCGGCCCATCCTTCTCTACAGATCCTCTCAGGCTCTGTCAGGTTAGATGGAGACTTTCAGGTCCCTCCACCGATGTTTGATTAAGCACTGGCTGGACCACTCAAGGACACTCCCAGAGTTGTCCCTAAGCCACTGCTGTGTTGTCTTTGTTTGGCCCTGTTGGAAGGTGAAGCTTGGGGCCAGTCTGAGGTCCAGGGTGCTCTGCTGTAGGTTTTCTCTCTACTTTGCTCTCTTCTTCTTTCCTTCAGCCCTGCTGAATCTCCCGGTCCCTGTCACTAAGCAGTAACCTCACTGTATGATACTGCTGCCACCACCAGGCTTCACCTTTGGAATGGTATGGACAGGTGACAAGCGTCCTGAGAATCCTTTAAATGCCTTTGTGCAAACTCCAAGTGGGCTTCCATGGGTCTTTTACTGAGGAGCGGCTTCAGTCTGGCCAGATTAGTGGAGTGATGCAGTTGTAGCTGACCTCCTGGAAGTTGCTCCTGTCTTCACACAGGTTCTCTGGAGCTCAAACACACTGACCATTGGAGTTTTGATCACCTCCCTTACCGAGGCCCTTCACCAATGACTGCACGGATTGGCGGGACAGCCAGTTCTAGGAAGAGGAATCTATCTATCTATCTATCTATCTATCTATCTATCTATCTATCTATC
>JANRMT010062827.1:725275-744560 GCA_026402145.1 Polypterus bichir lapradei
CTATCTATCTATCTATCTATCTATCTATCTATCTATCTATCTATCTAGTGCCTTTTGTGTCTGTCTGTCTGTCTGTCTGTCTATTTCAGACCACTTGTATTTTCTGTGGCACTGATATTAAAGGGAGGGTCGGCCACTACTAATATTTAACTGCTTTCTTGTTTTTCAGGTCCCCACACTACAGCCAGCCAAAGAGGTGTGTGTTTAGTGACAGGAGGATGAATTGAATATAAATCTTAAGTTCAAATGTCCTTAACTAGTGGTAGTTGAAGAGCGCTGTTAGCTGGTCCACTGATGGTCTGCTTTGATGCCCCTCCAGGTGCCCTGGCTGCTGCTGTTGCTGTGCTGCTCATTTCCCGGCTGCTGTGGACTTTACAGTAACAGTAAGTTCTTATCAAGGTTATTATTGGACCTCTGCGCCGACTAACCTGGGCCATACCTCGTGGCCCCGTGACTTGGTCAGAGAGCAGCAGTGAAAGTTCATTTTCATTCCTGCTAGTGGCCTGGCCGATCGAGTCCTCTTTAACTCCTTAGATGACTCGGCCACTGCTGGCCACACTGACCGTCGGGCCCATGCGTACCTAGGCTGGGGATGCCAGAGTTATGTGGCGGGACAGACAGATGACCTTTGACCTGAGCTTATGGTGATTCTCAGTTAATGGATGAGAATAAGTATTTTCACAGCAGATTTGCCACATTCGCCCAAGACCTCATTTGCCAAATGTTTCTCTGAAAAGTCACTGTGCTGCTGGATTAGGCAAACTCTTTTTTCCCCTGTGGCCCACGATGGTCTGTGAGGCAAGTGTGATGTCACAGAGCTGTAGCAGCCTGTGCTGTCACTACCCAATATACACGGCCTGCCTGGTTTGCGTCACTCTTACGTAGAACTTTCACGCGTGCTCGCTGTAAGGGTACTCCATATCATAGTTTACGATGACGCCCATCTGCTTTGTGCATGTTGTGGAGCCAACCCGGACACAGACAGGCGGACATGTTGTTTTCAAACCACCACACGTTTTATTTACAATAATATATACAATATTATGGTCACTCAGACCCAGTTCCGTGCACAAAACACCCCAACACTCAGTCCTGGCCTCACAATGCCTTCTTCTCGGGCCGCCTCCACACCCCTCTTGTGCCTTGTCCTTCTTCCACCCGACTCTAGCCTCGAATGAAGGGAGACGGCCCCTTTTATACATGACCCGGATGAGCTCCAGGTGCTTCCGACACTCCCCCGTTGGCCACGCCCTAGCGTGGCGGAAGTGCCGGCTGTTCTCCCGGCAGCTCTCCTGGTATCGTCCTTATTCTTCCCTCCAGCACTTCCTGGTGTGGCGGAAGTGGTGAGGTAACAGGTCCCCAAGGCATTGGGGTGTCTTCTGGCGGTGACCACGGGCCCCTACAGGGTGGGGCTTCCATGCCCTCAACCCGTGGCCCCCAGAGCAACCAGGAAGGCGGCCCCCACGTGATCCAGGGTGGGCCTTGACCCTCTTTCGGTCCCTCGCGGTGTCCCGGCCGGGTCGTTGCCCCCTGGCACCCCTGACAATGTGTAAATGATTTACGGTGTAGGCACGCGTGTGTGATGTCACTGGTACTCCAGCCGGATTTGCACTGTGCGCTGCACCTGACTCATGGTACGCTGTGTCTTCTGTGCTGTCCTCACTACAGAGCGCGTGGTCGAGTAATGACAGGGACAGCCACCGGACTAATGGCGCTGATCCCTTGAGCATCACATGCTCTGTGGGTGTCCGTTAATCATGGTGGCAGGAGCTTGGTACACGCTGAGGGAGACAGAGGGAGGGCTCACAGTGTTGTGGTGGCACAGTGGTTAGCAGTGTTGCCTCCCAGCTCAGGTCACATTTCCGGCCCAGTGTAGCCCTCAGGGACACTTTAAAGACCACCCACCGTACCACGCTGATCCACTCTAAACTAGCTCAGTTTCTTCTTCTCCATTGAATCTACTACTACATTCATTTCACCAAAATTCCCAAACCTTTCTGCATTTTCACCAAACTCATGATGGAACAAATTTAGCAGGGATCACTCATCACTAATGAGGAACAATTGCTCCTTCTGTCACTAAGGTCCGGCAGTATGGTAGAGCAAACCAAAATGGAGACCAAAGAGCATGCAAACCAAGCCAGAGATAGAACGGCTCAGATCTGGAGACCACTAAGCAGGCCATAAAGATGTCAGGTTTGTTTTAGCTTTTGATTTTTGTGTCACGTGATGATGCAGTTGACTTCTCGATTCCCGGTCATTATTTGTTTTAGTTTTGACTACGGCTCTTCTCCCAGTTACCATTTCAACCCTTCTCAATAGTTCGCCTGCTTAAACGTTTGTTAGTCGCAGTTCAGATGAGAACCAGGTGAATGGCGTGACCTTTTAACCCCGTTACTGCAATTACCTGTGGGTCACGACCTCGGGGGAACACACCCCTAGCGACGGGAAAAGCTACCTAGGCAACGGGATGCAAATGAAGGTGGCCAGAAATGAAAACAAATTCCCAAACATGCAACAAGCACAGTATGGCCCGCAGGAGCTCTGAAGGTCTGGGAGACGTGCAGAGTCAAAACCCAAGGTTGGAAATGAAAGTCCATCCTAACACATCAAACAAACTGGAAATGTAATCAAAAATGTCAGGAATCAGAACTGAGAGCAGTGGATCAGGAACTGGGAGCACAAATGAAAAGGTTCATTCGTCAAAAGCAAAACACAATCAAGAATTCACGGTCAACAAGGCAAAAACAAGGACCGGTTAACCGGGAAAAACCAGAGTGAAAATGAAGGCTCATCTGTGAACCTGGGATTAAACATGGCCGCTCGAGCCAGGCCTCGGATTACTGAGCTCAGGGAACCACAAAGTGGCACCACTTGAAGGAAAAGACAGAATGGAGTCACGGGAACTTTGTTAAGGTGCAACTAACGCAAAAACACACCTCTGAATCGCAATCTCTGTGTGTCAAAACTCAGTGACTGGCACAGAATTAGCCAGGGACTCGACTAGAACTTGAATTTCAGAATCTAAGATCGTAAAGCGAGGAAGTTCACAAAAGCCCTGAACCTTCAGAGAACGCGAGTCTAACGAATGGCGGCCGGTAAAGAGCTGCATTACCGAGTCACAAACGGATAACGACTCTCTGAAGCGACCGTCTTCACGCAGAGGATGTGAGAAACGGCGGTCAGTGTGTGTGTTGGGACTCAGGAACACAAATTATTTTCAGATGGAAGTCAATGGCGATTGGGTTTGCAAATGAGGAGAACTCGCCGCATGACACACGCTCTAATTCTGCTTCATCCATTTCTTGTTTGATCTGATAAGCTAAGCGACAACACGCGGACCTCAACAAAGGTGAGCACTAAGTCGAAGTCAGCGTGTTATTTTAATTATTTGGTTTTCTCATCTCTTTCTCTTCTTGCTTATCCAGCTCTGGACAGACAAGTGGCCGCCCAGTTCATTACGGCTTTCACGTCTCTGATTGAGCTGCAATGGCATGAAACCAAGAGGGCGAGGAGAGAGAAAGGGCAGCGGGAGACGTAAACGACGTGGAAAGATCAAAGAGCTGAGCACCCACTGTCATGGATGTTTACTTTGATTGTTTCGTTTCTTTTTCTCTCTTCTTCATTTTTGAGATTTCTAAAAAACTGTGAATTCTGTCAGTTATATCATTTGTTTATGTTTCTTATTTTTTTTTTTATCTCGACGCACCACCATTTTATGGGTGCCGTCAGCTGCATGGCTTGGGGTTGCTATGCACGTTGCTACCACATGACAACAGGAGGTGGCGATTCGTGATGTCACTAGCGTGATGGCACAAGTGACTGACGTAGCGCAGGTCTCAGCAACCCCAGCTTATTTTCCTGTTTTGTTTTTTTGGTATTTTTGTTATTCTGAATTGTAAATTTTCAAATTTCTGTGTGATTTAGTTAGTTAGTTAGTCTCTTATATTTGTTTACTCTGCAAAAAACATGAGGCGCTTTGCTTTTATTTAACGAAAAATGCAGATTAATTTCTGCTGAATAATCTTAAGAATGCATTTCTTAATAATTGACTAATTCTAACAAAGAGGAGAGCACATGCTTAGCCTTCACAAAGTGCTTTACACAGACAGAGGAGAGCCACGTCAGCGCCCACTGGATGTTCTGCTCAAGCCAGGGGCTCCTTGGTGTTCTTTTCTGTTATTTTACATATTACTCAGCTCATGCTTTATTAGACTACTAGACATTAAGCCGTTACAATAACGGATGCTAGAACGGTAGTGCATAAACATTAGTAGGAACAGTCTGTAATATGCCTTTAATTTGCTGTCACAACGGTGGGCAAACAACAGAGTCTCACCAGCACCTGATGTAATGTGTGGCATGCAGCTGATAATCGTGCCTGTGGCGTCTCCCCAGCGAGTAGCGTTCAGCTCCGCAACAAGTATTTGAATCCATGCTGGTGTGCAGCTGATTACTGTATGTCTTGTCTCCCCAGCAATGGATTTTATGTGCGCGGCCGCGACTACCCAATCAGCACTCTCCCCAGCAATGATGTCCTTTATTTGCTTATCATGCGCGGCCACGGCTAGGCCATTCACTGTGTGCCCAGCTTCCAGTGTGTGTACGTCCACAGTGCCGTGCGCATGCGCACTTCACCAGACGACACACACACACACGGACACCCCTGACCCCTGGACACACACAGAGGTTTTATTTAAGAGGATTGTGCCATATCTGTTTGTCTCATTCTATTCAGCTTCTGTGCGAAAGAATCTGTCCTCCGATGTATTGTGTGGGTGGTTCCTCAAGAGGCGGGGCCACCAGTCCATCACCACTGAAGGACCGCCCCCATCCCTCTAAACCTTGGTGCGTAGTGCAGTGCCTGGCAGTCCATTGTGAATGCGCTTGGTGGTTTACTTGAGTCCTCCTGGTGATTATTTTGCTGTTTTTGCAATCTGTGTTAATAAATCCTCTTTTAAAAAGATTCTGGTGGGACGTGTTTCTCTTCCAGCAGGAGTTTCACGCTCCTCCCTCTCCCTTTGCATTTGGATGTCATGTCCCCTGGCCGGGGTTCACAGTCTTCTTGAATGCCTGCCATGTATTTAAGTTAATGTTGCTTTTGTCGATTGTGTGCATTATTCTTTGATTTTGATCTTGTCATTAGGCTGCCTGTGTTCTGTCCCGTGGGTGGTTCCCCAAGAGGTGTGGCCGAGTGGCCCCCACCCTGTACTGGGAATCTGGGGGTCTCCTACAGTTCCTGGGGGTCCATTTTGAATGTCCCAAGGAGTTGGGCTGTTCACTTTTTGCCTTTTCTGTGTGTTTTGTGAATTACTGGCATTTCAGCCCGACCTGTTTGCTCTGGATTTCTGGATTGGCCGCTTGTTCTGTTTTAGGCAACTCCATTTTTTTGTTTCAGAGCTTTTTTGTCAAAGTTAACCTTTGATTCTATAAAGTTACTGTATGTGTTTGCCCATCTTGATGGCACAGGTTGGATGGTGGGCATTTTTAGAGGAGCTGCATTGGAATTGATGTACTTTAGGACTACTAGTCCACAACATGTCAGCTTTGACGGCCTGAGGCCTTGTGATGTCCTGGGGTCAGGTGCCCCCGGGCTGAGACCTTTCTTTGGGATAGTCCAGTTAGATCTCTGGTCTGTGCTTTGTGGGTCATTTTGAAGGTCCACCTTTTTGCCATTTGTGCGCTGCACCAATCATAACATTTGGGTGATGTGAGAGCAGCCATTCCTGCACCAGCAAGCTCATCACACATTAGCTATTAGATGATGAAGAGGTGAGACAGCAAGCCAATAAAAGACAGGGGACAATTAGCAGGCAGAATGACCAGGTCATGGTGGACAGTTTAGACAGGAAACACCCTACCCAGCCCTGTGGTGGGCTGGTGCCCTGCCGAGTGTTTGTTTCCTGCCTCGTGCCCTGTGTTGGCTGGGATTGGCTCCAGCAGACCCCCGTGACCCTGTAGTTAGGATATAGCGGGTTGGATAATGGATGGATGGATGGACGCCCTACCCACAGATCTTTCATGACCCCAGAGAGTCAGGACCTCAGTTTTGAGTCTCATCCAAAGGACGATGTTGGTTTTCACAGCACTGTGTCCTCGTCACTGCACTGGGGCATTGGGATCCAAACACAGGCCACAGGGTAGCACCCCCTGCTGGCCTCTTCCAGCAGGAGCCCAAGCTTTTCTGGTTGGTCTCCCATTCAAGTACTGGCCGAGCCCAGACACGCTTAGCTTCTGGTGGAAGTGAAGGTGGGATGGCTGCTGCCCTTTAACCCTCGTGTCCTGTCTCTTCAAATGTGCTGAAGATCCATTTACTTTTTGGGTGGAGTCCCAGGAGGTGTGTCATCCTGACATCACTGCTGCTGGCTCCTCCTTCTACCTTTATAGTGAGCTAGTGTGATGATCTCAGCAATGGATCATGAAGTTTGGAGAGGAGACTGTCAGTGTAGATGTTTGCTTCGGATTTGTTGGTTTCTCGTGACTTTTTTTGCAGTGGGCCCGAAGGGCAAGTGATAAAGAATGTAAAGGTGTGACTCACACAATTAAACAAGGTGATGTGTAAAATTAGAGAGGACACACTCATAATCAGAGGGGTGATGACAAGTCAAAGTGTGTGGAAAGGGTAGGCACCTTGCCCTGTGGACTGACAGGCCAATCTTGCCACCAATCAGTGGGCTGACATACTACCCTTTGCCACCAATCAGTGTTTTGCCAAGCTGCCTACCCTTTCTGTACACTTTGACTTGTCGTCACCCCTCTGATTTTGAGGGTATCATCCCTAATCCTGGGCGTCAACTTGTTTGAATGTGAAGAAACATGCTAGAATTTTTAGCCTGAAGTCACTCATTTGGATAGCGAGACCCCAGTTGATCCCCAGGGGGCACTACCATGACGAGAGAGGCTGTGTGTAGTGACAGAAGCGTGTCATTCCCCAGGCCACTAGGGGGCAGCATGCGGTTTTCTCAGCCAATCCGGCCCTCTCCAGTGCACCTCTGCAGTGACGTTAACTTGCAGGAACACCCGGTGCCATTAGAGGGATTAGAGACCCCAGAAGTGATTGTGCCGGGGTACCTGGAGGAAGTCGGGAGCACCACCTTCCTTCCTTTGGTCCAGTGAGTTGGGAGGCAGCTGGCGATGATGGCGAGCAGGAAGAACACGAATGACAGGGAGGCCAGGAGTTGCTGTAGTTTAGCTAAACGCAGAGGACACAGGAGTTTCTTATTGTTCTCTTTTGTTGAGCTTTATTGTTCCCCTCTGTTGCTTATTCAATCTTTTTTAATTGAACTGTGTTGGTGTTTGGGGTTCAGCCATAACTTTAGAGCGCCTACAATCCGATGTACAGAATACATTCAGAATCTCGGATCACCTCGAACTTTACACCTGATGACATCACGTGCTGTAACTTCCTGTCCTCACATGGTAGCGACCGCCTTGGCAACAGTAAACAGAAAAACAACAAATAAAACAAAAAAACGCAAGAAATAATCCACCAAATGAAACTGAGAGTATAAAAAGTAATTTCAATTCCAGGGTTACTCAATACATGGGGAGAAAAGTGACCTGGGAGAATTGTTCACTATTCATTATTCACTACGGTTTACGCACTGAGCTATGGTCACCTGGTGCTGCAGACCCTCTGCCCAACTCCATGGCTGGTGACGATTAGTGTTTTAAAAAGTCCTCGTTTCAAGTTGGTTTATTTTCTACTCGGTGTGTCACACATTTCCAGCTGTAATATGGTTACATCCCCCGATGGACAGAGAGCTGCCTGTGGCCCCCTGTTGAAGCCCCCATTTGAGCCCCCATCTGACTCTTTGTTTTTCTCCATTTAACATCTGTTTTCTATCAAAGAGCTGAGGACTCTGGAGGGTCAGCCCATCAGCTGCCATATATAAGCTTTTTGTAAATGTAATCAAAGTTTTTTGATATATTAATTGAATTAAACATTTTTTACTTGACTCTCTTGTCATTACGGCGTCTGTGTTTAGGTCCCTGCTGTAAACCCGCCGTGCAGACATTCTGGCCGCTGCCGTCTCGCTCCGGCCTGAGCTTCGGTGGTCCCCCCTTTCTGAGTGTGAGCCACATGTATGCCGGTGCACACAGACGGGAATCACTGAGCTAAGTGACCACTTACCACACAGCGGCCAGTATTGTCAAGAACTCACGTGGTGTCATTTTCTTTTCATTTTGGACATCATAATGGAGGGGCGGATGGGAATTACAAGTGCAGCACAAATGAAGCCAACAGGACGTACATGAAGTTCACCTGCTACTTGTCAAATATGGAGCTTTAGCAGCGTCCAGACTCGGCAAATTCCAAGCACAGATGTTGGCCTCTGCACCAATGATTTCCCCATTGACATTAAATAAAGCGAAGAGAAAGGTAAACGGACATTTATTGTGAAGTACTTGAAATAATACAAACGCACAGCCCTGATTATAATGCAGCAACCTGCTAGTGGAGAAGAAACGGCTACAGGTCACCATTGGCAGTTCATTAAGACATCTGAAAGCTGACTGCCAGGCCTGAACCTAACCCTACTGTCCACAGGTCACCTGCATGTTTAATGGACTTGAACAAAATCAGTAGGCCTTCCACCATTCTTTTTAATGTCCTATATTTTTTCTATTTCAATATTTCTTTACTAAGTTCTACTGTATGTCTGTGTGTTGCCTCATCTGTTATAAGACTCTCAACAGCAGTGCTAATATTTGCAGTGCACCATCTGTTGGAATGTAAACTGCAATGCACTTTATGACTGCATGCAGCACAAATCCACTCCAACAGAGGGTGCGCTGCAAGTGTTAACACTGAATACGCCCAACAGATGGACAGAAAGTTACATAGATAACATCTGCAGTGCTCTCAGTCAGCTATGTGAATACAAAACACATCCAAAGAGATGGGTGCTGTTTTCCTGTAGGGGGCAATACCTCCTTGGTTGGAATGAGTTCTTTTTAATTGCGGCGTTTTAAGTAACCCGGACCTAAATAGATATATTATAACGAGGCGATACCCCTCCCATAGTGGCACGACGGTAAGAAATCACATAAGAGAAAATAACTTTTTGCACTTTCTTTAATGGCGGTTTACGCGGCATTACAGACGAGGAAGCCATGACAAGCCCATGTGTAGAGTGTGCCATTTTCGTCACTACACTGGAAGGATTTTCAGGATCGGATGACGTAATCTGCTCTCTGTCCGTCAGCTTCAAAGGGGTTCCAAGGCTTTATACTCTTTCTCCACGTGCAGGAGCCCACTTAGGTGAATCATGCCATTCCAAACAAGGCAAAGAGAGGATTCAATTTCATGCACACAGAAATAGTACAAGGCCCATTTCCGTAGTTGTCCCTTTCCTGTCTTCTGATGCTTGCCTAGCAGTTCTAAGTGCTGAGCCCCTGTGTGCTACATCTGGCCTTGTGGTAGCTGTACATGTGAGTGGATTTAGAAAATATTTTTTGTACAGAGCACAGTGACATTAAACTTATATTCTTATTACAGGTGCCATTTCTCGTAGTCAGCTCTCTGTCTGCTAGAATGTCATTAATGACATCTGACCGTCGCCCAGCACCTTAGCTCTGATGAGATGTGATACTGGAAATGAGTATCACGGTGTCTGTGGCTGGTGAGAGAATGTGAAGTGCATTAGAAATTCTAAATGTGCCTTAGATGTCATTTTGTGGAAAAGAACCGCCAGCTCTTTGGATTTGGCAGAGACCAATAAGAGACCTCCTTCATGAAGCCACACTATAAGATGCACCGGTGGGATTGGTGGACCATAGACAGGACCCCCGATATCCCAATGTAAAAATGAAGATCCCAGGAGATAGCTACACAGAGATGTCCAGGGACCAGAGGAGGGGTGAGGGGGATGCAGTGAGCACTCCAAGTGGATAGATGGCAACAGCGAGGTCCTTTAGCCTGTACGTGACCTGTGGCTACCCTGATGGATGGATGTCCTGAGGTTGGTCTGGCGTTTTCAGAGAGAAGGTCCTCACTGCATCCTGCAGTTAAACATGGGACAAGTTCAACGTCTCACTGCACCTTTCACTCATAGATGTCACGTGTCCATTATTTGAGTCTCATGACCTTCCCACAACCCTACCATGAGCCGTAGTGTAACCAGGAGTATCGCCCTTACAGAGCCCGCAGCCTGACAGCTGTCACTAGGGGTGCCATGCCATTGGATTATGGGTGGAGTTGAAGGAGGATCATGGGTGGGGTGAGATGTTTAAACACACCCGACTCCTCTGGCCATAGCGAGGGGAACTTGTTTTCAGAAGGAGTTGGGGGCCCAGAGGTGCAGGGACACCACTGCTCTAGTAGGACAGCTGCAGGATTTCACACACAGAAGGCAGGGTGAGGACTTTAAAATAAGGTAAGACCTCCACCAAAGACTCACTAGCTGCCACCTGGGGTGTTCTTCACTAGAGGAAGGTGCAAAATACGGAGAAAGTTTAATGTTTGGGTGAAAGACAAACATCGATTGCCATCAATGAAAAGTGAGAGACATGGAACCTTTACCATCAAAGCTCACTTTGTAGAGAAATGAGCAGGACACACAGAAGAACATCACACATGCAAATCGAGAGGAAGTCTCAGAGCTGGGAGGACTGGTGAGGTCCAACGGAAAGGAGCGCAGCAGATGGTTAGAAGGGCCGATGGGAAGTGAAAGTGAATCGCTTCACCAACATCCCCTGAAATGTCAAGAAGACTGCTGAGTAATGCTCATGGCTCTCAGGCTTTTGACTTCATGGCACCTTCTTGTTTCTGCCCAATGAGAACTCAGCGAGGCCTGCTTGTCCAGCTTAGGTGATGTTCATCCCATCCATTTGTAAAACCTCCCCAAAAAGTGAAAATCATCCTCCCGTGACCTGGGTTCAACTGTGGCGGTGTTCTTCATGTTCACTGACACTCCATGTGGAGAAAAGCATTTAAAACATCAGAATAAAAGCGAGAAATCACAAGAGGTACACCCGAGCCATTTCAGTGCTAACATCGCGTGTGAATTTACACATCGAGAAAACACAACAGGAATAACTGCGAGATCCTTATTTTTAATCAGATTGGCAAATGGAGAAGCAGAAGATTGTTGACAGATGGATTCGATTCTTAGGGCATCTCCAGGCTCTTTTGGTGTTTCCAGCCTTTCTCACTTCATGAACAACAAGAACCCTCAGCCTGACCAATGACATTAATGAGCCCTGGGTGGGCTGCACTGCACTACACGGTGGGGGACACTCATTAGAACATCAGAAGGCTTTAGATGACAACAAGCCATTCATCCAGCATATCCACCAAGTTGAGCTGTGAAGGTCCCTAAACTCCTGCAGGCCACCACACCACTTGGTGACATGTTCCATGTGTCTGTGGTTCTCTTCCTAAAGTTTGTGTGAAATTTCCCTTCACAAGTTTCCCACTGTGTCCTCGTGTTCTTGATGAACTCATTTTAAAGTCACCGTCTCGATCCACTGGACTAACTCCCTTCATCATTTTGAACACTTCAGTCAGGTCTCCTCTTGATCTTAACCTGTAAAGGCTCAGCTCCTTCTTTTGTTCCTCACAGCCCATTCCCTCTCTAATCAGCCCAGTTGTTCTTCTCTGGACCTTCTCTAGCGCTGCTGTCTCTTTGTGGAGACCCAAACGGCACACAGAGCTCCAGATGAGGCCTCACCAGTGCGTTATAAAGCTCCTGTGACTTGTACTGCACACGTCAAGGCGCTATATAACCTGACATTCTGTGAGCCTCCTTAATGGCTTCTGCACACCGTTGATAGCGTCGAGTCCATGATGACTCCTCATGAGCAGTACTTAACACCGTCCAGCGTCACTCACTGCGTGCCTTTGGGGTGTCCTTGGTAATCTGAGTAAAGTTGGAAGACAAATATTCAGAAGCAGTGAAAACCTGCTGAGATTTGGACACACGGGACACCGAAGTGACCACAGGGTCACTCATCTTTATGCACAAAACTGAAGTCTGGGTAACATTTTAAAATGTACTGCTTGGCATTGTTACTAAAGCCCACAAAATCTGTCTAACAGAACAGCCCGCCTGTTTGCCAAAACTGAAATAAAAAATGTAAAGTCGGTGGTGTGACAATTAAAAAAAACAAAACAAAAACTCCATCAGACTTTGGACGATTGCGTCTGCCTGCCAGTTGAATGAGAGTCACTACCTGCAACTGGGCGATGTCACACATCCTGACTCGGGGGAGGAGCCGGGGGCGTGGCCACCTCTGAGCTCCATTCTACAGAGGAGGCGTGTCCTCCACTGGGTCCTCATGTGTCATTTTCTAGCACCCAAACTGCCATAGGCAGTAAATACGAGAAGACCACCCTTAGTCAGTTATTTTCTGAACCTGGAGAGTCCTTATCAGGAGACGCACACTGGTCATATTGGGCACGCTGGTCCACCTCCAAACAGAGTGCTGGATTAGAAAATTAAATCTGCATGAAGGCTGGGAGATGAGCGAGGACCCGAGCACAAGGAGGTGACGGCGACTGCCGCTCAGTGTGCCCCCTTAGTAATGTCTGGCTTTAAAATGTGTTTGTGTAAGTTAATATTCGTGAAAGATGTTGTTAAACTCAACACTCGATATGCCAGAATGACAAAGCAAAAACAACATTTGAGACAAGCGCGTTAGAAATAAAAGGCTGCATCTGTGTTTGCGGACTCAACACCTTTTAACTTTGTGATTTCTTGTCAAGTCTCGTCTCATAACTAAAGTCCTTTGAGGTTTTTCTGATCTCAGGTTTTGACTCTTGTTTGGTGTGGATGATCTCTCAGCTTTGACATTATTTTGATTTCACTTGCGTCGTTTCTCTTTCATTGCTCGTTTGCCACCCTAACATCTGAGGAGCACTTCTGGATCCCCGCTTGTTCTACTGAGACTTCATGTGCTGACGTCAGACGAGATGATAAAAGATTTGATTGGAAAAAAATAAAAGAAACGAACACCAACACGGGGACACTCCGGAAAACAAAGCCATGACGTCACACCTTGCATACTCCCAGGGGATTC
Source organism: Polypterus bichir lapradei (assembly GCA_026402145.1). Lineage (NCBI taxonomy): Eukaryota > Metazoa > Chordata > Cladistia > Polypteriformes > Polypteridae > Polypterus > Polypterus bichir. The sequence goes on from JANRMT010062827.1 coordinate 738,299, forward strand.
TGGGAAAGATAACTGTGGAAATGGTTAATACTCTACTGTTCTATAAATAATATGGCGAGGAAATAAAATGAAACTTTGTAAATATTGAAGAATGTAAGAAATTAATGTGAAAAACATAATCATTGGCGTCCAAAAGCTCACATCTCATGTACAACATGCAGTCAGACCTTGTAGTGAAGGCAACAGAAATGAAAGCAGACTGCAAATCCAAAAACTACACTTCCCAGGAGTCTCTGCGGTGCTCAGCAACACTGCATCAGCACACTCTTGCTGCCCACTAGTGGCCTGACTGCTTGTTGCTACCAAAAAGTGCAACCCCTGCAGAGCTGTGCCATGCCAGCCAGATAATAATATCCCGTCCAGCATTTATAGTGCCTTGCAGTTTCCGCTGCCATTGTGCTCTGCGTTATGACATTTTTGATTGGGTTCTTCCAAAATGCTTTCCCTTAAACCTCAAAACATCTCCTCGGTTCTCCTGCAGGTTTCAACAGGGAGGCCCTGCATGAATTCCCTGAGCTGCGGTCGGGAGCTCCTACTATCTTCACATTTCATGGAGCATGGAGCAAGACCACCATCTTGTACTGTTCAGACCCCCCCATGGCAGTGTTGGCCGCCATATTTGCCGGCAGTATAGCGGTGAATCATAAACCACTGAATGGTCCCCTGTGGCCCACCGAGTGCACCACAGTTACATCCTCATTTTATCTTTGACTTTGTTCCAAGACACTTAATGTGGCTTTACAGTCATTCTCAGTGATGTGTGGGTTTACAGCACAGTATTGGTGGCAGCCTCTCACTGGAGGGTCCGTCCCTTTTATTCACTTTCCTAAAATAGTGCCTGTGACACCTCCTTGTATGGGTCTCATGTAAGGTCACCAACATTAGAGTTAATGCTCTTGGAATTTGTCACTTCAGTAGGGTTTTAAGATCTTTTAACGGACCCCTGCTCTGATTTCAGTCATGTGCTCTCCTCCTCTGCTTCATTTCTCAAATTCACTCAGGCCAGTGCAGGCTCACGTGTGGGGCCATATCTACTCACGCACACACACGCACACACAAATGTACACAAATACTAGTAAATATACATTCTATCTATCTATCTATCTGTCTATCTATCTATCTATTGTGACAGTAGATGGCACTATACTGGCACTTAACCTGACACAGAAAGATGCAGGAGGCACACTTCTAAAAACACAAATATTCTGTGGGCAGTGCCTTCCCCGTTTCCCACAGGCACACACAGTCCCACTAAGCACAACACTGCACAATACTTTCCTTCTCTATTTCTTTTCTTCTTCAATCCTCCATTCCTCCTTGGCAAGCCCCATCTCCCTCTTCCTGACTCTGGCTCACCGAGTGGTCTCTGCTGGCTCCTTTAATGCGTTACTCAGAGGTGCTCCAGGTGCTTGATGACCTGCTTCCAGCAGCAATTCCAGGTGTGGCAGAAGAACCATCCACACGGGCTCAGGGATAGCTGCAGCGCCCCCTGGCAGCACCCCCGGATTCCAACATAGCTGTAGACATCTCCCATGAAGCCTTGCAGAAGTCTGAGGCACCACTGCAACCCATGGGGGCTGCCATCTAGCATCCCAGGGGAGGTATTGTTCTGCCCACGCTTGCTTCCCTGGTCCTCTCAGTCTATCTATCTATTATATAGTGCCTTTCTATCTTTCTATCTATCTATCTATTATATAGTGCCTTTCTATCCAACGTTATCAAATCCTATCACGTGATACCTGAAAACAAAGCAGTTTGATTTGAGAACATCTGTGTTAGGTAGAATGTCCAGTGGGGGCTGGCTGGGTGGTCTTCTGGCCCCCTTTGAACCCCTGCAGATTTTGTTTTTTTTTTTTACCCTAACTGGACTTGTTCTTTCTGTCTTCCCAGCCACCTGACCTTACCTGGTTTTGTTCATTGTCACTTATTCTTTAATGTTATTGCCTAATTTAATTGCTTTTGTTTTCTTGTAACTTTCTCTTTGTCATTTTGTAAAGCACTTGGCACTCCATTATTGTATGAAAATGGAAGGAAATGCTGTTGTTGTTACTGTTGTTGTTGTAGACAAGGCTGAGGACCTGCTTCAACGTGCTTTGGCCCTCATACTGGGCTCAGACTGCACACAGGACTGGCTTGACCATTGATCACAATATTCTTAGAAATCGCCTTAGTCAGTGGGTGGGCCTCTCTGGCAGGGTCTTAAATTGATTTGAATCCTACCTGACAGGGAGAAAATTCTTTGTTAGTTGTGGTGATTACAACTCAAAGACACATGATATCCTATATGGTGGTCCACAAGGCTCTATCCTGGGTCCGCTGCTCTTCTCAATCTACATGCTTCTGTTAAGTCAGATTATCTCAGGGCACAATGTGAGTTACCACAGCTATGCTGATGACACACAGCTGTACTTATCAATAGCACCTGATGACCCCGACTCTTTTGATTCACTGACACAATGTCTGACTTGTGTTTCTAAATGGATGAATAGTAACCTTCTCAAGTTAAATAAAGAGGAAACAGAAATTTTAATGAATGGCAAAAATGGATATAATGAGGTTATTAGAAATAAACTTGAAGTCAAGACAGAGGTAAAGATTTTAGGGGTAATTGTTGACTGTAACCTGAATTTTAAATCGCATATTCATCAGACCACTAGGACAGCATTTTTTCACTTAAGAAACACAGCTAAAGTTAGACTTCTTATATCACTGAAAGATGCTGAGAAATTAGTTGATGACGCGTTTGTTTTCAGTCGACTAGATTACTGTAACGCACTCCTCTCAGGACTACCCAAGAAAGACATCAATCACTTGCAACGAGTGCAGAATGGAGCTGCTAGAATCCTAACTAGGAAAAGAAAATCCGAACACATTTCTCCAGTTTTGATGTCACTACACTGGTTACCTGTGTCTTTCAGAATTGACTTTAAAATCCTGCTTATGGTTTATAAAGCTTTAAATAATCTTAAATATCAGAATGTCTGACATCTTATATTCCAAATCGTAACCTCAGATCCTCAAATGAGTGTCAGCTTAGAATTCCAAGAACAAAACTTAAAAGAAGTGGTGAGGCGGGCAGGCGGGTGGCCTTCTGCTGCTCTGCACCTCAAATCTGGAATAGCCTGCCAATAGGAATTCACCAGGCTGATACGGTGGAGCTCTTTAAAACACTGCTAAAAACTCATTACTTTAACATGGCCTTCTCATAACTTCACTTTAATTTAATCCTGATACTCTGTATGTTCAATTCATTATCATAATAACTATTCATGGTGGCTCTAGAATCCATACTGACCCCTACTCTCTCTTCTGTTTCTTTTCCCGGTTTTCTGTGGTGGCGACCTGCACCACCACCACCTAATCAAAGCACCGTGATGTTCCTACATTAATGGATTAAAAGCCATCATCATCAAGAGCGTCTGTGAGAACCCTAAATATAAAGATGAGTCTTTCATTTATGTGAGGTAGAATGCCCAGAGCGGGCTGGGTGGTCCCGTGGCCTCGGACCCCTGCAGATTTTATTTTTTCTCTCTGGCCGTCTGGAGTTTTTTTTTGTTTCTCCTGTCCTCCCTGGCCATCGGACCACCTTACTCTTATTCTATGTTAATTAGTGTTCTCTTATTCTAATTCTTACTTTGTCTTTTTTTCTCTTTCTTCATCATGTAATGCATTATTTGTATGAAAATGTGCAACAGAAATAAATGTTGTTGTTGTTGTGGACAACTTTGTGACTGTCCTTCCATGTCCCAGCCACTTGAGCCCACCTGAACATCTCTGGAGGGGCCTGGCTGTCCACTGATGGTCTCCACTGGACCTGACAGAGCTTGTCCACTGATTTCTGCCACACATTTTCATACAAATGATGAGCTCAAAGTGCTTTACAAGATGAAGAAAGAGAAAAAAAAGACAAAATGTAAGAATACAATTAGGCCACAGTAGTGAACATAAAATAAAAGTACGGGCGGATGGCCAGAAAAAACAAAAAACTCCAGAAGGCTGGAGAAAAAAAATAAAATCTGCAGGGGGTCCGAGGCCACGAGACCACCCAGTCCCCTCTAGGCATTCTACCTAACATCAAGGACCTCAACTAAGACAAAGACAAAGATGGCAGACATTCTCCAAATGCAGGTGTGCAGAGCCCATCACTCGCGTCAGACCCAAGAACATGCCAGGCTGGCACCGCTGACAACGGGGCTTCAATGGACTGCTGAGTGAAGCCTCTGAAGACCTGTGCCAGTGTGATAGCACCGTTTTGTTGTCATTTTCTAGACCAGGGTCACGTGGGGGTGGGGGGTCTTCAGCCTCTCCCAGTTAGATCAGGGCCTTAGACAGGTCGCCGGTCCACCAATGGGCAATGCCACACATCGACACACGAAACACACATCACGGCCAGTTTAGCATCACCAGTCCACATAACCTGCATGTCTTTGGAGGAAACCAACACAAACTCCATGCAAGGAGGACCCTTTACTGCGAGGCAGCCGCACTGCCACTGTGCCACTTTGCCACCTTAATTTGTTGTTTTATGTTTAATACTTTTTCACAGATGTCCACAATCCTGTTGTCACTTTGTGGCTCTGGGGTGTTGCTTGATTCAGGAGAAATGAATTGAGATGATTTTAGCGGAAGGTCCTAAGGCGAGTGAAGGGTCTGGAGGTCTTCTCAAGGCACTATACACAATGCTGCATGCCATATCTAAGCTTTACTTTTGTGTCTTTTTTTGGCTTTTCTGGTTATTTTTGCCAATAGCAAGTCAGAGTCAGACGGTGCTGAACACGCCTGAGGCGTCACAGCCTCCATATTTATACCTGGTCAAGGTCTGCCACCCAAGTCGCGGTCTTCATCTTAGATTGCAGCGTGGTCTTCTTTTTTTGCACTTTTTTTCTGTCCAGCTGAGCTAATAAATACAATGTCAGTCCCTAAGACATTCATTCCAGTTCATAGTCACAGGGTGGGGGCCGAGCCCACCCTGGCAGCATCAGGTGTAAGGCAGGAGCCAGCCATGAAGAGAATGCCAGTCCCTCCATCACAGGGCCCACCAGGATCGCCTTACAAATGGAGTGATGGGTGACACCAGCAGGGCATGACAAGGACAGGTCACTCAGCCCAAACGCGGTCACCCTAGATGCCTGCCGCCACGTCTCGCTGTTCTGCTGTGGAGGACGCAGTGAGAAGGAAACCCGTGCAGCCGTCAACACTCAGTGCTTCTATCAGTCAAACTTTATTTATTGTGTACACAGAGCCCACCATCAGATGGCACTTCACAAAGTGGACGAGGGTCCATCTCAAGACTAAAGTGTCACAACAGCTCGGTACAATTACAAGGCCACAAAGCGTCCAGACGTAGAAAGCAGCAGAAGATGGCCTGCTGGAGCCAGGAGGTTGCAACTGGATGGACGCCTGAGCTTCTTCTTCTTCTTCGCCTCAATACCTGCAAAGAAGAAATGACGCCATTTAGGGCATCTCAGTACCAAAGGCATGGAGATTCCTAAAGGTGCCCATCGCCTGGACACCTGTCAGACATTTTAGAGCCTTCAGGTGTGGGCCATAGCGGAGAACAAAGTCAGCTCGGACGTGACTCTCAAAGCGAGAGACCTGCTGTGGTGCGACTGTCGCTCCTTTTCAAGCGACGCCTCTGAAGTGAGCGTGAAAACCGTAAAGTCAGACATCGTCTCTGTGATTTGAGCTTAGCACTCGGATGAAGCCATACTCACCACTGACTCACCGCCGACTCCTGACTCAGCACGGCATGCCTGCCGCTAGCAGCATCGCCACTCCAAACACGGGCCCAAAAACAAAGAGACGGACCCCTGCGTGACCTAAACATACAAGAAAAGAGGGACCCTGTTAGGACAGTCTGCCCGGCTTGGGCACAAAGAAGAAAAGACATCAGTGTGGGCAGGAAACCTTGCAGGAGTGAACGGATAGGAGCCCCCATTGCTCACCTTCCCGTGCCACCAAATCACCCCCCTGGCCTTCTGTGCTCCATGCTGATTGAGCACTCCGCAGTTAATACCCCCCAACTCCAAGCTTTCTGACCCGGAGAGAAGAAGACTTCCCTTATAATTAAAGCCCCCCTGACCCCCTTCAGACATCCTAGTGGAATTACTGCCTGGCAACAATTTATTTGTGTGAATCCGAGAGAGACAGGCTGTGGGCTGAGGGGAGGGGGAGGCGGGACCTCAGGAGTGGGGAGAGGGGCGGGGCCTCAGGAGTAGGGAGAGGGGCGGGGCCTCAGGAGTAGGGAGAGGGGCGGGGCCTC